>MU825883.1:1339218-1939218 GCA_029204205.1 Desmophyllum pertusum | reverse complement strand
GGGGTTTGCGGTATTGCGGTTTCCATGACCATTTGTCATACGGTATTTCGGTGTAATTTCACTCTTAAAGTGGGCGATATTGCGGTTTTCATCCAGCCCTCCGGTATGCGGTTTTTTAGCGTTTTGGTCGACGGAACTCGGTAGAACTCGGTAAGAAACTGAAATGCTCTTCACGGTATTTCGGTTTCTGGTCGTTACTATAAATCGTTTCAGTAAGATGATAATGTCGATAATGTCGTGTGCGATGGGCCTATAAATGTCCGATAGCAAAAGTAACGTGAGTGTTAAAGACCGTTAGACGAAAAAACCCAGCTCCTGTATTACTGCTTATGGCAGAAAACGTGCCAGCTGCGATGTCCTTCAGTGATACCGGTATACAGCTGCAGTCATAACTAACTTGATACGAAATTCTTGGGAGCCTCCAACGAGAAATGTCCGTCATCCGGAGAGCCTCACCTTTGGCCAACTAATAGCACGACACAAGCGAACGACCGACATAGCTGGTTTTAATTTATCAACGAAACTAATCAAGATTAAGAAAGGCAATGCGATCACCGAATTTTAAAACTAAAACGAGTATAAACTTCAAGGAACTTACCTTTAGAGATCAGTGTAGATCGAGATGATAACGGAGTGCAAAACTCTAGCAAACAAACTAAGCACTTCAGTGTTAACTCAGGACGAGACTGCCTTACTAAAAATAGAGGGGTTTTGGTACAATAGATTTGGAACGCTTCAAATTACGGTCTGTTGATTTCTTTCAAACAAAACAATTGTTTCTGAATATTAATATCGCCAGAAGCCAAGATCATCAGACTTAATCGAAAACTGCCTGCCACATCAACAATGAGTTCTCAAATTTACAAAATGTTGCACGCGATTTTGCACTCCCGAAACAAAAAGATAGATGTACATCCACCAACATTTTCCACGATCAAACTTTTGTTTAGGTTTCTAATAGCAGGAACAAATGGAGAAAACTACTTACTTGAAAGAAATGTTATTACGAGGACAACTGCACGTAAACAATCTTCTGGGCTTCTAGAAACTTCCAGCTGTTAAAATGGCTTGTTCAAGGGTTCAGCGATTTTCAAAGAAATATTCGTTGCGGGTTAAGAACATTATTTTAAAAAAGAGGTTTTCGGAGCCAGTCCACGTAGGGATCAAGCAATTATGGAAATGGTCAGAAAACAGCCTTAACCTCAAAAACTATTTCTGGTGAAATGTATTCATGAGCAAGCAATTTGTTAGCAAAAGTTAGCAAATCCTAAAAAAACCGCCAACGGAAACTCGATTGAAATTTGTTTGTCAGTCAAGATAAAACGCAAGAATAGAAAAATGTTTTAAGGATAATAAAACAAAATATTAAACCTCCTTTTGGCTTCAAAATATATTCACTGATAATTGTCCGGCATTATCCTGTTCCTTGAAGCTCACAGTTTGGGTAAAGCTGTAAGCAATAAAGAACGGGTTTCAAAAAAGTTCAAAATGAAAATTTACACCGATGCAAAAGCGAAGGTTGCTCTATGTATACGCCGAAAGTTACCGTTTTGTTTGGTTTAGATCGCACGCAATTAACGTCTGCCTTTTCGCCAAACTTTGTCTGCCAAACATCGCACAAGAGCGCAGTGGTCGTTTCACCGCCCATCCATTCCGGTTGCTGTCGCACGGTGATTGACATCCGATCTCGAAATCAAAGGTCATCTGAACCGTCAAGGCGTGTCACCTCTTTTCGCGTCGCTCCTCGTGGGATTCTGGGTCGGTAATTGCGCCGGATATGGAAAACGGCGCTGACGCCTACACGGGGGGGTGAATAGAGGTATACGAATCCGCTAATCCGCTATAATTTTTAGCCAAATCCGTCAATCCGCAAATATTTTTGCTATAATTCGAATCCGCGAATCTTTCAGGCTCAAACGCTGTGTATGATGTTAACAAAGGACGAGAAAATGACTGCCGAAAGTTGGACAGCAACCATCGCAGACGGGAGTTTCTAGGGAGGTTCGCGGGCAGCCTCTCCTGGGAAAATTTTAAAACCTAAGCCCTCGGAAATGCGCTTTCCAGCAATTTGAGGATCAATTGAAGTTTTTTTAGTTGCTATTAGTTTGTCACAATTATTTTGCCGCTAACTATAAAAAAATAAAAACAGAACAAGATTATCCCAAAAAGTTGACAATAATTGAGGTGGATTTTTGTTGTTTAGAAATTTCTAAATTTGATATTCTCATCACAAACTTAGATATATATTTTACTCATTTTACTCATTTTACTCATTTTACTCATTTTACTCATTTTACTCATTTTACTTATTTTACTCATTTTACTCATTTTACTCATTTTACTCATTTTACTCATTTTACTCATTTTACTCATTTTTACTCATTTTTACTCATTTTTACTCATATTTACTCATTTTACTCATTTACTCATTTTACTCATTTTTACTCATTTTACTCATTTTACTCATTTTACTCATTTTACTTATTTTACTCATTTTTACTCATTTTACTCATTTTACTCATTTTACTCATTTTACTCATTTTACTCATTTTAACTCATTTTACTCATTTTTACTCATTTTACTCATTTTTACTCATTTTACTCATTTTACTCATTTTACTCATTTTTACTCATTTTTACTCATTTTTACTCATTTTACTCATTTTACTCATTTTTTACTCATTTTACTCATTACCATAGATACAATTTGCGGCTAGATTCTTGAAATAATATTAGAGTTAAATTTTATGTATTAGTACAAATGGACTGAATTTTTTTCTCAATAAGGCAAACATGACTTGCGATTTATTGTTGATAGTAAATGGTTGGAAACCAGGAGTATCAGTAGTTAGGGACGTGCAATAATTACCAGGAGGGGGCGTTGGAAAACCAGAGGGGGGGGCATAAAGTAAAATCAACGCAAGGAGAGGGGGGGCTCAAGGTAAAATAAGTCACTCAAGAGAGGGGGGCTTAACATTTTATTTCAAGTACATATTACATTGGCGAATCCATACCTATTTATAAGGTGGGAACCAAAAATTTTCCTCAAATTAACACACATGCTCTTTTCCTGCTGCAATGGCTCTGTTGTACATTGCTACGGAGGTCATGTTTGTTCCAGACGCGGATGTTCAACAATTAAACATGTAGTAGGAGGTCTTCTTTCTGTTATAAGATTTTAATCCACAGGTGCGTGTAGAGAAAATGCAGGGTACTTGTATAAAGGTGTGTGTATACTGCGAGGGGTGGGGGGGGGGGGGGTCGTACATAATTTCTGACTGATTAGAGGGGGGGGGTAATAACTAAATTCACTCCTTTAGGAGGGGGGGTATTACCTAATATTAGCCTACATGAAGCCCATTTTCCAACCCCCCCCCCCCCCCTCCCCTCCTGATAATTATTGCACAGTCCCTTATTCTAGAATGATCGTCTGGCTGATTGTAGTCCTAAAAAGGGCTGTTGTGGCGGCTGACGTTTCGACAACCTGAGCGGAAGTCATCTTCAGAGTCAAGTCACTCTTACTATTTTTTTATTACTCCAAAAATGTTACGTCTTCTGAAGAAAGTCATATTTGCTACGGAGAAGCCTGACTGATAAGGAAGGATGAAATCCACGATCCAAACAATATAATAAGCAAAATCCAAAATCCGGTCCTAAAAATCGCAACAATCCGTAATCCATTGCATCTGCAGGATCCGCAAATCCGTGGAAATTATCCATTGAATCCGTAATCCGAACGAATTTTTTGGCCAAATCCACCGATCCGAAAACCTATTCACCCCCTCCTCCTCCACTATCCGAACGCCTGGAACAGGCAATTAGGAGCCTGAAAAAAAATTCACAGTTTTCACACTTCATCAAAGCGGGCCGGGTGTTTAAAATTCACCAGAAATGTTATTTGCCGATTTCGTGAAGTAGTTTGCTGTAACGGGTGTCAATTTCCATGTCTAGCTTGTTTCATGGCGCGGAACCATCTTTAATCTCGAAATTTATAGATAAATGAATCTTGGTGACACGAAAACTAGGCTCGATTTCCGCCGCTAAATATTCAAAATGGAAAAAAAAATCGGGTCCACCGTCCACGCCATTCCTCGATTTTTAGCGGGATCATTTTGCGGTCCACTCTGGGGATCATTTGAGGTTCGGGATCATTTGCGGTCCAATTTGGGGATCATTTGCGGTCGGGGATCATTTGCGGTCCCGGATCATTTGCGGGGCTGTACAGTACGCTTTGGAACTCAAGGCCGAATAAAATAGCTAAATTATTTTATTATTGCCAAAAAGCGATAGCAAATCACAGAAAATAGTCTTGTAACATGTGCTGGTGCCTGATAGCAAGTATTATTAAACTTCTGTTGTTCCAAAATGTTTTAATGTTGTGTTTATTTGAGTTTTAGCATCGGAATGCCGTGACGGAAAAGCTCAAATTACACAAAAGTACTACTTGTATTTCACGGCCTCAAAATTCTGTTTTTAAGTTGCCCATGATTTTGAAAACAGATTTTAAAAGAAGAAATAATGTTCTTTCACGTGGTATAAGTCTCTATACTCTAGGCTATGTACCAGTCAATGATTTTAGCCTCTCAATTTCGTCAATTTTGTATTGCAAGAAATTGCTTAAAATATTGTAAATAATGAAAAATCTTCCAAATCTTCCATTTTAATTCAAATTGATAAAATAACCACTCAAAATATATCTTATTATCTACTTAATCTGATGAGTAATTTGTTTCTCAGAAAAAAAATTGTTTTGAGTTTCAAAACAACGTCTCCACAATGTGCGGTGTCAGACGCCTAAAATCCTGTCTGAGAGCTGCAAAACCAAGATTACCTCCGTATCTCGAAAATAAATACCGGATTGAAGTAAAACATATATTTTTAGTAATAGTTCACCAAGGGCTATCTTGTGAATTATTTTGAGAATTTTTGTATTTTCCCTATTGTATGCCTCCGGTTGATAATTACAGACATCAGCTACAACGCCTGCAGAATCGGGCTGCACGTATCATCCTTCAAAGGACTAAAGGGCCAGCTCTAGTAAAGCGTTCAAAGTCTTAGACTGGAAAAAATAAAAAAATAAAAAAATAAAAATAAAAAATAAAAAAAATAAAAATAAATATAAATAAATAAAATTAAGAAATTAAAAAAATTAAAAATAAAAAAATTAAAAATTATAAAAAAATAAAAAAATAAAAAAATAATAATAAAAAAAGTCTTAGACTGGACGGATTTAATCACTATCAGGAAAATACACAAGTGTGTTTTAATCTTCAAGTGCCTAAATAACCTAGTTCCGCGGCAATACCTTTGTCAACATTTTACAGGAATGATAGTGTCCATCTGCACAACACGAAAAGGAAAAAAGATTTACATCTTCCTAAACGGCTATGCCTTAAATGGATAGCCCAAAATAAGATCAGGCTACTTTAGCACCCCAGTTGGCCTATAATAGCACTTATAGTATACTCAACAAAATATGCAGCTTCTGATTGGTCAATGACGAGTGCATAAATAGGTTATAGAGTGCAATACGGAATTGTGATAAACGGTACCGGACAAGTAGAGACGTTTTTGCCCCTTAATGGCATTGAAATAAGCTTTCAAGTTAATGGTTAAATATTTTCTAAACTATAGTACTGTAATTCTTTCAAAAAGTTCATGCTTGGTTTGCCTGCGCGTTCAAATAAAACATGTGAATACTCTGGAAACTAGTGAAGCGTTTTGTGTGCAGAGTAGCGTGATGGCCGCAGCAAAATTTTGTTGAGAATATTATAAACAAAAAATCGTATGAACTGCTCGTGCAATTAGTGTTTTATGGTCACTCGTGATGTTTGAAAGTTCTCAAATTGCACTCGCCTAAAGGCTCATGCAATTTTGAGAACTTTCAAAACATCACTCGTGCCCATAAATCACGAATTGCACTCGCGTTCATACGATTTCCTATACTGATTAGCCCCGAGAATAGCGCTGATTAGCCCCGAGAATAGCGCTCCGGTTAGCCTACTATAACCCCGAGAATTGTTAGCTTTCTTTTGTGGGTTAGGGTAACGTCTGATCTGATTTTGGGCTATCCATTCTAGTCACAACCCTTCCTAAACCCAAGCTTAGTTTAGGGAAGAAGACTTTTAGACACTCGGGAACGATACTTTTTAATTCTCTACCACATTTATCTAAAAAAACACTGTGTTTTAGTTCGGACGGAAAAATTTTAGGACATCTTTAGTTTATTCGTCCGAAATTTTTTGTGACTAAAGTTTTTTGCCATTTTCTAATCCCTATAGCGGAGTACTAAAGTCATGACGTCACACAAATTAAATTTGCGAAATTATGAAATTTGATCAGCTATTCAGAGGAAGCATGCCAAAAAACGTCCACTTGCCAAACATTCGGCCGCAAATTGCAATGGAGATCTAATTTTTGGCAAGCGGACGTTTTTTGGCATGCTTCCTCTGAATAGCTGATCAAATTTCTTAATTTCGCAGATTTGAACATTTGTGACGTCACACTTTACCACTATATTGTCAACTCAATTATTCAATCTTTTCTAATTTTTTTTTTTTAATTTCCAGAAGATATTCTTGACTTTATTTCAGTCTTTCTTTACAGAGAAAGAAACAATGCAACTATGTGAAATGTCTTCTCGTAATTACTCTCCTTCGCAGGAGGAGAGCCAAATAATGGCCGTGAAGGACAAGGGGGAGGGGCGACAATGTCATAATATGCATTCTCACATTCCTTTAGTCAGGCCTTGCCTTTGCGGCCGAGCAGCCCTGCACAGGTCCAAAGCGGCTCTGTGATTGGCCATCTCGCGAGAATAATAGAACATTACGTTTGTTAAAATGCGGTCCCTGTTTTGACACCAATTTTGCATCTATGACACGGTTGCCGTTTCGAGCAAAGTGGTAAATTCGCATTTTGGTCCTTTTATGATAGTTCCCAGGTCCCAATCGTTGGTATGTTCTGCTCCGTACCATAAAACGGCCACTACAACCGCGACTAAAGCCAACATGCTGAAAACACTCAACCAGGCAATGTGCGAGAGAGACTTGAGGAAGGTTGTCGGTAGAACCAAACCTCCAGCGATGCATATCCACATGACCTCTGTGAAGGGTACAGTTGGAAGGGCGTGGTGCATAACAGATCCGTAAAGTACAAGGTAGGAAACAGACATCAGAAATATATCGAAATTAAAAACTCCAAACGCTATATAACCACCCCATTTAGGTAAAAGCACGTCGCCTAAATCTTGGGGTTGATAAATGAGAATGGAGAGAGGTTTGCGGACCTGTGTGCAGCCAACAAACTAGCGATAGGAGGAAGCATGTTCCCCCACAAAGCAACAAGGCAACATGGGTGTCGCCGATCATGTTACATCATGTTACAGCCAACCATCTGCATAAACCAAAAGTTTAGGAAACCGATGTGCGATGTCAGAGTGGAAAGGGGGAGCTGACGATGCGTCAAATCGTCACCTGCTCGTGGCAAGTGTGAAGCTGAAGCGAAAACGATACCACACTTCATCTAGGCTAAGGAGAAGAAGAAGATTTGAACGAATATCACTCAAGTTAAGTTGGCATCTCCAAATGCAAAGTTTTTTTCTGTATTTTATTAACCACATTAACCGCAGTTACATTACTTTGCACTTCAAGGTAACTAAGAAACCACAATCTACGTATAACAATGTTTCGTTTAATTTCCCAAGACCTAAAACCCAAATATCTATTGCTCTTAGTTTTAAAATGCGAGTAAATGCGATGTGCTACCAAGAAGAACTAAAGATCAGGGCCCGGTTGTTCAAAAGCCGATTAAACGCTAATCCACGATTAAAAGTTAACCGATGGTTTAATTTCTCTTGTATAAAAGTGTTTTCCGCTACTAATGTTTTGTATAGTGTTTTTCAAAGATTAGTCAAAGCCAAAACTGAAGAAGGATAAAAAATACAAACAGAAAACCTCACTGAATAGTTACAAAACTGAAATCAAAATCGTGAAATCTATCGTGCTTTGAACGTTAACAACCGGATCCTCATGTTAGTACAATTTTCTCTTATTTGTGCATCTGTTTGATTATATGGATCAAAGTTGACAAAGGGCGCGGTTATGAAGCCCAGCAAAATTCTTTGTTACATGTTTCTCTTCGCTTTTTAGGCCGTGACCATATATGGACAAAACACAATCGGTTTTGACCAGTAGAAACATTTCTCTGCAGCCATAGCCGAATGGGCACAAAACAAAACAGTGTGCACGGTCGTGGAACTTCCAACATTTGTTTGCTGGCTTCATAACCATTCCCCGCTCTATTGGAATGGAATGGAAACTTTATTGCAACTCCCTACAAGGGTTTTTCAGTTACATAACTACTTATAACCTACTTTATTAAGCCCCCCTCTCTTTCCCCCTACTTATAACTACTTATAACTACACGAATAAGCACATAAAAAAATTGGTAAAAACACGATAAGCTTAATATATTGATCATAACTGATCGCTTCCAAAATATCCTTAAGTGAAAGCCTAAGACACAGCGTTGTAGTCATGTTCTTCACATGCGTGTATACGTGTATGCCGCTCTCCTAACTAGCGCTAAACGTTTTAAGTTAATTAAAGATCACGAGTATATTTTGCGTTAGACAATATTTCGTATTCTCACGGTTGGACTGGAACTACAATGCTATGCAAAATGGTTGAGACACTCCTCGTAAAAAACGATATTCTGTACCTTTTATTTGTTTTTTTCATTTGTGGTTTGAAGTTATTTCTCAGTTTTGACCCCCTTCTCCCCATTTACAATGTTGTAACCGAAAAATGGAACGTAAATTTGACGTGGAAACAACATTGATAGTGGAGAAGGGTCGGGAAGGGGATGTCAAACAGAAAATTAATAATGTTTAAAAAGGCGCGAAATTACGATAGTGACTCAAGTGTTTCTGCATAGCATTGTAGCTTGCAATCGAGGCTAATGCGGAGGAATATTTTCAAATGCAAATATTTTTAATGATATTTCCCAGCATGAGCCTCGATTGCAAGCTAGTTACAGTCCAACCGTGAGAATACGGGGGCTAGATCACGCTGTTTTAGATGATTCCTAAAATAATGTTATGGAACGATAGACGATCACAAATAAATTCTTTTTTTAAGCAGATTGAAGCAACTTTTGATACACCTCAAAGATGCTGGTGCCTTTCAGATCTTTCAGTATCGTCCAGCTGGGTATGACACTTCCTGATTGTAGAATTAAGAACATTCTGGACGTCAAATCCAAACACGACACAAACAAACTTATACTGCTCCGATCAGACATACCCTGCATTTATTATGTACCTCAGATTTCGTCTTCTAAAAAATATTTCACTGACATTTCAGTTTGGAGATTGTATATATGGCATCATCTAGCCTCTGTGATTAAGGCATTCAGTACACAATAAGGTAATCCCTCCATACACCATCTGTAACACATTTTCTAATCACTATTGCCAACTGAGTTATTTAATCTATCCCAATTTTAGACCCTTTTTTCTTTTCGAGTATTCTATACAGAGAAAGAGACAACTATCTGAAATGTCTTGTGGTAATATGCATTCTCACATTCCTTTAGTCAAGCCTTGTCTTAGAGGCTCTGTACAACCATGCAATGTCCTATAGCCTTTTCTTCCCTGTATACTGAGCTTCAAACCGTGCAGGCCAAGGCATTTGGGGTAATCTAGAAAAGGTCTCTATTGTTTATAGAAGTCAATCAGAGCTTTGAAGGACACTCCAGTACCAACTAGCGTGACAATTACCCCGAAAAATATAAAAGAGCAATCAACACAGACTTGGTGTATCTTTAGCTGCTTGTACTTGAGTTTTAAATGCGAGACAAATGGAAAGACGTAGTATACAAAACCAGTTGAGCTTCCCATAAATGAAACGATTATAAAGAAATTTGGCACAAAAAGGGCCACCACAACCGTTGAAAGAACCACTGTGACTCGAACCACTGCGTACGTTAAAAAGCTTGGTATTTTTTCATTTTGAATGCGTGTTGTAAGTGAGTTGTGACAAGATTCAAGCAATGGAAATATAATAAGAACGTATGAAAATATACAATTAAAAGCAAAACAAGAACTAACAGTGATGTGAACTGGCCCTGGGGGAAGATTGTTTAGAATAACTTCATTAGTGTTGACACCGAAAGAAAGAAATGCACACAGAGAAAACGATAATTTCATTATCAAGCTAAACCCATTTGCCAGAGCTAAAGCGCAGCTGAATTTGTTTTTTTCAGCCATACTTTTCTCTACAGATGGAAAAACAATAAATGCACCATAACTGAACAGTATAGTTGATACAGACATAACCATACCCTCAGCGTCCCAAAACAAGATAGTGTTCAGGTCCCACTCGTTGGTATTCTCTGCTCCGTACCATACAACAGCCACTACAACCGCGACTAGGGCCAACATGCTGAAAACACTCAACCAGGCAATTTGTGAGAGAGACTTGAGGAAGGTTGTTGGTAGAACCAAACCTCCAGCGATGCATATCCACATGAGCTCTGTGATGGGTACAGTTGGAAGGGCGTGGTGCATAACAGATCCGCAAAGTACAAGGTAGGAAACAGACAGCAGAAATATATCGTAATTAAAAACACCAAACGATATATAACCACCCCATTTAGGTAAAAGCACGTCGCCTAAATCTTTATAGCCTGACCTCGCACGAATTTTTCTTCCCTGGTCGTCTTCGTCAATAGAGACACTCGACCAAAATTGTTCCCATGTACCACAGGATAATTGGGATTATTACAAAAGCTACTATCGCGGCTATTCCTCCTTCTCTTAGCGCATAGGGCAGAGCTAGAAAGCCAACTCCTTCTATATAGTTAATAAGATTTACTGTTGCTTTCCACACTGATGCATCACCAGGTACAGGGTCATGCAAAACCTTTTTGTTTGATGGAGGAGTAAGGTCATCATCAGATGAACTCTCGGCGTCTGAAGACTGTAGCAACGCCAATATTTCAACATCTTGTTGCTCACCAAGTTGTTCACTTTTTAAAGGAAGATAGCCTGTGTTCATCGCTAAAGAACTTGACTTCAGTGCAGCTGTAAAGCGTCTATACACAAATGAGTATTTAGCTCAAGTCAGAAAGTGTGATTTGTCTTTTCTCGGATAGTCTGTCCTTCGTTGTTCAAAGAGCCAATCCTAAACAGAAGAATCAAAATGAGCTTTTCACTCTAAAAACCAACCAACCGGTTGGAACAACGGGGATGGAACGGTCGTTTTCCCTCTTGATGAATTTTAAGGATTTTTTTTCTCGATTTTCCCCGCTCGTGAATTTCGCCTTCGCTCGGATAAGTAGACGGAGAAATTAGTGATACAAGGGAGAAGCATGCGCATTGAAAACATTATCCCGATCGGTGCTGTTTACAATAGCTACATAATATTTACCAGCTATAAATAGTTATATTTAAAGTTTGAGAAGGCAGGTAATTAAGTCGAACTACAATTTGTGATATCGCACATGTTCTGCATGGTATATACATTTAGTGGTGTAGTCTTTCAGTAATGATCTAAAGCTTTCTTCATCTGCATAACATTCGATTAAAACCATCTTTATATGTATTACCAATCGAAAGTAAGTTCCTTTAAATAGTCTAATGTCATGGTTGGACAAATTTATATGCAAAGGCAACTCAGCTCAGAAAGTCTTCTCCTAGTTCAGACTGGTTCAGATACCGCTCACAACAATGGGAGGAGTGGATGGGTACATTTCTATACTCTAGATGAACCCTGTCGACGCGAAAAAGTTGCAAACGTCGAAGCACAGCAGCAGCTTAGAGATACATAATGTAAAACACAAATAAAGCGTGAAAGGCAAAGTCTGCTACTTCATTAAACTACATTGCGAACTGTACAACAAACGACTTGGCCGAAAAGAAAAGCATCTGAGTGAGGTTTTTGGATGTTGAGGTAACCTTCCCCATCAGACCAAATTGTTACGAAACGATCGTACGACCGGATTTGAATTAATAACAACGAAACGATGAATGCAAGGAGAAGAGCACTTGACTATTGCAAGAAAACGTTGAAGCAGTTCAAGGTCTTGAGTCGTGAGCTTTTTACGTTATCGTCCAAGTGTTATAGCCATGCATTGACCTAGTTTAGATCATAAAACATCCACCAAAGTACGTTACATAGTATTTACTTACCTCCTGTAAAAACATTTATGACCGAAAACCTCATTTCGTGTGGGGGCACAATCAGTTAATGCATACTGTTTCAATTCAACACGATGGAATATGAATTGAATGCAGCATATTTAATTAGACAGCTGAGTTGATGAGTTCACGAACCATAACATTCACACAGAATTAGACAATGCATGGAAACTTCACACAAACAACTTACACGTAACTTGTCGGGTTGTCGGGCTCTATTTAGACGTCTGCACGCAGGCTAGGGATCGTTGCTTTATATTTTGGTCAGATAATGCCGAGTGATTTTTATCCGCTACGCTGAACAAGGCATATTCCTCGACATATTCATATTCATAGTTGGGGATAGTGATAGCTTATCGCATGGTCAATCACTCACATCTTATTGATGAAAGCAATGTAGCCGGAATGAAGCTACAGTTCTATGCAAAACTCCCTGGGACACTTGAGTACACAGTCTTGAAGCTCTCACAAAAGAGAGTCAAAAGATAAACTTACGATCCCCCATGCACCTAAATCAATGTTGAATTCGTGCTAACGCAGCCTTAATTTATTTTACGAAACAACATTGAATAGGAGAGGCGGATAGTTCTAATATATTGCTTTGTTCTTTTAAAATAAATGTCAATTTGTTGCGTATGATCGCTTTTCACAAGACTGACAGGAGTGTCTCAACCATTTTGCATAAGGTTGTGGATCATACGCAGACAACAATGCAAGACATATTTCCTCGACATATTCATAGTCGGTGATAGTCATAACGTATCGCATGGTCAATCACTCACATCTTATTGATGAAAGCGGCATTATATGAAAGGCCTGGATCACTGCTTTCAATTGAGTAGAAGATCATAGAACAATTGTGACAATAGATCTTTTCACTGCATGCGACGGGAGAGAAAGTTAGCGGAAAATCTACCGAGGGAAGAGAGGTTTTCTTCAGTTTCCCACGCGTCAATGTGTTGGATTACAGTCCGCGCCTTTGTCCACAACGTTTATTTTATTTTCTAAACAATATTGCAAGATGGGAGATAGCAATATTGCAAGATTTGGAAACTGCAATTTCCACATGCAGGTCAGTATTTGAGATAAATATAGCTAACCCATCACCGTTCAGAAATTTCTTAGCCTGTATTATAAGTTGTTGAACACCTAAGACGCTCGCTCTCCAATTTGGCGGGAAAATAGAACGCGCTAAGAACCAATCACTTTCGAGAATTTTGTTATAGACATGATTAGTGATGTCCCTAATACATATATCAGTGAAACATCTACAAGTTACAAATGAGGCCCTGTTAGGGGGTAGGATGCATGCCCTTTCCCCTCTAATTTGAATTCCAAACCTTGCCTGTTGCAATATCAGATGTTGTCAGAATTTCGTCGAACGTCATCAATCAATCTACAGTACTGTGCAAAAGTAATGCAAACGAACTTCGACGAATTGTGCAGAAAATAAAACTATATTTCCACTGAACGAAACGAAATTTCAGCGACCTCGAAACGAAAGTTCGAACTTCTATTGTTTGCCTTTATCCGAAATTTCGAAGTCCCCAGCGAAAGTTCGCACGAAGCATACACGATATTTCGCTAGTACACTTTGAATTTTCGTTAGTACACTTTGAATTTTCAGAAGGAAATCTTTGAATTTTCGTAAGCTCACTTTGAATTTTGAATTGGACAAGGGCAAGGGCTTTATATTTTTATTGCTAAACAGGTCCGTAGGAGCGAATATACTATATGTGCAGGGACGTTGGTTCTCCCTGGAAAATTTTCAAATTCTAGAAAAGCTCTAACGTCATTTGGTGCGTTCTGAAAGGCTTAAGCCCTGGTCAAACGGCGCATTATAGTCGATGATTGTTTAACTCACGTAACTATCATCAACTATCATGAACTATTATGCGCCGCGTGGTCAAACGGGAAAAACTCTCATCGACTCTCATGAAAAATTTGAGCAGGTTCAAATTCGATGAGAGGGCATGAGAGACAATGATAGTGCATGATAGTCGGTGGTCAAACGGGAGCGCGAGTTTCAACTATTATCGACTCTCGTCGACTGCGCCGTTTGACTAGGGCTTTAGAGACAGGCGTTGATGCCAGTTCAAAAAGATACACGTATGATGTTAGAAGCAAGGGGTAGCGGGGACTACGGGCCTACCACTGTTGCTCTCAAACTTTGAGAACACTGCCTTTTTCTTATTTCTTTCCTTCGCAGTCGCAATTCAACATAGCATATCAACTACATTTATAAATGCATAGTCTGTTTTCGTAGCTGCCGTAAAATTACAATAATTTCCTCCCTGTTCAGTAATATACTATGCAACTATTCATAAGTCATAAGTTCGAACTGTCTATTGTTTGACTTTATCCGAAATTTCGAAGTCCCCAGCGAAAGTTCGCACGAAGCATACACGATATTTCGCTCGTACACTTTGAATTTTCGTTAGCACACTTTGAATTTTCGGAAGCGCGCTTCGAATTTTCGCTAGCACACTTCGAACTTTCAGAAGGAAATCTTTGAATTTTCGTAAGCTCACTTTGAATTTTGAATTGGCCAAGGGGAAGTCTCAGGCCCTACTTCAGTATTAGCTATAAAAAGCTGGGAAACATAATGAGGGTTACCGGTCATGCTCATCAAGCCTTCCCGGTAAAGTGAACCGAGCCTTTTCCTTTCATAACGTTTCCAAATGTTTATAAATTGTCCTCAGTGTCGTCGGTAGAAAAGGTTAGTTTTTTCTGCGCTCAAGCTTGCACACAACTCTTCGAAGTGTTATGTTTCAGTCTTAGAAACTGAATACGAACGTATCATGCGCAATGGGCTGCTTCTCACATCGTGGAAGCATTCATTGCTTTTAAAATTCAGTCATGATGAGGCTCGAGTATTTGCCGCCAAGCGTGTTCGTCATAAAATATTATAATTTATTTAGCCGCCAGAAATGGAAATTGACCCGCATAATTAACACTAGTGATCACAACATGACTAGAATCAAGTGCCGTGACTCATTTTTGTGGTGACATGTTGTGATCTATTATCATTATCATTATCTTGACTTCAGCTCAGGCAAATAACTTACAATTGAAGTTCTGTGCGACCCCTCATGTAGAGTCAAGGTCGTCAGTGCAGATTATGCACTTATGCATTGTTGCGACGGTCTGACATAACTTCCTATAGTTTATAGTTAAAAAACATAAAAACGTCCATCATGGAACATCGACGGCAGTCAGTTGCACATGAAAGATACTTATATTTACTTACCTCTTGTCAATTTATAATGATAATGCATTTATATAGCGCAAACCAGCTTTTTCGCTGTTCGATCGTAGCGATAAAGATGCGAGTGATTGACCCTGTGATATGCATTAATTTTAAGGATCACTGATTAAGAATATTAATATGTCGAGGAAATATGCCTTATTGTTTGTGTAAGTTAACGGTAACGGATAAAAAGCACTGAAGTGAATGACGAACTATGGTTGTAACCTCTCGTCAATGCTATCTGACCAAAATATCTGAAATATAAAGCAACGATTTCTTCTCGAAAGTTTCCATGAACTCCGACCAACTCGTTAACTCAGCTGTCTAATTTAACATGCTAACTTTGCTTACTTTCAAATTTTATTAGGGCCTCCACAGACTAGAGAGATACAACTATCTCTCTAGTCTGTGGAGGCCCTTTGTATAAAATAACAATTCGTAATTTCATTCATTCTTTCTTCATTTGCATCTTATGTCTTATTTTATGTTAAATTCTTATTTTAGTCTTAGTTAGCACACGACCCCACAAGCATTGGTCATATTTTAATTCTAATCTTCTCCAAATAACGGTTATTGATTGATTGATTGATTGATTGATTGATTGATTGATTGATTGATTGATTGATTGATTGCATTCAATACATTGAGTGGAGCTTAGCCTGCGTAGCTGGCGGTCTTGTTGGCGCGCGAAGCCGCTGTCGCTAGCGGCGGAGCCGCGAGAGTCTGGGGCGGGAGGGAATTTTGCCTTCGCGCGCCAACAAGACCGCCAGCTACGCAAATTGCGCTCCTCGTGATAAGCATCACAAAGTGTCCTCATTGATAAAAGTTCACCAAAACACAAATAATTTTGAAAATGACAAATAACCCAGTCATTTATGAAGTATTTAAAAAACAATACCTGCGTACAATCCTGGACATAAGTGTTACGTCGCTGTCGAAAATTGAATAACATAATGAACATTGATTGAGCGCCGATTGTATTTCATCAGTTGCCATATTTCTGACAGATAAGGAATTTACGTATTTCTGTAAGTAACCTTACGAAAGGACTTTCTCTAAAAGTTTTATTAATTGTCATTTTTTGTCGGAATTAATGAGGTTCGCCGTTTCTACTACCTCAATCCACACTGTGTCCTTCCGTAAACGGTGACATTGGCTCGGCATTGAAACAGGGAGATTGTAGGGAGTTTAGGAGTTGAATAAATAGTAGCATAATGCTCAAGACGTTCGGTACGTTGGTTGAAGCACAAAGATAATTACTTTTGGCTTATTCTTGGTCTTTAAATTAGGATCAGAATTTGCTAAGCCACCGTTCCTTGTCACTCATTCTAGGCCTTGGTGTCACTGTCGGAATTTGGAATTTGGCCGAGAAAGGTTGTCTTTTGTCGCGATTTCATTTATGAGCTGTCGCTACTTTTTGGGTCATGTCAGTCCCCTGTCGGAATGTACCTTGTCAGGGTATCAATTGACGTGAATCCAGTGTCGAAAGCCCCGTTTGCGTTTCCTTCACTGTAACTGTAGACGGTTTTCAATTGAGTGTCGTGAAACCTAAACCAAAGCAATTACAATGGCCAATCACAACAAATGTAAACAACACAATGAACCAATGAGAGCTCGGAGAAAACACACGTGACCGACGTCAAGCGCGGGAAAACGCGTGCGACCAAGTCGCGATTGGTTTTGGTTTTGCATCTGATTGGTTGAGTAGGTGGCGCGAGGTTTTTAAACCAATCACGGAGCGTAGTAAAGCAAAACCAGGGCTGAGCAAAACTGACCAAAGCAATTCCGCGATTATTTCGACACTCAATTGAAAACCGCTCTATAAGTTGGACCAAAGACTTAGAGCCAGTTTCAAGCCAGTATTGACGTCGTATTACTCGTGTAAAAACTGAATATACACGTATAATGTAACAGTCTATAAAGGGAGTGGTAAAGGCTTGCCGTAGGAATAGGGGCTAGGGAGAGAACACTGTCTTTTTTCTTACTTCTTTCCTTCGCTGTCGCAATTCCGATAGCATAACAACTACATTTAAATTACATAGTGTGTTTTCATAGATGCCGTAAAATTACAATAATTTACTCCCTGTTCAGCTATATAAATACTATGCAACTATTCTTCTAGTTACTTCCAGGTTAAGGCTAATGTGTTTGTAATGTTTCATGTATGGAGCCAATGCAGATCGCTTTATTCAATGTAGTTCCCCCAAGATGTTTTTTTTTATATACAATTTACAATACCCAGAAAAACTGTACCAAGCACCCAGGGGGGGTACTCAGGTATAATAGTGAAGGGGACTGCTCGAATGAGGCCAAATTGTTAGACCCCCAAATGTCCTATTAGGCTAAAACCAGACCCCCAAAAAGTCCATCGGCCCAGAACGTAACCCAAAAAAATTCCTCTTTTTCTCTGCAAAAGTCCTTAACAAAATCTTCCACCCAAAAAAAGTCACCACAAAATTTCTAACATAAAAAAAGTCCTCAGATCACAAATTTCAAACCCCAAAAAGGTCTTTGAGCCTCCCCGTCACAATTATACCTGAGTACCCCCCCGGGACCAAGCATATGTTATAGGACAGATTTTTGTTCGTTTTTTGGGCGTAGATGAGAACGAACGGGCGAGGTGTCAGACAAAACAGCACCCTGGTCCTCCAGCCTAGGGGTTCCCTGTAAAAGACCTACTTGTTACAGAAACATCAACCAAAGCATCAAAAGGAAGGTTGGCGAAGGGACTGATCCAATGACGCCTCTTGGCAAAGCGGCAGGGAAGCTGTGAGGCGAAATAGCTTTCTGACACCGAGAAAGAAATCTTACATTGTATGGAATGTAAGGACTATGTATCAGGTGCAAGACTATCATCTAGAGAGCTCACCTGTATTCAGGGTATCAAGACATCAATGCGGCTCGCACAGGTGGGGTAGCACTGATGCTTTCTAAAGAGCCACGCAATGCACTGATTGGTTGGGAACCTACAGATCGGCCCTATAGATCCAAGGCTTATTACAGCACGCTTCAGGACCCAACAAGATAGAATAAAAACTGAATGTAATACAATGCTATGCGCCGACAAACGAGGCCAAAGAAGAGGACAAGGAACTATAGGATCTTCTTGATGATCTGACAGATCGAGATGTCACCATTTTAATGGGGATTTGAATGCCAAAATTGGTGATATCAACACAGGCTATGAGCAGATGATGTGAAGCCATTATTTGGGGTTGATAAATGAGAATGGAGAGAGGTTTGCGGACCTGTGTGCAGCCAACAAACTAGCGATAGGAGGAAGCATGTTCCCCCACAAAGCAGTACACAAGGCAACATGGGTGTCGCCGGATCATGTTACATCATGTTACAGCCAACCATCTGCATTAACCAAAAGTATAGGAAAATGATGTGCGATGTCAGAGTGAAAAGGGGGAGCTAATGATGCGTCAGATCGTCACTTGCTCGTGACAAGTGTGAAGCTGAAGCGCAAACGATACCACACTTCATCTAGGGGGGAAGGGTCGAGAAGGGGATGTCAAACATAGAAAATTAATAATGTTTAAAAAGGCGCGAAATTACGATAGTGTCTCGAGTGTTTCTGCATAGCATTGTAGCTTGCAATCGAGGCTAATGCGGAGGAATATTTTCAAATGCAAATATTTTTAATGATATTTCCCAGCATGAGCTTCGATTGCAAGCTAGTTCCAGTCCAACCGTGAGAATACGGGGGCTAGATCACGCAGTTTTAGATGATTCCTAAAATAATGTAATGGAACGATAGACGATCACAAAATAAATTCTATTTTTTTTAAGCAGATTGAAGCAACTTTTGATACACCTCAAAGATGCTGGTGCCTTTCAGACCTTTCAGTGTCGTCCAGCTGGGTATGACACTTCCTGAATGTAGAATTAAGAATATTCTGGACGTCAAATCCAAACACGACACAAACAAACTTATACTGCTCCGATCAGACATACCCTGTATTTATTATGTAGCTCAGATTTCGTCTTCTAAAAAATATTTCACTGACATTTCAGTTTGGAGATTGTATATATGGCATCATCTAGCCTCTGTGATTAAGGCATTCAGTACACAATAAGGTAATCCCTCCATACACCATCTGTTACACATTTTCTAATCACTATTGCCAACTGAGTTATTTAATCTATCCCAATTTTAGACCTTTTTTTCTTTTCGAGTATTCTATACAGAGAAAGAGACAACTATCTGAAATGTCGTAATATGCATTCTCACATTCCTTTAGTCAAGCCTTGTCTTAGAGGCTCTGCACAACCATGCAATGTCCTATAGCCTTTTCTTCCCTGTATACTGAGCTTCAAACCGTGCAGGCCAAGGCATTTGAGGTAATCTAGAAAAGTTCTCTATTGTTTATAGAAGTCAATCAGAGCTTTAAAGGACACTCCAGTACCAACTATCGTAAAAATTACCCCGAAAAATACCAAAAAGCAATCAATAAAAACTTGGTGTATCTTTAGCTGCTTGTACTTGAGTTTTAAATGCGAGACAAATGGAAAGACGTAGTATGCAAAACCAGTTGAGCTTCCCATAAATGAAACGATTATAAAGAAATTTGGCACGAAAAGGGCCACCACAACCGTTGAAAGAACCACTGTGACTCGAACCACTGCGGACGTTAAAAAGCTTGGTATTTTATAATTTTGAATGCGAGCAGTAAGTGAGTTATGACAAGATTCAAGCAATGGAAATATAATAAGAACGTATGAAAATATACAATTAAAAGCAAAACAAGAACTAACAGTGATGTGAACTGGCCCTGGGGGAAGATTGTTTAGAATAACTTCATTAGTGTTGACACCGAAAGAAAGATATGCACACACAGAAAACGATAATTTCATCATCAAGCTCAACCCATTTGCCAGAGCTAAAGCGCAGCTGAATTTCGTTTTTTCAGCCATACTTTTTTCTACAGATGGAATAATAATAAAGGCATCATAACTGTACATTATAATTGATAAAGACATAACCATACCCTCAGCGTCCCAAAACAGGATATTCGTTCCCAGGTCCCATTCGTTGGTATGTTCTGCTCCGTACCATACAACAGCCACTACAACCGCGACTAAAGCCAACATACTGAAAACACTCAACCAGGCAATTTGCGAGAGAGACTTCAGGAACGTTGTTGGAAGAACCAAACCTCCAGCGATGCATATCCACATGAGCTCTGTGATGGGTACAGTTGGAAGGGCGTGGTGCATAACAGATCCGCAAAGTACAAGGTAGGAAACAGACGTCAGAAATATATCGTAATTAAACACACCAAACGCTATATAACCACCCCATTTAGGTAAAAGAACGTCGCCTAAATCTTTATAGCCTGACCTCGCACGAATTTTTCTTCCCTGGTCGTCTTCGTCATAGAGACACTCGACCAAAATTTTTCCCACGTACCACAGAATAATTGGGATTATTACAAAAGCTACTATCGCGGCTATTCCTCCTTCTCTTAGCGCATAGGGCAGAGCTAAAAAGCCAACTCCTTCTATATAGTTAATAAGATTTACTGTTGCTTTCCACACTGATGCATCACCAGGTACAGGGTCATGCAAAACCTTTTTGTTTGATGGAGGAGTAAGGTCATCAACAGATGAACTCTCGGCGTCTGAAGACTGTAGCGACGCCAATATTTCAGCATTTTGTTGCTCATCAAGTTGTTCACTTTTTAAAGGAAGATAGCCTGTGTTCATCGCTAAATAAGTTGACTTCAGTGCAACTGTAAAGCGACTATAAACAAATGAGTATTTAGCTCAAGTCAGCAAGTGTGATTTATCTTTTCGCCTCCTCGGATAGTCTTTGCCACCTTCGTTGTTTAAGGAGCCAATCCTAAACAGAAGAATCAAAATTAGGTTCGGCTCATGAAAAGTTCGGCGTCTGAACTGGGCCTTAAGCTTTCTTCATATGCATAACATCCGATTAAAACAATCTTTATATGTATTATACCAATCGAAAGTAAGTTCCTTTAAAGAATCAATGCGATGCAATCACTTTATCGTTCTAATGTCATGGTTGGACAAATTTATATGCAAAGGCTACTCAACTCAGCTCAGAAAGTCTTATCCTAGTTCAGACTGGTTCAGATACCGCTCACAACAATGGGAGGAGTGGATGGGTATATTTCTATACTCTAGATGAGCTCTGTCGACGCGAAAAAGTTCCAAACGTCGAAGCCTGACAAAAGAAGCAGCAGCTTAGAGATCCATAATGTAAAACACAAAGAAGGCGTGAAAGGGCAAAGTCTGCTACTTCATTAAACTACATTGCGAACTACTGTACAACCAAGCATGTCCAATACTCACCACTTTTTCAAGTCGTGAAAGTTAAGATTCAACTCGTGCGAGTCGTACGAGTCGTAAAACAAGGTTTATCATTTGACGATTGGTACAAGTGGTGAATGTGATGCTTTTCATGAAAATAACATGAAGTGTTATTTTACCAAGTGGTGAAACTGCATCTCATTGATTAAAGAAGGGACCCACGGTCAACTCGTACGAGTCGTACGACTCGTACAACTGGTGAAACTGCATCTCATTAAGGAAGGAACCCAGTCACTGAACTCGTACGAATCGCGGTACGACTCGTACAAGTGGTGGAACTGCATTCCATTAAGGAAGGGATCCAGTAATGCGCCGAAACAGAAAGTCCAGAAAGACCACAAAGCAAAATGCGTAGCGTGTGAGAAACAGAATCGAAACAGACACTAACATGAATATTCTTCGTGCTACTCGACAAACGCACGATTCCACAAATAAGGCGCCGAAACAGACAGGCCAAATATATTGCAAAATGCGTAGCACGTGACAAACAAAAAACATCACATTAATAATTATTCTTCGTTCTATAAGCGTGCTACGCGAAGCTACGCGATAAATGCACGGCCAAATAAAGTAAGCAATTTATTCAAGATGTTTCAGTGTTTTTAGAACAATAATATATATATATTTTGCGTAACATATCATCGGAGTTTGTAACATAATTATATTTCCGGTATTTCTTCCAAGCATGTCCAACTGACTCATTACTTGAAAACAAAACTCAATGGTAAAACATTTTTACTGCAAAGCCACTCACTGCCCAGGCAACGGCTAAGATATGATATGGGTGGGAAGATTTAGGCCATGAGGCAGAGGTTTGTACGACAGAGATATGCGAAATAGTAAGACGTCGCTGAAGGGGAGGTGGGTGGGTGGGTAAAAAACTGGATATAACTTACGGTCCGGACGGCATCGAACTTTGTGTTCGGCACATATGTTCACTATATGTTGATGTTGACAAAACAAGTGGTGAGTATTGGACAACCCTCCAACAAACGACTAGGCCGAAAAGAAAAGCATCTGAGTGAGGTTTTTGAATGTCGAGGTAGCCTCCCCATCAGATCAAATTGTTACGAAACGATCGTATATATACGACCGGATTTGAATTTTTAAATAACAACGAAACGATGAATGCAAGGAGATGAGCCCTTGAAGAAAAACAGTAGAAAACGTTGAAGCAGTTCAAGGTCTTGTGTCGTGAGCTTTAAACGTTATGGTCCAAGTCTTATAGCCATTGACCTAGTTTACATCGACGAAAGTAAGTTACATAGTGTTTACTTACCTCTTGTAAAAAAATTTATGACCGAAAACTTCATTTCGTGAGGGAGCAGAACCAGTTGATGCATACTGTTTCCATTCAACACAATGGAACTGATGAATTGAATGTAGTATATTTAATTAGACAGCTCACGAACCATAACATTCACACAGAATTACAGTGGAACCCCGCTTTATAAACACTCGCTTAATACGGCCACCCGCTTATTACGGACAGTCCCGACGACACATATTTTCTCCTATATCAGCCCACTTAATACGGACACCCGAATAATACGGACACTTTTTCATGTCCCTTTGGTGTCCGTATTAACCGGGTTCCACTGTATACAATTTACAATATCAAGGAGAAAAAAATGTACCAAGCGTATGTCAAGTTACAGGACAGATTTTTGTTTCTTGGGCGTAGAGGAGAGAGAATATCACTCAATGCAAATTGGTATCCTCACAATGATCACAAAGTTTTATTTATCAGTATTAAATTAAATTACTTTGCATTTCAAGGTAACTATTAAATCACAATCTACGTATAACAATGTTTCGTTTCCCAACACCTAAATCCCAAATATTATTACTCATAACCTTAAAACCAAAAATGTATAAATGCGAATGAATACGAATATAAAATACGAGCAAATGCGAGATGCTACCTGAAGAAGAACTAAAGATCTGGGCCCGGTTGTTCAAAAGCCGATTAACGCTAATCCAGGATTAAAAATTAATCGATGGTTTATTTCTTTTGTACAAAAGTGTTTTTTGCTGCTAATATCAAAGTCAAAACTGAAGGATAAAAAATATAAACAGAAAACCTCACTGAATAGTTACACAACCGTGAAAATCTATCGTGAAATCTATCGTGCTTTGAACAACCGTATCCTGATGTTAATACCAATTTTCTGCATATATTTGTTCGGAGATGCTTTTAGCATATCATGGTTGAGTCATTTTCCTGTTTTGAGATTTTGGTTCTTCTTACATTGGTAGCATTTGTTCGATTATACGAATTAAAGTCGATAAAGGGCACGGTTATGAAGCCCAGCAAAATTCATTGTTACATGTTCGTTTTGTTCGCTTTTTAGGCCGTGACCATGCACAAAACACAATAGGTTTTGACGTGTCTTCGAGCAACTAACCGATAGCTGAACATTTCGGTTCAACCATTGTGTATGAGCGCAAAACAAATGGCCGTGGAACCAGTTCCAACATAAATCTCGACCTTTCACTGAAGTTTGCAGGCTTCATAACCATTCCCCTTAAAGGAGAACTGAAGCCAAAAAGCATGTATTATTTTTTAAGAAGTCTAAGACATGTAAAACCAAGTTTCGGTGGTTATTTGTGTCTGTTGCATTTCGTTTTGCGAGATATTTTGGTTTGAATTTGCCTTTTCCGCGCTTTTTGAGCTTGATCCCTGTGGGCTCATGATTCTTGTCAGCGGCTTTTAGCGGTAAGCTGTGACGTATGATATGGGGAAGCGTGTTTATTTCGCAGTGAAGACAATACAAATCTTTGCATTTATTGATCCCGTTATTTGCCAATTTGTTACTTACTATGAGTGTAGAACCGTTTCTTTTCGAGCCAAAATATCCTCCTGGTGAAGAACCAAGCGACTCACAAGGGGAAGATGAAGAAGAAGGCGGTGAACCCGACCGAATCGGTAACAAACAATGGTGTATTTACGGAGGCAGTGAAGCTATGTCCTCTGTCGACGAATGTTTCAGCTGTGAAGAACTTGAGGAGCTAAATCAAAAGTTTGACGGATCAGGTTTGTTTTTATAAATACTAGTTTCGTTCGAGGATTCCTTTTTTATTGCTCGGTCGTTTTTGTTGTCAAATGAAAACGTAAAATACAGCTAGATAAAGATTCCACAATTTCACAGCGGCAGATCCAGGATTTTTGAAAGAGGGTGTGGAGGGGTGTGGGGGGGGGGGGGAGGGTGATCGCTAATTATTTTAATTGTTTGCTAACAACAACAACAATTTTCACACCTGCCCGATCTGCTTTTATTTACATGTATTTTCGATTTTAAATGTAATTTGTTTATTTTTTGAGGTGGATTTAGGGGGGTGGCTAGCCAGCCAATCCACCCCCACCCCCTGGATCTGCCCCAATTTGATTTGAGCCTTCTCGTTTTGTGTTCAGCAGTTTTTTCATTATTCATAATAATTATTCCAAAAGGCAACAATGTAGGACGGAAATAAACAAGTTATGCACAAAAAAAGTATAATAGCAGTTTCTTTGAATATTTCCAGTATTTTTTAGGGGTAGTCCATTTTTGGATAGTCCATTTAGGTAGTCCATTGGGGTGGTACATGGACTGGGGGCAGTGTTTTGTCCACATTTCTGTTGTTTAGGTTCCCTTTTAATACATGAATCTATTAATCTTGCATTGTAGTCACCGTAATGTTTTTTCCATAATTCCGTAGAACATGGCGCTTAGCAGCACTGGTGGGTCCATGGTGTACTGGGGAAGAAAAACCAGCGGGTGATTCCAGCCTGCGTTGAAAAGGCCATTCGTAAAGAACTTCCTGAAGAAAGTGGCCAATACGCAGGTTTCAAACCAGCAGAACTGGAACTGAATTAATCAGTGTATTTCATGGCAAACAGTTTTGAACTTTGCATGCTCGTGGAAACTGACCTGATTCATCAAAGTTTTGATTGAGCTCCTAAAGTTGTTGGCAGCAGTAATATTAGTCAGCCAAACTGAAAGCCTTCGCTTCACAATCACCTCAGCAAATATACAGTTGGTTGTTTATGTTGGACTTCACCACCTTCTCCTTCATTCTCCTCTTCTGAGTCGATTGGTTCTTTATCCTTTTATTAATTTCTGATTTGAATGTCTTAAATATTTATTTTTAAGTTACATTTTAATTTCTCTATTTAATCATTTCATTACATTACATTGTACATGTAAGTTTTACTGAAAGACAGAAAACAATACATTCTAAACTTCTTGTATATTTAGTTGAACATGTTGCTGCAAAATTTGTAGATTTGTTATGATTACTGCAGCTGTCGACACTGTAATGTCATTATGTTTTGTAGTAGTAAAGTAGCAAGAAGAAATTATATTTTTTGCTAATTTAGTGGAACATGCCTGGGGTGTCTAATCGAATGTTCGGTAATCAAACTCTATCGAACATTGGCAAACTCACAAGTTGTCAATCGAACATATGATAATCAAACTCACATCTAACGCATAATCGAAACATTCAATTACCTACTTAATCTTTTATATTTTTGGGGTGTTTTTCGGTTTATTCCGTTATAATAAAATGAAAAGGTTGATTCTGAACACAATCGAACTGGATTTTTGGTTCGATTGTGTTCAATTGGTTCAATAATCAAACTCACATAAAATTAAATATGCGATTATGTTTCAATTGCCGAACCCAATTGAACACCAATCGTTTGATTGAGTTCGATTGGTTTTCAGTTAGATTTTGTTTGATTAGAAACCCCGGGAACATGTCTGCTTCCAAAGCATAGATAGGCATAGATATATTTCATAGTGAGTAAGTCTTAAACACTTTCTCGGATGGAAACAATTCAATGTAAATAAAAGTTATTTGTACCCTTTGTATCTCTGACTATATTAAAATATTTATGCTATGTGCAGGCAACGATCATTGCCATTTTTAATTATTTGAATATCTTGATGTATGCTTAGCAATAAAATTTGCTCTAGGAGGCCTAGGTTTGCTAGCAATATTTTAGGTAATGTGCAGGGCCGTGAGTGTTGCACTCCATTCCTGGGGTTTTTGATTCATGTGGTGCTAACCTTTGGTTACTAAGAGGAATGGAAATACAGTACAGTAAAAGTTCTGGGTATTGTATAAAGTATAATTCATGTTTTTCTTTTCTTTTCAATTTTTAGATTTAAATATTCAGTTCATTTCAAGTTTCTGGAACAGATGACAGATGAATTTTTAAGAATGGAAAAATGAGCACCAAATATTAAAATGAGTACTTCAGGTTGGGGGTTGCCTATTTGGATTTAAATTAAAATTTTAAATAATTAAATCTTAGAGTTTTTTTCCTAATAATAATCTATTATTAGAAAAAACTGAGATTTATTGGTTTCAAATCCTCTAATTCTCTTCCATTTTCCTTTCTTTAAATATCTAACATTTTGGCCTTGCCACTACACACCTGATGAGGGTATATTTAGATTGCATACAACCTCAAAGAGTTATGTAACTTATTAAAGAGTTGAATTAATTTTTTTGAAACAGCTTTATCATTTTGTCACTAATTTTCCCCAGTTGCGTGACAACTCGGAAGCCCTTGTATACAGCTGGTAGCATTCATAATACTAGCCACTGCTTGTTCTCTAACAAACGTCTCTCGGACGATAGTCTTGGCTTTTTGGGCGGGGGTCGATGCGAGAATAGCGAGGGTATAGCATCTGGCTTCAGGCTGGCTCTTGGTTTTGAAACCGAGAAGTTTCTGCTTGTAAGCACCGCTAAAAACAGTCGGCCGTGAAATGCTCCGAACACAACCGGAACACAACATGGAGTTTTTGGAAATGACGAGATCAGCAGAGAGCTGAATGATTATGATTATTACAGCTAAGGAATTTACATTTATGCGGGTTTCCTTACGGAAGACTGGAAAGTATACTACGTAAATAAAAGGAAAAACCAAAGTCCATCGTAGATTTCAAAATTTTATTTGTACTCTGTTATCAGCCGTTTGCATCGTGACTTGCGATCTACGCTTGTCTAGTTCCAACTACAACTCGCTCTATAAAACAGAGCGGGATCTGCGCAATATAATGAAAGGAACTGGAAAAAACATTTATACTTAGCAAATTCTACATAAGATTTCTGTCAAAGGCGCAAAAACAGTCGCTGTGCAAGTAACATTTGCAAAATGTGCGGCAATCACATAATTGGGCAAATATAAGCTTACGTGTTTTCGACATTCGATTCCTAAGGTAAACGAGTAAGATCTGTCAATATTAAACTAAACTTACACAATCCCTGAAAGATTTGAATTATAGATGTGGACACTCTGGTAATTTTGTACTTCCCCAAACTTGTTTCTTGCTCTTTCAAAGCGATACCTCGTCGAACGTGCATACAAGGCTCTTTGCCATGTTTACCTTCTTCCCCATATCATACGTCATAAACTTCAGAAAGAACCGCTGACAGGCGCTTTCCGAGCCGCCGTACAAGAGCCGAATAGGCAGTAAAAAGCTTCGTTTTTTGGCGTGAAAATTGCCGTTTGAAAGGAAAAAAACTATCGAACATTGTTTTATATGGTATAATTATTAAAATCAAGTAACAAAAAAAGTGCTTGGATTTGGGCTTCAGTTCTCCTTTAATTACAGAGGCTAGATCACGCTGGTTTAGATGATTCTGTGACATTCTTAAAATCGAATGGAAATTTAAATTCCTATTATAGAAACGATAGAAAATCATAGCAGAAATTCTAGTTTATTGAAAAAGAGAACCTTTGATTCACTGCAAAGACGCTGGTGCCTTTTATCGTCCAGCTGGGTATGACACTTCCTGATTGTAGAATACTAAGAAGTGCTTCAGAACATTCTGGACATGGAGTCAAATCCAAACACGACTTCATAGCCGTGAAATAAAGAAAATAAATGGCACGATCTAGTCTCTGTAATTACGGCATTACACACAATAAGGTAATCCCTCCATACACCATCTGTTACACATTACCTAATCACTATTGACAACTGAATTATTTAATCTATCCCAATTTTTGACCCTTTGTTGTTTCGAGTCTTATTTTTTATTTCATTCTTTCTTTCTTTCTCTACAGAGAAAGGGTCTACTATCTGAAATGTCTTGTGGTAATATGCATTTTCACATTCCTTTAGTCAAGCCTTGTCTTAGCGGCCCTGCACAACCACTGTCCTATCACTTTTATACCCTCTCTGTATACTGAGCTTCAAACCGTGCAGGCCACTGTGAGGCATTTCGGGCACCTTTAATATAATCTAGAAAAGTTCTCTATTGTTTATAGAAGTCAATCAGAGTTTTAAAGGACAATCCAATACCAACTATCGTAAAAATTACCCCGAAAAATACCATAAAGGCAATCAATAAAAAACTTGGTGTATCTTTAGCTGCTTGTACTTGAGTTTTAAATGCGAGACAAATGGAAAGATGTAACATGCAAAAGCAGTTGAACTTTCCAAGAAATGAAAGGATTATAGAGAAATTTGGCACAAAAAGGGCTACCACAACCGTCGAAAGAACCACTGTGACTCGAACCACTGCATACATTAAATATTTAGGTATTTTTTCATTTTGAATGCGTGTTGTAAGATGAGTTATGACAAGATTCAAGCAATGGAAATATAATAAGAAACGTATGAAAATATACAATTAAAAGCAAGACAAAGAACTAACAGTGATGTGAACTGGCCCTGGGGGAAGATTGTTTAGAATAACTTCATTAGTGTTGACACCAAAAGAAAGAAATGCACACACAGAAAACGATAATTTCATCAACACGCTTACAAGATATGCTAAAGCTAAAGCTCGGCTGAACTTTGTTTTTTCGGTCATACTTTCCTCTACTTTTGGAATAACAAGAAATGCAGAATAACCGGACCAGTATCAATGATAAAGAGATAACCATACCCTCAGCGTTCCAAAACAGGATAGTGTTCAGGTCCCAGTCTTTGGTATTCTCTGCTCCGTACCATACAACAGCCACTACAACCGCAACTAAAGCCAATATGCTGAAAACACTCAGCCAGGCAATTTGTGAGAGAGACTTGAGGAAGGTTGTCGGTAGAACTAAACCTCCAGCGATGCATATCCACATGAGCTCTGTGATGGGTACAGTTGGTAAGGGCGTGGTGCATAACAGATCCGGCAAAGAACCATGGGCTAATGAGTGGGGATACAAAGCGCTTTTCAGTTCATGCTCTGAGCAACAAAGCGGGAGTCAGTATTCTTTTCAAAAACAATTTTAACCTACAGATCGTAAAAGTTTTGGCGGACCCGAACGGTCGCTTCATAATGTGTGATATTGAAGCAAATAATAAACTTCTAACCTTGGCTAACATCTATGCCCCCAAATGAGGACGACCCAAATTTTTTTCGTGTTTTCTTTGATCACTTATCCGGCTTTCACTGTGAGGAAATTATAATTGGAGGTGACTTCAATTTAGTGGCTTGATCTGGAAAAAGACAAGAAGGGTGGCGTTGCCAGAACACACAAAAATGCCCAAAAGGTGGTCCAGGATCACTCTGAAAATCTTGACTTGTCTGATGTCTGGAGAGTTCTCAATCCGGAAGGCCAGGAGATATACTTGGCGTAAACGGCAACCAGAAATTCACTGTAGACTCGATTTTTTTCCTAATAAACCAATCTTCTATTTGCAACATCACTCATGCAGATATTGTCCCAGGGTTCAAAACTGACCACTCCATGATTACTCTCAGCCTATCTCTACACTCAAACCCAAGAGGTAACGGCTTCTGGAAGCTTAACACTTCCCTTTTGTCTGAAACCAGATACCTAGAACAAATAAAAATAACAATACAAGAAACGGTAACTGAGTATAAAGATGATGACTCGGTTACCCTGTTTTTACTCTGGGAGATGGTGAAGCTAAAAGTGCGAGAGAAAATCAATGTCTTACGCTGGCATCTAAAAAAGCAGCAACAAAGAAAAGAGAAGACGAATTAGAAAAATCAATTGCCATGTTAGAAAGACAACTTGACAATGCAAACATTAATGAACCTCCTTAACAAAAAACGTTATTGAAAACATTAACACCTTAAAAGAGGAATTAGAAAAAATAATAGAATATCGAACCAAAGGTGCAATCCTGCGCTCAAAGTCCCAATGGTATAATGAAGGATAGAAAAGAACACCAAGTATTTTCTCAATCTTGAAAAGGCGGCATTTCAAACAAGGAACAATAAGCCAACTAAAAATCAATGATACTGATTTTGTCACTTCAGACAAAGCAATATTAGATGAGTGTGAAATATTCTACAAAAACGCTTTACACTTCTAAAAGGGAAGACTGCTCCCAAGCAGCCTTTTTTCAACAAGTGAATGAAACAGTGTTAAGCCATGAAGAACAAACGTTTTGTGAAGGACCTTTATCGGAAAAAGAATGTGCAGAAGCCTTAAAAGACATGAATTCAGATAAGAACGCCTGGTACAGACGGCCTACCTGCCGAATTTTACAAAGTTTTTCTGGAAAGATATTTCCACCCTCTTAACTTCAGCCCTCAATTGTGCTTTTGAATCTGGCTACCTCTCCATAACGCAGAGACGCGGTGTTATTAAAACTTTTCCTAAAAAGGATGCAGAACTCTACTTCGTCAAAAATTGGCGTCCTATAACTCTTCTGAACACTGACTACAAAAATCACCCTGCAAAAGCCGTTGCTAACCGAGTGAAATCAGTGCTTCCTAGCCTTATAAATAACGACCAGACAGGATTTATGAAGACAGATTCATTGGTGAAAACATACGCCTCATAGATAGTGTCATCCAATACGCCGCAGAAAGGAACTTACCGGGCTTATTACTTTTTATAGATTTTGAGAAAGCTTTCGACTCGCTTGAATGGTCTTTTTATCCTTGATACTCTACGAAACTTTGGCTTCGGTGCATCAATGATTAACTGGGTTAAGGTCCTCTACTGTAAAATCTGAAAGCTGCATTCTGAATAATGGTTGGTCAAGCAATTTTTTTCAGATCGAAAGAGGCGTTAGGCAAGGCTGTCCCCTATCACCATATTTATTTATCCTCGCAGCAGAAGTTTTGGCCAAGGCAATCAGAAACAATGTAAATATAAAAGGCATCTTAGTAAACAATGAAGAAATTAAGATAAGCCAATATGCCGATGACACAACGCTTATTTTAGATGGCTCAAAAGAGGCCCTATCTCTATCCCTAAAGATGTTAGATGATTTTGGCAACGTCTCCGGACTTAGACTCAATGATAAGAAAACGGAAGCTCTTTGGATTGGTGCTAGCATTGGCAGTGACAAAATTATTCTACCAGGAAAAGACTTTACAATGGACAAAATCCAAAGTTAAAACTTTAGGGCTGTGGTTATCGACTGAACCTGCAGGTGTCTGCATTCTTAAATTATAACGAGAAGGTGGAAAAGATTAGACAAATCTTAAGCCTGTTGTAAATATCGTTAGGCTAACTTTGTTGGGGAAAATAACTGTGCTGAAATCTTTAGTCGCGTCGCAACTAGTTTATCTGCTATCACCTTTACGATCAAACTATGATGTTATCAATGAGATAGACAAGATGCTTTACCAATTTTCTATGGAACGGTAAAGGTGATAAAATCAAGAGAAAAGTTATGATAAATGATTATTGCGAAGGGGGCTTAAAGATGATTGATCTTATTTCCTTCGACAAATCTCTTAAAAACAACGTGGATCAAAAAGTACTTGGACACAACTAATAACGGAAAATGGAAACTCTTTTTCGATCTAGGCCTTCAAAATTACGGTTGTGAATACCTTTTCACTTCAGTGTAACCTAAATGTTAAAGACACAGTAGAATCGGTCCAAGTTACAGATGATTTTGTGAAAGAAATATTAGAAATTTGGGCAGAAGTAAATTTTGAACACCAGATAACTTCTGAGGAACAGTTCCAAGAACAAAACTTATGGCTCAACTCTTTAATTAGAATAGGAAACAAACCAATCTTTCTTAAAGAATGGTTCGCAAAGGGAATTACAAAAGTGAAACATTTACAAACAGACGAAAACAATCAATATCTCTCTCTGAATGAATTCCAATTAAAACATGGTCTGAAATGTTCGTCCTCTCAACTTCTATGGAATAGTATCAGCCGTCAAGTCTCTCCGAAATAGTAAATTTAAAGATCTGGGCGAAAAAAACAAGAATACGAACCTTTTAGCACCAAACTTTTAAAGACCAAAAAAGTAAGTTCATTGGTCTATAAAAAGCTTGTCAGAAACAAGGGCGTAATGCCAAACAACAATCAAATGAAATGGCTTCTAGATTGCAGTTACTCAAGTAATGAGAACCTAGACTGGAGCTCAGCATAACCTATTGGCACCGCGGTGCACAAAAAGCACAACATTTATTGAATTTCAATTCAAATTTTTACATAGACGACTCCCCGCTAATAACTTTTTACTTAAAATTGGACTTAAGGAAAATGGAAATTGCACCTTCTGCAAGGCAGCCCCAGAAACATTGTTGCATCTTTTCTGGACATGTCACGAAACATCATCCTTCTGGAAAAAAGTGTCCGAATGGTTACAAAAGGCTAAGTTGATTCCCGAAGGGTACACTTTAGTAAACACCACTGCCTTTGGCCTGAGGCCGGATATCTCAAAATTTGCAATTCAAATCAACCACTGCTTACTCTTAGCACGATATCACATTTGGCTAGCAAAATCGAAAGAAATGCCACTTAATTTCGTAAACTACTTAAGATTCCTGAAATCGAGATATGAGATGGAGATAAGATGCGGTGATATAAAGAAATGGGAACCTCTTGCAGAATATATTGGCCAGTAACACTACACATTATTTTTACTCTGAATCAATCTGTGCTCCCTTTCATACCTGGCAATAAACATTTTTTTTTTCAAACTAGCAAGAGAGTAGACACGAACAATATTTAATTTACATAACATTTGTAGTTTAGTTTTCACACGCCTGGAAATTGCATCAGCTTATCTTATTAAAATTTGTTATGCTTCCTTTTTTTATTCATAACCTAAACAACGTAATTGTAATAGTAATATATACATAATAGCACAATAGTGCTATATTCGCACCTGTCCCCGTTAAAAGCACAAGTTTATTCTGTAATGTATCGTTAGTAAGAAATGTAAGTAGTGTATTGTAATGTATTGTGCAATTTAAGTAATTCATTAGTATAGTTTAATGTAGTGCTGTCTAGTGTATTGTAAGTAAGTTATGTATTTGTAAGTAATGTATTAAAAGTAAATAAAGGAAGGAGAAAGAAAAAAAAAAAAAAAAAAGAACCAGGTAGGAAACACACAGCATAAATATATCGTAATTAAACACACCAAACGCTATATAACCACCCCATTTAGGTAAAAGAACGTCGCCTAAATCTTTATAGTCTGACCTCGCACGAATTTTTTTTCCCTGGTCGTCTTCGTCATAGAGACACTCGACCAAAATTTTTCCCACGTACCACAGGATAATTGGGATTATTACAAAAGCTACTATCGCGGCTATTCCTCCTTCTTTGATCGCATAGGGCAGAGCTAGAAAGCCAACTCCTTCTATATAGTATAGAAAAATTCATTGCCTGACTCGTGAATTCCACGTTAAATTTCACGCGAAAAACCGATATCGCACGAATCGCGAAGCGATGAGTGCGATATCGGTTTTTCAAGTGAAATTTAAACGTGGAATTCACGAGTCAGGCAATGAATTTTTCTTGAATCGCATAGCCTGTTACAAAAGGAAAAGGAATTATTTTTAAATACTTTAATACAACAGCGCTCGAGAAAGCCATTCAACGTCCAAGTGTCAGGACTGTCAGGAGCAAGCGAACGAATAAGAATCAAGCTAAGATTCTGTCACAAACTTTTATATTTTATCCTCGTGGTATGAGGTTTTTCCATTTTAATTGGGGAAACGTTATTTGTAGACATTTACGGCTTTGTCAGTAATTATAAGAACTCCGGCAAGTAAGCTTACTGAAGACAGAATCATGAACACTTTTTTTACTTCGGCCGCGGCACACTGAAATGAAATCAAAAGAAAACCCGGGAAGAAAAGCTTTGGAAAAGACGTCAAGCAAATGCTGTAAGTAAACTTATGCTTTATACCTTGAAGAGAACTTAAGCTTATTAGCGTTCAATATTCTACGTTTTAAATTTCAATGGCTTAGGTCCATCCCTGGTTTGAGAGAAGGTTTTTTAGACCTTGTTAACTCGTTTTTCGTTTCGAATGCGAATTATTTTGTACTCAGTGCAGTGTAAACACTTGTTGATCTTCGAGCGGTTGTTTTTGTAGCTTCAGTTAGCACAAGAGAACTATTACGGTCAAGCTATCGAAAGTATTAGTTAAAGAATGTAAACAACTATTCTTTTAGCCGAAAATTTTGACTATTTCGTTACAAACGGAACTGAAAAAAGTGTCTTCAAATGTGCATTTTAGCGAGTTTACCGATTCACCACGCGGTAATGATTGCTGTTTTCAAGTGGGTTTTAAAGTAAGATAATTTTATTACGGTCAAACTATCGACAATGTCACTTCAACAAAATAGAAAGCTGTCCTATTACCGGAAAATTTGGCGTATTTTTCTTTCTAGCGGACGTTTTGACGACGTTTTTAAAAGTACTATACGGCTGTTTATTTACGTGTTCTGAAATTGTTCGCGCGGAACAAAAAGCTTAATATTATTTTGTAGTCTTATCCGCTACATTTGTGGCTATTTCTCTGACACTATGAAGTCATTTAAACGTTTTACTCTTTACTTTACTGTACTACCAACCTCGTCCGGTTGCTGTACTATTCATTGTTTCTCCCATAGTTTTAGCCAGTTTCCTCTCTTCAGGTTTCTTGTACTTGCAAGCATCGATCGATGATTGCGCTTCTTTAATTTGAGTTTGAGTTCAAAGCTGGCTAACTCTTGAATCTCGCATTGGAAAAAACCCTCATGTTTGCTTTTGGCTTTTCTGACATTGATGCTGACATTGAAACCATACGAAAACCGCATTTTTATATTTTAATTTGCGATGCCGAAAGTAAACAAACACAATCGCGCGTTGGGCCTCGCTTTCAACTCACATCATGCAATTCAGCTATGCAATTCAACTTCTCAGGCATGCAATTCCACGTTGAATACCCTCGCATCGATAGCCAATCAGAGTGCGAGAATTCTCCGAGCTATGCGATTCTATAGAAAAATTCATTGCCTGACGAGGGAATTCCACGTTAAATTTCACGCGAAAAAACCGATATCGCACGAATCGCGAAGCGATGAGTGCGATATCGGTTTTTCAAGTGAAATTTAACGTGGAATTCACGAGTCAGGCAATGAATTTTTCTTGAATCGCATAGCCTTTTATAAAAGGAAAAGGAATTATTTTCGAGAAAGCCATTCAACGTCAACTGTCAGGACTGTCAGGAGCAAGCGAACGAATAAGAATCAAGCTAAAGATTCTGTCACAAACTTTATATTTTATCCTCGTGGTAGTAGTTTTTCCATTTTAATTGGGAAAACATAATTTGTAGACCTTTACGGGTTTGTCAGTAATTATAAGAACTCCGGCAAGTAGCAAAAACTACATAAGCTTATTACTGAAGACAGAATGATGAACACTTTTACTTCGGCCGCGGCACACTGAAATGAATCAAAAGAAAACCCGGGAAGAAAAGCTTTGGAAAAGACGTCAAACAATGCTGTAAGTAAGATTATGCTTTATACCTTGAAAGAACTTAGGCTTATTAGCGTACAAAATTCTACGTTTTAAATTTCAATGGCTTAGTCCATCCTTGGTTTGAGAGAAGGTTTTTAGACCTCGTTGACTTGTTTTCGTTTCAAATGTGAATTTATTTTGTACTCAGTGCTGCGTAAACACTTGTTGATCTTCGAGCGGCTGTTTTTGTAGCTTCAGTTAGTACAAGAGAACTATATTTACGGTCAAGCTATCGAAAGTATTAGTCAAAGAATGTAAACAACTATTCTTTTAGCCGAAAATTTTGACTATTTCGCTACAAACGGAACTGAAAAAAGTGTCATCAAATTATGTGCTTTTAGCGAGTTTACCGAAAAAATCACCACGCGGTATTAAATGATTGCTGTTTTCAAGTGGGTTTTGAAGTAAGATAATTTTATTATGGTCAAACTATCGACGGTGTCACTTCAACAAAATAGAAAGCTCCGGGAAAATTTGGCGTATTATTTTTCTAGCGGACGTTTTGACGACGTTTTTAAAAGTACTGTTTATTTACGTGTTTTGAAATTGTTCGCGCAGTACAAAAAGCTTATTATTTTGTAGTCGCATGTGGTTTAACGACCAGGTTTATCCGCTACATTTGTGGCTATTGCTCTGACACTATGAAGACATTTAAACGTTTTACTCTTTACTTTACTGTACTACTGTTTCTCCCGTAGTTTTAGCCAGTTTCCTCTCTTCAGGTTTCTTGTACTTGCAAGCATCGATCGATGATTGCGCTTCTTCAATTTCTCGAGAGAGTTGAGTTTGAGTTCAAAGCTGGCTAACTCTTATATCTCGCATTGGAAAAAAAAACCTCATGTTTGCTTTTGGCTTTTCTGACATTGATGCTGACAGTGAAACCATACGAAAACCGCATTTTTACATTTTAATTTGCGATGCCGAAAGTAAACAAACACAATCTCGCGTTGGGCCTCGCTTTCAACTCACTTCAATTCATGCAATTCAGCTATGCAATTCAACTTCTCAGGCATGCAATTCCACGTTGAATACCTCGCATCGATAGCCAATCAGAGTGCGAGAATTCTCTGAGCTATGCGATTCTTAATATATTGACTGTTGCTTTCCACACTGATGCATCACCAGGTACAGGGTCATGCAAAACCTTTTTGTTTGATGGAGGAGTAAGGTCATCATCAGATGAACTCTCGGCGTCTGAAGACTGTAGCAACGCCAATATTTCAACATTTTGTTGTTCACCAAGTTGTTTACTTTTAATGGAAGCTGGCCTGTATTCATCGCTAAAGAACTTGACTTCAGTGCAACTATATAAAGGCGTCTGTGCGCAAATGATTATTTAGCTCAAGTCAGCAAGTGTTATTTGTCTTTTCGCCTCCTCGGTTACTCTTTGTTAGCTTTCATTGTTTCCTAAACATAAGAATCAAAATGAGCTTTTCATGCTAAAAACCACATTCATTCGGGTCTCAGGGCGACGCGTTGCGTGACGACCCAAATAAAGCCAACGGCTGCGAAGAAGACTAGCATAATACCCCGGGGGGGTACTCCCTTATGTGGCCTATACGGGGACGTGCCGCTGGACAGGGTATGGTTTTTAGGCCTCCCAGCCCTGAACAGGGTATATAATTTCATGCGAGTCTGTCCTAAACAGGGTATTGTTCCGGGCTATTGTTGCACGGAGAAGTTTGCCGGTCTTTAGGAGCTCATCACTCAACATCACATCATTTTCAAGACAAGATAAATGCTATTGTTGTCGGTATCCTACACGTGTTTTAGAACAAGAGAGTGTGTATTTTTGTCGTTTGCCCTAAAACAGGGTCCTAAAATGGAGGGTGTTGCCCTACACAGGGTGGGTATTTTAGGGGTTTTTTTGCTTCAAACTTTTGTTTCAAACCCTCAGCGGCACCCCTATACCCAAACATGGGCCAAGTACCCCCCCCCCCCCCCCCGGGCATAATACATGTACTTTGCTTTAGAAAAAAAGCTATAGATGGTCCGAAACCAAAGCGGAAACCAACGGGGGAGTCTGCAGGTGTCATAATCTGTTTTAATGCCATATAAATGTTATTTTAATAATTGAAAGAACAGAAAAGCCCCTGTAAATAAATTATAATATTTCCACAGTTGACGATTAAATTTTAGGCTCCTATATGCTACAACGAAACCGAGAGACACTAACGATAATCTCGCCGTAAAATAACTAAGAGATAAAAATTAAACCAGCTTGCTATAATTTTTTATTTGTCCGTACTGTGGTAACTGTGCAAACCTCCTTATTTGCCGCCAAGCGAGTTCGCCATGAAATATTATAATTTATTCTGCCGCCAAATCCGCACGACAACCTAACTGAGAAGCTACCCTAACTAGAAGCGTACAACTGACATATTACAGTTGAAGCTTGGTGGAACCCCGGATGTTTCATGTGCAGATTATAGACGAATTGTTGCGACAGTCTTGCACGACTTACATAGTATGGTATCATGATCAATCGAATTTATACCCAAATAAGCAAGTTACATAACTTGTTTTTATACATACATACATACATACATACATACATACATACATACATACATACATACATACATACATACATACATACATACATACATACATACATACATACATACATACATACATACATACATACATACATACATACGTTTGGGAGCAGAACCAGGAGTTGATGTGAAACAATTTATAATTCAATTGAAAGCACTGAGCCAGCTTCATTCTTATAATTTAATGCTTCCACAGTTCGATGATGTGCGTGATTGACCATGCGATAACAATATTAATAAAGGTATTATTAAATACTCAATCTCAGTTATTGAATTCCTAGCTTTCTGATTGGCTCACAGATTATGAGTTTATTTTCGGGTCGTGAATATTCGCTAAATATTCGTCCAAAAAAAAAAAAAATTAAAACCTGTTTACACCACAAGTTTAAGCTTAGCCTATTCAGTATTCAAAATCTACTAATATATTAATGCAAATGCGGCAATCTAATTGGCTGATCTATTCGTATACTATCAGTGCATTAGTATACGAGTGGCGGGAGGTCGTCTACATACAAAATGACAGTTTCGCTTCTCAGAAGTTTCGAAGGAGGATTAAGAGTTATTATTAGACAATTCAATTCGTTTGATTATGATTTTTACTAAAACATTAGGGACTGTGCAATAATTACCAGGAGGGGGGGGGGGGGGGGGGGGGGGGCGCCTATGGCCCCCGCGAAAACTTGACTGTTCTTTACAAAAATTATCGGGTCCGGACCAATTTTTTGACGGGTCCGTACCCAATTTATGTGTCGTGTAAACGACCTTTTTGACTGCTTAATTCCCGAAATGCTAGAACTCAATCCAACTTAGTTATAATTAGTTAATTAGTTAATTAGTAATAGGACTGGGTGTAGTCAAGCTTAGTCAGAGGTAGTTATAGACTTCTAGTGCAGTCCAATTCGGTCTGTAATTATACAAGTGATCGATTAACAAAATCAGACGACCTCTAACGGTATTTCAATTCGAATCATTTAAGCTCAAGTGTGCTAGCCTTCCCGCCATAAAAACGTAATAGTTTCCATTCTGGCGCGATTGGTTGGTCCCTGTGCGATCACCTCTCGTAAGCGACCACCTTCCGTAAGCGACCACATTTCCAAAATACCAAAATGTCCTCAGTCAAATAGTTCCACTTCTCGTAAGCGATCGCAACCACTTTTGGGGCCGATGCCGTTTGAAATATTTCTCGGTATTTACTATTTATTTTACTATTACTTTTGTAAACCTCCCACCATGGTATTAGCAACCCAGCTATATTTGGGAGTATATTTCCTAAGACCTAAGGCCTAAGTATTGTTTTTAAGGTGGCCGAACACAGTTTGCGCACGTTCTGCTGTTTTTTATTTGTCATCTGCTCTATATGGATTGCAAAGTGCTATTTTTCCTCTTAAAATGACACAGTCAGTTGTATGTGCATGGTAGTTGATCAAACAAGTGAGACTGAATGCTTTAGTGGATTATAATGCACTGATTTCTTAAGCCTGACCAGTCGTTAAAATCTCAAGATATTTGGCTAGAAAATAATCCAGAGCCGGTATATCGTGAAAACGTTCAACGAAGGATAAGGCCCAGTTCAGACGCCGTACTTCACATGAGCCGAATCAAATTCGAATTTAGGCCGACCCAAATTAATTTAGATCGACTGAATTGATTCAGACGCCGAGCTTAATTCAGCCGAACTTAAATTAATAGGGGAAAATTGCTGTTATATTGAAAAATACATTACAATAATTCATGCATTTGTTTCGGCTCATGTGAAGTTCGGCGTCTGAATCAAAGCCGGTCCACAGCCGTTATTCTCGGCTGAGCCAGGCGGGAAGAACGGCTGAGCCGATCCGAATTGATTCAGCCGTTCCGAATTGATTCAGACGCCGTACTTCACATGAACTTAATTCATCGAATTCGATTCGGCTCATGTGAAGTACGGCGTCTGAACTGGGCCTAACTGACATAACTAAACATCTCTATGTTAAAATTTCATCAGAACAGTATAAACATGCAAGCATTTTTCTGAACTTGTTACAGGCAAATAATTAAATGGAAAAAAAACTAAACGACTAAATTTTATTCAAATAAAAGTGAAATTTCTATGAACTGTGTGTAACTTATGTGAATTTAATTGAACTAGCTTGTTCGGTCCGTATTGGGGAAATATTGGTCGAGTTCTTTTTTTGCAAGTTTATGGACAGAGCCGAAGGCCGAACAAGCTAGTTCAATAAAGTTTTTATTATAATGACTTTGCTGATAAATGAATGCAGCCATTCTCGGCTAACGCGCGCGCCCCGAAATTAAGCAAATTCTTGCATTTTTCAGGCGAAAAGCCACCGAAATTGTCCGCCAGACATATACACGGAAAAAAGTTTGTATTTAGTAGAAAACAGTGTTCTTTTGTTCAATGTTTCATAAAAGGAATTTCGTGCAATTAGTTCGTGAGATCTTCGCGGTCCGTATTGCAAAATTCGGACCGCTCAGGGAACCAATCAGAATGCTCCTTTTCATTATGGACTATGCAATTTGCCATATAATAACGTGGTTTATCAGAATTTGTCAACCCAGCTGTCTAATTAATTTGTAGACTGAACAAGATTGAAATTGTTCATTTCACATCGATCGGCAGTGTTTTCGGCCATTGACGTTTCAACAGGAGGGCGAGGTAAGAGTAAGAGTATCTCAAATCTCTAAATATCGCCAATTCGCTTGATCGTGTTATCTCTGTATTTCATTGTTTCATTTTATTTCATCGTTTTGATGAGGTGCATTTAAATTTCGGTAGCCTGAGTTTGCGCTCCTCTTACCGATCGCCGCGAAAAGTCGTTTTTGAGGTTCTATAGGAGCGCCGAAACAACGTCTGTCTATACTCAGGCTAAATTTCGGCAGTTTTTTCTTAATATATAATTATAAAAGCAATATATAATAATGATAATAATAATAATAATAATAATGATTTATATAGCGCTGTTTCTACAAGTATCCAACAGCGCTTTACGATATTATTTACAATATTATTTTAGTATACTTTTTCGCGCTCTTTATTAAAATAATATATTCTCTTTACAGAGGTCGCGCGAAACACGAAAATACGAAGAGTAAATGAGAGCGCGTAAACATTCGCCTGATCGCAGGTTAGCAAGATGGCAGACGTGGAAGGCTATCGAAAGGCAAAAGGGAAAAAAACGCTTTTCGGAGAAGGAAAAAGCGCTATGTTTGTTTATACGGAAAAGAAAACGCTGCCAAGGAACAATGATAATAGGGAACTTTTAAGCAAACCACGACTGCAAATGTACCAACACAGGCGTATAACACAGGCCATTATTAACTATTAACTATGCACAGGCGTATCAGGCGTATAACACTGGCGCACAGCTATTGTACTACTCATCAAACCTTTTGTTTAACGGGAACGTCGCTAAACAAAAGGTTTTAATGACCAGGGCCCGGTTGTTCGAAGGGTGGATAACGCTATCCACCGGATAAATCACTACCCAGTGGATAGCGTAGTTTGTTTTGTTAACACTTATCCACTGGATAGTGATTTATCCGGTGGATAGCGTTATCCACCCTTCGAACAACCCGGCCCAGTACAATAGCTCATACACGTGCCTGCCGCGTTTGTTATCGACAACTAAATTAGTTTTCCTTTTGAAAAGGAAAACTGTTTTGTTGTCGATAACTAATATTTTTAAATTTAGTTATCGATAACTAGCTTCACACACTGGCTTTTTTGTTATTGACAACTTTTTATGATCGACAACTAAATAGTTGTCGACAACTATCTCTCTAGTCTGTGGAGGCCCTTAGGTGCCAAATTAGTTCCCTATGCTGTGTAAATTCGACCCATAAGGTGGCCCGATCCTATAGGAGTGTTCACTGTTGATCAACATTACGTCAAATTTGTTTTGTTATTCAAATTTGCCAACCATTAAACAAAAGAACTCTTTGTTTCAACAGCCAATAGTTCTCTGGTTGGCACATTAATAACAATAGGTGACGTAACGAGAAATATCGCTATTTATTATTTTTGAGTTGCGCTTTTTGGCAAGAAAGATTTAACCGATTTCTTTCATTTTTGGCCTCCTAGATGAAACATGTTTGAATTTTAAGAAAATATTATTTATTATTTTGTGAAACTAAAACCGTTTGAGATATCAGCACATTTTTAAAACCTCTTTTTTTAGGTTAATTTTGGGACAAATAGTTTTGCCAGACAATGATACCCTAGCAACCATGAAGGGTAGGCGTTTCCGAGGGGAAGATGGGTGGGTCAAAAATTGAAGCAGCAGTCCCAAACGGCGTAACTTCGCGAAAGAGGTAATAGTAATGGTAATATATATAGCGCATTTTCCAAAGCTCAAATGCGCTTTACAATTCAACTCAGCTAGGGTGAGGTCAAACATCAGACATCAGCTCATGGTCTCACTTCAACCCACCCAACCCATGAATACATGTGAACAGGCCAAACCACAACACCGGGGATTACGTCCCCTACTATTTTCGAACAGTGAGGCAGAAATGTGAAAAATATGAAGGAAAAAAAACAAGATAGGGCGACGGAACGCGGCAAGCAATGATCGAAGATTGGGTACCATTATCATTCTGAATAGCTTCTACTCAAAGTCCCAATATCAGTATAATACTGTAAATAAAACCCCTATTAAGCGGCCAACCCCTATTAAGCAGCCATTTTCCCGAGGGTGGCCGCTTAATAGGGGTTCGACTGTATTTTACAATCGAATCTACAATTTTTCGACGGAAAGCATCCCTCAAAACTGAGAGACTTGTTTCTCACGAAATAAGAAAACATCACTTAGAACCCATTCACGTGATTTTAAATGAGACCTCCACAGACTCGTCCCCAGTCACCTCACGGGAAGGGTTCCCAGCATCCCACGCAACCCTCATTATAGCTTTTACAAGCCTTTCACCGATTTTAGTGGGACAAGCCTGAGACTTCCCTTGTAAACCGAGCGTATAATGAATGTGGTTTATCCCTTGCTTTGTTTCTTTTGTTTAGGATTGACTTTTTAAACAGCGAAATCTGACAAAGAGTTTCTGAAGAGGCGAAAAGACAAACAAAGAGCTGAAACCTTACTCACGTATATACACGCTTTATAGCTGCATTGAGGACAAGCTCTTTAAAAATGAACACGACCAATAGTCCGTTACAAAGTGGACAACTTAACGAGCAACAAGATGGTGAAATATTGCCGCTGATACAGCCTTCTTCAGACGCCGAACACTCGACTGGTGATGGCCTTGACCCTGTATCCGGTGATGCAACAGTGTGGAAAGCAGCAGCAAATCTTATCAACTTTATGGAAGGAGTTGGCTTCCTAGCTCTGCCCTATGCCCTCAAAGAAGGAGGAATAGCCGCGATAGCAGCTTTAGTAATAATCCCAATTATCCTGTGGTACATGGGGAAAATTTTAATCGAGTGTCTCTATGACGAAGACGACCAGGGAAGAAAAATTCGTGCGAGGTCAGGCTATAAAGATTTAGGCGACGTGTTTGTGCCGAAATATGGTGGTTATATAGCGTTTGGAGTTATTAATTTCGATATATTTCTGCTGTCTGTTTCCTACCTTGTACTCTTCGGATCTGTTATGCACCACGCCCTTCCAACTGTACCCATCACAGAGCTCATGTGGATATGCATCGCTGGAGGTTTGGTTCTACCAACAACCTTCCTCAAGTCTCTCTCGCAAATTGCCTGGTTGAGTGCTTTCAGTATGTTGGCTTTAGTCGCGGTTGTAGTGGTTGTTGTATGGTACGGAGCAGAACATACCAACGATTGGGACCTGGGAACTATCCTGTTTTGGGACGCTGAGGGTATGATTATGTCTTTATCAATTATACTGTACAGTTATAGTGCATTTGTTATTATTCCATCTGTAGAAGAAAGTATGGCTAAAAGATCGAAATTCACCTGCGCTTTAGCTCTGGCAAACGGAATTAGCTTGATAATGAAATTATCGTTTTTCTGTGTGTGCATTTCTTTCCTTCGGTGTCAACACTAATGAAGTTATTCTAAACAATCTTCCCCCAGGCCCTGTTCACATCACTGTTAGTTCTTGTTTTGCTTTTAGTTGTATATTTTCGTACGTTCTTATTCTTTTTCCATTGCTTGAATCTTGTCACAATTCACTTACAAAACGTATTCAAAATGATAAAATACCAAGCTTCTTAACGTACGCGATGGTTCGAGTGACAATGGTTCTTTTGACGGTTGTGGTGGGCATTTTAGTTCCAAATTTCTTCATAATCGTTTCATTTCTGGGAAGCACAACGTCTGCCCTTGCATGTTACATATTTCCATTTGTCTTGCATTTAAAACTCAAGTACAAGCAGCTAAAGATATACCAAGTTTGTATTGATTGCATCTTGGTAATTTTTGGGGTAATTGTAATGATACTTGGTACTGGAGTGTCCTTTAAAACTCTGATTGACTTCTATCAAAAGTAGAGAACTTTTCTACAATCGTGGACAAAAATAGTTGAGACAAATGAAAGGTAGAAATATTTTTGTCCCCCTCTCTCCCTGCTCAATGTTCTTTCATGAGGCGCCAACTCATCCTGCTTCATCGTTTTCGCAACGCGACAACATTGAAATGGGGGAGGGGGGTTGAACAAAAAGGCTGGAGTACTCAAATTGGTTAAAATTTGGTCGTGTCTCAACAGTTTTGTCCACGATTGTAGATTACCCCAAATGTCTAAGCCTGCACGGTTTGAAGCTCAGTATGCAGGGAGGGTAAAGCACAGTGGTTGTGCAGGGCCTCTAAGGCAAGGCTTGACTAAAGGAATGTGAGAATGCATATTGGGACAAGACATTTCAGATAGTTGTCTCTGTGAGTGTCTCTTAACGCCAAGAAGTTCCAGTATAAAAGGACGTCGCCATTCTCACGCATAGTTGTCAATCAACCCGTGATCAAAGCATAAACATCTGAAAAATAACTTTCGCTTTTCCTGCAATCGTTACTGATAAAATGTGTTTTATTTTTAGCAAGTTATACCATATGTTGGTTAATGGTATATCTTGGTTCCAAGAGAAGCATGTTTAGTTTGCAGGACGCTTGACTCCACAACTTGTCATGACTGCAAGAGTACAAATTAATTTGCATTTGGCACCCAAATGGTTTGAAATGTGGGAGGTGCCATCCCTTTTATAGCAGAACTTCTTGTTGAAGTCAGTATCTGTCTGTGTAGAGCAGAAAAGAGAGGAACATCCCAAGAAAAGAATAGAAAAAACAATGGTTCGAAAATTGGGATAGATTGAATAATTGAGTTGACAATAATAGATTATTAAAGCTGGGTTTCATTAGAGACATGGTATGGGCCGGTAGTGAGTACGCGGCATACACGTATATTATTATCCTTCAGTTTTGACTTTGATATTAGCAGCAGAAAACACTTTTGTACAAGAGAAATAAACCATCGATTATTTTTTAATCCTGGATTAGCGTTAATCGGCTTTTGAACAACCGGGCCCAGATCTGTAGTTCTCTCTTGCTAGCACCTCGCATTTGCTCGTATTTTATATTCGTATTCATTCGCATTTATACATTTTTGGGTTTAAGGTTATGAGTAATAATATTTGGGATTTAGGTGTTGGTAAACGAAACATTGTTATACGTAGATTGTGATTTCATAGTTACCTTGAAGTGTAAAGTAATTTAACTGTGGTTACCATGGTTAATAAAATACTGATAAATAAAACTTTGAGGATACCAATTTGCATTGAGTGATGTTCTCTCTCCTCTAAGCCCAAGAAACAAACAAAAATATGTCCCGTAAGGGCCTCCACAGACTAGAGAGATAACTAAGGGCCTCCACAGACTAGAGAGATAACTAAGGGCCTTAGTTATCGATAACTAGCTTCACACACTGACTTTTTTGTTATCGACAACTTTTTATGATCGACAACTAAATAGTTGTCGATCGACAACTATCTCTCTAGTCTGTGGAGGCCCTAACTTGACATATGCTTGGTACATCTTTTTTCTCCTTGTTATTGTAAATTGTATTAAAAAATCATACAAAACATCTTGGGGGAACTACATCTGCATCGGCTCCATACATGACATTAATAAACTTTATTTTACCCCACAGGCTACTAAAAGTATTTACAACAATTGAACAGAAAAAAATAATAGGGGTACTGGCTACCCGAAATAACCTTGAAATTAAAAATGTAAATGTAAATATAAATATATAATTTACATGTTAAGGTCGGGCACACAAACAAACAAAGACACACACACACGCAAAAATAGGAATAAAACAGAGTTACGCTAACTACCAGTAGACTAATATAATAAATAATAGATAAGAATAATAATTATTGTATTGCAAAACAGCATTTTTATCCAAGAGGAGCGATGTACAGAAAACTAGTAATCTTTGATTAAGGGGTGTTTCATTTTCTTTCATGACACACAACAAACACATTAGCAAAAGAGAGCTTGCCACGGACGTAACTAGAACTTATGACTGATAGTTGCATAGTATTTCTCAAACTCATAAGCTTTATCTTTTGTGAGAGCTTCAAGACTGTGTACCTGCAGCTTCCTTCCGGCTACATTGCTTTCATCAATAAGATGTGAGTGATTGACCATGCGATAAGCTATGACTATCCCCGACTATGAATATGAATATGTCGAGGAATATGCCTTGTTCAGCGTAGTGGATAAAAATCACTCGGCATTATCTGACCAAAATATAAAGCAACGATCCCTAGCCTGCGTGCAGAAGTCTAAATCCCGGGGGGGGGGGGGGGCTCCCTATAATGGACTATACGGGGAGGCTCCGCCCGGAAGGGGTCCTTTTTTAGGCTCGAGGTATATGAAAGGGTAGGGATTTCACGAGTTGAAGTATAGAAAATGGTAGGGAACACTGTCATTTAGGTGTTTAAAAGGGTCTTTCAAAATATCTCGAACTGACGCTCATAACGGCTGATTCATCCAAGTGTTGCAAGGGGCTACTCAAGCAAAAAGTTTAGTTAAAGTCGTAAAAGGGATACAGTGTTTCAACTGTAGGTATCCCTGAAAGGGGTAACATTTTCTATTGATGGTATATGAAAGGGTTACCTTTTCAGTCCAAAAAATGGTATATAAAAGGGTAAGGGTTTGGACCTCGGGGCGGAGCTTCCCCGTATAAAACTTTGCTCAGTAACACCCGTTTAATACGGACACCAAAGGGACATAAAAAGTGTCCGTATTATCCGGGTGTCCGTATTAAGCGGGCTGATATAAGAGAAAATATGTGTCGTCGGGACAAACAAAACTGTGCGTAATAAGCGGGTGTCCGTATTAAGCGAGTGTCCGTAAAGCGGGGTTCCACTGTAATTCTGTGTGAATGTTATGGTTCGTGAACCCATCAACTCAGCTGTCTAATTAAATATACTGCATTCAATTCATCAGTTCCATTGTGTTGAATGAAAACTATGCATCAGCTGGTTCTACTCCCACACGAAATGAGGTTTTCGGTCATAAATGTTTTTACAGGAGGTAAGTAAACACTATGTAACTTACTTTGGTGGATGTTTTATGATCTAAACTAGGTCAATGGCTATAACACTTGGACGATAACGTTTAAAGCTCACGACACAAGACCTTGAACTGCTTCAACGTCATTTCTTCAAGTGCTCATCTCCTCAAGTTGCAAGTTGCATTCATCGTTTCGTTGTTATTAATTCAAATCCGGTCGTACGATCGTTTCGTAACAATTTGGTCTGATGGGGAGGCTACCTCAACATTCAAAAACCTCACTCAGATGCTTTTCTTTTCGGCCTAGTCGTTGACAAAACAAGTGGTGAGTATTGGACCACCCTCCAACAGTGTTGGAGGGTTGTCCAATACTCACCACTTGTTTTGTCAACATCAACATATAGTGAACATATGTGCCGAACACAAAGTTCGATGCCGTCCGGACCGTAAGTTATATCCAGTTTTTTACCCATCCACCAACCTCCCCTTCAGCGACGTCTTACTATTTCGCATATCTCTGTCGTACAAACCTCTGCCTCATGGCCTAAATCTTCCCACCCATATCATATCATATCTTAGCCGTTGCCTGGGCAGTGAGTGGCTTTGCAGTAAAAATGTTTTACCATTGAGTTTTGTTTTCAAGTAATGAGTCAGTTGGACATGCTTGGAAGAAATACCGGAAATATAATTATGTTACAAACTCCGATGATATGTTACGCAAAGAAAATAAGAAATATTTGAATATCCTTGTTCTAAAAACACTGAAACATCTTGAATAAATTGCTTACTTTATTTGGCCGTGCATTTATCGCGTAGCTTCGCGTAGCACGCTTATAGAACGAAGAATAATTATTAATGTGATGTTTTTTGTTTGTCACGTGCTACGCATTTTGCAATATATTTGGCCTGTCTGTTTCGGCGCCTTATTTGTGCAATCGGCGTGCGTTTGTCGAGTAGCACGTTCGCTCATGTTAGGGTCTGTTTCGATTCATCTGTTTCTCACACGCTACACATTTTGCATTGTGGTCTTTCTGGACTTTCTGTTTCGGCGCGTTATCAGTAGGGAATCGTGCATTAATGTCCCGTAGCACGCTTCTAGAACAAGGAATATTCATGTAATGTCGTTTTACCACTTGTACGACTCGTATGAGTTGACTGGGTCCCTTCCTTAATGATGCAGTTTCACCAGTTGTACGAGTCGTACGACTCCTTGGTCCCTTCTTTAATCAAATGAGATGCAGTTTCACCACTTGGTAAAATAACACTTCATGTTATTTTCATGAAAAGCATCACATACACCACTTGTACCAATCGTGAAATGATAAACCTTGTTTTACGACTCGCACGAGTTGAATCTTAACTTTCACGACTTGGACATGCTTGGTTTGTTGTACAGTTCGCAATGTAGTTTAATGATGTAACAGACTTTGCCCTTTCACGCCTTCTTTGTGTTTTACATTATTATGGGATCTCTAAGCTGCTGCTTCTTTTGTAAGGCTTCGATGTTTGCAACTTTTTCGCGTCGACAGAGTTCATCTCGAGTATAGAAATGTACCCATCCACTCCTCCCATTGTTGTGAGCGGTATCTGTACCAGTCTAAACTAGGATAAGACTTTCTGAGCTGAGTTGCCTTTGCATATAAATTTGTCCAATCATGACATTAGAACGATAAAGTGATTGCATCGCATTGATTCTTTAAAGGAACTTACTTTCGATTGGTAATACATATAAAGATGGTTTTAATCGGATGTGGCCCAGTTCAGACGCCGAACTTTTCATGAGCCGAACCTAATTTTGATTCTTCTGTTTAGGATTGGCTCTTTAAACAAGGAAGGTGACAAAGAGTATCCGAGAAGGCGAAAAGACAAATCACATTGCTGACTTGAGCTAAATACTCATTTGTGTATAGTCGCTTTACAGTTGCACTGTGAAGTCAACTTATTTAGCGATGAACACAGGCTATCTTCCATTAAAAAGTGAACAACTTGATGAGCACGAAGATGCTGAAATATTGGCGTTGCTACAGTCATCAGACGCCGAGAGTTCATCTGATGATGACCTTACTCCTCCATCAAACAAAAAGGTTTTGCATGACCCTGTACCTGGTGATGCACCAGTGTGGAAAGCAACAGTAAATCTTATTAACTACATAGAAGGAGTTGGCTTTTTAGCTCTGCCCTATGCGCTAAGAGAAGGAGGAATAGCCGCGATAGTAGCTTTTGTAATAATCCCAATTATCCTGTGGTACGTGGGAACAATTTTGGTCGAGTGTCTCTATGACGAAGACGACCAGGGAAGAAAAATTCGTGCGAGGTCAGACTATAAAGATTTAGGCGACGTTCTTTTACCTAAATGGGGTGGTTATATAGCGTTTGGTGTGTTTAATTACGATATATTTATGCTGTCTGTTTCCTACCTTGTACTTTGCGGATCTGTTATGCACCACGCCCTTCCAACTGTACCCATCACAGAGCTCATGTGGATATGCATCGCTGGAGGTTTGGTTCTACCAACAACCTTCCTCAAGTCTCTCTCACAAATTGCCTGGCTGAGTGTTTTCAGCATATTAGCTTTAGTTGCGGTTGTAGTGGCTGTTGTATGGTACGGAGCAGAGCATGCCAAAGACTGGGACCTGAACACTATCCTGTTTTGGAACGCTGAGGGTATGGTTATGTCTTTATCATTGATACTGGTCGGTTATTCTGCATTTCTTGTTATTCCAAAAGTAGAGGAAAGTATGACCGAAAAAACAAAGTTCAGTAGAGCTTTAGCTTTAGCATATCTTGTAAGCGTGTTGATGAAATTATCGTTTTCTGTGTGTGCATTTCTTTCTTTTGGTGTCAACACTAATGAAGTTATTCTAAACAATCTTCCCCCAGGGCCAGTTCACATCACTGTTAGTTCTTGTCTTGCTTTTAATTGTATATTTTCGTACGTTCTTATTATATTTCCATTGCTTGAATCTTGTCACAATTCACTTACAACACGCATTCAAAATTATAAAATACCTAAATGTTTAATGTACGCAGTGGTTCGAGTCACAGTGGTTCTTTCGACGGTTGTGGTGGCCATTTTTGTGCCAAATTTCTCTATAATCCTTTCATTTCTTGGAAGTTCAACTGCTTTTGCATGTTACGTCTTTCCATTTGTTTCGCATTTAAAACTCAAGTACAAGCAGCTAAAATTACACCAAGTTTTTATTGATTGCTTTATGGTATTTTTCGGGGTAATTTTTACGATAGTTGGTATTGGAGTGTCATTTAAAACTCTGATTGACTTCTATAAACAATAGAGAACTTTTCTAGATTACCCCAAATGCCTTGGCCTGCACGGTTTGAAGCTCAGTATACAGGGAAGAAAAGGCTATAGGACAGTGGTTGTGCAGGGCCTCTAAGGCAAGGCTTGACTAAAGGAATGTGAAAATGCATATTACGACAAGACATTTCAGATAGTTGTCCCTTTCTCTGTAGAGAAAGAAAGGAAGAATTGAAGAATGAAATAACAAATAAGACTCGAAAACAACAAAGGGTCAAATATTGGGATAGATTGAATAATTCAGTTGTCACTACTGATTATATAATGTGTAACAGATGGTATATGGAGGGATAACCTTATTGTGTGTAATGCCGTATTTACAGAGACTAGGTCATGCCATTTATTTTCTTTATTTCACGGCTATGAAGCCGTGTTTGGATTTGACTCCGTGTTCAGAATGTTCTGAAGCACTTCTTAGCTTAGTATTCTACAATCAGGAAGTGTCATACCCAGCTGGACGATAAAAGGCACCAGCATCTTTGCAGTGAATGAAAGGTTCTCTTTTTCAATAAACTCGAATTTCTGCTATGATTTTCTATCGTTTCATAACAGGTATTGAAATTTCCATTCGATTTTAACAATGTCACAGAATCATCTAAACCAACGTGATCTAGCCTCTGTAATTAAGGACAGAAAATAAAAACAAACTATTTTACTTTAATTAACTAACCCAGTCAATAGACCTTTCTCCAGCACCTGAAAGACCACCTCTTGTTTGGTAATCGTACGAAGTTTCGTTAGGTTAGGTTCTGCCAGAGTCGAGAAAACGGAAGTTGAAAACTGGAACTGAAATTTAGAGACGTTTGTACAGGTAGAATCTAACCTAATGAAACTTCATTAGAGACATGGCATGGGCCAGTAGTGAGTACAGCGGCATACACGCATGTGAAGAAATTGACTACAATCGTCTGTGCCTTATACGTATGTCACAGTTATTAGAACTGATGAGTGAGGACAATGCTTCTGCTTATCCTTGTGCTTGTGCTTGTGAAAGTCAGCCAGCCTTAACTTAGTGCTTTCCTCTTGTAAAATGTCTCTATGTGTAGGCGCACATTTTAGGCTTTCACCCCGGGGCTTTCGCATAGGATATTTTGGAAGCGATTTTATTAAATATCTATTCGTACATAGTTCATACAGCGGGGAATGGTTATGAAACCTGCAAACTTGAAACGTCAAGATTTATGTTGGAAGTTTCACAATTATTTGCTTTGCGCTCATACACAATGGTTGAACCGAAATGTCCAGCTATCGGTTAGTTGCCCGAAAACACGTCAAAACCTATTGTGTTTTGTGCATGGTCACGGCATAAAAAGGGAACAAAACATGTAACAAAGAATTTTGCTGGGCTTCATAGCCGTGTCCTTTGTGAACTTTGATTCGTATAATCAAACGAGTGCTTCCAAAGCAAAAAGAACAGAACAGGAAAAATGACTCAACTCATCTAATTACAGCTCTGACCTGAACAGAAATGTTTGACACTTATTTAAGTTATTTAACTTCAGGATCCGGTTGTTCAAAGTATACGATATATTTCCTGATTTTGATTTCAGTTTTGTAACAATTCAGTGAGGTGTTTTTTTTACAAAACATTAGCAACGAAAAACACTTTTACAAGAAACGAACAAACATCTGTGCCGTAACATATGCTTGGTACATTTTTTCTTGGTATTGTAAATTGTATAAAAAAAAATAGAATACAAAACATCTTGGGGGAATTACCTCTGCATCGACTCCAAACATGACACACAACAAACACATTAGCAAAAGAGAGCTTGCCACGAATGGTTTCGTTGGAAGGACTGGAAGTAACTAGAACTTATGAATAGTTATATAGTATTTTATATCTGATCAGGGAATAAATTATTATAATTTTTCGGCAGCTACGAAATCAGACTACGTGATTTAAATCTAGTTGATATGTTATGTTGAATTGCGGCAGCGAAGGAAAGAAATAAGAAAAAAAGACAGTGTTCCCTCCCTCCCTATCCTACGGCAGGCCCTTACCCCTTTACCCCCGACGTCAGTCAAAAATGGCTTGAAACTGGCATCAAGTCTTGTCTCTAGGTGAAGGAAACGCAAACGTGGCTTTCGGCACTGGATTCACGTCAGGACAACAACAACAACAACAACAAACTTTATTTATTTTGTGACGCGATAATGGCCACTCGACCCTCTGTTTATTATGTGAAATTCTGACAGCGACGTAATGACGAAACAGCGACACAGGACATTTTGAATTCCTCCCCTGCAGGGCCTGACTCGTCCCCAGTCGTCTCTCTTCTCTCCTATTAATATTAACGAGAGAAGCGCGGCCGAGGGGAGCGCAAGGGGCCTTCCCAGCATCCTTCAGTCCCCCAGTTTCCCCAGTCCCCAAGAGGCTCGCATTTCTAGTAGAATACCGAGAGACGGCTGGGGACGAGTCAGCTGCAGGGCCTCACAAGAGGTAAGTAAAGCTAAGTATCTCTTATGTGCAACTGACTGCCGTCGATGTTCCATGATCGACGTTTTATTTTTTAACTAACTACTTGCTAACTATAGGAAGTCATGTAAGACCGTCGCAACAATACGTGTATAATCTACACTAAACATGACTCTACATGAGGGATCGCACAGAACTTCAACTGTAAGTTCTTTGCCTGATCTGAAGTCAAGAACATTTTTCACTGAAAGTCTTACAATAGATCACAATATGCCAATAATAGGGACCTTAAGCAACCACGACGGCGACGCCATGGAAAACGTCTCTTAAATTTTGAATTCGCGTTCCTATAAACTATTTCGCGATTATTCCAACACGTTTATTTGTCCAATGTGGCCGAACTTTCCAGGAGCTGAATTCGTAGCGACAGAGTTCAAGTCCAGCTAGAGAAAGGACAATTCACCGTTGTGTGTTCACGTTCTCCATAATAATACTTTGAATTTGGTCATTTCACGTTGTTGTTGTTTTGCAGAGGACGGCTAAGAAATGTACAAAGTTTGAAAACGCCCGTGCAGAGCTATTGTACTACTAATTAAACCTACTGTTTTGTGACGTTCTCGTCGCCGTCGCCGTCGCCGTCGCCGTCGCCGTCGTAGTTGCTTAACAAAATCGGACGACGGCGCAGGGGGAATCCGAGACCGAATTGGACGACACGAAGTTCTGTTACCAATTAATCATAAATATCACAAAATTCGAGGAAGAACTTTAGACAAAGCGAAGCTTGCTAATAATTTATCCTCTATGAAGAAATTCTAGGAAAAAAGTCATTTTTGAGGATATAAAGAAGGAATATTCAGTCACAAGCAGGAACCCAATCAAGTGCACGGCACGCGAATTTTGTTATTGGACACATTGTTATTGGATACTTTGTTATTGGACACTGCTGCTCGCGCTCTAATTTGGTGAAAAATAGAACGTGCTAAGAACCAATCACATTCGAGAATTTTGTTATAGTTATGATTTTCAGTGGAACCCCGCTAACTCGGACTCCCAAGGAAAACAAAATATAGTTCGAGTTAGCGGGGTTCTACTGCATTCAATTCATATTTTGCTTCAAAACAATAATTAAAATTTGTGAAAATAGTGATTGAAATTGTTTTGAAGCCGTTTTCAATGCTCCCACGAAAATGAAGTTTTCGTCCATTAATGTTTTTACAGGAGGTAAGTAAACACTATATGTCACTATGTAACTTACTTTCGTCGATGTTTTATGATCTAAACTAGGTCAATGGCTATAACACTTGGACGATAACGTTTAAAGCTCACGACCCAAGACCTTGAACTGCTTCAACGTTTTTTCAAGTGCTCATCTCCTTGGCCTCGTCCAATTTAGCAGTCCTCGGAATTTTTATCATCCAATTATTTCCCAAATTGGACAGTTCGTAGTCCTATTACATATACTAATTTCCGTCTTAGACTTTCAATATAATTATTTATAGCTGGTATAGATTATCATAGCTATTGCAAACATCACAGATCGGGACAATTTTTTCAATGCGCGTGCATGCGTCTCCCATTTAGGTCCATTTATGTTTCTCATTTCTCCATCTACTCATCATCGGAGCGAGCGATGGCGAAATTCACGAGCGGGGAAAATCAAGAAAAAGCTCCTCAAAATTCATCAACAGGGAAACCGTCCGTTCCATAACCGTTGTTACATAATATGGACGGTCATATTCAAACTTGATGCAACGAATGTGGAGAGCATGAAAAGCTCAGTTCGATCAGTTTAATTTCCTGCTTTCTGTTTAGGATTGGCTTTTTAGTAAACAACCAAAGCTGACAAACAGAATCCGAGGAGGCTAAAAGACAAATAACACTTGCTGACTTGAGCTAAATACTCATTTGTGTATAGACGCTTTACAGCTGCACTGAAGTCAACTTCTTTAGCGATGAACACCGGCTATCTTCCTTTAAAAAGTGAGCAACTTGACGAGCACGAAGATGCTGAAATATTGGCGTTGCTACAGTCTTCAGACGCCGAGAGTTCATCTGATGATGACCTTACTCCTCCATCAAACAAAAAGGTTTTGCATGACCCTGTACCTGGTGATGCATCAGTGTGGAAAGCAACAGTAAATCTTATTAACTATATAGAAGCAGTTGGCTTTCTAGCTCTGCCCTATGCGCTTAAAGAAGGAGGAATAGTCGCGATAGTAGCTTTTGTAATAATCCCAATTATCCTGTGGTACATGGGAACAATTTTGGTCGAGTGTCTCTATGACGAAGACGACCAGGGAAGAAAAATTCGTGCGAGATCAGACTATAAAGATTTAGGCGACGTGCTTTTACCTAAATGGGGTGGTTATATAGCGTTTGGTGTTGTTAGTTACGATATATTTCTGACGTCTGTTTCCTACCTTGTACTTTGCGGATCTGTTATGCACCACGCCTTTCCATCTGTACCCATCACAGAGGTCATGTGGATATGCATCGCTGGAGGTTTGGTTCTTCCAACAACCTTCCTCAAGTCTCTCTCGCAAATTGCCTGGTTGAGTGCTTTCAGTATGTTGGCTTTAGTCGCGGTTGTAGTGGCTGTTGTATGGTACGGAGCAGAACATACCAACGAATGGCACTTGGGAACTAATATCCTGTTTTGGGACGCTGAGGGTATGGTTATGTCTTTATCAATTATAATGTACAGTTATGATGCCTTTGTTATTATTCCATCTGTAGAAAAAAGTATGGCTGAAAAAACGAAATTCACCTGCACTTTAGCTCTGGCAAATAGGTTTAGCTTGATGATGAAATTATCGTTTTCTGTGTGTGCATTTCTTTCCTTCGGTGTCAACACTAATGAAGTTATTCTAAACAATCTTCCCCCAGGGCCTGTTCACATCACTGTTAGTTCTTGTTTTGCTTTTAGTTGTATATTTTCGTACGTTCTTATTCTTTTCCCATTGTTTGAATCTTGTCAAAATTCACTTACAAAACGTATTCAAAATGATAAAATACCAAGCTTTTTAACGAACGCTGTGATTCGTGTCACAGTGGTTCCTTTGACGGTTGTGGTGGCCATTTTTGTGCCAAATTTCTTTATAATGGTTTCATTTATAGGAAGCTCAACTGGTTTTGTATTCTACGTCTGTCCATTTGTCTTGCATTTAAAACTCAAGTACAAGCAGTTAAAGATACACCAAGTTTTTATTGATTGCTTTTTGGCATTTTTCGGGGTAATTTTAACGATAGTTGGTACTGGAGTGTCCTTTAAAACTCTGATTGACTTCTATAAACAATAGAGAACTTTTCTAGATTACCCCAAATGCCTAGGCCTGCACGCTTTGAAGCTCAGTATATAAACGTTATAGGACAGTGGTTGTGTAGACAAAGACAAGACAAGGCTTGACTAAAGGAATGTGAAAATGCATATTACCACAAGACATTTCAGATAGTTGTCCCTTTCTCTGTAGAGAAAGAGAGGAAGAATGAACTGAATGAAATAAAAAATAAGACTCGAGAACAACAACGGGTCAAAAATTGGGATAGATTGAATAATTCAGTCGTCAGTAGTGATTAGATAATGTATAACAGATGGTGTATGGAGGGATTACCTGTATAATGTATAATGCCGTATTTACAGAGACTGGTCGTGCCATTTATTTTCTTTATTTCACGACTATGAAGCCGTGTTTGGATTTGACTCCATGTCCAGAATGTTCTGAAGCACTTCTTAGTATTCTACAATTAGGAAGTGTCATACCCAGCTGGACGATAAAAGGCACCAGCGTCTTTGCAGTGAATCAAAGGTTCTCTTTTTCAATAAACTAGAATTTCTGCTATGATTTTCTATCGTTTCATAACAGGAATTTAAGTTTCAATTCGATTTTAAGAATGCCCAGTCACAGAATCATCTAAACCAGCGTGATCTAGCCTCTGCATGTAATTAAGGACAGAAAATTCATAACCAGCACCTGAAAGACCACCTCTTGTTTGGTAATCGTACGACGTTTCGTTAGGTTAGGTTCTGCCTGATTTGAGAAAACGAGACGTTTGTACAGGTAGAACCTAACCTAACGAAACTTCGTGCGGTTACCAAATAAGAGGTGGTCTTTCTGGTGCTGGTATTGATTTCCCGCTCAGTTTAATATGAATTTGCGGCGGCCATTTTGGAGAAACGTCTATTGTTTTGTAAAATATCTTACATGTATAACTGATAGATTATTGAAGCTGGTTTTCATTAGGGACATGGCATGGGCCAGTAGTGAGTACAGCGGCATACACGTATACGCGCATGTGAAGAAATTGACTACAATTGTCTGTGTGTTATACGCATGTCACAGTTTATGAGTGAGGACAATGCTTCTGCTTATCCTTGTGCTTGTGCTTGTGCTTGTGCTTGTGCTTGTGCTTGTGCTTGCTTGTGCTTGTGCTTGTGCTTGTGCTTGTGCTTGTGCTTGTGCTTGTGCTTGTGCTTGTGCTTGTGCTTGTGCTTGTGCTTGTGAAAGTCAGCCAGCCTTAACTTAGTGCTTTCCCCTTGTAAAATGTCGCGCAAGTTCAACAAATTGGTTCCGGCCAGAGGTCCCGATTCTTGGTGCTGACCAAAAGGATCGTGGCCTCTGGGGACGAGAATGCTATTTGTACATAGTTCATACAGCGCCGGGGAATGGTTATGAAGCCTGCAAACTTGAAATGTCAAGATTTATGTTGGAAGTTCCACAACCATTTGCTTTGCGCTCATACACAATGGTTGAACCGAAATGTTCAGCTATTGGTTAGTTGCTATAAAACACGTCAAAACCAATTGTGTTTTGTGCATGGTCACGGCCTAAAAAGCGAACAAAACGAACATGTAACAAAGAATTTTGCTGGGCTTCGTAACCGTGCCCTTTGTCAACTTTAATTCGTATAATCAAACAAATGCTTCCAATGTAAGAAGGACCAAAATCTCAAAACAGGAAGTTCAAGTTCAAGTTCAAGTTTTATTTGCCCCATGATTGATGTTACAGTAGTGTAAGTCATAGTTATGATAAGGGAGCAGGAGCTCTCAACAAACCCTTCTGGGCTTACAAGGAGAGCCCCTGTTACATCATGTTTTTACCTACTTTACAATAACATGGCTATTAGTTAACTATTAATTACCTAAATCATATTTCAATACATGTGTGTATATATATATATTTTTTGCTAAATACATTTTTTCCAAGAAGATTATTTACAGAGAAGATATTCTTTGATTTTTTCTTGAAGATATATATTGACTTAGACATTTTTATATCTGGTGGAAGGTTATTCCAGATTTGACTCCCTCTATATTTTATTGAATGTTTCTTATAATTTGTTCGTACGTAATCTACATGAATCTTTGTCGAAGATCTGGTATTATGGCTGTGCAAATCCCTATTAAGGGGTAAAAAACTTGTCAAAAGTCATTGGCAGCATTTTGTTGAAGTAACGAAACATGAATAAGCAGTTTTCTCTTTATTTATTTCATCAATTGGAAGAATTGATCATTTTTTGAAAAGAGGGAGAGTGTGATCTCTATAGTCGGAAAATGTTATTATTCTTATAATTTTCTTCTGCAGTTTTCTAATTGAAAAATGACTCAACTATATGCTAAAAGCAGCTCCGAACAAATATATGCAGAAAATTGGTATTAACATCAGGACCCGGTTGTTCAAAGCACGATAGATTTCACGTGATAGATTTTCACGGTTGTGTAACTATTCAGTGAGGTTTTCTGTTTATATTTTTTATCCTTCAGTTTTGACTTTGATATAAGCAGCAAAAAACACTTTTGTACAAGAGAAATAAACCATCGATTAATTTTAATCCTGGATTAGCGTTAATCGTCTTTTGAACAACCGGGCCCAGAATCTTTAGTTCTTCTTTGTAGCACCTCGCATTTGCTCGTATTTTATATTCGTATTCATTCGCATTTATACACTTTTGGGTTTAAGGTTAAAAGTAATAATTTTGGGGATTTAGGTCTTGGGAAACGAAACATTGTTATACGTAGATTGTGATTTCATAGTTACCTTTAAGTGCAAAGTAATAAAACTGTGATTACCATGGTTAATAAAATACTGATAAATAAAACTTTGAGGATACCAGTTTGCAAGAAACAAACAAAAATCTGTCCCGTAACTTGACATATGCTTGTTACATTTTTTTTCTCCCTGATATTGTAAATTGTAAATAGAAAATAGAATACAAAACATTTGGGGGAACTACATCTGCATCGGCTCCATACATGACACACATTATGGTAATTTTATGACGTCATTGTGTGGCATTAGATGCACGTACATATCTCTAATTTCATGCAATGCTGACTTAAGCTGACGTATTGAAAACTAAAACTGAATTAAAGTGGCAAAGGACCGCGAACGAAAATGCTACTGGTATACGTAGGATTAATCAGCCAAAAATAGAAATACAAATAAATTCAGCAAGGCTGATACTACCTAGAACCCTTAATGCGACCATGACACGATAGAGTCCAAACTGAAAGCCAAAATGCAACGCATGACCACGCAATGACGTCATTATCTCCCATCAAACTTTGCGAAAACAAACATGGCGGCGAGCGGGAAATTTGAAAGTAGAAAAAGCAGAAACAAGTATTCAAACCAGAATTATCGACTTCAAACCCCTATACCAGTTTTACACAAACACCAACTTATGATTTGGAGCAAAACTGATTTTCAGCCGACATTCCCTTTATGCATTTCAGAACGCGCCAAATGACGTTAGAGCTTTTCTAGAATTTGAACATGTTCCAGGGGAGAACCAACGTCCCTGCACATATAGTATATTCGCTCCTACGGACATGTTTAGCACTTGTCCAATTCAAAATTCAAAGTGAGCTTACGAAACTTCAAAGATTTCCTTCTGAAAGTTCGAAGCGTGCTAACGAAAATTCAAACTATACTAGCGAAATATCGTGTATGCTTCGTGCAAACTTTCGCTGGGGACTTCAAAATTTCGGATCAAGTCAAACAATAGACAGTTCGAACTTTCGTTTCGAGTTCGCTGAAATTTCGTTTCGTTGGAAATTCATTTGTTACGATTAAGTATAGATAACATCAAGATAGATCATCCTCTCTTGATAACATTGATGACATTCGACGAAATTCCGACAACATCTCAAATTTCAACCGGCAAGGTTTGGAATTCAAACTGGAGGGGAGGGGGCATGCATCCTACCCCCTAACAGGGCCTCATTTGTAACTTGTAGATGTTTCATGATACACCCCGCCATACGACCACCTCGTTAATACGACTATCCCGTTATTACGACTACTTTTTTTGTGGCCCGAACAAAATTCCACTCATTTTCTTATCTGAAAACCCCGTTAATCCGACCACCCCGTTATTACGACCAACGACCACCTTTTGGAGTCCCCAGTTAATACGACCAGTCAAAATGCCTGTTGAGACTGCTGAATGAAAACAGACACAGTTTGACAAAAAAAAAACGCATTTTAGTGAATGTTATCCGGCAAAGTTGTTAGTTATTGGCGTGTGATTTATAGCGGAATTAAAGGTATAATTGTCGTGGCATTATTTAGAAGGGTGTAGCACCATACTTTGGCACTATACCCCGTTAATACGACCAAATTTGCATGGCCCGACGGTGGTCGTATTAATGGGGTTCCACTGTATATGTATTAGGGACATCATTAATCATGTCTACAACAAAATTCTGGAAAGTGATTGGTTCATAGCGCGTTCTATTTGTCCGCCAAATTGGAGAGCGAGCAAGTTTTCCTTGACAAGTTTTTGCTCGTGTGGGAAGGGAAATTTGGCAATTTTTTCCTTGACACAAACAAGCGTGCCAGTTTTTGAGCAAGGACACTTGTCAAGGAAAAATTTCCAAGTTGCGAAACTTGTTCGTGTGGACGTGTAACAAAGAAAACTTGACAAGGAATCCCTGGTACCCAGCGGCCATATCTTGTTGCTCGCGACCTGGATCCTATTAAAGACGATAATCCGCTGTACAATATTATTGTTGTTACAAAGAAAAATTGTCAAAGACAAATTGTTTATCGTCCACACGAGCAAATAAAATTTCTCAAGGAAAAAACTTGTCAAATTAAATTTGTTATTTATCCACACGAGCAAGGAAAACATGTCAAGGAAAACTTGTCAAGGAAAACTTGCTCGTGTGGAAGGGGCTTTAGGTGTTCAACAACTTATAACATAGAGGGCAAAATTACTGAATGCTGATTGGCTGAGACAGAGGGCATTTTTCATTAATTTTGGTTTGCCCGGGGCAAAATTACTTGATCCTGATTGGTCGAGCGGCAAAATTTCTCGCTCCTAATTGGCTGAGCGCGCTGCACTCAGTTGGCTTCTTGACGGCGGGATTTTTAGCAGCTTAGCTATGACTATCCCCGACTATTATAAATATGATTATAATATACTAACCATGGGATAATGCATTTTCGAGCAATTTGATTGGTTCCCTACTCATGGTCTCAGAGGCAATATACCCTCTCTACCTTATTTGGAAATGCCACGAAGTTCAATTTTGTTTATCTCGGGCAAAAAATGGCGGAACATTTTGGTCTTTTTCTATTTTCCTCGGAGAAATTCAACATTTTCCCTGTGTTTTGTATATTATAAAACAATTATTCGCCTCAGGCTCGTGAATATTTAACAATTATTCCATTCGCCCTTGTTGGATACGAGATGATAGATAGCCAACGAGCGCGTAGCGCGAGTTGGCTATAATCATCTCGTATCCAACAAGGGCGAATGGAATAATTGTTTTATTAAAAATATTAGTAACTTTAGGTGAAAACTTCGGTATTACTTTTTAAACAAGGCTATAAATCGACCGAGAGATTTTTCAGTTCGATTAAATGAAGCATGATTTGTATGAAAACGGCGGCAAATGTCTGGCGACCGGGGCTCCCGGGGGGGGGGGGGGTACTCCCTATAATGGACTATACGAGGAGGCTCCGCCCGAAAGGGGTCCTTTTTTAGGCCCGAGGTATGTGAAAGGGTAGGGATTTCACGAGTTGAAGTATATGAAAGGGTAGGGATTTCACGAGTAAATGATACTATTGTTTGGTTAACATCTCTACTGGTAATGCTTGATGATTTCTGGTGATATATATTGTTCATTAAGTTCATTACAAGGGTATAGAAAAGGGATGCAGTGCTTCTACTGTAGGTATGTGAAAGGGGTACCATTTTCATAATTTCTATGGAAGGCATATGAAAGGGGTACCATTTTCTATGGAAGGTATATGAAAGGGGTACCTTTTCTGTGAAAAATGGTATATGAAAGGGTAAGGGGTTGGACCTCTGGGCGGAGCCTCCCCGTATAAAACTGTTTTGAGTACCCCCCCCCCCCCCCCCCCCCCCCGCCGCCGCGCTGTCTTCGGTCTGTTCGGTAAACAAGCTAGCTGAATGAAAATAGAGCTGCAAGACTGAATTTTCTTCGGATTAACTTCGCTGTTTCTTCTAAAGTTTCGTATATTCTGGAAAATTGTGCTAATGTGGAGCTGAACATTTTTCATTTTACAAGTTGAACTGATGGACAGCTGAACGGGTTGTTTATACGGCGAGCAAATCGTGCACGTCTGCAGATCGAATTGTGTTGAGACGAGCAAAACTGAGCCAGTTGAAATCAAGTTCACTGAAGTAAAGAGCAAAGGAAAGAGTCAATATCTACATGGATGGAGAGAAAAAGAGTGACCTTCCAAGATAATTTCACTGTGAAGGGATCCGGCTTCGATTGTACCATTGGCATTACCAACGCTTGACGAACTGTGATATTGTTTTCAATGCTTCGTCTCTGATGGATATTTATTGTGCTGATTTTAAAAGCTTAGTCCAGCCGGAATTAACAAGCCTCTTCGAAATACAAGGTAACAATACTGAATAGGTTAAGCTTAAATATTTTGTAGTGTAATTCATTCATTTTGAACGAATTTGTGCAGATTTGTATTGGTTTCCGGACTTTCCCGTAAATTGTTTCAGGCTTCCTTTTATAAACAGTGCTCGTTCAGTTGCATTTGTTGCACAATTACAAGCATTTCCCATTAAATATTTCGTTCCAAACTTTGCTGCATTTTCTAGCGGTATTGTTACTTCGTCTTCAGTCAATTCTGCCGTGAAACAATTTTCTCCGGCGGCCATTGTTCCTTGGAGAGAGAAAAAAATTCAGCTCTCTTTCTCGCCGATGCGTTCATGGTATAATGGCTCATATCCCATGGCCTCTAAGCCAATCAAAACTCTAGAAATGCATTATCCAATGGTTCAGTTTTAATAATGGTGAATATTCACTTCGCCTTCGGCGAATAATTGTTAAATATGTTGAGGAATATCAGTGCCTCGTTGTCTGCGTAGCGGATAAAAATCACTCGGCATTATCTGACCAAAATATAAAGCAACGATCCCTAGCCTGCGTGCAGACGTCTAAATAGAGCCCGACAGCCCGGTTGTTAATATGGTTCGTGAGCTGTCTAATTAAATATGCTACATGCCATTCATATTCCATTGTGTTGAATGGAAACAGTATGCATTAACTGATTCTGCTCCCACACGAAATGAGGTTTTCGGTCATAAATGTTTATACAGGAGGTAAGTAAACACTATGTAACTTACTTTGGTGGATGTTTCATGATCTAAACTAGGTCAATGGCTATATCACTTGCACGATAACGTAAAACGCTCACGACATTAAGACCTTGAACTGCTTCAACGTTTTCTTAGTCAAGTGCTCTTCTCCTTGCATTCATCGTTTCGTTGTTATTAATTCAAATCCGGTCGTACGATCGTTTCGTAACAATTTGGTCTGATGGGGAAGGTTACCTCAACATCCAAAAACCTCACTCAGATGCTTTTCTTTTCGGCCAAGTCGTTTGTTGTACAGTTCGCAATGTAGTTTACTATGAAGTAGCAGACTTTGCCCTTTCACGCTTTCTTTGTGTTTTACATTCTGAGATCTCTAAGCTGCTGCTCCTTCGACGTTTGCAACTTTTCGCGTCGACAGGGTTCATCTAGAGTATAGAAATGTACCCATCCACTCCTCCCATTGTTGTGAGCGGTATCTGAACCAGTCTAAACTAGGAGAAGACTTTCTGAGCTGAGTTGCCTTTGCATATAAATTTGTCCAACCATGACATTAGAACGATAAAGTGATTGCATCGTATGCATGGAACTTACTTTCGATTAGTAATACATATAAAGATAGTTTAATCGAATGTTATGCAGAGGAAGAAAGCTTTAGTTCATTACTGAAAAAACAAACACCACTAAATGTATATACCATGCAGAACATGTGCGATATCACAAATTGTAGTTCGACTTAATTACCTGCCTTCTCAACTGAACTTTCAATATAACTATTTATAGCTGGTAAATATTATGTAGCTATTGTAAACAGCACCGATCGGGACAATTTTTTCAATGCGCATGCTTCTCCCTTGTATCACTAATTTCTCCGTCTACTCATCGGAGCGAAGGCGAATTCACGAGCGGGGAAAATCGAGGAAAAAAAATCCTCAAAATTCATCAAGAGGGAAAACGACCGTTCCATCCCCGTTGTTCCAACCCGTTGGTTGGTTTTAGAGTGAAAAGCTCATTTTGATTCTTCTGTTTAGGATTGGCTCTTTAAACAACGAAAGGTGACAAAGACTATCCGAGGTGGCGAAAAGACAAATCACACTTTCTGACTTGAGCTAAATACTCATTTGTGTATAGACGCTTTACAGCTGCACTGAAGTCAAGTTCTTTAGCGATGAACACAGGCTATCTTCCTTTAAAAAGTGAACAACTTGACGAGCAACAAGATGCTGAAATATTGGAGTTGCTACAGTCATCAGACGCCGAGAGTTCATCTGATGATGACCTTACTCCTCCATCAAACAAAAAGGTTTTGCATGACCCTGTACCTGGTGATGCATCAGTGTGGAAAGCAACAGTCAATCTTATTAACTATATTGAAGGCGTTGGCTTTCTAGCTCTGCCCTATGCGCTAAGAGAAGGAGGAATAGCCGCGATAGTAGCTTTTGTAATAATCCCAATTATCCTGTGGTACATGGGAACAATTTTGGTCGAGTGTCTCTATGACGAAGACGACCAGGGAAGAAAAATTCGTGCGAGGTCAGACTATAAAGATTTAGGCGACGTGCTTTTACCTAAATGGGGTGGTTACATAGCGTTTGGTGTTATTTATTTCGATATATTTCTGATGTCTGTTTCCTACCTTGTTCTTTGCGGATCTGTTATGCACCACGCCCTTCCAACTGTACCCATCACAGAGCACATGTGGATATGCATCGCTGGGGGTTTGGTTCTACCGACAACCTTCCTCAAGTCTCTCTCGCACATTGCCTGGTTGAGTGTTTTCAGCCTGTTGGCTTTAGTCGCGGTTGTAGTGGTTGTGGTATGGTACGGAGCAGAGCATACCAAAGACTGGGACCTGAACACTGTCCTGTTTTGGAACGCTGAGGGTATGGTTACGTCTATATCAACTATACTGTTCAGTTATGGTGCATATATTATTATTCCATCTGTAGAGAAAAGTATGGTTAAAAGAACGAAATTCAGCTGCGCTTTAGCTCTGGCAAATGGGTTTAGCATGATAATGAAATTATCGTTTTCTGTGTGTGCATTTCTGTCTTTTGGTGTCAACACTAATGAAGTTATTCTAAACAATCTTCCCCCAGGGCCAGTTCACATCACTGTTAGTTCTTGTTTTGCTTTTAATTGTATATTTTCGTACGTTCTTATTCTTTTCCATTGCTTGAATCTTGTCACAATTCACTTACAACACGCATTCAAAATGAAAAAATACCAAGCTTTTTAACGTACGCAGTGGTTCGAGTCACAGTGGTTCTTTGGACGGTTGTGGTGGCCCTTTTTGTGCCAAATTTCTTTATAATCGTTTCATTTATGGGAAGCTCAATTAGTTTTCCATACTACGTCCTTCCATTTGTTTCGCATTTAAAACTCAAGTACAAGCAGCTCAAATTACACCAAGTTTGTATTGATTGCTTTTGGTATTTTTCGGGGCAATTTTTACGATAGTTGGTACTGGAGTGTCCTTTAAAATTCTGATTGACTTCTATAAACAATAGAGAACTTTTCTAGATTACCCCAAATGCCTTGCCTGCACCGTTTGAAGCTCAGTATAAGGAAGGAAAGGAAAATATAATAGCACAATGGCTGTGCGGGGCCTCTAAAGCAAGGCTTGACTAAAGGAATCAGGTGAGAATGCATATCACGACAATACATTTCAGATAGTTGTTCCTTTCTCTGTAGAAAAAGAAAGGAATGTCCTCTGGAAGAATGAAATAAAAAAGAAGAGTCGAAACAACAAGGGGTCGAAAATTGGGATTGGTTGAATAATTCAGTGACAATCGTGATTAGAAAATGTGTATGAAGGGATTACCTTATTGTGTACAATGCCGTATTTACAGAGACTAGGTCGTGCCATTTATTTTCTTTATTTCACGGCTATGAAGCCGAGTTTGGATTTGACTCAATGTCCAGAATGTTCTTAATTCTACAATCAGGAAGTGTCATACCCAGCTCGACGATAAAAGGCACCAGCATCTTTGCAGTGAATCAAAGGTTCTCTTTTTCAATAAACTAGAATTTCTGCTATGATTTTCTATCGTTTCATAACAGGAATTTAAGTTTCCATTCGATTTTAAGAATGCCCAGTCACAGAATCATCTAAACCAGCGTGATCTAGCCTCTGTAATTAAGGACAGAAAAATCCATATTAATTCATATTAAGCTGAGTGAAAAATCAATACCAGCACCTGAAGGACCACGTCTTGTTTGGTAATCGTACGAAGTTTCGTTAGGTTAGGTTCTGCCTGAGTCGAGAAAACGGAAGTTGAAAACTGGAAAATTTAGAGACGTTTGTACAGGTAGAACCTAACCTAAGGAAAGTTTCGTACGATTACCAAACAAGACGCGGTCTTTCAGGTACTGGTATAGATTTTCCGTTCAATTTAATTTTCATCATTTTGAATTTGCGGCGGCCATTTTGGAGAAAGGTCTATTGTTTGAAAATATCTTATAATAGATTATTAAAGCTGGTTTTCATTAGGAACATGGCATGGGCCAGTAGTGAGTACAGCGGCATACACGTATACGAGCATGTGAAGAAATTGACTACAATCGTCTGTGACACACTGTACGTATGTCACAGTTTATGAGTGAGGACAATGCTTGTGCTTATCCTTGTGCTTGTGCTTGTGAAAGTCAGCCAGCCTTACCTTAGTGCCTTCCCCTTGTAAAATGTCTCTATGTGTAGGCGCACGTTTTAGGCTTTCATCCCGGGGCTTTCGCATAGGATATTTTGGAAGCGATTTTATTCAATATATATTCGAATAAATTGTTATTATTATTCGTACATAGTTCATACAGCGAGGAATGGTTATGAAGCCTGCAAACTTGAAAGGTCAAGATTTATGTTGGAAGTTCCACAACCATTTGCTTTGCGCTCATATACAATGGTTGAACCGAAATGTTGTATTGGTTAGTTGCTCGAAAACTCGTCAAAACCAATTGTGTTTTGTGCATGGTCACGGCCTAAAAAGCGAACAAAACGAACATGTAACAAATAATTTTGCTGGGCTTCATAACCGTGCCCTTTGTCAACTTTAATTCCTATAATCAAACAAATGCTACCAATGTAAGAAGGACCAAAATCTCAAAACAGAAAAAATGACTCAACCATGATATGCTAAAAGCAGCTCCGAACAAATTTATGCAGAAAATTGATATTAACATCAGGATCCGGTTGTTCAAAGCACGATATATTTCACGATAGATTTTCACGGTTGTGTAACTATTCAGTGAGGTTTTCTGTTTTATATTTTTTATCCTTCAGATTTGACTTTGATATAAGCAGCAAAAAAAACACTTTTGTACAAGAGAAATAAACCATCGATTAATTTTTAATCCTGGATTAGCGTTAATCGGCTTTTGAACAACCGGGTTGGTAGCACCTCGCATTTGCTCGTATTTTATATTCGTATTCATTCGCATTTATGCACTTTTGGGTTTAAGGTTAATAGTAATAAGGTAATAATATTTGGGATTTAGGTGTTCGGAAACAAAACATTGTTATACGTAGATTGTGATTTCATAGTTACCTTGAAGTGCATAAAATACTAATAAAAAAATTGGAAGATGCCAATTTGCATTGAGTGATATTCTCTCTCCTCTACGCCCAAGAAACAAATAAAAATCTGTCCCTAACTTGACTTATGCTTGGTACATTTTTTTCTCCCTGATATTGTAAATTGTATATAAAAAATAGAATACAAAAAACGTTTTGGGGGAACTACACTGTCCTGCATCGGCTCCATACATGACACACAACAAACACATAGGCAAAAGACAGCTTGCCACGAATAGTTTTCGTTGGAAGTAACTAGAACTTATGACTTATGAATAGTTGCATAGTATATTACTGAACAGGGAGCAAATTATTTTAATTTACGGCAGCTACGAAAACAGACTATGCATTTATAAATGTAGTTGATATGCTATGTTGAATTGCGACAGCGAAGGAAAGAAATAAGAAAAAGGCAGTGTTCTCAAAGTTTGACAGCAACAGTGGTCGGCCCGTAGTCCCCGCTACCCTTGCTTCTAACATCATACGTGTATCTTTTTACACGACTACAAGGACATCAAAAAAGGCTTGAAACTGGCATCAACGCCTGTCTCTAAAGCCCTGGTCAAACGGCGCAGTCGATGAGAGTCGATAATAGTTGAAACTCGCGCTCCCGTTTGACCACCGACTATCATGCACTATCATCGACTCTCATGTGCTCTCATCCAATTTGAACCTGCTCAAATTTTTCATAAGAGTCGATGAGAGTTTCTCCCGTTTGACCACGCGGCGCATAATAGTTCATGGTAGTTGATGATAGTTAAACAATCATCGACTATAATGCGCCGTTTGACCAGGGCTTAAGCCTTTCAGAACGCACCAAATGACGTTAGAGCTTTTCTAGAATTTGAAACTTTTCCAGTGGAGAACCAACGTCCCTGCACATATAGTATATTCGCTCCTACGGACCTGTTTAGCAATAAAAATATAAAGCCCTTGCCCTTGTCCAATTCAAAATTCAAAGTGAGCTTACGAAAATTCAAAGATTTCCTTCTGAAAGTTCGAAGTGTGCTAACAAAAATTCAAAGTGTGCTAACGAAATATCGTGTATGCTTCGTGCGAACTTTCGCTGGGGACTTCGAAATTTCCGATAAAGTCAAACAATAGACAGTTCGAACTTTCGTTTCGAGTTCGCTGAATTTCGTTTCGTTGGAAATATAGTTTATTTTCGGCAGAATTCGTCGAAGTTCGTTTGCATTACTTTTGCACAGTACTGTAGAACGTTCGACGAAATTCTGACAACATCTGATATTGCAACAGGCAAGGTTTGGAATTCAAATTAGAGGTGAGGAGGCATGCATCCTACCCCCTAACAGGGCCTCATTTGTAACTTGTAGATGTTTCATGATATATGTATTAGGGACATCATTAATCATGTCTATAACAAATTTCTGGAAAGTGATTGGTTCTTAGCGCGTTCTATTTTCCCGCCAAATTGGAGAGCGAGCGTCTTAGGTGTTCAACAACTTATAATACAGGCTAAGAAATTTCTGAGCGGTGATGGGTTAGCTATATTTATCTCAAATACTGACCTGCATGTGGAAATTGCAGTTTTCAAATCTTGCAATATTGTTATCTCCCATCTTGCAATATTGTTTAGAAAATAAAATAAACGTTGTGGACAAAGGCGCGGGCTGCAATCCAACACATTGACGCGCTGGAAACTAAAGGAAACAAACCTTTCAGACTCAAAAACCTCTCTTTCCTCGGTGGATTTTCCGCTAACTTTCTCTCCAGGGGCACCCATGCCAACGACCTGTTCGGATACGTTAGCTGAACTTTCAAAGTTCAGAAAATTTTAGGGATTGAAATCTTTTACCCGAATTTATGAGCAGACTGCTTTCCGAAAATCCTAGCTGACCTATTTTTGTACCCAAAACGACATTTTTATCTCTCCGAAAACAAAAGGCATTAATATTTCCATATTAAGAAAGTTCGAGATGACATTTCATTACTGAATATCCTAGGCGATTATAGGCCTTCCGAACAGATATTCACCGAAACGATCCGTTGGGTGCCCCTGTCTCTCCCGTCGCATGCAGTGAAAGATCTATTGTCACGATTGTTCTATGATCTTCTATTCAATTAAAAGCAGTGATCAAGGCTTTCATATAATGCCGCTTTCATCAATAAGATGTGAGTGATTGACCATGCGATACGTTATGACTATCCCCGACTATGAATATGTCGAGGAAATATGCCTTGCAATTGTTGTCTGCGTATGATCCACAACCTAAGGGCCTTAGTTATCGATAACTAGCTTCACACACTGCTTTTTTGTTATTGACAACTTTTTATGATCGACAACTAAATAGTTATCGATGACAATTGGCCTAGTCTGTGGAGGCCCTAATTCTTTGTGTATGTTAATATGGTTCGTGAGCTGTCTAATTAAATATGCTACATGCCATTCATATTCCATTGTGTTGAATGGAAACAGTATGCATTAACTGATTGTGCCCCCACACGAAATGAGGTTTTCGGTCATAAATATTTTTACAGGAGGTAAGTAAACACTATGTAACGTACTTTGGTGGATGTTTCATGATCTAAACTACAGTGTAGGTCAATGGCTATAACACTTGCACGATAACGTAAAAAGCTGACGACACAAGACCTTGAACTACTTCAACATTTTCTTAGTCAAGTTCTCATCTCCTTGCATTCATCGTTTCGTTGTTATTAATTCAAATCCGGTCGTACGATCGTTTCGTAAACAATTTGGCCTGATGGGGAGGCTACTTCAACATTCAAAAACCTCACTCAGATGCTTTTCTTTTCGGCCTAGTCGTTTGTTGTACAGTAGTTCGCAATGTAGTTTACTATGAAGTAACAGACTTTGCCCTTTCACGCTTTATTTGTGTTTTACATTATGGATCTCTAAGCTGCTGCTTCTTTTGTCAGGCTTCGACGTTTGAAACGTTTTCGCGTCGACACCGCTCATCTAGAGTATAGAAATGTACCCATCCACTCCTCCATTGTTGTGAGCGGTATCTGAACCAGTCTGAACTAGGAGAAGACTTTCTGAGCTGAGTTGCCTTTGCATATAAATTTATCCAACCATGACATTAGAACGATAAAGTGATTGCATCGTATGGAACTTACTTTCGATTAGTAATACATATAAAGATGGTTTTAATCGAATATTATGCAAATGAAAAAAGCTTTAGATCATTACTGAAAGACTACACCACTAAATGTACCATGCAGAACATGTGCGATATATCACAAAAAGTAGTTCGACTTAATTACCTGCCTTCTCAGACTTTCAATATAACTATTTATAGCTGGTAAATATTATGTAACTATTGTAAACAGCACCGATCGGGACAATTTTTTCAATGCGCATGCTTCTCCCATATATCACTAATCTTGGTTTTCGCGTGACGTCATCAAATTCTAAAATTCAAAGCCGCGAGGCCTACAGAATTTTTACCTTCATTCAAGGAAAGATTACCTTAATATATATATCTTTTCACAATTTCTTAGCTCGATATCATGCTTCCTTTTGAAAATAGAACAGTTTAAATTTCCGAGATTTCATCGTACGTGACACCAGGAGGACGGCCGTGACAGAGCTGTTCCGTATCTAAAAATTGACTCTTCGGGTGATTTTCAGCATTCTTAACATTTTAAGTTTAAGGTACCCACCCAGGCAAATTTAGGGTTTTTTCCTTTAAAATATTTCTTACCAAATGTCTCAAACTATTCAAGATACTTTACAGAATGAATCATCAATATATAGAACACTTGAAAATTCACCTGTTTTTTGTGCAGCAGACCCCCTACTTGGATTAAATATTAACCCATGTCTGAGACAAAGATTTGCGTTTTTTGTTAGAACTGACCCAAGAAACCAAAATATGAAAACAGAAATGCTGAAATATAAATAAAAGGAATAAATCTGTGGTTGGGTTTCAGTGAAATGTTCAAAAATCTGAAGTTATTACAGCAAGCCTGAAAGTGAACTTTACACACCAAGAAAATGGTATATATTTACTTTCCCCGGCCACTTAACCACAGATTTGTTTGATAGATACTTGTGAAACATCCTGCCAAGTTTTGTAGAAAAAATCCCTTTGGTTGTTTCAAAAAACGAAATTTTGTAGTTGTAAATCCTTCATGTAAGCACTACCACTTGAATTGAAGGTTCCAATATTAACAAATCCAAGCAAATTTGGCAAAGGATCGAAGCCATTGTCTTGTGCTGCCATTTTGAATCAATTTCCGCTGTTCAACTGCTCTGTGGACGCGATTTTGACTCGTTTTAACCCCGACCCATCCCTACTGAGTCTTGTTTTGTTTACCCGTTGCTAGGTGGATCAGCTTTCTTCCATTCACAGCATGCGCTAAATTTGTAGCATGTCGGGGTTAAAAATCCACATGCATGTTTCAGAAATGAATTGTTTTGCTCTAACATCTTCTAGTTCTTCATTATTTAGAAAGGTTTGATGTTCAGAAGAGCCTGGTAAACGTTGATTTTTTCTAAGAAGAGTATCTCTGCAGGAGCTCCTGTGGCGTGGCGTTTGACCTCAGTTAAATTTGATCCCTTTGAACATGATGTCTGTTATTACTTTAGTCAGTGTTTAGTTGGTTTTCACGCTTTATTACAGCTACCCAGTGGCACATAAAAGCTTGATTTCACTCAGTTCTATTTTGCGAAAGGTTTAGCCTGCCTAATTTGACCGGCTTGTGGACAAATGGATAAGTTTGCTGCTGCCGTGAAAGATGTTGTTGGTATGTTCTCTTGCGATTTTTGTCATGCTGCGCCGTGCTGTCAATTATTTGCAAGATGCAAAGTTAGTCCTTTCTTTTTTGGTCGCTCCTAAACCAAACTTTTATCGTAGACTGCATCTATGGACTGTTTTCTTCTATGTGTTTCTCTTAATTGCTTTAGTTTTACCAGGACTGCTAAGTATTCCATGATCGTCAGGCAATGGACCTTGCCACCTACGGGCACTTTTCTTAGTAACGGAAGTGGAAACACACAGCTCAATTTCGGTAAATATTACAACTTCGGAAACAATTTTCTTCAACTTGGTGCAAGAATATCCTAAAAATAAATGCATTTGAGAAATTAGGTGTAATTTACTTCATGTATACAAATTTTTGAGGCGCTTTTAAAAATTCAAAGTTTTGCCTGGGCGGGTACCTTAAGGAGAAATATTTATCCAAATATTCGGAAAGTTCACAAGAGAAAACAAACCTCAGAGGGACACCAACATGGCGTCTCCATACTGAGCTCTATAAATTTGTGTGGAACATTTTGACAAATAACTCGAGTACGGAATACCGCACAGACCTGAGACTTGGACTGATTCCTTATTTATTTATTATCTATGACATGTCAATTCCTTGACTTCATTCATTGAACGGTTTCGACTTTTTTTATTTATGGCGTGACAGGGAAAACCGAGAATTTCTCCGTCTACTCATCGGAGCGAAGGCGAATTCACGAGCGGGGAAAAATTGAGAAAAAAAAATCTTCAAAATTCATCAAGAGGAAAACGACCGTTCCATCCCCGTTGTTCCGGTTGGTTGGTTTTAGAGTGAAAAGCTCATTTTGATTCTTCTGTTTAGGATTGGCTCTTTAAACAACGAAAGGTGACAAAGACTATCCGAGGGGGCGAAAAGACAATCACACTTTCTGACTTGAGCTAAATACTCATTTGTGTATAGACGCTTTACAGCTGCACTGAAGTCAAGTTCTTTAGCGATGAACACAGGCTATCGTCCTTTAAAAAAGTGAGCAACAAGATGCTGAAATATTGGAGTTGCTACAGTCTTCAGACGCCGAGAGTTCATCTGATGATGACCTTACTCCTCCATCAAACAAAAAGGTTTGCATGACCCTGTACCTGGTGATGCATCAGTGTGGAAAGCAACAGTCAATATTTATTAACTTTATAGAAGGAGTTGGCTTTCTAGGCTCTGCCTTATGCGCTAAGAGAAGGAGGAATAGCAGCGATAGTAGCTTTTGTAATAATCCCAGTTATCTTGTGGTACATGGGAAAAATTGTAATCGAGTGTCTCTATGACGAAGACGACCAGGGAAGAAAAATTCGTGCGAGGTCAGACTATAAAGATTTAGGCGACGTGCTTTTACCTAAATGGGGTGGTTATATAGCGTTTGGAGTTATTTATTTCGATATAATTTTGCTGTCTGTTTCCTACCTTGTACTCTTCGGATCTGTTATGCACCACGCCCTTCCAACTGTACCCATCACAGAGCTGCATGTGGATATGCATCGCTGGAGGTTTGGTTCTACCAACAACCTTCCTCAAGTCTCTCTCGCAAATTGCCTGGTTGAGTGCTTTCAGTATGTTTGGCTTTAGTCGCGGTTGTAGTGGTTGTTGTATGGTACGGAGCAAGAACATACCAACGATTGGGACCTGGGAACTATCCTGTTTTGGGACGCTGAGGGTATGATTATGTCTTTATCAATTATACTGTACAGTTATGGTGCATTTGTTATTATTCCATCTGTAGAAGAAAGTATGGCTAAAAGATCGAAATTTACCTGCGCTTTTGCTCTGGCAAACGGAATTAGCTTGATAATGAAATTATCGTTTTCTGTGTGTGCATTTCTTTCCTTCGGCTTCAACACTAATGAAGTTATTCTAAACAATCTTCCCTCAGGGCCTGTTCACATCACTGTTAGTTCTATTTTTGCTTTTAGTTGTATATTTTCGTACGTTCTTATTCTTTTTCCATGCTGAATCTTGTCACAATTCACTTACAAAACGTATTCAAAATTATAAAATACCAAGCTTCTTAACGTACGCAGTGGTTCGAGTGACAATGGTTCTTTTGACGGTTGTGGTGGGCATTTTAGTTCCAAATTTCTTCATAATCGTTTCATTTGTGGGAAGCACAACGTCTGCCTTTGCATGTTACATATTTCCATGTGTCTTGCATTTAAAACTCAAGTACAAGCAGTTGAAGATATATCAAGTTTGTATTGATTGCATCTTGGTATTTTTTGGGGTAATTGTAATGATACTTGGTACTGGAGTGTCCTTTAAAACTCTGATGACTTCTATCAAAATTAGAAAACGTTTCTACAATCGTGGACAAAACTAGTTGAGACAAATGAATATCACAGACGTTTCGCAAATCACTTAACCAACGAACGGGTATAAATATTGTTACCCCCCTCTACCCCTGCTCAATGTTCTTTCATGAGGCTGCCAATTCATCCCCAGTGCTTCGTTTTAACATCGGCTGGAGTACTCAAATTGGTTAAAATTTGGTCGTGTCTCAACAGTTTTGTCCACGATTGTAGATTACCCCAAATGTCTAAGCCTGCACGGTTTGAAGCTCAGTATGCAGGGAGGGTAAAGCTATAGCACAGTGCATGGTTGTGCATGGCCTCTAAGGCAAGGCTTGACTAAAAGAATGTGAGAATGCATATTGGGACAAGACATTTCAGATAGTCGTCTCTGTCTCTTAACGCCATTTGTTCCACTGTAGACCAAAAGGTTTAAACAAGACTTTCCAGTATAAAGGGCCTGGCCATTTTCACGCATAGTTGTAAATCAACCCAAAGCGTAATAACATTCGCTTTTCCTGCAACCGTTACTGATAAAATGTGTTTTATTTTTAGCAAGTTGTACCTTATTTTAGTTAATGGTATATCTTGGTTTCAAGAGAAGCATGTTTAGTTTGCAGGACGCTTGACTCCACAACTTGCCATGACTGCAAGAGTACAAATTTGCATTTCGCACCCAAAAGGTGTGAAATGTGGGAGGTGCCATCCCTTTTATAGCAGAACTTCTTGTTGAAGTCAGCATCTATCTCTGTAGAGAAAAAATAAAGGAACATCCCTGGAAAATGAAATTGAGAGATGGTGTATGGAGGGACTACCTTATTGTGTACATGATAATGCCATATTTACAGAGGTTAGATCATGCTATTTATTTTCTTTATACAATCCATGTTAACTGACGAACGAAATTTTAAGCTACATATACAGGGTATATCTGATCGGAAAACAGTATAAGCGATATCTTGTTTTGTCGTGTTGGGATTTGACTCAATGTCCGAATGTTATGAAGCACTTCTTAGTATTCTACAATCAGGAAGTGTCATACCCAGCTGACGATAAAATGCACCAGCATCTTTGCCAGTGAATCAAAGGTTCTCTCTTTTCAATAAACTAGAATTTCTGCTATGATTTTCTATCGTTTCATAAAAGGAATTTAAGTTTCCATTCGATTTTAACAATGTCACAGAATCATCTAACCCAGCGTGATCTAGCCTCTGTAATTAAGGACAGAACAATAATAATAATAAAATATTTTTTCTTTAATTAATTTTAAATAGCTGTTGCTCAGTCAATTGTTTTATAAAATATCTTAATAGATTATGAAAGCTGGTTTTCATTAGCAACATGGTATGGGAGTATTGAGAACAGTGGCATTACACGTATACGCGCATGTGAAGAGCATGACTACAATCGTCTGTGCCTTATATCTATGTCACAGTTTTATGAGTGAGGACAATGCTTCTGCTTATCCTTGTGCTTTTGCTGATATGGTTGTGAAACTGAGCCAGCCTTAGTTAGCGATTTCCCTTGTAAAATGTCTCTATGTGTAGGCGCACATTTTAGGCTTTTATTTGGAAGCGATTTTATGATCAATATCTACTATTGTACATAGTTCATAAAAGCGAGGATGGGTATGAAGCCTGTAAACTTGAAAGGTCGAGATTTATGTTGGAAGTTCCACAACCATTGCTTTGCGCTCATACACAATGTTGAACCGAAATGTTCAGCTATTGGTTAGTTGCTCGAAAAAACACGTCAAAACCTATTGTGTTTTGTGCGCGGTCACGGCCTGAAAAGCGAACAAAACGAACATGTAACAAATAATTTTGCTGGGCTTCATAAACCGTGCCCTTGTCAACTTTAATTCGTATAATCAAACAAATGCTACCAATGTAAGAAGAACCAAAAATCTCAAAACAGGAAAAATGACTCAACTATATGCTAAAAGCAGCTCCGAACAAATATATGCAGAAAATTGGTATTAACATCAGGACCCGGTTGTTCAAAGCACGATAGCTTCACGTGATAGATTTTCACGGTTGTGTAACTATTCAGTGAGGTTTTCTGTTTATACTTTTTATCCTTCAGTTTTGACTTTGATATTAGCAGCATAAAAAACACTTTTGTACAAGAGAAATAACCATCGATTAATTTTTAGTCCTGGATTAGCGTTAATCGGCTTTTGAACAACCGGGCCCAGATCTTTAGTTCTTCTTTGTGGCACCTCGCATTTTGCTCGTATTTTATATTCGTATTCATTCGCATTTATACACTTTTGGGTTTAAGGTTAAGAGTAATAATTTTGGGGATTTAGGTGTTGGGAAACGAAACATTGTTATACGTAGATTGTGATTTCATAGTTACCTTAAGTGCAAAGTAATAAACTGTGATTACCATGGTTACTAAAATACTGATAAATAAACTTTGAGGATACCAGTTTGCAAGAAACAAACAAAAAATCTGTCCCGTAACTTGACATATGCTTGTTACATTTTTTTCTCCCTGATATTGTAAATTGTAAATAGAAATTTGAATACAAAACGTCTTCGGGAGCTACATCTGCATCGGCTCCATACATGACACACATTATGGTATTTTATGACGTCATTGTGTGGCATTAGATGCACGTACATATCTCTAATTTCATGCAATGCTGACTTAAGCTGACGTATTGAAAACTAAAACTGAATTAAGTGGCAAAGGACCGCGAACGAAAATGCTACTGGTATACGTAGGATTAATCAGCCAAAATAGAAATACAAATAAATTCAGCAAGGCTGATACTACGTAGAACCCTTAATGCGACCATGACACGATAGAGTCCAAACTGAAAGCCAAAATGCAACGCACGACCACGCAATGACGTCATTATCTCCCATCAAACTTTGCAAAAACAAACATGGCGGCGAGCGGGAAATTTGAAAGTAGAAAAAGCAGAAACAAATCGCCTAGTATTCCAAACCAGAATTATCGACTTCAAACCCTTATACCAGTCTTACACAAACACCAACTTATGATTTGGAGCAAACTGATTTTCAGCCGAGATTCCCTTATGCATTCAGAACGCACCAAATAACGTTAGAGCTTTTCTAGAATTTGAACATTTCCAGGGGAGAACCAACGTCCCTGCACATATAGTATATTCGCTCCTACGGACATGTTAGCAATAAAAATATAAAGCCTTGCACTTGTCCAATTCAAAATTCAAATTGAGCTTACGAAACTTCAAAGATTTCCTTCTGAAAGTCGAGGTGTGCTAACGAAAATTCAAAGTGTACTAGCGAAATATCGTGTATGCTTCGTGCGAACTTTCGCTGGGGACTTCGAATTTCGGATCAAGTCAAAACAATAGACAGTTCGAACTTTCGTTTCGAGTTCGCTGAAATTTCGTTTCGTTGGAAAATTCATTTGTTACGATTAAGTATAGATAACATCAAGATAGATCATCCTCTCTTGAATAACATTGATGACATTCGACGAAATTCCGACAAACATCTCAAATTTCAACCGGCAAGTTTGGAATTCAAACTGGAGGGGAGGGGGCATGCATCCTACCCCCTAACAGGGCCTCATTTGTAACTTGTAGATGTTTCATGATACACCCGCCATACGACCACCTCGTTAATACGACTATCCCGTTATTAACGACACTTTTTTTGTGGCCCGAACAAAAAAGCCCACTCATTTCTTATCTGAAAAACCCGTTAATCCGGCCACCCCGTTATTACGACCCAACCGCCCACCTTTTGGAGTCCCCAGTCGTATTTTTATATAAATTACCCCGTTAATACGACCAGTCCAAAATGCCTGTTGAGACTGCTGAATGAAAACAGACATAATTTGACAAAAAAAACGTATTTTAGTGAATGTTATCCGGCAAAGTTGTTAGTTATTGGCGTGTGATTTATAGCGGAATTAAAGGTATAATTGTCGTGGCATTATTTAGAAGGGTGTAGCACCATACTTTAGCACTATACCCCGTTAATACGACCAAATTTGCATGGCCCGATAGTGACATCATTAATCATGTACAACAAAATCTGGAAGTGATTGGTTCATAGCGCGTTCTATTTGTCCGCCAAATTGGAGAGCGAGCAAGTTTTCCTTGACAAGTTTTCCTTGCTCGTGTGGGAAGGGAAATTTGCAATTTTTTCCTTGACACAAACAAGCGTGCCAGTTTTTGAAACAAGGACACTTGTCAAGGAAAAATTGCCAGTTGCGAAACTTGTTCGAGTGGACGTGCAACAAGGAAAACTTGACAAGGAATCCCTGGTACCCAGCGGCCATATCTTGTTGCTCGCGGACCTGGATCCTATTAAAGACGATAATCCTCTGTACAATATTATTGTTGTTACAAAGAAAAATTGTCAAAGACAAATTGTTTATCGTCCACGATGAGCAAATAAAATTTCTCAAGGAAAAACTTGTCAATTAAATTTGTTGTTTATCCACACGAGCAAGGAAAACATGTCAAGGAAAACTTGTCAAGGAAAAACTTGCTCGTGTGGAAGGGGCTTAGGTGTTCAACAACTTATAATACAGGCTATGAAATTTCTGAACGGTGATGGGTTAGCTATATTTATCTCAAATACTGACCTGCATGTAGAAATTGCAGTTTCCAAATCTTGCAATATTGCTATCTCCCATCTTGCAATATTGTTTAGAAATAAAATAAACGTTGTGTGACAAAGGCGCGAACTGCAATCCAACACATTGACGCGCGAGAAACTAAAGGAAACACAAACTAACGGTTTTAAACCGGATATTAGGCAAATGAAAGAAAGCTTTAGATCATTACTGAAAGACTACAGCACTAAATGTATATTAAGGTGGCGCAAGGACCCTTGCCCATGAATGAATTCATTAAGCTTAATTTCTGGGGTGGGTGTTGTCTTCTAAACCTTCAAATCTCCGAATTTTGAAAGTCGATTCCGCTGAAACTTAATAGGGATATTGGCGGATGATGGAACTATATCATGATTGTGGTTTTTCTGGCAGATCGCGCTGTACGGTGATACTTTAAGCTTCTAAAATTAGAATTGCGGACATGCAATTTTTTGTGTCCAAGCTTTCAACTTGAGAAGCGTTCTAAATTAAATGTTTGTATTACCTAGTGGTAGATAATAACCTCTTTTGTGGATGTGACAGAAGCAGATTTTGCAATTTCAAGACTCGTTGAAAGTTGTTAGCATCTAAGGGAGTAAAAATGTGAAAATTAGACTTTGAAACGTTCGATCTTCTTTTTTAAAGGCTTTTTTTGAAATTCCGCTTCTGTCACATCACAATACAATGTACTAAGTTTACCTTCCTCGAGTATCAATTCCGGAAATTCTATATCCGCGACGAAAGCTTGGACACAACGTTGTAGTTTTCCCGTCTCCCGAAGATCACACGAGTCAATAATATATTCAACAACGACGCCTTTAGAGCTGTGAATCTAATTATGATAATTTGCCGTATTCCAGTGCACGTGCCGTAAAAATAAGTTCAATAACGTGGTAATTAACCGCGTACTTTTCAAGGTGAGTGAAGATTTCGAGAGTTTTGTAGTGCACAAGAGAAAGGCAAGGCCTGATACATACCATCGCCAGTTATATAAAAAAAACAAGTGGATAAATTATTTTTCGCAATTTTTCAGCATGCAAGTTCTTAAATTTGTTATATATTTCATTCAATTTCGCGGACTCTTTATTTTTCGTATTCAGTCAACGCTATTCAAAGAAACCAGACAACAGTCATAAATAACTTTATTTTGTATCGGAAACAACAACATATTTCTTGAACACCATGGCAAGAACGCGCCACGTTTGCCGAAACGCTGTTGATTTACATTGCAATTTCTGTGCACTGAAATACTTTAATCGAAACAAACTGAACCACCGTAAATACACGTGTACACCTTTTTACGTTTCAACTATAGTGGCGATGGATTACGGTTTGATAATTTTGAATTACCTGTAAAAAATACCGTTTTTGAGTTGAAACAACGAGCTCTCGAAATAGTATTTTTCGAGAGTGAAATGCACAACAAGCTCGTACCTGGAATATTTCAATCGCACGTGTAATTACTAATACGCCGAAAACAGCATTTATTGAATACATTATTAAGAAACGTAAAAAAAAAATATCCTCATAAATATTTCGCGTATTGTCGGCATCAGTCGTTATGGTTCGTGCATACTCAAATTGTAGTTCGACTTAATTACCTGCCTTCTCAGGCTTTCAATATAACTATTTATAGCTGGTAAATATTATGTAACTATTGTAAACAGCACCGATGGGGACAATTTTTTCAATGCGCATGCTTCTCCCGTGACTAATTCTTGGTTTTCACGTGACGTCATCAAATTCTAAAATCAAAACCGCGAGGCCTACAGAATTTTTACCTTCATTCAAGGAAAGATTACCTTAATATATATCTTTTCACAATTTCTTAGCTCGATATCATGCTTCCTTTTGAAAATAGAACAGTTTAAATTTCCGAGATTTCATTGTACGTGACACCAGAAGGACGGCCGTGACAGAGCTGTTCCGTATCTAAAGATTGACTCTTCGGGCAGGGCCTGGCAGCACGTTTTTGAGTGGGGGGGCTAATGCGAACGCGTTAGCGTGAGGCATCTAGGGGGGTCCGGGGGCATGCCCCCTCGGAAAAATTGTGAATTTAAGTCCTCTGAAATGGCTGGAGATGCATTTAAAATTGCAAATTACCAACTTTCATCTCTTAAAAAGCGACTGTTTTTAATACAAGAATCAACATTTATTATCCGGTCTTTAAATTCAGAAAGAGTTGTCCATTTTTCGAAAAGCAATCAGAGATTTTTGTAGATATTTTCTTTCCAACAGCCAGAAGCCCGCTTCGTTAATTATGCTCATTTTACCATGTGCGCTTCTCTTTTGGTTATCACGCAGGACTCGCGTGTCCCACTATGTTCAGAGCTGTCTCTAATTATCAGTTTAAAGTATCTATGGCGATAAAATGTTGTCATAAAAACGTTTCTCTATAAAACGCAAGACACAACTGCTCAATAGCATAAAGTCAGTCAACTCAAAGTTATCTTTATATTTGTTCAGTTGTAATTGCGTTCTACTTTGCTAATGGTCATTGCAACTTTTGTCCGTTGCGAACTACTGCAGATCAAAAAGAACATTTTATCACCAACTTCCAGTAAAAAAACATTAACTAGTGAAATGACTTCTGGAAATCAGTTTTATTATTATTATTATTTTTTAGAAAAGTGCCCCCCAGTCCCTCCCCCTGTGCGGTCCCTGCTGTTTAAATATAAAACTGGTCAGTCGACAGTACTAGTGTTTACCTTGTCAGCTAGAGTGAGGTTTGAGGAGCAAAGTTGCCCCTGGCATTAATTTTGTAGGAGCAAAATCTGAAAAGATTGCGGTATAAATTTACTTTACCTAAAAAAAAAGGTGCGATCACTATTAAAAGTTGTATTCAGGCTATCCAAGTCAACTTTCTTCCAGTTTTCCAACTTAAATTAACCTTCGGTCATTTTGACAGTGGGACAGCTTCGTTGACAGTGAGACATGAACTTGGTGACAGTTTTACTCGCAAACGTGCTGGGTCGCAACACTAGCACTCGTTGCAAAACTTTTCCGTCCTAGCTTGGACAATAAAGTAGTCATTACTTATACATTTTCTCTAGGTGTTTACCTGAAAACAAATGTTCAAACATTACTTCAGGACCAGTAACTCTTTTTCTTGAGAGAAAATATTGTGTAAATATTGTACGGAACATGACTTGGTCCGATTTTTTTTTTTTTCGCTACTTTATCCCTTCCGTCATTACTCATTTCATTGACTATAATAATCCCCCACTGAAGTAAGCTTGCATTTGTTTAGACTTCCTAAAAATCCTTTCCAATATTATTTTTTTTCCATATGTTGCATGTGGACATCCTTTAGCCAATCAACTGCCACTTGAGCGAAGCCTAATTATTACTAAATATACAGCACTTAGCCACGTTCAGTTTCTGAATTTTAGTAGACACACGAATTCGTGCGTTGCCATACTCACCCACGTTCAAATATAAAATTCGCTCAAAATTCGCTATGACTGTTATTGAGGCACTGGAAACGAGGAATTCAAGCTACACCGGCGTTACTGATCAAAGCTAGGAAAGAAGGAATTACTGGACATATACAGTAAGTAGGCTTATATTACATGTCCCAGAGACTTTTTAGTTCACGCATATATGATAGTAATAATACAGTAAGTTATGTTAAGGCCAACTGTTATGGCGAGTGTTCAGTGCCGTGTAGAAGTTGGTTCGATGGCTTACTAAGCTAATGCTCTTCAATGGTTTTTAGTAGTTCAGCTGTGGGTCCTTTGCGAAAAAATAAATAACAACAAAAAATAAAATTAACATTAAGATTTTACTGGATCGATAAGACGAACACACTGTGTCTCAGGGCCCGCGCAGCACTTTTTTGAGTGGGGGGGGGGGGGGGGGGGGGGGCGCTAATGCGAACACGTCAGCGTGAGCCATCCGGGGGCAACCCCAAAAATACGACTGTTTTGCAGTCTAAATAGTGTGACGGGAGGTTTTCGGGTGTACGGCGATTTGGAACTTTAACTGAAACGTATTGAACTTGGGGGAAACTTAACTCAAATGGAGCACCACTTGGCCTGCGGGAATAGAAACCGTCACTATTTCTCGGTACCTGGGAATCTGCTTCGCTGAAACTTCTACGGACGTCAAGGAGGAGACAGAACTTGGTTCCAACAGCAGTTTATTCTTGACTATATATTCATCGGCAATGTCATCAGGGATGTAATCGAAGAAAGCTTTACAAGTTACTTCCTTATATCATGTATATATGATTGTACACGCGTCTTTTTGTTAACAGAGTACAATAAGTGTGCTCAAGAGAGGGGTGTGCTAACATAAAGATGTGAAAAACAGTTACAACGGAAGATATGGTCCTTTGAGGAGAGCGCAACTTAATTAAAATTCTAGAAAGCTTATTGTTATAAGTGTTCGTTACCTAGGGAAGAAAGTATCTTTAAAAGTATGTTACTTTATAACTACCGAAGCAATTTAAAAGTAGTGAAAAGCTAACAAATTGCGAGGCGCTTTAATTTAAAGAACGATTTCGCATAAGCCGATTTTTATATGGTAATGAGTACCATTAAATGCTTATGTAGAGGAACAATAGGACATTACGTGCACTAAAAAAAATATTGTTTAAAATTCTAATTTGTGCACGCACGTAATTTTCTATTGTTCCTCTACATTTTCCACTTCGATCTCAACATTTTTGTGTCATAGTCTTCCGAATTGTAACTAGACTCCGAATTTGAGTCACTAGATGACATATCTAGTTTGTGTTAAAATTCTGTGGCTTTCGAAGATAAAACGGCTCGGAAATAACGGAAAGAAAATATACGCTCGATGGATGCCCAGTCAAATGCTTGTAAACATGGTAAATCTAGTCTCCGGTTTTGACGTCACATTGCTCGACCCAGGACCCCAATTTGCGCGGTGGTGAACATGGAACACCTGACTTTAAACAACTGTAGAAACGCGGGGATTTTATCAATCACGATAATTTTTTCGCAGACGTGATCGGGGCAATAGATAGATTTTAATGAGAGAAAAAATTTTGGGGGGGTTAGTTGCACTTTAATGGTACTCATTACCATATAAAAATCGACTTATGCGAAATCGTTCTAATAAGCGAGATCGTTTAGCAAGTTCTCACCCTAAAAAGCAATTAACTACGCGAACATTCATTAGTGAAACTGAACAGGTTGATAATTAGCCGCTCGTGTGGCAGGATAACTGGGAAACGTAACTTAAGAGTAAATATGCTATTTACTAAAGATAACACTTATTAATTCTTGAAAAGCAAAAGCATTACTAGGAAACGTGACTTAAACCAAACATGCTATTTACTAAAGATAACGCTTTCTAGGACTAAAGTTGTTTATACAGAATAACTATTGTCGGCTTTTAAAAAGGGTTTTAAAACACTGAACACGGATAAACATAAAAATGATTGAAAACCGGTAAATCCTCTCATGACAATAGCATAAAGTCAGTGAACTCAAAGTGATCTTAACTCTTGATATTTGTTCAGTTGTAATCGCGTCTACTTTGCTAATGGTCATTGCAACTTTTGTCCGTTGCGATCTACTGCAGATCAAAAAAAATTTATCACCAACTTCTGAAAAACTTCTGGAAATTTTTATTATTATTATTATTATTTAGAAAACTGGGGAGGCTAAAGCCCCCCCCCCCCCCCTGCGGTCCCTGTCGGGTGATTTTCAGCATTCTAAACATTTTAAGTTTAAGGAGAAATATTTATCTAAATATTCGAAAGTTCCCAAAGAAAACAAACCCTCAGAGGGACACCAACATGGCGTCTCCATACTGAGCTCTATAAATTTGTGTGGAACATTTTGACAAATAACTCGAGTACGGAACACCGCACAGACCTGAGACTTGGACTGATCCCTTATTTTTTTATTATCTATTACATGTCAATTCAATGACTTCATTCATTGAACGGTTTCGACTTTTTTTATTTATGGCGTGACAGGGAAAACCGAGAATTTCTCCGTCTACTCATCGGAGCGAAGGCGAAATTCACGAGCGGGGAAAATCGAGAAAAAAAAATCCTCAAAATTCATCAAGAGGGAAAACGACCGTTCCATCCCCGTTGTTCCAGCCGGTTGGTTGGTTTTTAGAGTGAAAAGCTCATTTTAATTCTTCTGTTTAGGATTGGCTCTTTGAACAACGAAAGGTGTCAAAGACTATCCGAGGTGGCGAAAAGCAAATCACACTTGCTGACGTGAGCTAAATACTCATTTGTGTATAGACGGTCACGACTTTACAGGTGCACTGAAGTCAAGTTCTTTAGCGATGAACACAGGCTATCTTCCTTTAAAAAGTGAACAACTTGATGAGCAACAAAATGCTGAAATATTGGCGTCGCTACAGTCATCAGACGCCGAGAGTTCATCTGATGATGACCTTACTCCTCCATCAAACAAAAAGGTTTTGCATGACCCTGTACCTGGTGATGTATCAGTGTGGAAAGCAACAGTAAATCTTATTAACTATATAGAAGGAGTTGGCTTTCTAGCTCTGCCCTATGCGCTCAAAAAGGAGGAATAGCTGCGATAGTAGCTTTTGTAATAATCCCAATTATCATGTGGTACATGGGAACAATTTTGGTCGAGTGTCTCTATGACGAAGACGACCAGGGAAGAAAAATTCGTGCGAGGTCAGGCTATAAAGATTTAGGAGACGTAGTTTTACCTAAATGGGGTGGTTATATAGCGTTTGGTGTTTATATTTTCGATATATTTATGCTGTCTGTTTCCTTTCTTGTTCTTTGCGGATCTGTTATGCACCACGCCCTTCCAACTGTGCCCATCACAGAGCTCATGTGGATATGCATCGCTGGAGGTTTGGTTCTACCAACAACCTTCCTCAAGTCTCTCTCGCACATTGCCTGGTTGAGTGTTTTCAGCATGTTGGCCCTAGTCGCGGTTGTAGTGGCTGTTGTATGGTACGGAGCAGAGAATACCAACGAGTGGGACCTGGGAACTATCCTGTTTTGGGACGCTGAGGGTATGGTTATGTCTGTATCAACTATACTGTTCAGTTATGGTGCATTTACGATTATTCCATCTGTAGAGAAAAGTATGGCTGAAAAAAACAAATTCAGCTGCGCTTTATCTCTGGCAAATGGAATTAGCTTGATGATGAAATTATCGTTTTCTGTGTGTGCATTTCTTTCTTTTGGTGTCAACACTAATGAAGTTATTCTAAACAATCTTCCCCCAGGGCCAGTTCACATCACTGTTAGTTCTTGTTTTGCTTTTAATTGTATATTTTCATACGTTCTTATTATATTTCCATTGCTTGAATCTTGTCATAACTCACTTACAAAACGCATTCAAAATGAAAAAATACCAAGCTTTTTAACGTACGCAGTGGTTCGAGTCACAGTGGTTCCTTTGACGGTTGTGGTGGCCCTTTTTGTGCCAAATTTCTTTATAATCGCTTCATTTATGGGAAGCTCAACTGGTTTTGCATACTACATCTTTCCATTTGTCTCGCACTTAAAACTCAAGTACAAGCAGCTAAGGATACACCAAGTTTTTATTGATTGCTTTTTTATATTTTTCGGGGTAATTTTTACGATAGTTGGTACTGGAGTGTCCTTTAAAACTCTGATTGACTTCTATCAAAATTAGAAAACTTTTCTACAATCGTGGACAAAACTAGTTGAGACAAATGAATATCACAGACGTTTCGTAAATCACTTAACCAACGAACGGGTATAAATATTGTTACGCCCCTCTACCCCTGCTCAATGTTCTTTCATGAGGCTGCCAATTCATCCCCAGTGCTTCGTTTTAACATCGTTTTCGCAACGCGACAACATTGAAATGGGGGAGGGGGGTTGAACAAAAAGGCTGGAGTACTCAAATTGGTTAAAATTTGGTCGTGTCTCAACAGTTTTGTCCACGATTGTAGATTACCCCAAATGTCTAAGCCTGCACGGTTTGAAGCTCAGTATGCAGGGAGGGTAAAGCTATAGCATAGTGCATGGTTGTGCATGGCCTCTAAGGCAAGGCTTGACTAAAAGAATGTGAGAATGCATATTGGGACAAGACATTTCAGATAGTTGTCTCTGTCTCTTAACGCCATTTGTTCCACTGTAGACCAAAAGGTTTAAACAAGACTTTCCAGTATAAAAGAGCCTGGCCATTCTCACGCATAGTTGTAAATCAACCCAAAGCGTAATAACATTCGCTTTTCCTGCAACCGTTACTGATAAAATGTGTTTTATTTTTAGCAAGTTGTACCTTATTTTAGTTAATGGTATATCTTGGTTTCAAGAGAAGCATGTTTAGTTTGCAGGACGCTTGACTCCACAACTTGCCATGAATGCAGAGTACAAATTTGCATTTCGCACCCAAAAGGTGTGAAATGTGGGAGGTGCCATCCCTTTTATAGCAGAACTTCTTGTTGAAGTCAGTATCTATCTCTGTAGAGAAAAAATAAAGGAACATCCCTGGAAAAATGAAATTAAAAAAAAGACTCGAAAAGAACAAAGGTTCGAAAATTGGATAGATTAAATAAATTGAGAGATGGTGTATGGAAGGACTACCTTATTGTGTACATGATAATGCCACATTTACAGAGGTTAGATCATGCTATTTATTTTCTTTATACAATCCATGCTAAACTGAAATGTCAGCGAAATATTTTTAGATGACGAAATTTAAGCTACATATACAGGGTATATCTGATCGGAACAGTATAAGCGATATCTTTGTTTTGTCGTGTTGGATTTGACTCAATGTCCGAATGTTCTGAAGCACTTCTTAGTATTCTACAATCAGGAAGTGTCATACCCAGCTGGACGATAAAAGGCACCAGCATCTTTGCAGTGAATCAAAGGTTCTTTTTTCAATAAACTTTTAATTTCTGCTATGATTTTCTATCGTTTCATAATAGGAATTTTATTAAGGTTACAGTATACCTTCAAAGGACAGAATTGGTCCAAAAACACGTTTCCACTTAGATATGTAGTTTACATGATGACCTTTCATATAAAGAAAATTCTATGGAAATCCGATAATTATTAACGGAGAAATACAGTGCGAGAGACTTAACCGGAAGTGAGGTGTGAGTGGAATGTGAATACTTCTCCCGCTGTTTTCTCGAAATCTATTTCGGGCCGATAGAGGCGTCTTTAAAGAGTTACAACTCAAATGGAATTTGAGCGATTGACCTCAAATTTGGACAGTATCTAGATTAACATATAAACAACCAAAATATTTCGGGGAATTATTTATTTCGGAAAACTTTTCGTTGGGAGCCGTTTCCGCGCGATCACTACATATTTTTTCGCCCTATTTAGAAAATGCTCTCTATCTTTTCACTGCAATTGAATATGGGGAATCCCCGACTTGTTTTTTTAGCGCTTTGGGTCCGGAAACCCGAGAACAAATCAAATTAGCGAAATATATCATTCGCGCAGAGTTGTAGCTTTCAAAAGCTGATTCGGACCCTTGTATTTAGACATCGCGAAAAATTCGACAATTCATTTTATTACATAATGGTTAGTATATTTAGATAGCCAGCTCTATAAGCTTTAATTTGATATAGGTTTTAGGTATCTGGAGTTTAATCCGGACGCGCTACATTTTTAGACTTGAGACACCCCTGAAGGTACACGGTAACCATTCGATTTTAACAATGTCACAGAATCATCTAAACCAGCGTGATCTAGCCTCTGTAATAAGGAAAGAAAATAATAATAATAAAATATTTTTCTTTAATTAATTTAAATAGCTGTTGCTCAGTCAATTGTTTTGTAAAATATCTTAATAGATTATGAAAGCTGGTTTTCATTAGCAACATGGTATGGGAGTATTGAGAACAGCGGCATACACGTATACGCGCATGTGAAGAGCATGACTACAATCGTCTGTGCCTTATACCTATGTCACAGTTTATTAGTGAGGACAATGCTTCTGCTTATCCTTGTGCTTTTGCTGATATGGTTGTGAAACTGAGCCAGCCTTTAGTTAGCGATTTCCCCTTGTAAAATGTCTCTATGTGTAGGCGCACATTTTAGGCTTTATTTGGAAGCGATTTTATGATCAATATCTACTATTGTACATAGTTCATAGAGCGGGGAATGGTTATGAAGCCTGCAAACTTCAGTGAAAGGTCAAGATTATGTTGGAAGTTCCACGGCCATTTGCTTTGCGCTCATACACAATGGTTGAACCGAAATGTTTGTATTGGTTAGTTGCTCGATCGAAAACACGTCAAAACCTATTGTGTTTTGTGCATGGTCACGGCCTAAAAAGCGAACAAAACAAACTTGTAACAAAGAATTTTGCTGGGCTTCATAACCGTGCCCTTTGTCAACTTTAATTCGTATAATCAAACAAATGCTTCCAAAGTAAGAAGGACCAAAATCTCAAAACAGGAAAAATGACTCAACCCATGATATGCTAAAAGCAGCTCCGAACAAATATATACAGAAAATTGGTATTAACATCAGGATACGGTTGTTCAAAGCACGATAGATTTCACGATAGATTTTCACGATTGTGTAGCTATTTAGTCAGGTTTTCTGTTTATATTTTTTATCCTTCAGTTTTGACTTTGATTTTAGCAGCAAAAAACACTTTTGTACAAGAGAAATAAACCATCGATTAATTTTTAATCCTGGATTAGCGTTAATCGGCTTTTGAACAACCGGGCCCAGATCTGTAGTTCTCTCTTGCCAGCACCTCGCATTTGCTCGTATTTTATATTCGTATTCATTCGCATTTATACATTTTTGGGTTTAAGGTTATGAGTAATAATATTTGGGTCAGTTTAGGTCTTGGGAAACGAAACATTGTTATACGTAGATTGTGATTTCATAGTTACCTTGAAGTGCAAAGTAATTTAACTGTGGTTACCATGGTTAATAAAATACTGATAAATAAAACTTTGAGGATACCAATTTGCATTGAGTGATATTCTCTCTCCTCTACGCCCAAGAAACAAACACAAATCTGTCCCGTAACTTGACATATGCTTGGTACATTATTTTTTCCCCTTGATATTGTAAATTGTACATAAAACATGGAATACAAAACATCTTGGGGGAGTACATGTGCATCGGCTCCATGCATGGCACACAACAAACACATAAGCAAAAGACAGCTTGCCACGAATAGTTTTCGTCGGAAGTAACTAAAACTTATGACTTATGAATAGTTGCATAGTATTTATATTACTGAACAGGGAGCAAATTATTGTAATTTTACGGCAGCTACGAAAACAGACTATGCATTTATAAATGTAGTTGATATGCTATGTTGAATTGCGACAGCGAAGAAAAGAAATAAGAAAAAGGCAGTGTTCTCAAAGTTTGACAGCAAAATAGTGCTCGGCCCGTAGTCCCTACCCCTTGCTTTTTACATCATACGTGTATATTTTTACACGAATACTAGGACATCAAAAAAGGCTTGAAACTGGCATAAATCCCTGGTCAAACGGCGCAGTCGATGAGAGTCGATAATAGTTGAAACTCGCGCTCCCATTTGACCACCGACTATCATGCACTATCATCGACTCTCATGTGCTCTCATCCAATTTGAACCTGCTCAAATTTTTCATGAGAGTCGATGAGAGTTTCTCCCGTTTGACCACGCGGCGCATAATAGTTCATGGTAGTTGATGATAGTTAAACAATCATCGACTATAATGCGCGGTTTGACCTTAAGCCTTTCAGAACGCACCAAATGACGTTAGAGCTTTTCTAGAATTTGAAACTTTTCCAGTGGAGAACCAACGTCCCTGCACATATAGTATATTCGCTCCTACGGACCTGTTTAGCAATAAAAATATAAAGCCCTTGCCCTTGACCAATTCAAAATTCAAAGTGAGCTTACGAAAATTCAAAGATTTCCTTCTGAAAGTTCGAAGTGTGCTAGCGAAAATTCGAAGCGCGCTTCCGAAAATTCGAAGTGTGCTAACGAAAATTCAAAGTGTGCTAACGAAATATCGTGTATGCTTCGTGCGAACTTTCGCTTGGGGACTTCGAAATTTCCGATAAAGTCAAACAATAGACAGTTCGAACTTTCGTTTCGAGTTCGCTGAAATTTCTTTTCGTTGGAAGAATAGTTTATTTTCGGCAGAATTCGTCGAAGTTCGTTTGCATTACTTTTGCACAGTACTGTAGATTGCTTTACTGGAATACGGGCGTAACTTAGATTCATTAGTCACGATTAAGTATAGATAACATTGATGACGTTTGACGAAATTCCGAAAACATCTGAAATTGCAACAGGCAAGGTTTGGAATTCAATGAGGGGGCATGCATCCTACCCCCTAACAGGGCCTCATTTGTAACTTGTAGATGACCATCCCGTTAATACGACCACCTCGTTAATACGACTATCCCGTTATTACGACCACTTTTTTTGTGGCCCGAACAAAAGCCCACTCATTTTCTTATCTGAAAACCCCGTTAATCCGACCACCCCGTTATTACGACCAACGACCACCTTTTGGAGTCCCCAGTCGTTATTTTCTATATAAAATTACCTCGTTTATACGACCAGTCAAAATGCCTGTTGAGACTGCTGAATGAAAACAGACACAATTTGACAAAAAAAAACGCATTTTAGTGAATGTTATCCGGCAAAGTTGTTAATTATTGGCGTGTGATTTATAGCGGAATTAAAGGTATAATTGTCGTGGCATTATTTAGAAGGGTGTAGCACCATACTTTGGCCCTATACCCCGTTAATACGACTACCCGTTAATACGACCAAACTTTCATGGCCCGACGGTGGTCGTATTAACGGGGTTCCACTGTATATGTATTAGGGACATCATTAATCATGTCTACAACAAAATTCTGGAAAGTGATTGGTTCTTAGTGCGTTCTATTTTTCCGCCAAATTGGAGAGCGAGCGTCTTGGTGTTCAACAACTTATAACACAGGCTAAGAAATTTCTGAACGGTGATGGGTTAGCTATATTTATCTCAAATACTGACCTGCATGTGGAAATTGCAGTTTCCAAATCTTGCAATATTGCTATCTCCCATCTTGCAATATTGTTTAGAAAATAAAATAAACGTTGTGGACAAAGGCGCGGACTGCATGCAATCCAACACATTGACGCGCGAGAAACTAAAAGAAACACAAACCTTTCAGACCTCAAAAACCTCTCTTTCCTCGGTAGATTTTCCGCTAACTTTCTCTCCCGTCGCATGCAGTGAAAAGATCTATTGTCACGATTGTTCTATGATCTTCTATTCATTGAAAGCAGTGATCCAGGCCTTTCATATAATGCCGCTTTCATCAATAAGATGTGAGTGATTGACCATGCGATACGTTATGACTATCCCCCGGGACTATCCTCGACTACAAAATATGAATATGTTGAGGAATATGCCTTGTTGTCTGCGTATTTATCTGACCAAAATATAAAGCAACGATCCCTAGCCTGCGTGCAGACGTCTAAATAGAGCCCGACAACCCGACAAGTTACGTGTAAGTTGTTTGTGTGAAGTTTCCATGCATTGTCTAATTCCCGGAGTAACTCTGTGTGAATGTTATGAGTTATGGTTCGGGAACTCATCAACTCAGCTGTCTAATTAACTATGCTGCATTCAATTCATATTACATTGTGTTGAATTGAAAAAGTATGCATTACAGTAACTGGTTCTGCTCCCACACGAAATGAAGTTTTCGGTCATAAATGTTATTACAGGAGGTAAGTAAACACTATGTAACTTACTTTGGTGGATGTTTTATGATCTAAACTAGGTCAATGGCTATAACACTTGCACGATAACGTTTAAAGCTCACGACACAAGACCTTGAACTGCTTGTTTTCTTCAAGTGCTCTTCTCCTTGCATTCATCGTTTCGTTGTTATTAATTCAAATCCGGTCGTACGATCGTTTCGTAACAATTTGGTCTGATGGGGAGGCTACCTTAACATTCAAAAACCTCACTCAGATGCTTTTCTTTTCGGCCTAGTAGTTTGTTGTACAGTTCGCAATGTAGTTTAATGAAGTAGCAGACTTTGCCCTTTCACGCTTTCTTTGTGTTTTACATTATGGATCTCTAAGCTGCTGCTTCTTTGGTCAGCCGGCTTCGACGTTTGAAACTTTTTCGCGTCGACAGGGCTCATCTAGAGTATAGAAATATACCCATCCACTCCTCCCATTACGCGCTGTTGCGAGCGGTATCTGAACCAGTCTGAACAAGGATAACATGAGACTTTCTGAGCTGAGTTGCCTTTGCATATAAATTTGTCCAACCATGACATTAGAACGGTAAAGTGATTGCATCGTATGGAACTTACTTTCGATTAGTAATACATATAAAGATGGTTTTAATCGGATGTTATGCAGATGAAGAAAGCTTTAGTTCATTACTGAAAGACTGTGCGATATCACAAATTGTAATTTTACGGATCATCGAAAATTTAAATGATAATGAACGATCAATGACATTCCAAGAAAATTTTCGATGATCCGTAATTCCCAAGTGAAAAAGAAATACCACAACACGACAAATTTGAATAATTTACGGAAGACGAGGGGTTTTCAAAGCATTGGTAACTGGAGGACATGAAGTAGCTGACTTGACGACTTAATTCGCCGAGCTTCGTAGAGGCTACTCGCCTAAAACTAGGCGAGGCCGTTTGTATATATGCTGGATTTTATCATACTTAAGAGGCTGTCTCTGTAAGATCCTCATACCAATTTGGGCCACATAACAGATTTCCTTGAAACTTTGCATGCGAGTAACACCTAATGTGGTTAGTTTCAAAATGCATTTCGTTTTGGCTCTAACTTTATTTTGACGGATTTACGAGGGGGGTCCCATGGGGGTCCGAAATGGTGATTTTTTGGTCTTCAAATTTCCATTTTTTCATAATTTTAACATCCTCTCACTTCCCTTGAAATTCATTGCAAGACATCATCCTGCCGTGTGGTGGTAGGTATATGATCTGTTAATACTATGGTATTATTAAAGTTTCCGTAACATTATTTCAACTAGTTAAATTTTAACTTTTATGTTACCTCCATTGACAGCTTATCCGAAAAGGTTAAAAGTGGGTGTACAAAAAATCATATAACTCAAAAGTTAGACTTTGCACAGATGTTTCGTTGCATTCGTGGAGAGATAAAGACTTGATCTTCAATGCTATTAAATAAAATTTTCCGGCCAGCAGGTATTACCGCCTGAAGGTCATTGTGAACTATCAGTATTTCAAAATTTTCTAATTAATCGGCGAAAAGAAGGTCAAACATACGCGTGAAATTTTGATCCAAATAATGTTCTTTTCCGTCATAATCACGCATGAATAGTTTCTAAACACGTTTTACTGCTTTACTTTAGCAATACTCATCCAAATAAAGCTGGAAAAAATCATAAAATGACCTCATTATTTATGCATATTGATGCTCAAAACACAAGTAGCTGTCAAATTTACTCTACTAAACAGCCGATCAAATTTCTTGATATACAGATAGTTTAGCTTACTTATTCGATGGGGGAAAACAGTAATCCAAGAACAAGACAAAACAAGGTATAGATGGTATATTGTAACAAATTTAGACAGTCAAACAAATCTGAAGAAACTTACCCTTGATGACCTTGAAATCGACAACTCGCATGTTGGCATATTTGCCTAAGTATGTATAGCTGATTTCGCAAACAGTTTCCTTGAGATTAGATTACAGTTATAATTGCTGTTACAATTAGATCTATAATGATTAAAATTCACATAAAAATTGAAGCAATTACCTTTGTGATTGCGTGAACATTCTTCGCACAAGGGACGTTAATTCCCACTTGCCGTGACAAGAATCACACTGTTATTCAACAAGGTAACCGCTGACCTAAACACCGACAATGTTTCCGAGAAATGATAACTGCGGGGAATCCAGTGGAATGTCTAGTTTACTAGGCTTGTCGATTGTAAAGATGATATCAATGGCCATTGCTGTCACCAGGTGTTGTAATCTGTGACATGGCGAGGTGGATACAGAAACTTTACGGTTGCAATGTACAGATGGGAAGTAAGAGGAATTCTCAATTAGGGGGGAGGGGGGCCAGTAATTGAATAATAAAGTGACCAAATGACCCCCAAATAATAACATATACCTTTACTATAAGCCCTGCTCATATTTATGTACAGAAGGATTTTTTGGTTTTGCTTCATGAGAAGAATATTATAGGAACGAATTATGCGTTTCAAAAATGATTTGGTTACATTTTGAAGGCCGGATGATTTTTTTAAGTGTTTGGGCTTATATTCGTTGGGGGAGGGATCTGAGGGTTTTTCCATTGTAGTTAATTCTGATTTGGGGCGCTTATTTTCGGTAGGAAACAGTGATGGGGAGACATGATAACATTGTGGTGTCTAATTGGTGATTTAGCCATTTTGGCCTGTATACCTTTTCTCGAATAATCTGAGGCATTTTTGGCAGGCATTTTATGATTTTAAATGCGGTACATCACAGTTCCGTGATATACCGATAGTAAGCCCCACCCATCCCGAAAGTAAGCACCCCCTACCGAAAATAAGCGCCCCTACGGAAAATAATCGCCCCAAATCAGAATTAACTACAATGGAAAAACCTTCAGATCCCTCCCCTAATGAATATAAGCCCAAACACTTTTAAAAATGTAACCAAATCATTTTTGAAACGCATAATTAGTTCCTGTAATATTCTTCTCGTGAAGCAAAACCAAAAAATCCTTCTGTACATAAATATAAGCAGGGCTTATAGTAAAGGTATATGTTATTATTTGGGGGTAATTTGGTCACTTTATTATTCGATTACTCGCCCCCCTCCCCCTAATTGAGAATTCCTCTTACTTCCCATCTGTACATTGCAACCGTAAAGTTTCTGTATCCACCTCGCCATGTCACAGATTACAACACCTGGTGACAGCAATGGCCATTGATATCATCTTTACAATCGACAAGCCTAGTCTCGGGAACATTGTCGGTGTTTAACTGGTCAGCGGTTACCTTGTTGAATAACAGTGTGATTCTTGTCACGGCAAGTGGGAATTAATGTCCCGTGTGCGAAGAATGTTCACGCAATCACAAAGGTAATTGCTTCACTTTTTATGTGAATTTTAATCATTATAGATCTAATTGTAACAACAATTATAACTGTAATCTAATCTCAACGAAACTGTCTGCGAAATCTGCTATACATACTTAGGCAAATATGCCAACATGCGAGTTGTCAATTTCAAGGTCATCAAGGGTAAGTTTCTTCAGATTTGTTTGACTGTCTAAATTTGTTACAATATACCATCTATACCTTGTTTTGTCTTGTTTTTGGATTACTGTTTTTCCCCATCGAATAAGTAAGCTAAACTATCTGTATATCAAGAAATTTGATCGGCTGTTTAGTAGAGTAAATTTGACAGCTACTTGCATTTTGAGCATCAATATGCATAAATAATGAGGTCATTTTATGATTTTTTCCAGCTTTATTTGGATGAGTACTGCTAAAGTAAAGCAGTAAAACGTGTTTAGAAACTATTCATACGTGATTATGATGGAAAAGAACATTATTTGGATCAAAATTTCACGCGTATGTTTGACCTTCTTTTCGCCGATTAATTAGAAAATTTTGAAATACTGATACAGTTCACAATGACCTCTAGGCAATAATACCTGCTGGCCGGAAAATTTTATTTAATAGCATTGAAGATCAAGTCTTTATCTCTCCACAAATGCAACGAAACATCTGTGCAAAGTCTAACTTTTGAGTTATATGATTTTTTGTACACCCACTTTTAACCTTTTCGTATAAGCTGTCAATGAAGGTACCATAAAAGTTAAAATTTAACTAGTTGAAATGATGTTACGGAAACTTTAATTATACCATAGTATTAACAGATCATATACCTACCACCACACGGCAGGATGATGTCTTGCAATGAATTTCAAGGGAAGTGAGAGGATGTTAAAATTATGAAAAAATGGAAATTTGAAGACCAAAAAATCACCATTTCGGACCCCCACGGGACCCCCCTCGTAAATCCGTCAAAATAAAGTTAGAGCCAAAACGAAATGCATTTCGAAACTAACCACATTAAGTGTTACTCGCATGCAAAGTTTCAAGGAAATCTGTTATGTGGCCCAAATTGGTTATGAGGATCTTACAGAGACAGCCTCTTAAAAATTACGGAAAACAAATCGGTAGTTTTTTCACAAGTCGAACTAACTTGAATATCTTGAAATTCATAAATTACGCACTATAAACATGTTGTCCTTCGTTGGCTTATAGCTTTTACTGGGAATTTCCGATCTTTTCCGATTATTCAGCAAAGGTTTAGGTGGTATCAAGCTTTCAACAGCTGAAGAAAATACACGAGCATATTATTTTGAAGCGGAAATTCAGCAGTGAACTTTCTATGCAGCCGATTTTGTTGAAACTTGCTCGCAGTAAACATTGAAGTCTTGGAACTTATTGAACGTAATAAGAAAAAATCTATCTTCGTTTTATGAAAATATTCGCGATTTCGTAAAAAACAAGGTTTTCTAATAGCGCTTGGATCTCTAAATCTTAAATTTCGTTTGCCCTAAAATTAAAAGCGTTATAAAATTTGAAGATTCCTTATTTTGTATACCAAAAATTACAGAAATTGGTTGACGCTTTCATGCCAAAAATTAGTTTTATAAAAGGGAACCTCCGCTCCAATAAATAACCGCGGGCCACCTTAATTACCTGCCTTCTCAGACTTTCAATATAACTATTTATAGCTGGTAAATATTATGTAGCTATTCAGTTTAAACAGCACCGATCGGGACAATTTTTTCAATGCGCATGCTTCTCCCATGTATCACTAATTTCTCCGTCTATACACATCGGAGCGAAGGCGAATTCACGAGCGGGGAAAATCGAGGAAAAAAATCCTCAAAATTCATCAAGAGGGAAAACGACCGTTCCATCCCCGTTGTTCCAACCGGTTGGTTGGTTTTTAGAGTGAAAAGCTCATTTTGATTCTTCTGTTTAGGATTGGCTCTTTAAACAACGAAAGGTGACAAAGACTATCCGAGGTGGCGAAAAGACAAATCACACTTTCTGACTTGAGCTAAATACTCATTTGTGTATAGACGCTTTACAGCTGCACTGAAGTCAACTTCTTTAGCGATGAACACAGGCTATCTTCCTTTAAAAAGTGAACAACTTGACGAGCACGAAGATGCTGAAATATTGGAGTTGCTACAGTCATCAGACGCTGAGAGTTCATCTGATGATGACCTTACTCCTCCATCAAACAAAAAGGTTTTGCATGACCCTGTACCTGGTGATGCATCAGTGTGGAAAGCAACAGTAAATCTTATTAACTATATAGAAGGAGTTGGCTTTCTAGCTCTGCCCTATGCGATCAAAGAAGGAGGTATAGCCGCGATAGTAGCTTTTGTAATAATCCCAATTATCGTGTGGTACATGGGAACAATTTTGGTCGAGTGTCTCTATGACGAAGACGACCGGGGAAGAAAAATTCGTGCGAGGTCAGACTATAAAGATTTAGGAGACGTAGTTTTACCTAAATGGGGTGGTTATATGGCGTTTGGTGTTTATATTTTCGATATATTTCTGTTGTCTGTTTCCTTTCTTGTTCTTTGCGGATCTGTTATGCACCACGCCCTTCCAACTGTACCCATCACAGAGCTCATGTGGATATGCATCGCTGGAGGTTTGGTTCTACCAACAACCTTCCTCAAGTCTCTCTCGCACATTGCCTGGTTGAGTGTTTTCAGCATGTTGGCCCTAGTCGCGGTTGTAGTGGCTGTTGTATGGTACGGAGCAGAGAATACCAACGAGTGGGACCTGGGAACTATCCTGTTTTGGGACGCTGAGGGTATGGTTATGTCTGTATCAACTATACTGTTCAGTTATGGTGCATTTACGATTATTCCATCTGTAGAGAAAAGTATGGCTGATAAAAACAAATTCAGCTGCGCTTTATCTCTGGCAAATGGGTTGAGCTTGATAATGAAATTATCTTTTTCTGTGTGTGCATTTCTTTCTTTTGGTGTCAACACTAATGTAGTTATTCTAAACAATCTTCCCCCAGGGCCTGTTCACATCACTGTTAGTTCTTGTTTTGCTTTTAATTGTATATTTTCATACGTTCTTAATATATTTCCATTGCTTGAATCTTGTCATAACTTACTTACAACACGCATTCAAAATTATAAAATACCAAGCTTTTTAACGTACGCAGTGGTTCGAGCCACAGTGGTTCTTTCGACGGTTGTGGTGGCCCTTTTTGTGCCAAATTTCTTTATAATCGTTTCATTTATGGGAAGCTCAATTAGTTTTGCATACTACGTCCTTCCATTTGTTTCGCATTTAAAACTCAAGTACAAGCAGCTCAAATTACACCAAGTTTTTATTGATTGCTTTTTGGTATTTTTCGGGGTAATTTTTACGATAGTTGGTATTGGAGTGTCCTTTAAAACTCTGATTGACTTCTATAAACAATAGAGAACGTTTCTAGATTGCCCCAAATGCCTTGGCCTGCACGGTTTGAAGCTCAGTATACAGGGAAGAAAAGGCTATAGGACATTGCATGGTTGTGCAGAGCCTCTAAGACAAGGCTTGACTAAAGGAATGTGAGAATGCATATTACGACAAGACATTTCAGATAGTTGTCTCTTTCTCTGTATAGAATACTCGAAAAGAAAAAAGGGTCTAAAATTGGGATAGATTAAATAACTCAGTTGGCAATAGTGATTAGAAAATGTGTAACATGCAGATGGTGTATGGAGGGATTACCTTATTGTGTACTGAATGACTTAATCACAGAGGCTAGATGATGCCATATATACAATCTCCAAACTGAAATGTCAGTGAAATATTTTTTAGATGACGAAATCTGAGCTACATAATAAATACAGCAGGGGCACCCAACGACAAAATGTTCCTGTAGGTGTGGGAACGTCGTTTTAACGTTATAATTGTGCTTTTTGTGCAGTTAAACGCTAAGAAAAATGTATCTGTTCGGATGCGTTAGCTGAACTTTCAAACTTCAGAAAATTTTAGGCATTGAAATCTTATTACCCGAATTTATGAGCTGAATTTACTTTTCCGAAAATCGTAGCTGACCTGTTTTTGTACCCAAAACGACATTTTTATCTCTCCGAAAACAAAAGGCATCAATTTTCCCATATTTAGAAGGTTTGAGATGACATTTCCCTAACCGAATATCTGAGGCGATTATAGGCCTTCCGAACAGATATTCCACCGAAACGATCCATTGGGTGCACCTGATACAGGGTATATCTGATCGTAGCAGTATAAGCGATATTTTTGTTTGTGTCGTGTTTGGATTTGACTCAATGTCCAGAATGTTCTGAAGCACTTCTTAGTATCCTACAATCAGGAAGTGTCATACCCAGCTGGACGATAAAAGGCACCAGCATCTTTGAGGTGTATCAAAAGTTGCTTCAATCAGCTAAAAAAATATATAATTTATTTTGTGATCGTCTATCGTTCCATAACATTATTTTAGGAATCATCTAAAACAGCGTGATCTAGCCCCCGTATTCTCACGGTTGGACTGAAACTAGCTTGCAATCGAGGCTCGTGCGGGGAAATATCATTTTGCATTTGAAAAGATTCCTCCGCATTAGCCTCGATTGCAAACTAGTTCCAGTCCAACCGTGAGAATACGAATATTGTCTAACGCAAAATATACTCGTGATCTTTAATTAACTTAAAACGTTTTGCGCTAGTGAGGAGAGCGGCATACACGTATACGCGCATGTGAAGAACATGACTACAACGCTGTGTCTTAGGCTTTCACTTAAGGATATTTTGGAGGCGATCAGTTATGATCAATATATAGTTAATAGAGCGGGGAATGGTTATGAAGCCAGCAAACAAATGTACACACTCTTTTGTTTTGTGCCCATACGGCTATGGCTGCAGAGAAATGTTTCTACTGGTCAAAACCTATTGTGTTTTGTGCATATACTGTCACGGCCTAAAAAGCGAAGAGAAACATGTAACAAAGAATTTTGCTGGGCTTCATAACCGTGCCCTTTGTCAACTTTGATCCATATAATCAAACAGATGCACAAATAAGAGAAAATTGTACTAACATGAGGATCCGGTTGTTAACGTTCAAAGCACGATAGATTTCACGATTTTGATTTCAGTTTTGTAACTATTCAGTGAGGTTTTCTGTTTGTATTTTTTATCCTTCAGTTTTGACTTTGACTAATCTTTGAAAAACACTATACAAAACATTAGTAGCGGAAAACACTTTTATACAAGAGAAATTAAACCATCGGTTAACTTTTAATCGTGGATTAGCGTTAATCGGCTTTTGAACAACCGGGCCCTGATCTTTAGTTCTTCTCGGTAGCACATCGCATTTACTCGCATATTAAACTAAGAGCAATAGATATTTGGGTTTTAGGTCTTGGGAAACGAAACATTGTTATACGTAGATTGTGATTTCTTAGTTACCTTGAAGTGCAAAGTAATTTAACTGCGGTTCAGTGTGGTTAATAAAATACAGAAAAAAACTGGAGATGCCAAACTTGAGTGATATTCGTTCAAATCTTCTTCTTCTCCTTAGCCTAGATGAAGGGTGGTATCGTTTGCGCTTCAGCTTCACACTTGCCACGCGGAGCAGGTGACGATCTGGCGCATCATTAGCTCCCCATTTTCACTCTGACATCGCACATCGTTTTCCTAAACTGTTGGTTAATGCAGATGGCTGGCTGTAACATGATCCGGCGACACCTATGTTGCCTTGTGTACTGCTTTGTGGGGGAACATGCTTCCTCCTATCGCTAGTTTGTTGGCTGCACACAGATCCGCAAACCTCTCTCCATTCTCATTTATCAACCCCAAATAATGGCTTCACATCACCTGCTCATAGCCTGTGTTGATATCACCAATTTTGGCATTCAAATCCCCCATTAAAACGGACATATCGATCTTTCAGATCATCAAGAAGATCCTGCAGTTTACTGTAAAACTCATCCTTGTCCTCTTCTTTGGCCTCGTTTGTCGGCGCATAGCATTGTATTACATTCAGTTTTTATTCTATCTTATTGGGTACTGAAGCGTGCTGTAATAAGCCTTGGATCTATAGGGCCGATCTATAGGTTCCCAACCAATCAGTGCATTGCGTAGCTATTTAGAAAGCATCAGTGCTACCCCACCTGTGCGAGCCGCATTGATGTCTTGATACCCTGAATACAGGTGAGATCTCTAGATGTCTTGCACCTGATACATAGTCCTTACATTCCATACAATGTAAGATTTCTTTCTCGGTGTCAGAAAGCTATTTCGCCTCACAGCTTCCCTGCGGCTTTGCCCATGAGGCGTCATTGGATCAGTCCCTTCGCCAACCTTGGTTGATGTTTCTGTAACAAGTAGGTCTTTTACAAGGAACCCCAAGGCTGGAGGACCAGGCTGCTGTTTTGTCTGACACCTCGCCCGTTCGTTCTCATCTACGCCCAAGAAACGAACAAAAATATGTCCTATAACATATGCTTGGTCCCGGGGGGGGGGGGGGTACTCAGGTATAATAGTGACGGTGAGGCTCGAGGGGGGGGGGGGGGTACTCAGGTATAATAGTGACGGTGAGGCTCGAAGACCTTTTTGGGGTTTGAAATTTGCGATCTGAAGACTTTTTTCGGGTTAGAAATTTTGTTGTGGCTTTTTGGGGTGGAAAATTTCGTTAAGGACTTTTTGCAGAGAAAAAGGGACTTTTTGGGTGTTACGTTCTGGGCCGTTGGACTTGTTTTGGGTCTGGTTTTAGCCTAATAGGACTTTTTGGGGGTCCAGAATTAACGACGCTGTACTAAGCACGCTTTCCGCCTTGTACTTTATTGCTAGAAATTATTGTTAGTTGTAAATGTTGTTTAGTTATTGTTTAGTTGTAAATTGATTGTTTGTTTGTAAATGTTATGTTATTATCATTATCATCGTCATTATTATTTAAAAATGTATATGCGGTAGTCTTAATACAAAATATGAATAATGTAACGTAATCGCAATGTATGATGATGATGTATGTGTTTTTAAAATATAGACTGAAAACTGCGCGCGCTCTGATTGGTTAAAAACCATGTTTTATCAGAGTTTATTAAAAACTGAACCATTGGATAATGCATTTCTAGAGTTTTGATTGGCTTAGAGGCCATGGGATATGAGCCATTATACCATGAACGCATCGGCGAGAAAGAGAGCTGAATTTTATTCTCTCTCCAAGGAACAATGGCCGCCGGAGAAAATTGTTTCACGGCAGAATTGACTGAAGACGAAGTAACAAAACTGCTAGAAAATGCAGCAAAGTTTGGAACGAAATATTTAATGGGAAATGCTTGAAATTGTACAACAAATGCAACTGAACGAGCACTATTTTAAAAGGAAGCCTGAAACAATTTACGGGAAAGTCCGGAAACCAATACAAATCTGATCAAATTCGTTCAAAATGAATGAATTGCACTACGAATTTAAGCTTAACCTATTCAGTATTGTTACCTTGTATTTCGAAGAGGCTTGTTAATTCCAGCTGGAATAAGCTTTTAAAATCAGCACAATAAGTTAAATATCCATCAGAGACGAAGCATTGAAAACAATATCACAGTTCGTCAAGCGTTGGTAATGGTACAATCAAAGCCCGGCGGATCACTTCACAGTGAAATTATCTTGGAAGGTCACTCTTTTTCTCTCCATCCATGAAGATATTGACTCTTTCCTTTGCTCTTTACTTCAGTGAACTTGATTTCAACTGGCTCAGTTTCGCTCGTCTCAACACAATTCCGCAGACGTGCACGATTTGCTCGCCGTATAAACAACCCGTTCAGCTGTCCATCAGTTCAACTTGTAAAATGAAAAATGTTCAGCTCCACATTTGCACAATTTTCCAGATATACGAAACTTTAAAGAAACAGCGAATATTAATCCGAAGAAAATTCAGTCTTGCAGCTCTATTTTCATTCAGCTTGTTTACCGAACAGACCGAAGACAGCGCCGGTCGCAGACGTTTGCCGCCGTTTTCATACAAAGCATGCTTCATTTAATCGAACTGAAAAATCCCTAAAAATCACCTGAAGTTACTAAAGTTTTTAATAAAACAATTATTCCATTCGCCCTTGTTGGATACGAGATGATTATAGCCAACTCGCGCTACGCGCTCGTTGGCTATCTATCATCTCGTATCCAACGCGGGCTCATGGTATAATTGTTAAATAAAACATAGAAAAGCGTGTTTTATTGTTTTCGCGCGCGTAAATATATATTTTAAAGCACATAAAGAAGCCAAAACCATGTATTATACTGTCATAAAACACGACGGGAATTTGAGAACACTTGAGAAATTTAGAAAACACTCGCCTGCGGCTCGTGTTTTCTAAATTTCTCTCGTGTTCTCAAATTCCCGTCGTGTTTTATGACAGTATAATACATGGTTTTGGCTTCTTATTTGTTAAGAAGTGTGCATAATAAAGAATTGTTTTGAAAAAAAAACTTATACAGTTGCAGTGATGGAAACACAAACGGGGCTTTCGACACTGGATTCACGTCAATTGATACCCTGACAAGGTACATTCCGACAGGCGACTGACATGGCCCAAAAAGTAGCGACAGCTCATAAAATGAAATCGCGACAAAAGATAACCTTTTTCGGCCAAATTCCAAATTCCGACAGTGACATCAAGGCCCAGAATGCGTGACAAGGAACGGTGGCTTAGCAAATTCTGATACTAATTTGAAGTCGCACACACTTTATTACCAATTAATAAAACATAAATAGGTAATGTTACCCAGAATAACTGAAAAGCTAGCTAATCAAGCTGAATAACAATAAATAATATTTACACATAGAAGATACAGGTTGGCAATAAAGCTTATAAAGGTAAGAAATTAAGCCAAAAGTAATTATATTTGTGCTTCAACTAACGTACCGAACGTCTTGAGCATTATGCTACTATTTATTCAACTCCTAAACTCCCTACAATCTCCCTGCTTCAATGCCGAGCCAATGTCACCGTTTACGACAGGACACAGTCGCCATTGTGGATTGAGGTAGTAGAAACGGCGAACCTCATTAATTCCGACAAAAAAATGACAATTAATAAAACTTTTAGAGAAAGTCCGCTACAGTCTCCATTCTCGTAAGGTTACTTACAGAAACTAGACGTAAATTCCTTATCTGTCAGAAATACAATACTGATGAAATACAATCGGCCCTCAATCAGTGTTCATTATTTGAAAAAACATAAATCCGATAAATTAAATAAATTTCCGACAAGGACAAACGATTTTTTTTTTCAATTTCCGACAGCGACGTAACACTTGTGTCCAGGATTGAACGCAGGTATTGTTTTTTAAATACTTCATATATGACTGGGTTATTTGTCATTTTCATATTACTTCATATTTGACAAAATTATTTGTGTTTTGGTGAACTTTTATCAATGAGGACACTTTGTGATGCTTATCATGAGGAGCGCAATTTGCGACGACGAAATATTGAACTACAGCTCCACTCAATGAATTGAATGCAATCAATCAATCACCTTTATTTGGAGACGATTAGAATTAAAGTATGACGATGCTTGTTGGGTCGTGTGCTAACTAAGACTAAAATAAGAATTTAACATAAAATAAGACATAAGATGCAAATGAAGAAAGAATGAATGAAATTACGAATTGTTATTTTATACTTAAGGGCCTCCGTTGTCGACAACTATTTAGTTGCCGATCATAAAAAGTTGTCGATAACAAAAGAGCCAGTGTGTGAAGCTAGTCTGTGGAGGCCCTAATAAAATTTGAAAGTAAGCAAAGTTAGCATGTTAAATTAGACAGCTAAGTTAACGAGTTCATGGAAACTTTCGAGAAGAAATCGTTACTTTATATTTCAGATATTTTGGTCAGATAGCATTGACGAGAGGTTACAACCATAGTTCGTCATTCACTTCAGTGCTTTTTATCCGTTACCGTTAACTTACACAAACAATAAGGCATATTTCCTCGACATATTAATATTCTTAATCAGTGGTCCTTAAAATTAATGCATATCACAGGGTCAATCACTCGCATCTTTATCGCTACGATCGAACTGTGGAAAAGCTGGTTTGCGCTATATAAATGCATTATCATTATAAATTGACAAGAGGTAAGTAAATATAAGTATCTTTCATGTGCAACTGACTGCCGTCGATGTTCCATGATGGACGTTTTTATGTTTTTTAACTATAAACTATAGGAAGTTAATATTTCAAACCGTCGCAACAATGCATAAGTGCATAATCTGCACTGACCTTGACTCTACATGAGGGGTCGCACAGAACTTCAACTGTAAGTTCTTTGCTGAAGTCAAGATAATGATTTTCGCTGAAATTTTTACAATATATCACAACATGTCACCACAAAAATGAGTTACGGCACTTGATTCTAGTTTATATGTTGTGATCACTAGTGTTAATTATGCGGATCAATTTTCATTTCTGGCGGCTAAATAAGTTATAATATTTTATGACGAACACGCTTGGCGGCAAATACTCGAGCCTCATCATCATTGAATTTTAAAAGCAATGAATGCTTCCACGATGTGAGAAGCAGCCCATTGCGCATGGTACGTTCGTATTTTCTAAGACTGAAACACAACACTTCGAAGAGTTGTGTGCAAGCTTGAGCGCAGACAAAACTGACCTTTTCAGTCTACCGACGACACTGAAAACAATTTATAAACATTTGAAAATGTTATGAAAGGCAAAGGCTCGGTTCACTTTACCGGGAAGGTCTTGACGAGCATCACCGGTAACCCTCATTCATTTTCCCCAGATTTTTAATAGCTAATACTGAAGTAGGGCCTGAGACTTCTCTATAGTAAGGTTCAGTTTCCAGCCGTGGGTGGGTGTTTTGGTGCGCCCGTTTTCCTCTCGGATGGCTCAGGGAAACTGAGCCTATCGTAAACCTAACAGAGCGTACATAATAATATTTGTGAATGTGATAATTTTCGCGTGAAACTCGTTTTACTGCTTTTCCTTAGGATTGGCTCTTTAAACAACGAAAGTGACAAAGAGCATTTCAGGAGGAGACGAAAAGACAAATCACACTTGCTGACGTGAGCTAAATACTCATTTGTGTATAGACGCTTTACAGCTGCACCGAAGTGAAATTCTTTAGCGATGAATACAGGCTATCTTCCATTAAAAAGTGAACAACTTGGTGAGCAACAAAATGTTGAAATATTGACGTTGCTACAGTCTTCAGACGCCGAGAGTTCATCTGATGATGACCTTACTCCTCCATCAAACAAAAAGGTTTTGCATACCCTGTACCTGGTGATGCATCAGTGTGGAAAGCAACAGTAAATCTTATTAACTATATAGAAGGCGTTGGCTTTTTAGCTCTGCCCTATGCGCTAAGAGAAGGAGGAATAGTCGCGATAGTAGCTTTTGTAATAATCCCAATTATCCTGTGGTACATGGGAACAATTTTGGTCGAGTGTCTCTATGACGAAGACGACCAGGGAAGAAAAATTCGTGCGAGGTCAGGCTATAAAGATTTAGGAGACGTGCTTTTACCTAAATGGGGTGGTTATATAGCGTTTGGAGTTATTAATTTCGATATATTTATGCTGTCTGTTTCCTACCTTGTACTCTTCGGATCTGTTATGCACAACGCCTTCCAACTGTACCCTTCACAGAGGCACATGTGGATATGCATCGCTGGAGGTTTGGTTCTACCGACAACCTTCCTCAAGTCTCTCTCCCAAATTGCCTGGTTGAGTGTTTTCAGCATGTTGGCTTTAGTTGCGGTTGCAGTGGCTGTGGTATGGTACGGAGTAGAGAATACCAACGAGTGGGACCTGGAACTATCCTGTTTTGGGACGCTGAGGGTATGGTTATGTCTGTATCAACTATACTGTTCAGTTATGGTGCATTTATTGTTTATTCCATCTGTAGAGAAAAGTATGGCTGAAAAAACGAAATTCAGCTGCGCTTTAGCTCTGGCAAATGGTTTAGCTTGATAATGAAATTATCGTTTTCTGTATGTGCATTTCTTTCTTTTGGTGTCAACACTAATGAAGTTATTCTAAACAATCTTCCCCCAGGGCCAGTTCACATCACTGTTAGTTCTTGTTTTGCTTTTAATTGTATATTTTCATACGTTCTTATTATATTTCCATTGCTTGAATCTTGTCACAATTCACTTACAACACGCATTCAAAATTATAAAATACCAAGCTTTTTAACGTACGCAGTGGTTCGAGTCACAGTGGTTCTTTCAACGGTTGTGGTGGCCCTTTTTGTGCCAAATTTCTTTATAATCGTTTCATTTATGGGAAGCTCAACTGGTTTTGCATACTACGTCTTTCCATTTGTTTCGCATTTAAAACTCAAGTACAAGCAGCTAAAGATACACCAAGTTTTTATTGATTGCTTTATGGTATTTTTCGGGGTAATTTTACGATAGTTGGTATTGGAGTGTCCTTTAAAACTCTGATTGACTTCTATAAACAATAGAGACTTTTCTAGATTGCCCAAATGCCTTGGTCTGCACGGTTTGAAGCTCAGTATCCAGACTATACAGGGAAGGTAAAGTTATAGGACAGTGGTCGTGCGGGCCTCTAAGACAAGGCTTGACTAAAGGAATGTGAAAATGCATATTACCACAAGACATTTCAGATAGTTGTCCCTTTCTCTGTAGAGAAAGAAAGAAAGGAATATCCTCTGGAAAAATGAAATATAAAAGAACACTCGCAACAACAAAGGGTCTAAAATTGGGATAGATTGCAAAATACAGGTTATATCTGATCGGAGCAGTATAAGCGATATCTTTGTTTTTGTCGTGTTTGGATTTGACTTCATGTCCAGAATGTTCTTATGCCATAACAGGCACCAGCATCTTCAGGCGCGAATCCAGGAAAAAACTTGACCGTTTACTAGACTCTGAGCGCCGAATTTATGGAAGTCCGGAGGCAATTTCCCCCGCAAACGTTTTTAGATTTTCAATCTCCCTAGCTCGATTTTGAGTCATTTGGAAAATTTGACCTATTTCCGTAAAACGGTGTAAGCCGGTCTGGATTCGCGCCTGATCTTTGTAGAGAATCAATGGATTTTTTAATCAGCTAGAATTTCTGCTGTGATTTTCTATCGTTTCATAACAGGATTTTTTTTAAATAATATCACTTAATCATCTGAATCAGCGTGATCTAGTCCCTGTTAATAAAAAAACGTATTGTCTTTAGTTAACTTGTGTAGTTTTTCTTAGTCTGGACTGTTCATGAAGCCAGCTAACAAATGTTATAAGGTCTACGACCGTGCACAATCTTTTGTTTTGCGCTCATCTGTACACTATGCGGTTGATTTATGTAACCGAAATCTTTCTATTGGTTATAGTTTTTTTAAAACACGTCAAACTCCTACCGGCCTATTGTGTTTTGTGCACGGTCTAAAAAGCGAACAAAAACAAGTACGTAACCGTTCCCTTTATCAACTTTGATTCGTTAATCAAACGAGTGCTTCCAATGCAAGAAGAACCAAATATCTCAAAACACTACATATACATGTAATATGTCAAACAGGAAAAAGACTCAACTCTTCTAAAAGCAGCTGTGAACAAACAAAAATGGTACTAACATCGGGATCAGGTTGTTCAAAGCACAATATATATTTCACGATTTATATTTCGGTTTTGTAAGTACCGGTATTCAATGAGATTTCAGTTCTATTTATAATTTTTATACAAGAGAAATTTAAACATCGATTAAGTTTTTATCGGCCTGGTTTAGGGCAACCTCGTTCCCATGGTCTGCTCCGCTTTCAAGATGGCGGCTGGGGGCGGAGAAGACCCAGCCACCATCTTGAAAGCGGAGTAGACCCTGGGAACGAGGTTGGGTTTAGGGTTAATCGGCTTTTGAATAACCGTCTCCTGATATTTAGTTCTTCTTGGCAGCACCTCGTATTTTATATTCGTATTTATTTGCGTTGTATGTATTTGGGTTTAGGACTAAAAGTAATAGCCTATTTGGGGGTTTTAGGGAAACGAAACATTGTTATAAGCAGATTGTGCCGGATTTCATAGTTACCTTGAGTGCAAAATAATTTATTGTGGCTAATAAAATACAGAAAAAGATGCCAACTTGAGTGATATTCTTTCTCATCTACGCCCAAGAAACGTTCTATGTACATTTTGCGATGCACCTATCGAAGATGCTAAACATTATATTACTTTTTGTACTGCCTAAGTTTTGCTGCTCTGCGCGTTATTTTGTTTGCCTCCGCTGCACACTGGTTGGGAGATGAAATTGATTGGCTTTTAAATGGTGCGCCTGATATTGACTTTCAAATTAATCAACAATTGTTTGAGAAGGGATGGGGTTTTATAAGCTGGTGGAAGCTGGTGTCGTATCAAAATCCACCAACCCAGTACAAACGATAAATAATGACTGGTCCCCTAATAATGATTTCAGTTTTGTACAAAGGGGTTGAGTCATGTTATTTTAAACCCTCAATCAGGGTTGGGTCAGTCAGTTTTGAGCCAAGAGGAAGGGGTGGGACACATTTTTTCCAGCCGCCACTTCTCCAAATGCTCCGGGCCACTCCCCAACCCCCAACATCGGTACGTATTGACAAAGCTCTACTCTAAATCCCTAATTAGAGTACAGCCGGACAAATGACGTAACGAATGGCGGGAAAACACGGCCGCAGGGCTTGGCTAAAACTTAGAAGCAAATGCACGAATACGCTGTGGCATAAACTGTTGTGAGAATTTTTTATCGGCTTAATATTTAGCGTACGTTCAAGTAAAAATCGGTAATTGTATAAAACAAATATATTCCATTTGGCCTGGATCTGTACCCTGATAGATGTACAGAAGACGTTAAAACGTGACAAGAACAACAGTGACTGCGCTCGTGGCGCACTTTTGTTCACTTCTTGTCAAGAGTACAGACCCAGGGGCGGATCCAGGATTTTTGATAGGCGGCACAGATTGTTGTTCGTTTTTTAATTTATTTTATTTTTTATTTAAACAATCATTGAAACTCAACTCTAAGAGCATCAGATGTTCATATAGAGAGCTTACGTTGTCACAAATACAATTAATATAACACGATCAGATAAAGACAAATATAGCAAATGAAAAAAAGAATTAACATTTTATATTTGGGTCTTCAGAAATGGCTTGAAATACATCTAAAACTGCTTTGCGTTATGAACTTCATCATTTCTCGAATCCCGCCCTGATTTTAACCCCCATCCCGTCAAACCGTATATTAGACCCTCAGTTTAGACTACAGTGTTTTCGTGTACCCAAATAAAACTTTGTAAAAACTATATAGGAATGGATTAAAATAAACTACAGCTCAACTCGGCTAATGTTTCGACTGAAACACAAACCCTATTCGTTCCTGATATGAGGAAAAACGTGTTTGTTCGGTTTAGTTCCCGAAAGTAACGTTCACTCGAAAGATATCGAGCCCTTAATTGAATGTAGCAGTCTCCGTTTTACAGAAATAACTCTCCCTCACCCTTTTATATACCATTTTTGACAGAAAAGGTTTCAGAAGTGCTTAGTACTTCTACGTTTCTTGTTATTTTAAATGATACAGGAAATATCCTTACATTTTTTTAAAGAGATACTTCTCAATTATGATAAAAGTTAAATACAGCCTTATTGTTATTCATCAATTTTAGTCCGCAAAATGACTCGGGGTGATTTTGTTTTCAAGAAATTGAGCCCCATGGAATTATATTACAGTATAGTGGCACATTAAAGTACGCTACGCAAGAATTTGCGAGTTCGTATTTCTAGCTTAGATAATCTTATGTCGAACAGCGGTACCGTAAAAACGTTGAGCCTGCGCCACATTACGCCACGTGGCTGTGTTTAATTTTCAAAGGACTTGAAGCACACCTTTCAACCAAAATGCAATTTGAAATATAAGCACTAATAACCCGAAAAATACCAAGAATAAATCAACACAAATTTCACATCTCGTAAGGTGCTTGGACCGGAGTTTTAAATGCACAGCACATGGAAAGGTGTAGAGTATAAAAGGGGCATTTAAACTCCCAAGAAACGAAACGATAAGCGCAAAATGTGGAACTAAAATGGCCATAATAACAGTACAAAGAACTAATATTACTCGAATCACTATAAAAACGAACACGCTAGGTGTTTCGTTATTTTGAACTCGTGTGGTTAACTTGTCGATAGATTCGATCACTGGATAAAGGGCAAGGACGTAAGAAAGTAAACAACTTAAGACAAAAACAGAACTAACAGTTATGTGAACAGGCCCTGGAGGAAGATTGTTTAGTATGACTTCATTAGTGTTTTCCCCGAAGGAAAGAAATCCAAACAGAGAGAAAGTTAATTTCATCAACACTTTTATCAGATGTGCCAAAGCTAAAGCCGTGCTGAACTTTTCTTTTTTCGCCATACTTTCTTCTACTGGAGGTAAAATTGGCAGCGAGGCGTAACTGTACAGTATAATCGATAGAGAGAGAAACGCACCCTGCGTGTCCCAAAACAGGATAGTTCCCAGGTCCCACTCGTACGTGTGCTCTGCTCCATACCATACAACAGCCACGGCAGTAGCAACCAAAGCAAACACGCTGATTGCACTTAACCAGGCGATCTGCGAGAGGGACTTGAGGAACGTTGTTGGAAGAACAAGCACTCCAGCGATACAGGTCCACTCGAGCTGTGTGATGGGTACAGTTGGAAGGGCGTGGTGCATAAGAGATCCACAGAGGACAAGGTAGGTTACAGACAGCAGAAACACGTCTATCTGCACACAACCAGACACTATATAACCACCATATTTAGGTGATAGTATGTCACCTAAGTCTTTAATCGTTGACCTTGTACGAATTCTTTTTTGCCTCTCTTCGTCACTGTACAGACAGTCCACCATAATTTTTCCTGTGTACCACAGAATAATCGGGATAATCAAAAACGCTACTATGGCCGCTATTCCTCCTTTTCTCAACGTGTAAGGTAAGGCCAGGAAACCAACTCCTTCGATGTAGTTGACAATATTTACCGTTGCTTTCCACACCGATACCTCGCCAGGGGAGGAGTGAGGTTGGGTTTCGCTTAATAAAGCAGGGACGTCATCTTCGGAAGAACTGTCGGCGTCCGAAGACTGTAGTAGAGCTACGATGGCTGCATCGTCGAGTTCCTGACGTTTGGAATGGAGAGAACTCGCTTCAATCTTGAGCTAAGCAAGGAGATTTACTCCTGAAAGTCTTCGTCTAACCCTTTGCGTTCTCCAAACTTAAAGATCTCTTTCTCCTGTACTGGCACCCTCACTAAAATAACAAAATAAAATAGCTGTTGAAGCTCCTGCCCTTTCAAGTGAACGGGGAAAGCAAAAATAAGTACACGTTTTCTCGATTGCTGCGTGCCGTTTGACATCGCTCGCCATAGATGACGGTTAGTGAAACTCTTGAGCTACGAAATAACAGCTATGTCGTGGTTGAAATTTTTTTTGGTTTAAAAATTTTTCAAACCAGTTTGATTTTTATTTTCCATTGTCTAATATTCGTTATATTAGACAATGGAAAATCAAAATCAAACTGGTTCAACCATGCCAGGCAGGTCAAAGGGTAGAGATGAGACAAAGTGTAGTCTCCTGGCCCTCCAGGTTGGGGGTTGGGCTGAGGGCCGATAACCCTCTCCCATAAAACCTAATTATTACTGAAACTAGAAACAGAGCTAATTCACTAAATGGGGGCGCTGTGGCTGCTACTCTTGATGGGAGAGAAGAGCCCATGGTGCACGGGGGCCAAAGCCAGCTGGACGCCCTCGGGCCGATTAAGCCACTAGTGCACCCAAACCACACCATGAAGATCGGAAACTGGAACGTACGAACATTGTACAGAAGTGGAAATATTACACAAGCCGCAAGAGAAATGACCAGTAGAGGCATTGACATCATGGGCATCAGCGAGACACACTGGACAGGCCAAGGAAGAATGCAACTTGCAGAAGGAGAAACCATCATCTACTCGGGAAGAGAGGATGACAACCACAGCGAAGGGGTAGGCATTCTGATGTCAAAGAATGCGGCAAGAACCCTTATGGACTGGACTCCAGTTAGTGAAAGGATCATCAAAGCTAGATACTACTCAAAATACATCAAGCTGACTATTGTTCACATACATGCACCCACAGAAGATGCAGACGAACAAGTGAAGAATGAGTTCTAGACAGCAGAAACACACACGACATGCAGGAGACGACAACCAAAATTATGAAAGGGTAATGCGAAAACACGGACTGGGAGCACGGAATTACAACGGGGAAAGACTGAACGAGCTAGTCATAACAGGAACACTGTTCCCACACAAGAATATACACAAGGCAACGTGGGTATCTCCGAATAGGATGACCAAGAATCAGATCGATCACATATTAATCAATAAGCGGTTCAGGAATTCAGTGAAAGACACCAGAGTATACAGGTCTGCAGACATAGGAAGTGACCATTATCTTGTCTGCACAACATTCAAGCTCAGGCTGAGAAAACAGCCTATTAATGAAAAGAAGAGTGTTAGAGCTAGGTACACATGATACGGCCAAACTGAAGAATGAAGACACCAGGAGGACGTTCACCATCACCCTGAGAAATAGGTACCAAGCATTGGAAGATGATGGGCCAGAAGTAGCAGAAGATGAGGAGGTAGAGCGTGACTGTGAGGTGATGGAGAAGGCCTACACAAAAACGGCGGAGGAAGTCCTAGGTAGACCAAGGAAGAAGAGAAAACTATGGACCAGCGAAGAATCGTGGGTCCTGGTAGGCCAGAGGGAAGAAATAAATAAGAAAATCCTGAGCACACATTCAGAACGACTGAAGACACAGCTAAGGGTAAAGTATGTGGAGAAGGATAGGGAAGTAAAGGGGAGTATAAAGACAGACAAAAAGAAATGGATGGAGAACATTGCAAGGGAAGCAGAAGCTACAAGAAGTCAACACATGAAGACACTATACATGCTAACAAAGACACTGTGCAACGAACGACCTAGACAGAGCACAGCAGTACTGGATAAGAACTCATCAGCGGGAACGAAGAAGTACAGAAAAGATGAATCAGAGCAGCAATAGGAAGACTACAGAATGGGAAAGCTCCAGGAATAGATTCCATCACAGCCGAGTTACTTAAGGCAGACATAGAATTTTCAACAAATAAAATACATCAACTGTTGAAGAAAATATGGAGGCATGAGAAGATCCCTAAGAACTGGAAGAGAGGGTTAATCATCAGACTGGCGAAGAAAGGAAACCTTAAAGAATGTAAGAACTGGCGGGGCATAACCCTACTGTCTGTCTTAGGAAAATTAGTAGGAAGGATCATCATTGACAGAATAAGAAGTGGAGTTGAAAGTAAACTGAGAAAGGAACAAGCAGGTTACCGGAAGGGTAGAGGAACAACAGGACAGGTGTTCATACTGCGAAACATCATTGAGCAGGTCAATGAGTGGCAAGCGACGCTGTATCTGCACTTCATAGACTTTCATAGAAAAAGCTTTCGACTCCATTCACCGTGAAAGCCTATGGACCATCATAAAGAAGTACGGCATCCCAGAGAAGATCGTGAGAATGATGGAAATATTCTATGAAGATTTCCAATGTGCCGTAGAAGACCAAGGAGAAACATGTGAGTGGTTTGACATTAAAACCGGCGTCAAACAAGGATGTAACATGTCAGGATTCCTCTTCTTGATAGTCATGGACTGGGTGATGAGAAGATCAGTTGGCCATGGAGAGAATGGCATCAGGTGGAACTTCACAACAAAACGTGACGACCTGGACTTCGCTGATGATATCTCCCTACTGTCCACCACCAAACAGCATATTCAGGAGAAAACATCAAGACTGAATGAAGAAGCTGAACGAGTGGGACTAAAAATCAACGTGCAAAAGTCCAAAGTGATGAGGATAAATGCAAGGAACCAAGATGGACAAGACCTTAAGGACGTAGACGAGTTCGTTTATTTGGGAGCAACAGTCTGCAAAGAGGCAAAGACTTAAAGCCGACAGAATTTCAAAAGCCAGAGGTGCATTCGTCAGACTTAAGACGATTTGGAGGTCCAACAACATCTCAAGAAGAACAAAGTTGAAACTGTACAAAACGCTAGTAGTGCCTGTCTTGCTATACGGGTGCGAAACCTGGAAAATGAACAAAGGAGACAACAAAGCAGTCGATTTGTTCCAAAACAAATGTCTACGAAGAATCCTCCGAATTAAATGGCAAGAACATATCAGTACTGAAGAGCTACTTGAAAGAGCTGACATGAAACAGCTGAGCAAAGAAGTGAAGCAGCGAAGATGGAAGCTGATTGGCCACATACTACGGCAAGATCACAACAACGACTGCAACATAGCGATGACTTGGGCACCAGAAGGAAGAAGATGAAGAGGAAGACCAAAGACCACTTGGAGATGCACAGTTGAGAAAGAGAGAAACGAGACGGGCTACAAATCCTGGAAAGAGATGCGGGCTACAGCAGCTAACAGAGAAAGATGGAGAAGCTTTGTGAAGGCCTTATGCGACAGTAGTCACGAAGCAGATAGGTAGGTAACAGTTAACAATATTCATTACCATAATCTGAAACAAAGGAAAATAAAATAAAACTGGTTGGAAAAATTTTAAACCAAAAATAAATTTAAACCACAACAGCTACAAGAAACTTCTCAGGAAGCTACATGTTCATTTTTTACCTATATGTTTTTCGGTTGCTCAAATAAACTAGATAAACAAGTTATGTGGATGATCTGGAAGTACATGTTCTGCGTCAAAGTCAAATTATTTTGAATTTACCTATTTGGGAATCAGTTGCCCCGGCCAAGCGTAACACATTCAGTGCATTATACACGTTCCCTGCGCGCTGCACTGGAAAATAATTTTAATATGCATAATTAGTAGTAGTAATCACAGATTGTGCGTCTCAAGTGGTCACGAACGAACGTAGAGCGTTTGCTTTCTACTGATATGAAACCTGTTGGTCTTGGAAACGTGATTGGGTTTATACATTCTTTTCATTGAGAATTGTGTCAAGGAAGTATAATTCTGAAATGGTGGAATTATCCGAACTTGTGAATAAATCGTTGCTGAGGCTTCATGTGGTTGAAAGCTAATTGATAGTGAAGACCTGGTAGATAGTCACCCCAATAAATATTAAATAGCACTAATGAATACATTATATTTCAATATCGTGCTAAACGATCTGGATATAAGCGACCTTTAGATCGGAGGACGAGTACGAGATTGAGTACGAGTACAACTTTTCAAACACAGTGCGCAGGGTTTACATCAACACGTCTCACACCAATCTTGTTCCTAGAGCCTCCTTCTCAACTGATCAGCAACAGGGAGGAGCGAGGGCTCTGGGAACGTGACTGATTTGAAATTAGAAAGTCGTACTCGTAGTCAATCCCGTACTCGTACTCCGATCTAAAGGTCGCTATAAGCAGACTGGTTATGAAAAAAGACGACAACTTTGAATGTTTCAGAAATTGTGCATAATTAGGTAAATTATGAGAGATGTTCGTGCTCCCTTGCCGTAAACATTCATCGCTGGGTTGACCAGGGAAATGTGTTACATCAGATGCTGCAGCTAACCGTTGTTTCCGTGACTTGCCGCCAAAATTATATTGGTGTTTTTGTAACACTTGAATGCGTCCGGAACGTTTGGCGCTAAATTATTAAAATGTTCTATACAAGCATTATACAGGGGTATTGCTATTATGCTATTAGATTCCTAAACACAAAAGTATAATCTCTCGAAATCTCGTTTGGTCTGATACTCACCTACCTATGCTTGAACTGTGCAGTGTTGATCCATCAGATCGTCCATAAGCCACAGAAGTCAAACAAAGTCAGTTTCGCGTCTTGAATATATTACCCGCTCGCTGCGTACCGCGTAGCCAGCGATTAAGATGATTGGATGTGTTCTCAAGTACCTTCGAGTATATCGAACCGCGTAGCCACCCCTTTTCAGTAACGGGTTCGATGTGGCAGGGTATTCTGCAGTTACTACCACTTTTCTAAACCCAAGCTGTTTAAGTAGTTTAGTTAAGTATTTCTATGAACTTTGTAAATAGATTAATTTTTTAAATTTTATAAATTTAGGTAGGTGTCCCCTATTAGTAGAGGGCTTTACCTCGGCTAAAACACTTAACGACACATTTAAAATAAAGTTTTTGATTGATTGATTGTAGTTCAACAAAAGTATGTTGCGCTAAGAAATGTTTAGTCTCCCAAAGGCAATCTCGTCCCCTTTCCAAAAGGATCACGGCCACTGGGAACGAAGTGTTCCCAAGATAGCATTATTATTTTTAATTTGCATGAATATTTACACACCGGATACAAATGTCTTTGCATCGGCAAAAGACTTCACAACACTTGAACATTTATTGAACTCCGAACCAGACTCCGAACCATAACTAAATTATCGATCAACTTCTCCAAAACACATTTTATGATTACACCTGGCAAACAAATACGAACAATCACCTAATCACATCTGGGAGAGATATGAGACTCAAATTGTAATAGTACGAATGCCAGACATTTAATTTATTCTCATTTTTTATCATGTTCAACATCGTATCCATTTTATACTGTTCACCCTTGGCGGACATAAGCCAAAGGATTGAATAGAAATTACCAGCCCTTTCGAATATGAAATTTGCATTCGTTTTTTACTTAGCCTTCTGAGCTGACGCTCAAAACGTCAGCTGTCGCTTCTATTGAGACGTTTCTCCTTTCTGTTATTATCTGTCGTACCCTTATTTAAGTCGTCACGCAACTGAACGGGTAATATTGCAACCCACGTGACTCAAACCTTCTCCAACGTGGAAAGGATGTGTTATTGTGCGCCAACACTATAACACCTTATAACTCCTTAAAGATGGCAAGTAAAACTAGTAATACGTGACACGCAGGTCCTCGCAAAGCTGGGATGGGGACCATCCCGGCGACATCTGCAAGCACGCCTTTCCTGTTCACGACTTTGTTTTCGACTCTTTAAAGATGGCAAGTAAAATTAGTTTTGGCACTTGGCAGACGTCCACAACGCTCCATGGCATAGGAAAGGAACAATTTGAAAATCAAGTTGTTGGTGGTTTTAAGGTTTTTGAAACCAATTGTCTGGCAATATTATGGAGCAGTGTGCGGCAACTACAAGGCGGAAGGTTTTATCGATACTACTGCCCATCTCGCAGAGAACAAGGCAGAAATTTGGGTGAAAAGCCAGCACTGTTTGTGAAGCTTTTTAGTGATTTTAATCCCATTCATCTTCAGCATAATCATTTTCTCCAGCATTATCCCCTTCCTCGTTACCAGCCTCTTCAGGCTGTCCACGGTAACTGAGAGTAGTGAGTAGTTCTCTCATGGCGACCATAAGGTTTTCCACGCCCCGCCCGAGCTCTGTATCCCGCAGAGGTCTGGGTCCACCCTCTGCTCCCTCTAGCTCTATGGGCTGTTCAAGCCTTACTTCCACGCGCGGCCCGTTAGGGTTCTGGGCGTTGAAGGAAGGCAAGAGTGAGCGGAAAAACATGGACAAAGCTCCGTGCTCTTCCTGAAGAGTTACACTCCTCCTGAAAATATTACAGAACCAACTAATTAACACCTTACTGATTGACATGAATTTATTTTCATGTTAATTGTGATAATTAGGTGGTTACGATAATGTCCTGTAGTCGATGATTTTCGTTATTCTAAATAAAAATAGAAATTACTTTTATTTAAGGTGGCTGGTAACTGTTTACAGCCCTTGTGCTTTGATTGATCGCTACTGCCATCCTATATGAATGCCCAGTTAATGGTAAACAAGTTATAATCATCTGCTTGACATAAAAGGGTACCACAGCAACAGTATAACCTGTATAAACCAACCTTAATTTTAGCTTTAAGTGCTTATAACTCAAAAACGAGCACGGTGACCCCCATTGTTTTATTTTTGAAAAATAACGTTTTAAGTGGAATGGGTGACTTGGATAAAGTGAATAAATGAAGAAGCGCTCTCAAGTCGAAATACTCAGAAAAAATTCTGAGCTCCCCAACGGGAATCGAACCCATGACCTGACATGAATACAACGTTTTGCAAAGTTTTAAAAATATATATCCAGTAGGTTCTTTGCCACCTTAAAGTTTTGAAATTTTAACATAAACAGACAGTTAACTTGTTAAGATTCCCAACTGGTGGGAGGCTAACCAGTTGGCTATTTACATAACGCGACCGGGGAGTTGAACTCCGGAGTACCGAGAACAAATCCAGCTAGTGGCAGGATTTCGTGTTTTGGCTGACAAAGTGTTGATAACGTAAGAATAATTTAACAGTTGATCACTCTTAGAAGTCTTAAGTGTGATCTTGGAATATGAATTGGCTTCTGTTTATTTATACAAGTGACGCAAAGGAGTACATCACGTTGTTAAAATATGTACTATTTTTAACTGAAACCTACATAATTTACAAGGTAAAACCAATTATATTGATCAACCCATTGATAAACCCACTTTGCTCCGACGAAGGGCTAACGCTCGAAACGTCAGCGTCTAGAAATTCACTGCGGCGGTTAATCAACCTTTATCAACTTCGAGTTGATAATCAACCATTGTTCTAATAGCAGATGAAATGCTAACTTAAAGTACAATGTATGAGGATGAGAGTAGATGAGATTTCTACCTCTCACTCTCAATTGGCCTAAATTCTCATGCGCTCTCATCGAATTTGAACCTGCTCAAATTTTTCTTGAGAGTCGTTGAGAGTTTTCTCTCCTCTAGCCCACGCTTGATGACATAGTCGATGATGGTCGATGGGAGTTGAAGAAAATAATAATAATCGATAATATAGAATGTATACAAACTAAACGGACCGGCAGACGGACGGACGGATGAAACGAACGGACAGACAGACAGACAGACTAAACGGATGGTCAGACAGAAAGTCCAGTTTGCATGACAGCTGCTTTTTGTCCCAACGACGGTAGCAACATGAGCAAAATAGAATTTGCTCAGGCCCATGTATATTATAGAAAGTTATAAGTTCGTACTCAAAAAATGTTTGAATGCAAACCTTGGTTGGCGAATGTATCCTGTCACTGAATCTTGAGGTGGCAAAGGATCATAGGACAAAAGAGGAACATTGCCAAGTCCTAAAAGAAAATAATAGAATTGAGAATCAAACCGTGCTGGATAAGAATGCTGCCTTGACGAATAACAATGTTGTTTAACCATCTCTCAACAGTGATCCAGATCTAATTTCTCCTGATGAAATCGATACATTGTAAAGTAGAGAGCTTTCGAGAATAAAGAAAATCATCTACTGGGAAATTAGTAATATGGGCAAAAGTGTTGAATAGGCGTTATCCCTGTGAATTATCTCGATCAGTCTTTGCTGATCAGTAAAATCCATAACCTTGATTGCCAGCCATGCCTTGGGAAATGAGCCTGTGACGTGATGGAAGACCACACAGACCAGAGAAAAAAATGGTCGTGAATGGATAGCCCAAGATTAGATCAGACGTTATCCCACCCACAAAAGGGCTATAGTAGGCTAATTGTATAATAGGCCAACCGGGGCGCTAAAGTAGGCTGATCTAATTTTGGTCTATCCATTTAAGGCATAGCCGAAAAAAAAATGTCTGCAAAATAGACAATGCTGAGAACCCAGGCCTGTGCACAGGGCAAACAACAGGGAACTGAAATCTAGATACTTTGGATTATCGCAACTGATTTTTTAAGAACATGCCATGATAACAATCGAGCTTGGGAGTGAAAGGGATTAAAAGGGAAACAGTTTAATTATCCTTCTCAGCGACTGAAAACATCCTTTATAACCCGCCTGATATAAACACGGGAGTAAGTTTGGGAGAGCTCGAAATTTCGTGCGATAGCCTTACACAAAGATTCTCGAGCTCTCCTAAACACAGTCGTGTGCTTGCATGAGGACATGATGTAAGCAGTATTAAACATAAAGCGGCATTTTTTACAAAATGTGACGTGACCTGATTGAACAGCGCCAGCCATACCTTGGTTGGTCTTGCTTGTTTTATAATTGGCGATTACATAGGTTCAATGAATGACTAAAAAAAAGTGTTTTGCTTGACTGACAGTGATTAAATAGTGCTTTACATAAAGTAAGAACAAAGCAAAATAGGATCTCACCATAGGAAGGGATGCGGTGGCATCTTTAATATCTACAACAAAGGACAAAGAGTTACTGCTGCTCAACTCTGTTACACTTGTACTTAAGACTGTGAACAGGCTCCATAGTGGGGTATAGGGCGAAAAGAAAATCTATGGAGCCTGTTCACAGGCTAACCGCACCTGGCCAGGGCTACAGCTCTGCATCAAAAAGTAGTATTCTAGCCCCAGAGTAGCCTCCTTTACAGTCGTTATTTTGTAAAGTTAAAGTACGTTGAATCCTGAGCCTGGCAAGTGCTTAGAACCACTGACCACTAAGACAGCTGACTGTACACTGGTTGTTGGTTAACGTGGTTAAATTCAATTTAACCTCATTTAACCTCACTCACCAGGGTCATTGTGTTGTGTTCTTGGGCAAGACACTTAACTTTCACAGTGCCTCTCTCCACCCAGAAGTATAAATGGGTACCGGCGAATTGTCAGGGCAACCTGACAAATATGCTGGGGAATTACCTGCGATGGATTAGCATCCCATCAGGGGAGTAGTGATACTCCTAATTGCTTCATGCTATGGAAACCGGAGTTATGCGCCGGCCAGATAAGCCACATGGCTTATAAACAGACTTTAACCTAACTTCACTCACCTGACATAACTATGTGTCTGTAAACATTACGTGGTGTTCCTCTGTAACGCACTTGTCGCCTGCAAAAAGCAAAAAACAGCGATAACAAAAATACTAAGACAAGCAAGAGAAAGAGAGAAAACTGTCTAAATGTAGGCTCCATGATAATAGGTGTAGAAAGCCAGATCACTTTGATTAGTATGGTTTCCCAATGTCTGTCGTAAACCAACATCAAAGTAATCGCAACTGGTCAATCACAACAAATATAAACAATACATGTACAATGAATCGAACCAATCAAAACTCGAAGAAAAATCATGTAACCGGTGCCAAGTGCGGGAAAAATGCAACGAAAAACGCACGTACATGTAGGCAAAGTCAGTTTTGGTTTCGGTTTTGCTCTTAATTGGTTAAAAAAAAAACATGCCAATGATAATAGAGCATGCTGCAGCTTTTGTTTATTTACCTACATATTTCTTCAGCAATTGCAAAACCAAAAAATTAAAAAACCCCTGCTCTACTAGTCTAATTCAGCGATAAGACAGGTGGGGTGAGGGTACAGGTTTAACTCACTTGTATTTACAATCTTCAACTAAAGGATCTCGTGCTTCAACTCTTTCTATAACTTTTTTAGCATTCACGGCAAGCCAGTCGATGACCTGAAACGAAACAGAACAGTTCATCAGCTTAACAAGCTTGCTATATACATCTCGACAGTAATTCCAGATCGTGATGAAGCATGACATAAAGTTTGGGGTTTATACCAAATATGAATGTACTAGGAGTAGTAGTATGGTAAATAATTTGAAGCCAGGAGTCATTCAACTAGTTCAAGTCAAGTGTAATCGTCCAAGAAGTTCTGTTGTTGGCGACTGATGTTTCTTCAAAGTCAACTGAAAAAAAGTGCTCATTGTTCACTTGTTGGTATTCTTAATTTAAGGGCCAGCAAAAACTAATACAAAGATTTATATATTTACCTCGGGATCTTTCCACGCATGATATGTCCTGCCTATGTACAGTGCTTCAAGCTGCTTCAAAGCAATGGGCTCACTATAGACAAATATCAACAGAAAACTAGAGATTAAGCTGATAGAAAACACAATAACGTAAAATGTAGTATAACTTTATTATTATTGTTCAAACTGTTACAAACATTTACTACCCACAAACAGCAAAGGCTAGTCAAGGTGGGTAGTGTTAGCGTTAATATATTATTAATACGCCAAATTCATGAAATAATGGCCTCGCCTGATGCATAAATACTAATTTCCTTAGCAATAGGGCTCACTTTTTCTCCAGTTTTGATGCTGAACACAAGGTTTAATCAACGTTTAACCTTTGACTAAATTATAAATGTGCTTGTCTATCTTTTGTCTGTAGAAGAAAACATTAGAGGTACTGTTTATTTTCAATATTTTTTAACATGAAATCTGGAATTGATCTCGATTACACTTGGGAGTGAAAGGGTTAAGCCAATGGATGGCCTCTTATGCAAACGTTATACCCCTAAAAAGTGTACCCTGGGTGCCGGAGGGTGCGCGAACTTGTGAGCAGCGAAGCCGTGACAGCGAGCCATAACGTGGCGAGCGAGCTCCGTCATCACTCGATTTCGTGGCATCAGCGTTCCTCGCTAAGGGGAAAAAACCCAGGGTACCCTAAGTGTGGATTAATCTGTTTATTCCCATCTGTTTCCATACAGATTAGACAGTTCTTGTTCGGACAACAACATTCAGAATTAGTTTGAGAAAGCACACGGATTGTTTACAATACCTGTTTCCTGGTACAGGAGAAAAGAATGGGTGCGTGATGAGAGTGGTGTCCAGCGCAACATTACACTTTTCCATAAGAGGAGACAATACCTAAGAAGATATTGCTGTCAGTTCACTGGAAAAACGTTCAATGGCACAGGGACATCAGAAGCTGTACACTACATATGTTCTTAGTGAGTACTTTATGAAGATAAGGTACTCTGGCCAAGGTGGCCCACACTGTCATAGCTTATCCTGGTTTTCGTAGCATGAAGCAGACTAGGAGTATTGCAACTCCCCCTGGGTGGGATGCTAGTCCAATACCAGGTTACCCCCAGCATTTTCTCAGGTTGCCCTAACAATTCACCAGTATCCATGTACACTCCTGGCCAAGTTGGGCAACATTTGGTGCCTCTCCCCATTCTCTGCGCGGCTTGGATTGCAACTCGTGAGCCTCTTGCGGGTTGTTTGTCCTGCAAAAACGCAAACGCTTGGCCATGCAGGCTATAGTTTTGGTTACTCCTAAAATTAAAAATCTGTGTCGAAGTTGAAGAAGTTTACAAAACTCTTTCTTGTCTGGTTACAAGAAAAATGCGACATTGGATTTTATAATTTGCAGAATGGAAGAAAGCTGATTGACATTTTGCAAGGAAGACGAAGTCTGTACAATGAGGAGTTTTTGTAATGTATGTGAGCTGAAAGCTGCGTACAGAAATGGTGAATATAAACATGGGAGATTTTTTCAGCTGATCAGATGCAAAAACAATCATGTAAACAACTATTCTATTAATCAAGGTTAGACCACATGAACAGCACTGGCACCTACCATTGGAAACATAATCAATGCCATCTGGAGCTGAAAGGAAATAACATCTATAGGATAAGGATGGGTAAGGGAAAAAGACAGAAAGCAAAGAAAGTAATTTTTATGTGTTGAACAAGTTACTCCTTTATAACATTTTAGTCATATAACGTGCACTCTGATTGGTCAATTCGAGTTCATTATCACTCAATAAAGCATGCACTATATATGACACAAGTTTGAATGCGCGCAATTCCATGAACATTTTATAAAGAAATAGTAAACTTGCCCCTTGTGCATTATCGAGTTACAGTAGAACCCCACTAACTCGAACTCCCAAGGGAAACAAAAAATAGTTCGAGATAATGGGGGTTCGAGTTAGCAGATAGTAAATGACTGAAAAACAAGGGCAAGCGGAAATGGGTTTGGGTACAAGATAGCGGGGAGTTCGAGTTAACCGAGTTTGAGTTGGCGGGGTTCTACTGTATATATTAAGCACTTGGGGATTGCTAAGAACACTCAAGAAGTGAAGAAGTGCAAGAAGCACTCAACTATATGCCTCATGCTTCTCTAGGCGCTTCCGCTCTCATGTTCTTAAAAATTCTTCCCCTCAACAATGCACAAGGGGCAAGTTTACGAAGTTACAGTAGGCAAAATGCACTTTTGTGCTGACAAAATTATTTGGCGTCAATAGGCCCGCAATGCGTGCGAAGTTGCCAGATAATTTTGTTTGTTGATTTACAGTATCAATAATTAGCAAAGCAGTGCTAAATCAACCGAAAAGTTGTTTATTTTATTTTACAATGGAGCAAAGCAGTTACTAACCAATTCATCAGCTCTCCTTGTCTGACCCTGCTGTCTGTTGGATTGGAAGTATGCGAGAGCCACAGAGAAAGCAAAATTTGGTAGCTGAGACAAGTTCCTGTGGGACTAAAGAGTTAAAGAGTCTGAGCGTATAAAAAAACAAAGTAAACTGGTGAGCTGCATTGGTGGGCAAGTGAAACACTTAGTTGATTATCATTGAAGCTGATAAAGGTAAATTAACTTTGGTAACAAATTTGGAAAGCTGATGTTTCGAGTGTAAGCCTTTTGTAAGTGCTCCGACGAAGGGCTAATGCTCAAAACACGAGTCTGTGTAGCTGGCGGTTTTGTTGGTGTGCAATGGCAAAATATGCAAGTGGCAAGAGAGGATGAAACCTGCCCTTCTGGTTCAAGACTTTTAATATGCATTACCTCCCATTCCTCAAATAGTCTGACGAGGAAAGTGAACTGCTCAGACTGTAAGGCATAGAAATCAATCATAAGTAGAACACCAAGAGGATCTTCATCTGGATCTAGACTGAAAACAAGAGTCAAATGAAAACTTAATATTAATTAACAGTTGTCACACAGATAAATCTTATAGCCAAGAGTACTCTACAAAATCAAAATCATAATTAAAAGTGAAGAACTTTGTTCTAGAATGAAGTGTATCATAAGGAGTGCACGGTTATCTGAAACAAATACAGTCAACTCTCTCAAAGCGGACACCACTGTAAGGCGGACATCTCTCTAAGGCGGACAGGGTTGGCTGGTCCCAACCAAATCAAGTTTCTCTTATTTTTCTATACCGAAACTCTCTACAAGGCGGACACCTCTTTAAGGTGGACAGCTAGAGTTGGTCCCGAGGATGTCCGCCTTAGAGAGAGTTCACTGTATATACGTGTAGTTGTGCAAAATACAATAGTAATAGTAAGGTAGAGGTAGGAGATGCTCCATGTTGTGCATAGTCCTCAAGAGTTTACACCCTAGCAGCCTAGGGGATCAGACAGTCTACCAAACCATCACAATAGTACACTCTGCATTAAAAAAGACTTCACAATCTCACCTAAGCAGGAGCTTGCACAACTCCAAAGCTGTTCTGTAGCAGCCTAAAATTCAATCAGTAAATTACATTAGTGACAAAATTTAATAAGTGGTTAGTCTCTTCCTAGTCTCTTTTGCAGCTGTTATTTGGCTCGTCATGTGTGTTTTCCATTTCTGATGCTAGGGTCACAATAAGACACAACCTTTGATTGGTGTAGTTGGTGAGTTTTTGTGCAACAGGCTCCAGGTTATGGTCAAACAAAGCCCATAAAACAATGTGGGATTGTTGTTTAAGCAGCTGTTAGTGGGGAGAAGTGTTGCATTAGTTCAGCAGTTCAGTCGTTTTTAATATTATATTGTAATCTTAATTAGTCGTATCTGATATTTTATTGTAATTTTATTTGTAAACTAAGTGTCCCCAATTGGTAGTCCACTTGTGGACAGCTAGTAGATATTGACACAGTAATAAAGTTGTTGATTTTGACTGATTGAATTTATTGATAACTTCAACAGCAAGCTGTGCTGATCGCGCGCCTGTACAATGACAAACATTCCATACTCTCATCGCATGTGGTAAGCTATACATGCACTCACAAAAGAAACTAAAAGGCAAAAAAATCATCACTGTCAATGTATTACCTTTTTGTCCCACAAAGATGATTTGACGAAACACAGCAATAAAGAATGACCTACAAAGACAGAATATACTGTTTAATATCCTATCATGATTGGATCAGGGAGCTGCATGAAAATAAAAAATATATTTAATGCTACAAATAATGGTATGCTAATAAATAAGCTCCATTAATGTCATTTATGCACACCAATTAAAAACATTTAATATTAGTTGCTAAGTTGTTAGTTTTTAAGAGTTCTAAAGGGGATTTTAATGGGATTACAGACCTGTATAAGATTGGACAACAGAATCATGTTGGCTCTTGTCAAATTATAACACATTTTGCATGACCCATGTTGGGTTTTGCCACCTAATGTGTTACTGAATTAGCCACCTGACAGTCACGTTACCTGTTTTCTGCCCTTCTGTAGTCAAGCCTTGACCAGCCTTGTGTGAGGCTGAACAAAGTATGGAAACTCTGTTCACAACAATAGAGGGCTCTTTCTGAAATACAACATGAACGTTACTGTCAGTGGATGTTGCAGTATTTAAAGATGAAAGATATAATATTTGCTCCAAGTAACTACAGTCAAACCTCCCATAAGCGGACACTCTTAGGGCCAGAAGAAGTGTCCGCTTATGAGAGGTGTCCACCTACAGGAGGTGTCCGTTAGCGGAGGTTTGACTGTAATCAAATAGCAATTTAGCAATTTTTAATGGGCAGGTAAAATGATGTCATTGTATCAATAATTGCAGTGATCCAAACTTCAGTCAGACTTTTCTTATAATAATTACACCCACCATGTTTGTCAAATTTTTACACCCTAATCCTTAACTTAGCCCCAAAAGGATGAAAATCAAAATCAGTTTCCTTTTCACAAAATTGTTATTCAGACCTAATCACAAAACTACTCTGTTCTGGTCTGCACAAAAATTATATAATTTATTATGTATCATGTTCCATTCCGCTTGGTTTATGAAATGACAATCCTTTCCATTTGACATGGAATTGCCCAATCAGTTTAAAATCTGCCTAGAAACAGAAAGCATTGACAGTAATGAGGCCATGGTGAGGGTTTATTGAACAGGAGGAAAGGTACAAGCGAAATGTTAACTGACCTATTAACTCTGCAGCCATTTGATAATCTTCTCCCATCTTACAGATTTCACTGAGTTGCAGCAAAGAGTCTACATGGTAAGGGTGAGTGTTTAAAATGGCCTGCAACAAACCAATAACAACATTTACCTGACTATCAAGCATTTTGTTTATCTCCTGATGCACGATAAAACCATGCAAATGAACTGAAATCAAGAGCCTGATGTTCAAGTTTTGTCTTTCTATTCCTTTGTGGCATTACCCATAGTATTGTCATTTACAGGTCTGTTTATGGACACAGAGGCCCAACCTAATGGTTAGCGCATTGGACTCCTGATCAAGCAGTCCAGCTGCGAGCAATGGCCATTTCAGTGTCACAGTGCCCTTTTCCACCGAGAAGTATAAATGGGTACTGGCAAATTGTCAGGGCAATGTGACAAAACCGCTGAGGGTTACCTGCGATGGATTTAAGCATCCCATCAGCCAGCTTATTGTGTGCTGCACCTTGTATCGCATACATGCAAAAGTCACTCTATTCTGACTGTTATCAAACAAAGCTGATAAATGACCAGACCTAACCACAACTGTGACTGAACAACAGTAGCAAGTTGTATACATGTAGAATGCTTTCACATCAGGTCACAGTGGCTATATTTGGGTTCCTATACAATGAAATCTCTCTCTTTTGGGAAATAAGTTCTTAAATTCTTATGCAAACAATTGCTTGCAAGGCACTATGTGACACTTCAAAGGACACTTAATGGGTAAAACACTTAAACGTTTAATGGGTAAGTCAAGACACATTTATTATGTTATATATATTTCAACAGTTTGAGCTCAGAGAGCTGTCACCAGCTGTGACACAATATAAGAACGGATTGGAGTTTACTTCTGAGCATAATAATTCAGTTCCTGGAGACACAAATTGATTCATACATGTACATGTAGTCCATATACATGTTTGCTTTAACCAGTTTATATCATGACAGAATGACAACAGAAAGTATTCACTTACAGATATGTTGTTGGGGTTTAATGATTCCACTGCATCAAGAAATAGAAACTGGACTTCCTGATAAGAAGGGGAGTGTTCAAAGGCAAAGTAGCTGTACCTAAAAAATGTGATAAGGAAAATCTTAAAAAAACAGACACAATAAAAACACAACTTCTAAAGCAAATACTGTATTATACAGTTAAAATAATTTCTAGAGAATGTCTAAAGTACATGTATATATAGACAGACATCTGTGAATTACTTACATCATTTCTTTCCACTACTTACAGGGATGTTAGTTCTGTTTGAAATGCACTTGTTGTCTCACAGGCAAAAAAACTTCAGGGCCAAGTTGTTCAAAGCACAATTAAGCTAATCCAGGATTAGCGTAAATTTTTATTTCAGTTTTGTAACTTTTCAGTGAGGTTTTCTGTTTAAAAATATTTTTTGTCCTTTAGTTTTGACTTTGACTAATGTTGATCTCCACAAAATATTAGCGGCGAAAAACACTTTTATACAAGAGAAATTAAAACCTTGTTAGACTTTTAATGCCGGATTAGCGTTAATCGGCTTTCGAACAACCGGGCCCAGGTGTTGTGGTCCACTGGGAAGATCAGTAGTAAATGCTCATCACTCAAGGGGGATGGGATTAAGGGTTAATAGTTAGAGTACACCAAATCATAAAATAACAAATTAATGAAAAGGTACAGTCCAAATGACTGGCAAAATAGAGTCTTTCTTCTCTGACTAATCTCTTTAAGCCTGATAAGTAAACACACTTGGATGTACCCAGGGTTCCAGATACATTTTTAAAGGCAAGGTGCCAATGAGGAATAGACCTTTCTCCAAAATGGCAGCCGCAAATTCATATTAAGCTGAGTGGAAAATCAATACCAGCACCTGAAAGACCACCTCCTGTTTGGTAATCGTACAAAGTTTCGTTAGGTTAGGTTCTACCTGAGTCAAGAAAACAGAAGTTGAAAAGTAAACTGGAAAATTTAGAGACGTTTGTATGACTGGTGGTATACACCATATAATACCCCCAGTCATACAAACGTCTCTAAATTTTCCAGTTTTCAACTTTCGTTTTCTCGACTCAGGTAGAACCTAACCTAATGAAACTGCACGATTACCAAAAAAGAGGTGGTCTTTCAGGCGCTGGTATTGATTTGCCGCTCAGTTTAATTTTAATCATTTTGAATTTGCAGCAGCCATTTTGGAGAAAGGTCTATTGCAACAGTTCAATACATATGGGCTTTACCAAATCGTCAGGTAGCCAACCTTGTCAGGTTTTTACCTGAGACCCCTCTCTTATTTGGAACACTGATGTACCCAAGGTTCAACTTACCCACGTTTTGTTTCCAAGAGCTTCATGCTTATTCCTATGGAGAACAACAATATTTTGATATCAAACAATAAACAAAAGAAAGAGAAGTACCATAATAACACAATATGAACACAAAACTGTCTAGAAAACATGTCACTAACCAGTTGCTCCCATGTGTGGCCATGATGGCTTCACTGTAACCAACCTGTTGGTATGGAAATAATTTTATTAATTGGGCAGTATGACATGGAATTCAAAGCACTTTATCAAAGTAATGGAAGCATGAAAGAAACATATATTACATTGATTGATGACTTAAATGCATGAATTTACCTTGTTGAGCGATGATACACCCGCTGATGTGCTCTTCTTTGTCTGCAAGAAGAGATTGAGATTGATTATTGACTGAAACAGAGACAGACTGGAAAACAGACTGTATTTTTCTTTCTTGCTTGACCCTCAGACATATACAGGGGTGGTGAATGGACTTTCAAAAATGACAGTCTTGCAAAATTTTAGTCGAATTTCACAGGTCTCGCAGTCTCGTTTTTGAGCGGTTCTGTATGTCTTGCAGTCTCATATTTTTCGCAAAGGCATTTCGAAGTCTCAATTCGGTCTCGCAATTTAAACATTCAAAAAGTCTCGGTCTCGCAGAGAAAAACGCTAGTCTCGCCGTCTCGAATTTACCATTCGCCACCCCTATACATGTACTTACAAACTCAGATCCTTGAGGGAACTTTGAAAAGGTAACGTAAGGCTGTAGCTCACCTTTGTTCTGCTCTGACAATATGAGATCCAAACCTCTTCTTCATTTCATTTTCTGCATTCAAGTTTCTAACAATGATATGAAATTTGGTAAATAATCTGTGTGGCATTATGGATAATTTTATATGTACTTGCCGTAAAATTCCGAAAATAAGCCCCAGGCTTATATTTTTCAAAGGACTTTTTTGAGGGGCTTAGTATAAAAAGGTGACAGGCCTACACGACTCCTACAGTTTGACAAATGTACATTTGCCATTCTGTATTAAATTCGGTCTTTCAACCTATTTCGCTGAACGCATATGTTTCTTGAGGGTATTATATGCTTAGAATTTGGGGGGCTTATATTGGGCTTATATACGGAGGGGCTTATTGTTGGAATTTTACGGTATGCTATGTCAATAATGCTTTTGAGTGGCATACTTGAAAATATCGCACAAGTGACTTAATTTTCCAGTATAGAAAATTCAAGTTGCATGTGGGATATTCATCCCCATGGTATACAAACAAAGAGAAAACATACAATGTACACTAGGATAATTATTTTAAGATATGCCAAATATTTGGCAGGAAAGAACTAGAAGCTATGAGAGATCATGAACATTATCTAGCTGGTGCTGAATAAGTATAACAGCTCTCCAGCCTTCTGATTGGTTGTATCCTCTAAGGAAGGAAAACATAATATTATTATTGTATCCTTACCTGTGCTCTACTCCAAGCAAAGCTTTTGTATCCAGAATCCTAGAGGTGCTCTCTCCCAAGGTTGCCATTGGACCTGGCATTATGAGCAGAAAAATAACTTCTTTCAGACATCTACCAATAAATCCATGCAGTTGCGTACATTAATCCTTTAAGTTCTAGACTTACAATATTGATTCTCCTTGCACCTTTCTTTTAACACAAGTTCTGGAATTTGGTGGCATAAAAAACAATATTTAAATTACAAATAATTTAATACAGTTAGTGATCACAGGGGCAGATTTAGGGGAGGAGCTGAGGGGGCCGCAGCTCCCCTTTTGCTTAGGATTTTCTTTTTTAAACAACGTCTATCGGATGGTATTTTGCAATCCGGGTTATTTTCAGAGCTTTTGCTTTCGTTACTTGAGATATATTTTTCTTCAATATATTTTTCTTTTTTTCTTTAACCCATTGACTACTGGGCTTTTTCCAAAAAACGTCAATCTAACATCCCAGATGTCTATTTCTGGCCATTATCTCAACAGTTTAATGTCAAACTGTCTAAAACTTAGTTTAAAACATGGCAACTAACATCCCCTTCTACGTAGAAGCAACGAATTCAATATTTTCCTCGGGCATGCGCAGAAATCAAATTTCGAGATTTTCGTTTTGGGTTTGAAAACCCACCTGACTTTAGGCTTTTCTTTTCCTTTTATTTTTTTTGCCGTTCTCGCTCTCCTTTTTCTCTCATATTATTTTGTGGTTTTGTTGGCCTTTCAGTCGTCTTTGTTCACGTTGAAAAAGTTTTAGCCTAAACGTTGGGAAAAGGAAATTTTTTTGACAAAGAGTGTCAATGGTAGTGAAGGTCGCGTTTTTTGGTGATTTTGGAGGAAAAAATCCAAGTTGTTTTGTGTGTATCTCTAGTCCAATTTAACGTTTCGTGCTCGTTTAGGCATGCTTTGTTAGACATTTTCCAACTCTATCCGTTGATTATCAAAGACATCCTCTGGCATGAACAGTGATGACGTCACAAGTGGTACAAGTCTGTGGTCTCTTCTTGGCTGTTTATGGCCGGTTTAGTAGTCAATGTGTTAATATATATTATCAATATGAACATTACTAGGATTTTGTTTGTTCAAAAGTTATTGATTCAAGTCATGTTTGACCACAACCACAACTGCATTTTTCAACATTTCTGGTTCAATATGGGATCCTGGCATTTGCCAAATTTAAGTGCCCAGAATGCACCAGATTGCATCTCCAGGGGGGCATGCCCCTGACCCCCTTAGTAAGGGCTGAATGGGCGCCAACACGCCCAGATTGTCTCTCATAGAAATTCATACGGCCCCCTCTTTCTAAAATTCCTGGATCCGCCCTTGGATCAATCACAGAATGGACCTTAACCCAGGACGACCAGATAAATTTGAGGTACAATACAGTCACCAATCAGCCATACAGTCGGAGGAACATTGGCAAATCTTCTTATTATCCAATCATGAAACAGTGTGAACACTCATGGGGATGAAAACCACGAGCTCAGTTCTGTCTCAGAGGTGGGATTTTGCCGTTAACTAGCACTTGTCCCCTGACTGCATACATGTAAGCTTTAACAGACATTTTACCATCAGTCCTTGGCATGTTGTTCACTTCTTCAATGACACCATCGATGCTGTCCTCTTCCTGTGATCAGAAACAAAAAATGTATATTTAACAAATTATTTTTGTAACATTACTTTACTTCATTCATTCTTAAAATAGCATAATTACCAGTATATAAATTAAATTACTTTTTCCAACCCACAAAGTACCAGGATCTCTTTTTTGGGTTTCTCACACAAGCTTACAAGCTAGCGAAAAGAAAGGAAAAAAGAGCTATCTTTTCCTTGCCCCATTCCCCTCACCACCGAGTGAAGCTACAATCCATGTCACATTTGTTGGGACAGCTCTCCCTCTTCCCCCTTCGATGTTGGAAAAAACTGGAAATGACACTACTCCTTGGTTGCTCGTGTGATAATAAATATTTTTAACACAACATTGAGGGGGGAGAGAGCGTACGTATGATTTAAAATCTAAACAAGAGCTTTTTTCTCAAGTGTCCCAACTAATTATGATGTGGATTGTAGCTGGATTGTAACTTGTGTTAGACCTTTCTCCAAAATGGCTGCCGCAAATTCAAAATGATTAAAATTAAACTGAGCGGAAAATCAATACCAGCACCTATAAGACCACCTCTTGTTTAGTGATCGTACAAAGTTTTGTTAGGTTAGGTTCTACCCGAGTCGAGAAAACGGAAGTTGAAAACTGGAAAATTTAGAGATGTTTGTATGATTGGGGGTATGGCGTACATGTATACCCCCAGTCATACAAACGTCTCTAAATTTTCCAGTTTTCCACTTCCGTTTTCTCGACTCGGGTAGAACCTAACCTAACGAAACTCTAACCTAACGAAACTTTGTATGATCACTAAACAAAAGGTGGTCTTATAGGTGCTGGTATTTATTTTCTGCTCAGCTTAAAGTGCCCATAACCTTTTTTTTATTATTTTCTCATCTGAATCTAAACATTACCCAAGGAATTTCTGCGAAAAAATTTTGCGATTTGCAGAAAACGCGAATTTTTTATGAATGTTTCAAATCTTCAAAATCCTATTTTTGTTTGGTATACCTGTCCCGCTGTAAGAAGGCCGACGGGCTCACATTTTCCTGAATGTATGTCACAATTCCTTTGTTTTGAAGCCACGTGTTCCTTAATCTACGTCACAGTTCTTTTGTCTGATGTCACGTGTTCCTTAATCTACGTCAAGATCCTTTGTGAACCGAGAAGGACCCAGGGGAGACTAAAGCAAATGGTGATCCAAAATGGCGGCAAATTTGAAAGTTTTATAAAATTCATAAACAATTCGCGTTTTCTGTAAATCGCAAATTTTTTTCGCAGAATTTCCTTGGGTGATGTTTAGATTCAGATGAGAAAATAAAATAAAAAAGGTTATGGGCACTTTAATATGAATTTTCGGCGGCCATTTTGGAGAAAGGTCTATTGGGGTCATTTTAGATCTAAACACCCTAAATGGTATGAAAATCAACCCCATGATTTTTAATTTGAGTACAGTATTCCCCTCCTGCCCGGCCCCCAGGATTTGTATTTCTGATTGTACTCACATTAATTAGTTTCCCATTTTCTTTTGCTGTATCTCCTTTTCCCTTCTTCTTCTTTTTCTTTCTTTTCTTTTTAGATGTCTGTTTTTCAGCAGGCTCTATAGAACTTGGTTTCTCTTCTTTTACATTTTGTTCCACAACCTCTGTTGGGGTTTCTTCTTCTTGATTATCTTGAGAATCCTCATCTGACTGCTCATCATCTACATTCAACTAAAGGGAGAAAGCTGATTGGTTAATGCCCATTGCCTGGCATATCACATCGAACGAAATTGAACAAAATTTTAATCAAACTTAATCAAACTTAAAGGGACACTGTCCCGGCGTATTTGCTCAAAACTGTTTATATAAATGCACGAAATGGTCCCTAAATCTATCAAATAAGAACTTAGTAAACTCTAACTAAATGATAACTCAGAGACTCAAAGGAGTAGTACAGGATGTAATTAATGGACACCCCCTCCCCTCCCCCAATCAATATACATGTAGGTGGCATGTAGCTGTCAGCCCCCCTCTACTTCATTCCATCTCAACCTAAGGTGGTGGGCGAGAGTACAAACCCCCATTGCTACAAAAATATGGGTCTGATCAAGTCGTTACATACTTCTTCCCTATATTTGCTACTAGACAAATAAACAGATAAGAATGAATACGTGACAGCTGAAACGAACATGTGCGTTACACGGGACAACGTCAAGAAAAAATACTTTTTTTCAAATTTAAAACATTCACCCTTTTAGTTCTGGTTTACCAAGAAATATTCAGGGTAACAGTTTTCAAATGGGTGGTAAATAGTGAATTTTACACCTTTGTATCGGAAAGCGTTCCTGTAAGTCTGCTTCAAATATCCATGTAAATTTTGTTGATGACCTTTTGACCCAGGCATACAAAACATTTATCATTTATATACTAAAGTGCTTGAATTTAACAACATTCAATACAACAGCAGTACACTAAATAAAATATTCAAACACTTCAATTATCTTGAAGAACTGAAAACAATTAATTTTTTCTTGACTTCACTGCCCACGGAAAAACGCCATCTGATGTTAAAAACACAGTTTCACTCACAACCAGTTTAGCAAATTCCACAAATGAAACAGGTTTTACAAGACAGAGCAATTATTTTAACGAACTATTTGTTTAGAATTTGGCAATTTTATTCGTAAGCAATATCACTTACTTTCCGTGCATTGTGGCGTTCTCCTCGTCTTGTGTTTCTTGGCTAGCGCTTTGGTGAAATGTGAACCGTGGGAACAGGTGAATTTAATTGGCTCAACTTTAATATAATTACGATTGTTGACTTAACAAAAGGACCAAACCAAACAAATACATTTCTAAATCGAGCGGTGAACGTAAACATCGAAATAACCGATGGAGTTAAAACAAATGCTTTGAATCGGATAAAAATAATTCTGAATCGAGAAGACAACAATAATTATTTAGAACCCATATTCTTAACTTACCCCTACTTTAAAATAGCAAACATGATACTTTAGTTTTTCTTACACAGGAATGTAACATGATACTTTTGTTTTCCGTACGCAGGAATGTAACATGATGCTTTCGTTTTTCGTACAAAAATCCCGATAAGCTCGAACCAAAAGTCATTTATTTTGGATTTGTTTCACTGTAATCTTAACCCCGAAATTTCGAACTCCTGATTTCTCCAACTAATTTTCGTTTCCTTGGAGAAATGGAAAATTCTCTCCCGTGAAATTAGAGGTGCCTCAAAGTCTAATTTAATTAATTTGCGGTTTTACTTGGCGTCACGGACTTTTGTTGAGAAGTGTGAACTTTTGAAACATTTTCTTCCACAACCTGTGTAAAATCTCGGAAAATATAGATAGTTTGAATTTTTTTGGAGAGCTACTTATTAATGGCGCATGCCAAAAATTATAAACAGCGATGCTTACCGAAAATTCTCTCCCGTGAAATCAGAGGCGCCTCGAAGTCTAATTTAATTAAACTAGGCGTCACGGGGTCTGCAGTAATATTTGGTGAGAACTTTTAAAACATTTTATGCTAAAATCTGTGGAAAATCTCGAGCAAATGTAGATAGTTTGAACTATTTTTTTTCTGTTTGAACTGCTCACTGGAGACCGGAGAGAAACGATAACTTACTTTCTTCAATACCAAACTGTTTTGTTATCTACCTCATTTACATTGTACTTGTTGTTAGTAATGCACTACAGAGCTTAAGCGCATGCGTAAAACGGTGAATTTACATGTAAGCACCTTATTCTAGAAAGAAAGCTACCACAAGGAGAGCAAAGCGTTGCCAGAAACAAATATATATTTTGCTAAATACTTGTAATAATAACGCAGATAGATAACCCACGTTTTGCGTGGTGTACACGCGTGCCCCACGCAAGAGTTATTAATTAATATTAATTAATTAATCGATTATCAAAGTTTACGGCTTAGGGTGTTAGGGTGTTAGGGTGCTAGGGTGTTATCGCGGACGACTCCACAATACATCTTCACAATAGTACATCCTGTACTAAAAAGCAATTTCTTCAAGAAATTCCATACTGCAACAAAATTTTTGCAAAATTTCAAAGATTTCCGAGCCAAATTTGAAACTTTGAAAAACTGATATCCTGACGTTTTTTCAAAAATCCATATTGCAATCCATTTCCATCCTCGCTGTCATTTGTCATCCTCACTTCCTAATGGCAGTGCTCGAAATTAAAAAAAAATCCAAGTTGTCCTTATGCCAAATGCCGGACAACCAAACCCCTGACTTTGGTTGCCCTGATGACTGCTTGGTTGTCCTTAAAATATTATCTGACCTATTGCCTAATTATGAGTTTTGACTCAATTTTCACAATTCTCTGAAGTGCATTAATTCAAATAATAAATTCACAATGTTTCACAAAAAGTTAGTATATATGTAACTACTTGTTTACTTTATTCAGTGTCAAGGTTCAACACTTATAACATGTTCGAGTCCAGGGCTCGAAATTATTAGTCGCCAAATGCAAATTTTTAGTTGCCATAGAAGCCTTAAAACGTGTTTAAAATCATTATGGTTGCAAAATAAAATCAAAACAAAATATTTTTGCAAAACAAGCTTTAAAACAAACAAATTACATATTAAGACTTTCTAGCCACTAACTTTGTAGCTAACGTGAGCCAAACACGATCGCAAGTAACCAGAGACACAACCCATCAGCATACATGATGTACTCAATATTTTCACTAAGCTTGCAATGCATTATAGGGCGATCTGAACCCAGAAACGGTGAATGCCACTTGTGTGAGATGCTTGGGTGTATAAACTTCGATTCAGTTGATTTTAACAACCTTGGTTGCTTCCATTTATTACCTGAAGATTACCACTATATTTAGAGCTATTTTCCTGTGTCAAATTGATAACTTATTTTCGTTATTCTGTTGGACATCGCAGAAACTTAACGTAAGTACTTCGATCGATTCAGTACCTGGGTTGTCCGGCGGTTTTTTCTCGGACGACCGGGCCTTTAGTTTTACTGAAAAATGGTTGCCCGAAACAATTTTTAGTCGTCTCGGACGACCGGACGACCGCTAATTTCGAGCACTGTAATGGGTTCCTGTCATTTGTCGAGTGCTATTCTACAGAATCAAACCATTATTGTTCAACTTCCTATGATCTAGATATGTTTCTGAGCTTCCCAAAATCATGCTAAAATCAGGACAGTGTCCCTTTAACCCAATGACTACTAAACCGGCCAAAACCGGCCAGCCAAAACACGTGTTGTCAAATGCACTTGCCCTCCCTCCCTAAAGATTTTTTTATGTTCATCCCAGGTTTCATTAGCACACTGTGACAGGCAATCAGTCCTGCAAATGACCCAAAGGGCAGATGGAGAGCTGGCGGTGGAGTTTTAATAACTTCCTGTGGACGTACATTGACACAATTTTGGGGAAGCGACAAGCCAGGGAAATCTGCCTTACGGTGGAAAGGCATCCATGCCTTGAGTGCCAGGATGTGTAGCCGAAACTTATAGCTACTTATGGAATGAAAACGTTTTGTGCCAAGAGAATGATATGATTAGACTTGAACTCTTTTGCCGCTTTTGTGAACAAAAATAAAAAGAAGAAACTCAGAATATATAGAAATATAGGAAACAAAACTTTAGATGGCCTTGATCGACTGTCTCGTTCGACATGTTTGATTCACAATTTTTTTTGCGAATTCGATTTTGTTCGATGACCAAACAAAATCGAACTCAATCGAACATTGAGTTCGATTGAGTTCGATTGAGTTCGATTTCCGAACGTTCAATGTGATACGCCGGACCATTGGTATTAAATAATGACATGGTGCAACATTACATAGGTTAAGGCAATGTGCTATACTACTGCCGTATACTACTACCCATTACATATTACAGGTGATGTGCTCCTGTTATTGATCAGGAATGGGGCCATTATTACATCATAACATTGTGTTGTAAGCTTTTGACTATTTTAAAATGAAGCTTGTCTTAATTAAGCCATACAAATTAAAGCTTTTCCTGTTGTTGTTGCTTTTCTTTGATAAATATAAGAATAAATAAATATTTTCATTCAATAAATCAAGCATAGCTGCACAAAAGATGTGATATAATGATTGAAAGTGGACTGAAACTTTAATACGATAGATACGTGGCTTGTGTGTACGTGGGCATGGTTACTCACACAAATCAAAAGGATTTACCGCAGCTTTCTGTTTCTTTCTCGACTTAGCTGAAGTAAAAGTTAATTCATCTTCGTCCTCCTCGTCACCATGCGAGATTTCCAATTCTTTATCGCCCTGTAACTTCCTCAAAACGCGAGAGGACATCTTTCGGTTCTTCCTCAATTTGATTTCTACGGCTTGGTAGCCACGCTGAAAAACTAGTAGCCACGCCGGCAGTCCTTCCCGCGTGATCGTCACGCGAGTCACGCAGACGACACGCAGACAGGAAGAACACGAACTGATGTCGACGAAGAGATTTGGCTTTGCTTTCTTCACACTTGGGTCGATTTTGATCCAGGTGTGTTGTGGATGGAACATTGACAGCTCTAGATTCAAGCAGTTCTCTCATATCAAGACGAAAACGCCCAAATCCGTGCAAGAACAGGCCGTGAAAGATCTTATCACGCGACTCATTCCGAGATACGCCTCTAACTTTGTCATAGTGGTGAACTCCAGTCTTGGGCCGCATCCAGATCTGGACACTTTTCAGTACGTCACAGACGCAGGAGAGGGAAAGCTTGTAATAACTGGGACAACTGGAGTGGCAGCAGCTCTGGGATTTCAGCACTTTCTCAAGTACCAATGTCACGCTCATGTTTCATGGAGTGGAGATCAGCTCAATATTCCAGAACCATTCCCCGTTGTACAACGACCAGTCACAGTAACCAGTCCAAACAGGTAGCATCTAAGGCTATGTTCACACTTGGTGCCCGAGCACGGTGCCCGAGTACAATACTCACTCGGCACTAATGTGAACACACCTTTTTTCAAGTACCCACACCAGAATTCAGGCACGGTGCCCCTGCCCGGGTACAAGGTCTTGACCTTGTACTCGGGCACGGCCAACATGTCGATATCTTGGGTAATCAGTGTGTGAACACAGCACCATTTTGTGCTGGTGCCCAGGCACTAGTGCTCGGGCACCAAGTGTGAACATAGCCTAAGTTACCCTCCAATCTAGTACACCTGCTGTAAGGTAAGGGCACATTTACATTTGCCCCCCCCCCCCCCCCCCCATGTGAAAGGGGTGGGGATGCTCGCCATCTCTTTTAGGGGTGTAAATTACAGATTTGGTATTACCTAAGGTATTACTAGGGTGTTCAAGACAGAACGCCAACATTATTTTTTAACCATCAAAGTATTGTTTAGGGTAGAAGAAATAAAATATAAAAAGACACCGTCAGACTGTGTTTGGTGAAATGAAATCTGGTATCTTTTAGGGGTCAAATAAAGTTTGTCAGTTACACCCAGATTGATCTTCTTTAGGGGCTTAATTCAAATTTTCCGATGGGCATCCCACCACTTTCACACAGGAGACCCCCCCCACCCCCCCACCCGGGATTTACCCTGCATTCAGAGGTCAGTCACAGATAAGTCACAGTATTCAGTGAATGCTTTCTAAGGTGGACATCTTCGGGACCAGCTCTACCTGTCGCTTTAGAGAGGTGTTTGCCTTATAGAGAGTTTAGTTATACAGTCAACTCTCTCTAAGACCGGCACCAACTGTCCGTCTTAGAGAGTTGTCCGGCTTATAGAGAGCTTAGATAGAGTAAATGACTGAAAAACGGCGCACAGGGACCAACACCAGGTGTCCGTTTTATAGAGGTGTCCGTTTTATAGAGGTGTCCGTCTTATAGAGGTGTCCATTAAGAGAGAGTTGACTGTAGACGAACAAGTGAAATTTGGTCTGGACAAGCCAGCCAAGCATGGACAAGCCGACCAAGCATGTCCACCTTAGAGATGTGTCCACCATAAAGAGAGTTTCATTACAGACAAACAAGTGATATTCGGCCTGGACCAGCCAGCAGCAACTATGTCCGCCTTAGAGAGGTGTCCGCCTTTCAGTGGTGCCTGCTTTGAGAGAGTTGAGTGTAAACCAGTCCAAACAGGTAGCCTCCTGTAAGGACTCACACCCCCATTTACCCTGCATTCAGAAGTCTAGTAATTTAATTCCTTCCTGGAAATTGGTCTCGACATGCATGCAGCTGGTTTATACCCTCCCATAAGAGGGAACTGAGTCCCAGCTACATATGAACACTTCAATTGGAACCTCCATTAGGGCTGAGATCACCACCCATAATGGGCCACTTAGATTTGATATTTTCTTGATGAAACGCTGATACTGGTATTACTTCCTGCCAAAAAATCCACAAATCATTACAGTGGAACCCTGTTAATCCGACACCAACTGGCCACCAAAATCTGGTCTTATTAACAGGGTGGTCGTAAGTTCGGGGAAAAAGAAAGTGATTGTATTAACGAGGTGGTCATTAAATGTTTTTTGCTTAATCAGTATTTTATCAACAAAAAACCTACATCCTCTACTAGATAAAAGTTGCACTTACCATCAGGGAAATGTATATTAATAATATTGCATGCTAATAATTTTCATATTCCATTTTAGTGCAGCCTGTATATATATCTGCCATACCTGCATTTATTTATTATTATTATTGATTTTAAATAAGAACATGTACATATATAGGCCTTAATTATGTGCAGAGCATGAGCATGAAGAGTGTAGGTGAGATGAGGTGTTAAACACCACCCCCTCCCCCAATCCCACCCCACCCATCCACAGGGCCTCTACAATGCTACCTGTTAAATATACATACATACAGGACACATAAATTTAATGAAATTATTGCTCCATACACCTTAGATTTCGCTATTACCAGAATGTGTGTACAGTAAGCTACTCTTTTGTGTGGTGGAACTGGACTCGCTGGGAGCGTGAAATTGATTGGATGGCTATGAATGGCATTAATCTGCCACTGGCTTTCAATGGACAGGAGGCAATCTGGCAAACAGTTTATCTGAAGATGGGTCTCACTCAGGAAGAAGTTGATCAGCATTTTGGAGGACCAGCTTTTCTTGCCTGGTATGTACGATACCATCGTACCTTTTGGTGGTTAAAATTTGTGGCTTGGTTTAAATAGGGGTGGCGAATGGTAAATTCGAGACTTTGCGAGACGGCGAGACGGCGAGACTAGCGTTTTTCTCTGCGAGAGCAAGACTTTTGAGTTTTTAGATTGTGAGACCAAGATGGAGACTCCAAAACTGCTTTGCAGAAAAATCAAGATTGCGAGACATACAGAACCACTCAAAAACGAGACTGCGAGACCCGTGAAATTTGACTAAAATTTTGCGAGACCAATATTTTTGTACCATTCGCCACGTACCCCTTTTAAATCTAAGATGTCAACTGACTTAGAGTTATTTGGATACCTTTTAGGTGTCTGCCTTAATATGTGCAACAGAGCACGAAGAGAGGGTTTCAAAATTTCAGACAATATATTATCCCCACACTTTATTTGGGAGTTAACCCCCATCCCCAGCAGTGGTTTATTCCCTAGAACATCATAGTTTGTATTGATATTATGAGGAGAAATTATGTATACCTGCCAACTCTCACTCCTTAGGCATGAGTCTCATGCCTGCTGGTCAAAAACTTCAATCTCATGCCAGCTCACGCTTACGGACCAATTTCTCACGTCTGACTGAAAAAGTTGAGCTATTACAGCCTTAAACTAACATATTTTCGAAAAATATGTAAACTCGAACCAACGCAAGGAAACGTAGTCCTATTTAATAATAATGCTATATGTCGTGTTTGAATCCTTCATACCATGTCAGAACGCATTGTGGAACTGGATACAAAACTCTTCGTTAAACGTTCGGAAATCTTCGAATCATCTTCGGAAATCTTCGGATGTCTTCGGCAACGTTCGGAAATCGTTGAAACACCTTCAGAAATCCAAGTACTCTGAGGACAAAAATCTCACGCATTTGACTCAGGAAAAGTTTCGCAGGTATAAATTATGTGATTCAAAACACTATCGGAATCTTGCTCTCGACCAATTCATGGAGAATCAAATGGTTTCTGAAGTTAAATGAGAACTTTGTTACAGAAACTCTTGAACCATTTTATGCCTTTATAAAAAGTGTATTTATTTACCAGAACTGATTGTGACTTGGTTTAATTTGTCACAGGGCAAGAATGGGCAACCTGCGTGGATGGGGAGGTCCTCTTCCATCATCATGGCACACAAATCAGTTGGAGTTACAGCATAAAATCTTGGAGCGGATGCGAGCATTTGGTATAATCCCTGTTCTGCCAGGTTTTGCTGGACATGTTCCAGAAGGTTTAATCAGAATCTACCCAAAGGCCAATGTTTCAAGGCTAAGTGACTGGGCCATTTCAATAAACACATACTGTTGCACATATCTTCTGGATCCCTCTGACCCTCTTTTTAAGGTGTGTTATACATTGTGACTGTCAGAAAAAGTTCTCCAATATTCCAAACCCTGTACATTGGACTACAGTTGAACCTCTCTATAACGGCCTGCACCCAGGAGCAGAATTAACTGCCTCAGTTCATGTTGTAGAGTGGTGGCCAGTAGGGCGATTTCAATAAGGGTAAAGTGTATGGATTGGCGTATGATCAGGGCAAAAAATCCTGGTCGTTATAGATACCCATCCCATCCCAAAGAAGGTCATTGGAAATTCCAGGGGGGAGGGTGGTCTCAAAAGCCAAAATTTGTAAAGGAAAGTATGAAGCTAAACTGGAATATCCAGGGGGTTGGGAGGTTCAAACCAAAAAAACAATAGGGGGAGGGGGGGGGGGGGGGGTATGAAACCCAGAGAGATGTAGGGTGGTGGTGGGGTGGGGTGGTGAATGGTCTATCAAAAATATTTTAATGAATCTCGGCAAATTTAAGCCGAGTCTCGTAATCTCGTCGCTTAAAAAAGCGTCTTGGAATCTCGGGCTCACCAGAAATAGGACGTCTCGGAGTCTCGAATTTTGAATCTCACCAATGCAGCTTCTTTTATACTCTATTTTCTCAGAGTTTTGGATCACTGCGTCTCGGGCTCGGATTTTTGGAGCGCAAAGTCTCGGCTCGGATTTTTACTACTACTGATCAATCCCAATATTTCAGAAAATTTATTTTTACGATTTAATGACTCAGAGATCGAGGCAGTGGCCTAATGTTAGCGCGTTGTACTCCAGATCGAGCGGTCCGGGTTCGAGCCCTGGCCGAGATCACTTTAATCGCGATCTCACAGTGCTTCTCTCCACCCAGGAGTCAGTAAATGGGTACTGGCGACAAAATGCTGGGGGGTAACCTGCGATGGACTAGCAGCCCATCCAGGGGGAGTAGCAATACTCCTAGTCGGCTTCATGCTACGGAAACCGGGATAAGCTCAGTGGCAGTGTGGGCCAGTTTGGCCTGAGTGCAGCTTTACCTGCTATAATGAGTACTAGTATTTGCACCTGTCTACTGTACTTATAAACTAACACCTGTTGCAGCAAATTGGTGGAGCATTTATCAAAGAACTCATGTCTGAGTTTGGCACAAATCATATCTACAATGCTGACACTTTCAATGAGATGACTCCACGATCAAGCGAGCCTTCATATCTGTCCGGTGCCAGTAAAGCAGTGTATGACGGAATGCTAGCCGGGGATCCAAATGCTACCTGGCTCATGCAGGGGTGGCTTTTCCAGAAACACAGCATTTTGGAAGCCACCACAAATCAAGGCATTGTTACAAGGTACTAGTAGACTATTAAAAAAGCTCCATCTTTTTCTCCAGACAATAACAATATTGTAGTCAATTATAGGGTGTTAAAATCTCAAATAAGCACCATTAGAGTTATTCCGATACCGCTAGAGTATCAAGACGTAAAAATAGGATAGGAAGTAGTTTTGTTTTAGAATTGGTGCCTCTTATATTTAAGGGTGAAAAGGAACTCAAGCCACACCAACCTCTAAGAAGTACTAATCTTGTTTGTCCTATCAAAATTTATGACGATAGAAAACAACACCCTGGCCACACTCTGTATGTTGACCTGTACAATGTAGCATGTTATGCTGGGTCTTTATGGAAATTAATTCTCTTTACTATTTTTTTCTTTTTTAAAGGGGTACCCCAAGGTCAAATGATTATCTTAGATTTGTATGCAGAGGTTCATCCTGTGTGGCAAAGAACAGAATCATTTTATGGACAGCCATTCATTTGGTGTATGCTTCACAACTTTGGAGGGAATATCGGTTTTTATGGAAATTTCATGAGTGTCACTTCAGGTATATCACATCTTCTCATATATCTATTGGTGGTATTCACTGTTCGGAGAATCAAAGTTAAGATAGTTAAAGCTCGAGTGTAATGGTAATGCCCTTTTTTCTGATAATTTGATAATCCATAAGGTTGCATGGGCAATAAATTTACCAGGAAACTTTTTTTTTAAATTTTCCATACTCGGGAGGGGATGGCCAGAGTGCCGTAGTCCCTAATGCCGCACAACAACAACAACAACAACAATATGCCACAATGTACTTTAATATAATTATGCAGTCAAATTCAAAACAAGGATTTCATTGTTGTGATACAGTCAAACCTCCTGTTAGCGGACACCCTCGGGACCAGGAAAGGTGTCTGCTTATGGGAGGCTAAAATGTAGTGTGTATGTAGCTGGGAACATGGCCAAGTGTCTGCTTACGAGAGGTATCTGCCTATTATGCAATAAATTATGAAATTTGACTGTTCATTCAAATCACTGTGCATCACTCAGATATTGGTGTTCCTGTGGCTCAGTGTCGACACCTTGACTTTATACTCTATTATTATCCCTCTTGCCATTTCAGGGCCCATCAATGCTTTCACGCATAAAGGCTCTACCATGATTGGTACAGGATTAACACCAGAAGGAATTGAACAAAATGATGTCATCTATGAGCTAATGAATGAGATGGGATGGAGGTCAGAGCCGGTTGACATTCTGTCCTGGGTAAAGGAGTATTCCTACAGAAGGTACGGTGGCATGAACAACTACTCACTGAATGCTTGGACGCTGCTGAGCGGAAGCGTCTACAGTTGTACTGATGGGCATTCAGATCACATTCATTCAGTCATTGTAATGCGCCCATCACTTCGCTTAACCTTCAAGGTGTGGTACATGCCCGAGGATGTGTGGCAAGCGTGGGATTCACTGGTTATGACAGCAGACAGTTTCAATCCAGTGGAACCTTTCAGGTGATAATGTAAAGCTTTGTATGAAGTGATAGTCTTGGGTAGGGCCAGTGATTAATACATTCACTGTCAGTGTAATAGTATTATAACTGGAGGGATATGCGACAGTCAGTACTAAGCTTTAATCTCATACCACCAAGGCTGATGACTGATAAAATTGACAGGGAGGTGCAAAGGATTTTTTGTGGCACACAAAATGGCAATTTTGTTAGTTTTGGGAGTCATAAATTTTTGGCAATATTTTTTGGCTAATTCATGCTCAAAGTGGTGTTTCGGAATTAATTTGATTGCACCTCTCCATCTTACTGCGCTTTTCAATGACACACTAGTCTGAAGTTAAAACCCAACGAAAGATTGTGTTTTTCACTGCCATCAATCATAATTGCAACTACAACCAATGGACCCTGAAAAACAAATAAACAAACAAGGATCAAAATCTACTAATCACAACCCACAGACATGACCTTTTGAACCTGTTGAAGCGAACTTCTGTTTCTTTAGAGGTTAGATGATTGATGGCACCAAAAAATTGAGCTCAGTTTGCATGTTATTTAAAGGCGCAGTAATTCCCATTGAACTGGTTGAAGAATTTTTTTATGCCAAGGGTGTGAAGTTCTCAATCAATTTATTATTGATCAATGATGATTGTAATAATCTAGCATCATAGCCGAGGATAGCTATTATCTAGCATCATAGGCATGCAATGCGTGCAGAGGATAGCTATTATCTAGCATCATAGGTATGCAATGCGTGCAGAGGACAGCTATTATCTGGCATCATAGGCATGCAATGCGTGCAGATGATAGCATCTAGCATCTAGCATCTGTTAGGCTTGAATTGCATGCAGAGGGCTCGTAGTTGACTAGCCCTTTGCATACGTTCCTATGACGCTAGCTAATAATGGTTTATTGTTTATTATTTGAAGGTATGACCTGGTGGATGTAACTCGTCAGGCTCTGCAACTGATTGCCATTACCACCTATCATGACATAATTACTGGCTACAATCACAAATCTAAATCTGAAGTCCAAGCAGCTGCAGCAAAGCTGTATGAATTATTTACAGACATGGATGCCATTCTCTCGTCAAACCAGTACTTCCTGTTGGGACATTGGCTCAACAGCGCCAAGGCACTCGCAACAAATGCCCAGGAGAGCAAGCTGTACGAGTACAATGCTCGTAACCAAATTACTTTATGGGGTCCGCGGGGGAATATTGATGACTATGCCAACAAGATGTGGGGTGGGCTTGTGAACAGTTACTACAAACCGCGCTGGGAACTCTTCGTTTCTCTTCTTGTTGACGCAATTTCACATGGAACTAAGTTTGACAGTACTAAGTTTAAAGCTGCTGTCTTAGACCAGGAAACACAGTGGACGTACAACACCAGTTCATTTCCAGACAGTCCTGTTGGTGACACATTAACTATTGCTAAAATGCTACATGGAAAGTACAGGCCAAAGAAATATTGATTTATAATATTATTATGGGCCATAACATTTTTAATGCCTTAGTCAAGCAGAGGACACTTTGATTGGCACAAGAAACTGCCTTTGACTTTCAATCTAAAGTGTGGTAATGACTACAGTTGAACCTCTCTAATACGGACACCGAAGGGACGGAGCAAAGTGTCAGTATTACAGAGGTGTCCGTATTATAGAGGTTATGAATATGACATCACATTAAAAGCTCCACTGATGATAAGAAATCTCGATAATAAATGGCGATAACATGTCGATAAACATGGACAATGGTATGGGCGATGGATTAACTTTGATCTGTAACCAAAAACATGAAATTGTATTGAAAACGGACTGCTAACATTGGAGTGTCCGTAACAAAGAGGTTAATTTTATATGAATTTGCTCTCTGGGCTGAGGTTTAATGTCTGTTGTCCGTATTAGAGAGGGTCCGTATTATAGAGGGGTTTTTTTCAGAGATATATGGGCATTTTGCCGGGACCAAGGGAGCTGTCCGTAATAGAGGTGTCCGTATTAGAGAGGTGTCCATAACAACTGTACCTTTCAAGAGACTTGTTTCTCGGGTAGCAAAGGCATAGACAAATATTACATAGCGGACACTCAAACATGAAGGTACTTTCAATACCTGCCGACCTTTGATGCTGCAGCTATTGAATAGATGTGAATCAAAGGTAGTCAAAGGCGTTTTTTTTTTACCAGGGAGGTCTCCCAGGTGGATATAAAAGTGACAGGGGTGATCATCATGGGCACGCAATGCGTGCAGAAGATTTTGATATATTTTTATATTTTGTAGAAAACTGGCTAATCAAGAAACATCCTCAGCTTTACTGTAGATAGCCACAACCCCAGTTTAGAAATAATTTAGACAGTAAAGTGATGTTCCACATAGGTAAAAACAAACAAGTACGATTTCAGAACACTGAATGATACACAAAACCAGTCCATCAAAACAATCCAGTTTCATTTTTATTATCATTATTTTTATCATTACAATCAAGTGGACAAAATGAGTTGTTTTCAAACACCTGAAATGATAAGCTGAATAAACCTTAACTGACATCATGAGTACATTTACATTATTAAAAGTACTTCATGAATACCAAGACTTAGTGCAAATAATTTCTGTCAGTAAACCTATGTTACAAAGCGACTTAACGTTTCTCTTGAAAATCTGTATTCAACTCTTTTAACAATACTTGGAAGTCTTATTATTAATAAAAACACTTTTTCTACTCAAAACCTTTGCATATTTTCACTTATGATTAGCGAGCCATCGCACAGTGAGGTGCAAAGAAACGAACAAAGTTTAACTCTTAACATTTCAGGATTTGTAGCAATCAACTTAAAGCACAAGCTCTTTGTCGTAACCTACTAAATCAGCATGTTTTTTTAAGGCTAGGATAACAAATATGTCAGGAACTTTTAACGACAACTCCAGGGAGGGGGCGGGACTAATATTAATCAGCAAAAGAAGATAAAACTTTGTAATTTTCGCAGTACTTGAAGGGGCTGTCATCAAATACTGGTATTTGATCAAAGAACTGTAAAAATGCAGAAAAAGGTCTGCTCAACTTCTGGAAAAACTTTATGAACAGTTCAACCAACTGAGACAAAAATGACTTATTTCTACAGGAACTCCATGTTCCAACAAGAATTTTCCAAACTTTCAAAGAAATCCTGAGCTTTAAAACGCTCAAGTTTCTTTACTAAAATTGACAATGGTGCCCTTCAAGAACATGCCAAGTTTTCTTTCTTTTTTTAAGCTTTTAGTTTTGCTTGCCTAGCCTTTACTGTAACATGTATCTTCATTATTTATAACAATCACCATCAACTGATTTTTCCATGAACAAAGGCATCCTACACAACTCCTTTGAACACAGAATACTAAAACTTATAAAAAATAAAAAAAATAAAAACTTATATACCCATTACATATTACAGGTGATGTGCTCCTGTTATTGATCAGGAATTAAGCTTACATCATAACATTGTGTTGTATTTACACCTATTTCAATTAACGTTGTCGGATAAAAATCGGATAAAAGCGTAAAGCCTACAAGACAATACCAAATGGTAGTCTGGGTATTCATTAGAATTTGCATATCGCTGGAAAATAAATCTACACGTTTTTATTTCGCACGTGCTATATTTGGTTTGCCCCGAATTATATAATTTGTTTTTCCATGTTTTTCACTAGCTGATTCTGCTAAAATTTAGTTTGGCTAAAAGTAGCTTACTTCTACAGGTTTAAAACAAAAAGGAAACGTTATAAATAATGTTTGTCATGTTACATCTCATTAGTATTCGGTGCGTGCAGCAGTTTTCTACTTTTACCCATGTTACCTTTCGGTCTTGTCTTGCGGGCTTTGCGGGCTTTTAAAAACATTTCTATCCGACAACGTTAATTGAAATAGGTGTATATTGACTATTAATTAAGCCATACAAATTAAAGCTTTCCTGTTGTTGTTGCTTTTCTTTGATAAATATAAGAATAAATAAATATATTTTCATTCAATAAATCAAGCATAGCTGCACAAAAGATGTGATATAATGATTGAAAGTGGACTGCAGAAGCTTTATACGATACGTGGCTTACTTACTCACCAAATCAAAAGGATTTACAACGGCTTTCTGTTTCCTTCTCGACTTAGCTGAAGTAAAGGTTAACTCATCTTCGTCCTCCTCGTCATCATGCGATATTTCAAATTCTTTATCGCCCTGTAACTTCCTCAAAACGCGAGAGGACATCTTTTCAGTTCTTCCTCAATTTTATTTCTACGGCTTGGTAACCACGCTGAAAACTTAGTAGCCACGCCGGCAGTCTTTACGTCTTAAGTCACGCAGACACGCAGACAGGAAGAGACAGGAAGAACATGAACATATACCTGCCAACGTCCCTGCCAACTTTTCCTGAGTCAAATGCGTGGGATTTTTGTCTTTTATTTCCGAAGACGATCCGACGATTTCCGACCGTTGCCGAAGACATCCGGAGATTTCCGAAGATTTCCGAACGTTAACGAAGCGTTCGTATCCAGTTCTACAATGTGTTCAGACACGGTTTGAAGGATTCAAACACGACATATTGTGTTATTTATAGGTCTATGTTTCCTCGTATTGGTTCAAGTTTACATATTTTTCGAAAGTGTGTCAGTTAATGCTGTAATAGCTCCAATTTTTCAGCCAGGCGTGAGAAATTGGTCCGTAGGCGTGAGCGGGCGTGAGATCGAAGTTTTCGACCGACAGGCGTGAGAATCACGCCTAAGGCGTGAGAGCTGGCAGGTATAAAAGTTTCAACATGTCGAAGAAGATCCAGGTGTGTAGTGGATGGAACATTGACAGCTCTAGATTCAAGCAGTTCTCTCATATCAAGACGAAAACGCCAAAATCTGTGCAAGAACAGGCCGTGAAAGATCTTATCACGCGACTCATTCCGAGATACGCCTCTAACTTTGTCATAGTGGTGAACTCCAGTCTTGGGCCGCATCCAGATCTGGACACTTTTCAGTACGTCACAGACGCAGGAGAGGGAAAGCTTGTAATAACTGGGACAACTGGAGTGGCAGCAGCTCTGGGATTTCAGCACTTTCTCAAGTACCAATGTCACGCTCATGTTTCATGGAGTGGAGATCAGCTCAATATTCCAGAACCATTCCCCGTTGTACAACGACCAGTCTCAGTAACCAGTCCAAACAGGTAGCATCTAAGGCTATGTTCACACTTGGTGCCCGAGTACAATTGAATTCTCACTCGGCACTAATGTGAACACACCTTTTTTCAAGTACCCACGTCAGAATTCGGGCACGGTGCCCCTGCCCGGGTACAAGGTCTTGACCTTGTACTAGGGCATGGCCAACATGTCGATATCTTGGGTAATCAGTGTGTGAACACAGCACCATTTTGTGCTGGTGCCCAGGCACTAGTGCTCGGGCACCAAGTGTGAACATAGCCTAAGTTACCCTCCAATCTAGGACACCTGCTGTAAGGTAAGGGCACATTTACATTTCCCCCCCCCCCCCCCATGTGAAAGGGGGGGGGGGGGAATGTAATGGCCCATCTCTTTTAGGGGTGTAAATTACAGATTTGGTATTACCTAGGGTGTTCAAGACGGAATGCCAACATTATTTTTTAACCATCAAGGTATTGTTTAGGGTTGAAGAAATAAGATATAAAAAGACACCATGGCCATCATACGTGTTGGTCAAATAAAGCTTGAGTCACACCCAGATTGATCTTCTTTAGGGCTTACTTCAAATTTTCAGATGGGCAATCCCCACCACTTCCACATGGGAGACGGGAGACCCCCCCAACCCGGAATTTACCCTGCATGCAGAGGTCAGTCACAGATAAGTCACAGTATACAGTGAATGCTCTCTAAGCTGGACATCTTCGGGACCAGCTCTATCTGTCGCTTTAGAGAGGTGTTTGCCTTATAGAGAGTTTAGTTATAGACGAACAAGTGAAATTTGGCCTGGACAAGCCAGCCAACTATGTCCGCCTTAGAGAGGTGTCCGCCTTACAGTGGTGCCTGCTTTGAGAGAGTTGAGTGTATAAACCAGTCCAAACAGGTAGCCTCCTGTAAGGACTCACACCCCCATTTACCCTGGAAATTGGTCTCGACATGCATGCAGCTGGTTTATACCCTCCCATAAGAGGGAACTGAGAAAGGGAACTGAGTCCCAGGTACATATGAACACTTCATTTGGAACCTCCATTAGGGCTGAGATCACCACCCATAATGGGCCACTAATAGATTTGATCTTTTCTTGATGAAACGCTGATACTGGTATTACTTCCTGCCAAAAATCCACAAATCATTACAGACTGTGGAACCCTGTTAATCCGACCACCAACTGGCCACCAAAATCTGGTCTTATTAACAGGGTGGTCGTAAAAGGGGTTTTAAAATAAGAAAATGAACAACAGAACTTTAGTTCGGGAAAAAGAAAGTGGTTGTATTAACGAGGTGGTCATTAAATGTGTTTTTTGCTCAATCAGTATTTTATCAACAAAAAACCTACATCCTCTACTAGATAAAAGTTGCACTTACCATCAGGGAAATGTATAATAATATTGCATGCTAATAATTTTCATATTCCATTTTAGTGCAGCCTGTATAATATATATCAGCCATACCTGCATCTATTTATTATTATTATTGATTTGAAATAAGAACATGTACATATATGGGCCTTAATTATGTGCAGAGCATGAGCATGAAGAGTGTAGGTGAGATGAGGTGTTAAACACCACCCCCTCCCCCAATCCCACCCCACCCATCCACAGGGCCTCTACACAATGCTACCTGTTAAATATACATACATACAGGACACATAAATTTAATGAAATTATTGCTCCATACACCTTAGATTTCGCTATTACCAGAATGTGTGTACAGTAAGCTACTCTTTTGTGTGGTGGAACTGGACTCGCTGGGAGCGTGAAATTGATTGGATGGCTATGAATGGCATTAATCTGCCACTGGCTTTCAATGGACAAGAGGCAATCTGGCAAACAGTTTATCTGAAGATGGGTCTCACTCAGGAAGAAGTTGATCAGCATTTTGGAGGACCAGCTTTTCTTGCCTGGTATGTACGATACCATCGTACCTTTTGGTGGTTAAAATTTGTGGCTTGGTTTAAATTGTCACTGTTAGAGTTATTTGGATGTCTTTTAGGGTGTCTGCCTTATGTGCAACAGAGCACGAAGAGAGGGTTTCAAAATTTCAGACAATTATCCCCACACTTTTAATTGGGATCGGAGTACCCCCATCCCCAGGGGTTTATTCCCTAGAACATCATAGTTTGTATTGATATTACAAGGAGAAATTATGTATACCTGCCAACTCTCATGCCTATCAGAATCTTGCTCTCGACCAATAATATTCATGGAGAATCAAATGGTTTCTGAAGTTAAATGAGAACTTTGTTACAGAAAACGAGTGAGGACTGGAACCATTTTGTGCCTTTATAAAAAGTGTATTTATTTACCAGAACTGATTGTGACTTGGTTTAATTTGTCACAGGGCAAGAATGGGTAACCTGCATGGATGGGGAGGTCCTCTTCCATCATCATGGCACACAAATCAGTTGGAGTTACAGCATAAAATCTTGGAGCGGATGCGAGCATTTGGTATAATCCCTGTTCTGCCAGGTTTTGCTGGACATGTTCCAGAAGGTTTAATCAGAATCTACCCAAACGCCAATGTGACTGGGCTAAGTGACTGGGCCATTTCAATAACACATACTGTTGCACATATCTTCTGGATCCCTTGGACCCTCTTTTTAAGGTGTGTTACATTGTGACTGTCACAACAGAAAAAGTTATCCAATATTCCAAACCCTGTATACACTGGACTACAGTTGAACCTCTCTATAACGGCCACCCAGGAGCAGAATAACCTGGCTGTTCATGTTGTAGAGTGGTGGACAGTAGGGCGATTTCAATAAGGGTAAAGTGTATGGATTGGTGTATGATCAGGGCAAAAAATCCTGGTTGTTATAGATACCCATTCCATCCCAAGGAAGGTCATTGGAAATTCCAGGGGGAGGGTGGTCTCAAACGCCAAAATTTTTAAAGGAAAATATGAACTAAACTGGAATTTCCAGGGGGTTGTGAGGGTTCAAACCAAAAAAACAATGGGGGGGGGGGGGGGGGGGGGTATGAAACCCAGAGAGATGTAGGTTGTTCCAAGCAACTGATCAATCCCAATATTTCAGAAAATTTATTTCTGTGATTTAATGAATTGTACTATAATGAGTTTGGAGATGCGCGCGGTGGCTTAATGGTTAGCGCGTTCTACTACAGATCGAGTGGTCCAGGTTCGAGTCCTGGCCGGGGTCATTGTGTTGTGTTCTTGGGCAAAACACTTTACTCTCACAGTGCCTCTCTCCACCCAGGAGTTAATAAATGGGTACCGGTGACAAAATGCTGAGGGTAACCTGCAATGGACTAGCTGTAGCATCCCATCTGGGGGGTAGCAATACTCCTAGTCGGCTTCATGTTATGGAAACCGGGTTAAGCTCTGGCAGTGTGGGCCAGTTTGGCCTGAGCGCAGCTTTACCTGCTATAATGAGTACTAGTATCTGCACCTGTCTACTGTACTTATAAACTAACACCTGTTGCAGCAAATTGGTGGAGCATTTATCAAAGAACTCATGTCTGAGTTTGGCACAAATCATATCTACAATGCCGATACTTTTAATGAGATCACTCCACGATCAAGTGAGCCTTCATATCTGTCCGGTGCCAGTAAAGCAGTGACTATGACGGAATGCTAGCCGGGGATCCAAATGCTACCTGGCTCATGCAGGGGTGGCTTTTCCAGAACTCAGCATTTTGGAAGCCACCACAAATCAAGGCATTGTTACAAGGTACTAATATTAATAGTGTTAAAAAAAAAACCCTTCTTTTTCTCCACTGTCTTGTTAAAATCTAAAATAAGCACCATAATTAGAGTTATTCCGATACCTGCTAGAGTATCAAGATGTAAAAAATAGGATAGGAAGTAGTTTTGTTTTAGGGGTGAAAATGAACTCAAGCCACACCCAAACTATAAAAGGTACAAGAATCTTGTTTGTCCTTTCACCTGGTCCTTTCAAAATTTCTTACAATAAATAAACAACACCCTGGCCACTCTAGATCTGTTGACCTGTGGCATGTAATTTGTGGTTTCAGAAAATATCTATACCCCCTCCATGGAATGTTTTTTAGTTTGAATCCCACCCCCATCCCCCTGGAATTTCCAGGTTAGCTTCATACTTTCCTTTAAAATTTTGGCTTGTGAGACTCCGGCCACCTCTCCCCCTCGGAGTTTCCAATGACCTTCCATGGGGTGGGTATGGAATATTAAATTTTCCTGGAACTGCACAATGCTGGGTCTTTATGGAAAATAATTCTCTTTTCTCTTTTTTCCCCTTTTTTTAAGGGGTACCCCAAGGTCAAATGATTGTCTTAGATTTGTATGCAGAGGTTCATCCTGTGTGGCAAAGAACAGAATCATTTTACGGGCAGCCATTCATTTGGTGTATGCTTCACAACTTTGGAGGGAATATCGGTTTTTATGGAAATTTCATGAATGTCACTTCAGGTATATCACATCTTCTCTTATTATTGTTGTAAACACCTGCATATATTGATGGTATTCACTGTCCGGAGAATCAAAGTTAAGATAGTTAAAGCTCGACTGTAATGGTAATGCCCTTTTTTCTAATAATTTAATAACCCATAAGGTTGGGCAATAAATTTACCAGGAAACTTTTTTTTAAAATTTTCCATACTCGGGAGGGGATGGCCAGAGTGCCGTAGTCCCTAATGCCGCACAACAACAACAACAATATGCCACAATGTACTTTAATATAATTATGCAGTCAAATTCAAAACAAGGATTTCATTGTTGTGATACAGTCAAACCTCCTGTTAGCGGACACCCTCGGGACCAGGAAAGGTGTCTGCTTATGGGAGGCTAAAATGTAGTGTGTATGTAGCTGGGAACATGGCCAAGTGTCCGCTTACGAGAGGTGTCTGCCTATGGGAGGTGTCTGTTAGCAGAGTTTCGACTGTATATGCAATTATGAAATTTGATCGTTCATTCTAATCACTGTGCGTCACTCAGATATTGGTGTTGCTGTGGCTCAGTGGCGACACCTTTACTTAATTATACTCTATTATCATCCCTCTTGCCATTTCAGGGCCCATCAATGCAATAACGCATAAAGGCTCTACCATGATTGGTACAGGATTAACACCAGAAGGAATCGAACAAAATGATGTGATCTATGAGCTAATGAATGAGATGGGATGGAGGTCAGAGCCGGTTGACATTCTGTCCTGGGTAAAGGAGTATTCCAACAGAAGGTACGGTGGCATGAACAACTACTCACTGAATGCTTGGACTCTGCTGAGCGGAAGCGTCTACAATTGTACTGATGGGCATTCAGATCACATTCATTCAGTCATTGTAATGCGCCCATCACTTCGCTTAACCTTCAAGGTGTGGTACATGCCAGAGGATGTGTGGCAAGCGTGGGATTCACTGGTTATGACAGCAGACAGTTTCAATCCAGTGGAACCTTTCAGGTGATAATGTAAAGCTTTGTATGAAGTGATAGTCTTGGGTAGGGCCAGTGATTAATACATTCACTGTTTCAGTGTAATAGTATTATAACTGGAGGGATATGCGACAGTCAGTACTAAGCTTTAATCTCATACCACCAAGGCTGATGACTGATAAAATTGACAGGGAGGTGCAAAGGATTTTTTGTGGCACACAAAATGGCAATTTTGTTAGTTTTGGGAGTCATAAATTTTTGGCAATATTTTTTGGCTAATTCATGCTCAAAGTGGTGTTTTGGAATTAATTTGATTACACCTCTCCATCTTACTGCGCTTTTCAATGACACACTAAGTCTGAAGTTAAAACCCAACGAAAGATTGTGTTTTTCACAGCCATCAATCATAATTGCAACTACAACCAATGGACCCTGAAAAACAAATAAACAAACAAGGATCAAAATCTACTAATCACAACCCACAGACATGACCTTTTGAACCTGTTGAAGCAAACTTCTGTTTCTTTAGAGGTCAGATGATTGATGGCACCAAAAAATGAGCTCAGTTTGCATGTTATTTAAAGGCGCAGTAATTCCCATTGAACTGGTTGAAGAATTTTTTTATGCCAAGGGTGTGAAGTTCTCAATCAATTTATTCATATTATCTGGCATCATAGGCTAGCAATGCGTGCAGATGATTACAGCATCTGTTAGGCTTGAATTGCATGCAGAGGGCTCGTAGTTGACTAGCCCTTTGCATATGTTCCTATGAGGCTAGCTAATAATGGTTTATTGTTTATTATTTGAAGGTATGACCTGGTGGATGTAACTCGTCAGGCTCTCCAACTGATTGCCATTACCACCTATCATGACATAATTACTGGCTACAATCACAAATCTAAATCTGAAGTCCAAGCAGCTGCAGCAAAGCTGTTTGAATTATTTACAGACATGGATGCCATTCTCTCGTCAAACCAGTACTTCCTGTTGGGACATTGGCTCAACAGCGCCAAGGCACTCGCAACAAATGCCCAGGAGAGCAAGCTGTATGAGTACAATGCTCGTAACCAAATTACTTTATGGGGTCCGCGGGGGAATATTGATGACTATGCCAACAAGATGTGGGGCGGGCTTGTGAACAGTTACTACAAACCACGCTGGGAACTCTTCGTGTCTTTTCTGATTGATGCGATTTCGCATGGAACTAAGTTTGACAGTAATAAGTTTAAAGCTTCCGTCTTAGAACAGGAAACACAGTGGACACGCAACACCAGTTCATTTCCAGACAGTCCTGTTGGTGACACATTAACTATCGCAAAAATGCTACATGGAAAGTACAGGCCAAAGAAATATTGATTTTGTATTCAATGGGCCATAACATTTTTAATGCCTTAGGCTACGTTCACATTGTACCAGATCCACTTTGGATCCGGTACAAAATTTGCACGGATAGGCCTTCCGTTTACACTATAACTGCTATCCGGACAGGTTTCGGACCGCCTATCCGTGCAAGTTTTGTACCTGCTCCAGGAGCAGGTACAGTTTTGGATCCGAAACGGTCTAAAGTTGTACCGGCACAATGTGAACAGGTTGAACGGTTCCGTTTTCGTTGTACTGCGCATGAGTAACATGGTAAAAATGATTATGAACCGGCCGTACAGTGTGAACAAATGAAAAAACAATACCGGGACAGTGTGAACAAGTGTGAAACTTGCACGGATCCAAACTGTACCTGCACCGATCCAACCTGTAACGGTACAATGTGAACGAAGCCTTAGTCAAGCAGAGGACACTTTGATTGGGCACAAGAAACTGCATTTGACTTTCAATCTAAGGTGGTAATGACGACTACCTTTGCAAGAGACTTGTTTCTCAGGTAGCAAAGGCCATCTGATCAAAGGTGACAAGCCTTTGAAGACAAATATTACAGAGCGGACACTCAAATCATAAACGCTATGGCTTTATTTTCTACTTTTTTCAAACTAGCCAATCACAGCCATTATTTGAAGCAACGGCCAAGACCCTATTTCTACCTTTTTCCACGTTTTTATCAAAGTTCCATCGCAGTGGTCAGACAGTCTTACAAAAATAAAGCAATACCATTTATGGTTCCAAGTGTCTGCTCTGTAAAAGGCGTATCCATCAAAGGTAGTACTGCAATGGTTCCGGTACTTTCAATACCTGCCGACCTTTGATGCTGCAGCTATTGAATAGATGTGAATCAAAGGTAGTCAAAGGCGTTTTTTTTTTACCAGGGAGCACTCCCAGGTGGATATGTGACAGGGTGATCGTCATAGGCACGCAATGCATGCAGAAGGCTTAGATAATATTTTAATACAGTCAACTCTCTCTAAGGCGGACACCCTCGGGACCAGCTCTAGCTGTCCACCTTAAAGAGGTGTCCGCCTTTTAGAGAGTTTCGTTGCGTTAAAATAAGAGAAACTTGATTCGGTCGGGACCAGCCAACAATGTCCGCCTTAGAGAGGTGTCCGCCTTACAGTGGTGTCCGCTTTGAGAGAGTTGACTGTATATTTTTATATTTTGTAGAAAACTGGCTAATCAAGAAACATCCTCAGCTTTACTGTAGATAAGCCGCAACCCTAGTTTAGAAAAATTGAGACAATAAAGTGATGTTCCATATATAGGTAAAAACAAACAAGTACGATTTCAGAACACTGAATGATACACAAAACCAGTCCATCAAAACAATCCAGTTTCATTTTTATTATCATTATTTTTATCATTACAATCAAGTGGACAAAATGAGTTGTTTTCAAACACCTGAAATGAGCTGGGCTCTGGAATAAGCTGAATAAACCTTAACTGACATCATGAGTACATTTACATTATTAAAAGTACTTCATGAATACCAAGACTTAGTGCAAATAATTTCTGTCAGTAAACCTATGTTACAAAGTGACTTAACGTTTCTCTTGAAAATCTGTATTCAACTCTTTTAACAATACTTGGAAGTCTTATTATTAATAAAAACACTTTTTCTACTCAAAACCTTTGCATATTTTCACTTATGATCTATGCTTAAGGCTTAGCGAGCCATCGTGCAGTGAGGTGCAAAGAAACGAACAAAGTTTAACTCTTAACATTTCAGGATTTGTAGAATCAACTTAAAGCACAAGCTCTTTGTCGTAACCTACTAAATTGCTAAATCAGCATGTTTTTTTAAGGCTAGGATAACAAATATGTCAGGAACTTTTAACGACAACTCCAGGGAGGGGGCGGGGCTAATATTAATCAGCAAAAGAAGATAAAACTTTGTAATTTTCGCAGTACTTGAAGGGGCTGTCATCAAATACTGGTACTTTGATCAAAGAACTGTAAAAATGCAGAAAAAGGTCTGCTCAACTTCTGGAAAAACTTTATGAACTTCAACCAACTGAGACAAAAATGACTTATTTCTACAGGAACTCCATGTTCCAACAAGAATTTTCCAAACTTTCAAAGAAATCCTGAGCTTTAAAACGCTCAAGTTTCTTTACTAAAATTGACAATGGCGCCCCTTCAAGAACATGTCAAGTTTTCTTTCTTTTTTTAAGCTTTTAGTTTTGCTTGCCTAGCCTTTACTGTAACATGTATCTTCATTATTTATAACAATCACAATCGACTGATTTTTCCATGAACAAAGGCATCCTACACAACTCCTTTGAACACAGCATACTAAAACTTATAGGTCCTGCTACTAAGCAGTAAAAGTTCCCTAAAACGGAAACGAGCTTTGCAGCTGAAGTCTGCTAAAATATAAATATTTCCATCCATACAAGTCATGTTAAATTAACGCTTAATCTATTGATTTTTTTCTAGTTGAAAATTCTGGACAAGAATGCTAGCAGTACTTGCATTACAAACCATGCCCACCCAACTTAAATCCTCTGGCCTGCATACAGGTGCAAGAATAAAGGGTTGCAAGTTTAAGGGGTGTATGTGGAGAAGTATGCACACTTGGTTGTGTGCACACCCCTGACCCTATACTTACTCTTTTACCCGATATGCAGCCAGGATATAAATGCTCATGAAAAGTCCAGTTTGAGAAACTTTAAAGATGGAATTTCAATTTCTTTCTCCGGAAGTGACAAAATTAAAATAAAGTTGAAATGGGAAGCTTCCCAGAAAATTATACTTCTTTCACAACAAACAGAAAAAAGTCAGCAGAAAAACTATACAGAGTACTATCTCTGTCAGGTAGAAATGAACCCTTTCATCCTCAGCAATGATAAGTTTTCAACTTCTCCATACTATTTCATAACAAATTCAAGCAGGCAGGTATGGAGAATATAGAACATTTATTGGACAGAAGAGGTGGGGAGAATTTAAAGTCTACTAGGGACAAAAAAGGGGGAAGAGAAGAAACATTCGGTAATTTAGGGGTAAAATAAAGAACATGAATTATAGCAAATTTGCCTGCAACTGTAGATGAAAACAAATTATACATGCATAAATTATTCCCGATTTAACAGAAACAAGTAAGCTGATTATTATTTTTTTTAACATTATCCATTTCCCCTAATGCCTTTCCTTCCTGTTATTATTTTGGGGAACTGTTATAATGGTTGTTAAGTTAAAAGAACATTAATTGAACCTAATAAAACAATAAAAAAGGTTTTATTAGTAATAGGCCACATTTGATATAATATGCCCTGATGCCCATGAACATTACACACACTTTCAGTTGAGGCTTTATGGTTTTATGCATATCTTGTGTTTTCAGAGTAAAGCAACTCAACTTGGAGCATTTGTATCTGTCATAAAGGGGCTTATTAGTAGGACATTAATTTTGTTTCTGTTGTAGTTAAATTACATGTATCTGGTCTAGCTAAGCATAGATTGCAAATATATTTTTTTGCTCTAAATCATAGCTCGGCATCACATGACTATACAGATACTGTTTCATAGAATATGGCATTACATGGATATGCTGTACACCATATAATTATTATTTTAGTAGTTTTCATTACATTTAGTTAAGGTAACCTTCCCTCATTCTGACATGCACAATGGCTTAATTGCTCTGCAAAAAGGAAAATTGAAGCTAAAAAAAGATAAAGATTTTCTAAAATAATGCTAACAATCCATTAACATGTTGAACAGTGTTATTTTTGACAGTAAAAGGAACAGAATCATTCTTGTTAGCTTGATTGCCCTGGAACAATCGGAGAACGCAGGGTCAATTCAGAGCCACCTTAAATCTTTGAGATTTTGGAGAAGGGTTTTCCTGATCTGCTTCACCAGATTAATTTAACAATAGATGGCAGAGATAAAACTATCACTGTTTTTCATTTTTGTATTACATTCAGCATTATCTTGAAGCAGAGGCTTGCCGTTCTTCGAGCATGCTTGTCAATTTTCGCTGCAGCACCTCCTCTGAAGTTGTCCGTTTAGCAGGAGGATGACTACTGTGGTCGTCCTGCAGAAGGGCTCTCTTACGGCTCGTCTCTCCAGCACCTTGTTTCAGCATGTGGTTGATATCCCTGAGTTTCTGCGAATAAAGAAGTGACGAGTCAGAAAAACTCACACGGGAGGGTAGTGGCCTAATAGTCAGGACATGTGTTGAGAGTATAGTCTGCCAAACTGATGGGGCAACCTGACAAAATGCTGGGGGGAGGGGGGAGGGTACCTGTGGTGGACTAGCATCCCATCCAGAGGGGGGGGGGGGGGGGGGGGGGGGGGGGGGGGGGGGGGGGGGGGTTGCAATACTTCTAGTCAATTCATGCTACTGAACTGGGATAAGCTCTGGCAGTTGTTGGCCACTAGGGGCTTATTTTAAGATTCTACTTTATCAGAAAAGCTAGCAATGTTACAGAGCTTTTACTAGCCTTGATAAAGGAATCACGGCAGCTATTTACCTCTGCTGGGCTTTCTTTGAAGCAGTACAACAGTCTTGTTGTTGGTGTCATTGAAACACCTGAAGGGAAATGAAAACAAACATTTTGCATTCAGTTTAAATTTGTACTTTAGTTTAGAGAATATCAAAATTCATTTTATATAAGAGAACGCTCTTTATCAAGCAGATATAACAAGAGTTGACTATAAAGCTAGAGCGACTGTCATTTCTTGAAAAATACTAACAAACATATCACAGACAATCTTTTTCTTGTCACTTAATTTTCACCTTCATTCTAGTCCTGGAAAATGCCAGAATTAACTAAATCCCAGGGACTGGTTGTTCGAAAGCCGATTAACACTAATCCTGGATTAAAAGTCAATTGAGGTTTTAATTTCTCTTGTATAAAAGTGTTTTCACTGCTAATGTTTTGCAGAGTTAAAGATTACTCAGGACAAAAAATATCATCAGAAAACCTCCTGAAAAGTTTACAACTGAAATCAATATTTACGCTAACCATGGATTAACTTAATCATCCTTTGAACAACTGGGCCCAGGACTTTCCAGGGCCCATACGAACCCTGTAACAGTATTATAAGCATGAAATTATCCAATGATCACTTACCGTTCTTGTGAGGAGAGATGTACACAGGATGTCGGGTGGAGACTTTGCGCCGTGGTGAATGTGCCTGGTTTTTCATTACTGGCAGAGGAGATAGTGGAGGAGAGTCCAACTAAAGAAGAAAACAAAAATTAAAAAAAGTTCAACAATACAACAATAACATGTACAAGTTAAAAGTTGTTCCTTAAATTTCTGGTATCTTCATTAGCCATTGTTAACTCGTCTTCCCACCATGAATTTTTTGACCATAAAAAATTCATTGGGATGTACAAAATGTACATGTACAGTAATTGGTGAGAGACACAGTGGTCTAATGGATGCGGTCCGGATCGAGCAGTCCAGGTTTGAGCCCTGGCCCGCCGCTCACTGTGTTGTGTTCTTGGGCAAGACACTTAACTCTCACAATGACTCTCTCCACCCAGGAGTATACCGGTAAATGGGTACTGGTGAACTGTTACAGCAACCTAACAAAAATGCTGGGGGGTAACCTGGCATTGGACTAGCAATACTCCAAGTTGGCTTCATGCTATGGAAACCAGGATAAGTTCTGGCAGTGTGGGCCCAAATGGCTTTACCTACATGTAATTGACAGTGTCTTGACAATATCTGCTGTACATTAAATATTCTGTTGGGTGTCTGAGAGAATGGGGCCTCAGTTTACAAACTACCAACTTAAAACTTTGGCTTTAAAGATGAGAAATACTGGACAGTAATTTCAGTGGCTTTTGTGAAGAATAGCTACATGATCTGAAGGTTACAAACAAACAAAAACATGCTTTTGTTAATTTTATAGACTGCAAAACAGTCTCTCTTTTTCTCGAGATATTGTGCGCGAGCGCGCGAAGCGCCGATAATCCACGCGCGGAGCCTCGTAAGAGGCGAGAAAGAGAGACTGTCCCCTTTTCATACAACAATTCGTCCGACCAGGGGTCTGATGCTTCCGCTTAAGTGTCAAAAATTCCTTAAACAGCTCTGACTATACAGTGAATTCGATACCATAAACGTGACCTGAACGTGACACTTCACTTCACTTTTGTCTGCGTGTATTCGTTTATAGAGTCATTGGCAATGTGGCGAACAATTCGTTGTTGAAGCCTCCTACGCCTAATAACTGAGCTCTATTCGAGAAATCCTAAATGACCTTCTTCCTCAGATAATTGCCGATTATGTGACTGGTTATTTTCAGATGCAATTTTGGTAACGCATTTCATCCGAAAATATATTTGTTAATCCGCATGAACAAAACGGTCTCCGCTAGCCGTGGACGGAGGAACTCGTTTGTCCTCAAAATGTTGCTCTTCGTGTCTGTTGAAGGTGGGAACTTTGCTATTATTCAAGCAAAATGTGGCGAGTCCGAGAATCCCGGTTGGAGCAAAACAACACGCTTTCCAGCTGTTCGAGTTAATCAGCTCATCGCTTTCGAACGGAATAATAACAATGATCGTTGCCTTCCTAAATCTGTTGATTTTGTAATCTTGGTCGACATCGTGTCGCTTGACTGGACTAATGCCTTTTCCGAATCCGAAGTACAGCGATCAAAAACTCCCTGCTTTTGACTTGCAAGCGCATCTATCAAAGTCCGGACTGTCTTACCGCCCGTGAACTGATCGATGTTTGACGCTGTTTGTGGTTAGGCCTCCGGGGACAAGAATGATGTCTGATGACAGATTACGTCGAAAAACGGACCAATGGGAATTTTGCGTTTCTCCAGCACGCAGAATTCGGAACGGATTTCATGTATGGAAAGGTGACAGTCCGTATTTATAGCGTCTCTCCCCAATCCCACTCGTAATTTCACGCTCGTTCCAGATCCTTTGGCCGCATTCAGCCCGACACTCTCGGCAGCGAAAATAAGGACTGTTTTTTGCAGTCTATTAATTTTACAATCTCACAGTACAACTCACCGCTCTGTCTCCAGCTGAGAATTTTGAGGGCAAAATTCTTCACCCTCTTGATGAACACCTAAAAAAATGAAGACCATAAAGAACATCAACTACAAACAAGAGTAGGAACTGAATAGCATGTCCATTAATTTTACCAAGTTCAGCAGTTTCATGACAAGGGGCGGTTGCCAGAGCTTAAAGACCCACATGTATTTCATCTCCAACATACAGAGCTGCCTAATTTGTCTCCAACATCCTTTTTGTCAGATTCTTTTGAAGAACGGTTCTGATATATTTCATACTTTCTTCTATTTTACATCTTCCTCAAACATCACTGAAAGGCCTGTAAGTTGCAAATCTTTTGAAGAGACTGTACAAACCTTGTTTATAAACTGTAGGTCAGGGGTAAATGGATACAGCCAAAGCTCCCGTACGCAGACACCCCCGGAAGGCGAGAAAAAGTGCCAGCATCTGGAGCTGGCCGCTTATGGGAATATGTAAATACAGAGTTTGTATGAGCTAGAGTTGTCAAGGCAGGCTGTAAGTAGAGCCGTCCCCTTACAAGAGCCAGTGTATGCCTCAGAGAGATTCACTGTATTTATATTTATAAACTCCACTTTTGGTAGTCTACGATGACTAATTTGGCTCAGGCGCATAGGTTTTTCCAAGTACTTTTTCCAAAGTATACATGTATTTCTGGGCAAATGCTTGCATTGAACACAATTATTATTAGTAATGTTTGGTTGCTCATTTACTGTACCTTATTGTAGAACTCGATCAGGTCTCCTCTTTCACCATCAATGTTGGACTGTTTTCAGTACTGCTGGATCCAGAGGTGGAAGCGCTGGTCGGAGGGGGTGTAGAAGGCACAGTACTCGTGCTCCTCACTGGGCTAGCCCTTGCCACTGTTGGAGCCTTGAACTGGACTGGCAGGTCCACTACTGCCAGGCTCACTTTTAATACCTGTTGACATAATACCACTTTTAGTCTCTCAATTGCCGATTTTATCTCAAGCTCATTAATATATTCATCACATTAAGGTATCAACCACCCCTAACGGATGTCTGCGCACAGATCGCTCTTGCGTTTATTGTTTTTAAGAAAACTCCTATAAACCATACTACAGTCAACTCTCTCTAAGCAGATACCACTGTAAGCTGGACACGGATGGCTGACTGGTCCTGGCCAAATTTCACTTGTTTGTCTGTAACTAAATTATCTTTAAGGCGGACACCTTTCTAAGGTGGACAGCTAGAACTGGTCCCGAGGGTGTCCACTTTAGAGAGAGTTAACTGTATTTCTTTTTATAGGAGTAAAATTTAAATGCAAAGTCAAAAATAGAGAGCATTTTCAAAAGTACACGACTTCACAAAAGAGATTCCATGCGCACCAAAACAGAACAGAAACAAAATGATTATTACTGCAATGTCTTCTTCACAGAGAATTTCTATGGTGACTAATCTAACCTTTAGATCCACCATCAACTTCCACTGCTGCCAAGAGGAGCCGTCTTCTTCCCCTGAGAAGTACACTTCTGTAAACCTTTGAGGGTTAAAGGAAATAAGAACTTAGAGTGGTGAATCTGAAGGGTGGACTATTATGTTTTCTGTGTACTGTTAAAAACAAAAGAACCTTACATGACTGACAGCTTGGGCTGAGTGCGATAACACTTCATAATGTTCTGGAACGAGAGGTCTGCATTTGTAACCTGAAAAATAAACAAGAAATTAAATATCAAAGAGTGCTGAAAGTAAATACTGCTACTGTTGTTTGTTGCAAAAATTACTTGTCGCCTGAACATTAACATTTTAATTTGTTGGTTTCAAAAGCTGATGGATAATCAAAATTTTTCCAACTCAACAAGACAACCGAGTACAAACAAGAAATGGACAAGTTCAATTTATTGGTTATCTGTACTTGGGTAATAAACTGCTTACAAGACGATTTGGTATGTAGGATAGAGCACTAAAGTTATCACGACAAAATTAAATTTGCAAAATTATGAAATTTGATCAGCTATTCAGAGGAGCATGCCAAAAAATCTCTCTCCATTGCAATTTGCAGCTGAGATGTGGGCACTTCAGGTTTTAATTTCTCCATACAAACCCTTCTAATTTTGCATCAGTTCCTTCAGTTTAAAACTGGCGCAAAAATTAGAAGGGTTTCTATGGGACAGTACCAAACTTTGAGCCTCTATATCTTCTGTTCTATTCGTGCTAACAAGTTGAAATTTTGTGGCTGATCATACAGCAGCAATCTTTATCTAATGATGGAATTTTGAGGCTTGAAAAAAATTAATTTGAAAATTTGTGATGTGACACTTTACCACTCTATTGTGGGATATTTTTAACTTTAAACTTTCAAATACGATACAATGTACCTTGCCCATGACGTAAATTGAACACATCAATATCTGATCAATGTGCCTGTCCTTCATCAACTCCGTCATGTTCATCAATGTATGTTCAAAGCATGTCCACATCCTGTAGATGAGAATGGGTTATTCATTATTAGTGATCAACTTTTTATTTCTCCTTAAAATATCAATACAAACTCAAGTAGATCCACTGTAGGTCTCAAGAATAAAGCAATTGATCACCAGTGGAAAGGTTTTTGATTGTAATCAAATTATCCAAACTTGTAAAGAAATGTACAGAGACCAGTAAGGAGAATTGTTTGTGGACTTACTTTACACGGAGGTCCTCTTTGACATCAAGTTTTGAACACATATCTCTGAGGCGAACACTGGACAGATGATAAAGCTGTAAATCAACAGGAAAACTTTAGTTTATTAGACAAGGCAAACGCTGAATGCTTTGCAGTCCTGACATTAGAGATCAGCATCTAAATTCTCGTCAAGATATCAATACAAATCCAGCTTGTGCAGGTCATGAGAAAAAAAGAACCAATCACCAAGAGGAAAATTGCCTTTTGGCAGCCTCCTTTCAGCATTGAATGAGCTACTTTGGATACTAACTGCCAAAATACACCTTATTAATATACATGATTGTAGTATCTGATTACAGCTTTAATTTGTAACTTTACATGTATGTCCAAATAATAGGACACCAACAAAGTCTGTTTAATGTTGTTTGAGACTTTAAAGGAAGATTGACTGCAAACCATTATGCTTTTGCTTTGTGGAATGTTCCTTTTCAATCTTCCATGTATCCAGTGGCACAGATAAGACAGAAACAATATTATTTTTTTCTATTCCTGGCTGTCTAATCAGCTTGCTTGTCCCATTCTTATTACAGTATTAATTTTGAAACAATTTTAAGATCTTGTTTATAGTAATTTAAAATACATGTGAGCATTCAATTTCATTGTTCCAGTATTACCTTTCTGAAAAACAATGCCAAAGAGCCAGTCTTCTTTGGTTTACTCGGAGTCGCACTCTTAGTCTTGGGAGTGGTCGGTGCCGACGATGGCCTCACAGGACTTGATGTTGGTGATGCCATGGAGGGAGCCAGTACACTACCAGCCCGCGGCGATGTCACTTGCACAGTAGTTGAGGTGCTCGGCAACACCACAGCTTGAGCAACGCCATTCACAATATAACCACCACCACTGCCTGGCGCTGGTGTAATAATCACTGAAACCAGATAAAAATGTTTGGTTCTCCTTACTGGTCTTCAAACAAATTATTTTACAGACAAACCGCTGTTGCCACTGTATCAAGCTCAAAATATAAATTCTCCTTCCACACTGCTATGCATTTCTTTTACTGCTAGTAATGAGAATTTAAGACGAAATCCATTAGAAAAATCGAGTAATATTGATGGCCAGTGGACAAAAATCCTGTACTATATGACGCCATAAGCTTTCACGCTTAAACTAGACATTCATGAGCCATTACCTTATATGCATTTGGTGAATACCGTTAAGGTATGGCTCATGAATGTCTAGTTTAAGCGTGAAAGCTTATGGCATCATATAGTACAGGATTTTTGTCCACTGGCCATAAAATTAATATTACTCGATTTTCTAATGGATTTCGTCTTAATAATATCCCTAGTTCTTGTTTCCCCCAACAAATGAAAGAATTTCTCTTGCTTTTCAATAATCTATGAATACAGTTTTCTATGAAAATGACCTAAGGCTGGATCGAACAAGAGAAAGATTTTAGAAAGAGTTTAAGAGAGTTCAAACTCCCACTCTCATTTGATTGGCAACTCAAAGTGCTCTCATAGACTTTTGTGCAATCTCGTCAAATTTGAACTCACTCAAATGTTCACAAGAGTCAACAAAACAAGACATTTGGTGCGTTTGACAAGCAGCTTATTATGTCAACTGTTTTGAACTCTCAGCTTGTTTTACTGTGTGCTGATGAGAAGTGATTCAAACACTCTTGTCATTGACTCTTGTTCTTGCTTGATCAAGCTTTTACTATGGGCTGCCAAAAATACTTTTTTGCTTTATATCTACTATACTTGGCTTACATGTAGGAGTATTCCTTGCAGCAGCCTGTCTTGTCGTAGCCGACAGAGTCACAGTTCTTGTCGTAGCCGACAGAGTCACAGGCTGTACATTCTGAGCAGGAGGAGAGCTAGTAAAGTTCATCATGAGGTTACGCCGTGCACCACTGCTGGGAGTGACTGGTGAACTAAACACATCATGGGCTGACGGAGAGCTGGGTAACTGCAGGACTGAAAACAAATCACAGAAAGATGAAAATCCATATTCTAGGTCACAATATTCAAATACCAGTTCTTGTACTATCTTAGCTCAGTTTGCAGATTTAGTTAAGGGTGATGGAAAGCCACCACCAACTAGAAGTTAATGGTAATTACTGATTTTGCTAAAATTATTGCAGTGGCTTACATTTGTAGATATATAATATTCCTTCCTTAGAAAGAGAGAGTCAAGCACGGTTTTCACTAGTGACACAAGCATATATCATGCACAGGAGTTCATACAAACACTGAGAAACACAAGCGCAAACACAAGGAGCAACCTGTTTTGATTCTTGTGCTTGCATTACCATGGTGTACCATGGTGTAAAGTAAACCAAAGAGATGGACAAGCTTCCCCCAGCTATAGTACCTTCCTCACTAACAATACCGCCTCATAATATCAAAAACATTAACTCTCACCTCTTCTGGCAGCACCTTCCTCACCACAGATTCTCTGAACACGAGGGTGGATAATAGGCGAGGCCAGTAGGTTTTGTGTGCTGTGCGTAGCTTCTGTTTGGTAAGGGATGGACACATCTTCACATGACGGAACAGAGCCAGCTTGTTGGATTGACGACCAGAGAGGAGAATCATGGCTCCATGCAAGACATTCCAGAATCTGCTCCTCGATCTAGTTCAAAAGATACACCAACTTTTTAGTATAGTTTATCTTGATTGTTTAACTTATTCTTGAATACCACTGTAAAGCCCTGGCCCAATCTCGTTCCCAGAGTCCTTGTCACCCTTGTCCAGCGGTGGAGCGGCCAACAAGGACCTCTTGGGGAAGCGATCCGCCTGACTTGCGCAGTAAGATCGGAAGTCCAAGAATCTTGGCATCCGTTAGTTGAAACATGGGGTCAAACACATGCGCAGTAGAGCCGGAAGTCCAAGAATCCTGTCATGGTGGATTGCTTTCCCCCCAGAGGTCCTTGTTGGCCACTCCACTGCTGGACAAGGGTAACGAGGACTCTGGGAACGAGATTGGCCTGCCAAATCGAGTAGTAGTAAGTTTTGAAATATGAACTTGCGTTGACTTGCATTGTGCCAAACATTGAAAATCTTGCATCTCCTTGTGTGCTGTATGTCCTTAGCCAAATGAAGTTGCAAGTACACACAAGCTGAAAACTTACGTCTACGTACTTACTACAGTTATCAGTTGAGTAAGGCGCGATGGAAGTTTGGTGACAGGTTTACAGGCTAAAACTACGTTGTTACCATGAGCAACTGACTTAGTTTCCAATGGTAACCTGTGTGTCGCTGACACTTTGTTACCATTGATGTCAGTAACAGACAGAAAGTCTGGGTTACCATTAGAAACCTAGCCAGTTGCTCATGGCAACAACGTAGTTTTAACATGAAAATATTGTTACCAAATTTCCCCCGCGTCTTACTCAACTGATAATCGTAGTACAACTCCAGTAGGCCAGGCTTAACTGAACCTCTGATACACATTTACTTGTCAGTTTACAGGAGAAATCAGCCATGAAACTTACATGATTGAGATGTTTGACGACATCTCTGGACAGTCCATCCTCGGCTTTAACGAACACTTCAATAACCTTGTAGAAGTAGTACGGACTGATGTCGAAGATTTCTATCACCCATGGAAAAGTCCTAATAATGTAATAGAAAGGAACAGTAAGGTGTTGAATTTTGTTGCAATTACTGTAGTATATTGGACAGCGGTTGTATGCATTACACATGTACATCCGGGGACTCAGGGAGTGTGTGTGAGAGCGGGAGAGCAAACTACTTTGTGTACTGGTTGTGCTCGGAATTAAAGGATATGTTTTAAGCCTTTGTGGCGTCTTAATTCAAGGCTGTGCTCTAACGGCGCCCGTAACATTTGCCTTCGGTTTCAACTTAGCTATGAAAACAGTCACACGATAAATTTCCTTTCTCTCTTTGTTTTCCTGTGTTGTATTGAAGTTTAGAAGGCAAAATGGCCCAATTCAGAATGTTTAAATCCATCGGTGTAGTAAAAATATCGTTGAGTCCGATCGTTTTCGATGCATACGATCTAACACGTGCTTTACACTTCATGTAGTGTCCACAAAAGTCTCCTCAATTCTTATGCTTCATGTAGTATACATGAAAAGTCTAATTAAAGAATCAATCCAAAGGATAGAAGGAAAAAAGACAGCGTTTTTCTATGTATATCAATCAGTTTATAACTAAAAAAAGCTTTCTTTTGTGTATTACTATATAGATGTTATTGAACTAGCGCGAGGTCCGTATTGGGAAAATATTGGTCTCGTTCTTTTTTTGCAAGTTTATGGACCGAGCCGAAGGCGAGGTCCATAAACTTGCAAAAAAAGAACGAGACCAATATTTCCCAATACGGACCGAACAAGCTAGTTCAATAAAGTTTTTATTATAATCACTTTGGCTTTTTTAAAAACTTGCTGATAAATTAATGCAACCATTCTCGGCTAACGCGCGCGCGCGCCAAAGCTAAGCATAGTCTTGCATTTTTCAGGCCACTTTGCGAAAAGTTTAACCGAAATTGTCCGCCAGACACGAGGAAACATGTTTCTACTTAATAGAAAACAATTTTGCAAAATACGGTCCGTATGACCAAAATATCGGTCCGTCCGCTCAGGGAACCAATCAGAATGTTCCTTTTCGTCGTGGACCAGTTTGCCATATAATAAGACAAAGTATTACATAAGCTTAGAACCAAGCTGAATGCCTATCCAAAACCTGTTTATAAGGTGGGAGCCCAACAAATTTTCTGGCCCTTTCTTTTCTTTCTTTTATTTCAAAAATATATTTTTGTTTGTGGGTTAATTGATTTTAATTAATTAATTAATCAATCAATCAGTCAATTATTAATTAATTAATTTTTCTTTTCTTTTGGGCCACCAACCTTGACTGCCGGGTACCCTAGCTTATAAGGTTGGAAGCCCAAAGGGCTCCCTGCAATTTTCTTAGAGCACAGCCTTGTAATTAGTGGTTTCTTCAACACTACAAAATGGCAACGAGGATGTCGAATTCAGTCTTCATCAGCCCTGGTGACAATTTAAGGTGAACTCTGAATTATCCAGTACAGGTAAAGGTAGTCTAGACACTCTGAATAACATCAAGGATTACCAAGAGACCCACCTCTGAGAGTTGTAAGAAAAGATAATGATTTCCAGACAACAGGCCATCAAGGAAGAATGAAAGATGTCTTGCTCCAACAAACTCTGCAAAAGGAAGCAATGTGGTTGTTTAAAATATTCATCTCAGCAGTGAGCTCAATATCCAATTTACCCAGTGGATGATGACAAACATTTAAATTTGGAGTCCTATCCCAGATGCCAATAGCCTTTTTCGTGGATACATGTAGCTTTTCATAATATATTCGCAGTGATGCAGTTGCAGTTGAACATGGAAGCAAGGCAATTTTGCATACAAGCTGCAAAACATCTTGATTTTCTTGAGCAAAACAGTTCTTGTAGAAGAACTTTTTTTTACTTTGAGAAATATTGCAAAGTGATTCTTTGCTGCAACCCTCAGAATTTCCAATGACCTTCCTTGGGGTGGGTATGGATATTTTCTGGAACCGTGCATTAAAACAGGTCTGCATTTGCAACAGAGATATGATTTTACTATTTTTCTGCAAACTCAAGCTATTGGTCTCCATTTTAAAACTGTTTCATGTTTGAATAGTTTATAGAGCTCAAGAAAATCAAGATGTTTCGCAGCTTGTGCCCAGAATTGCCTTGCTTTATGTTCAACTGTGTTGTTAGCAGAGTTCTCCGGAAGCCCCGGCGACCGGCAAAAAATCGCCGTCTAGTCATCCTCGGCACGCCGGCTACTTAACTCATCTGTTTGCATTTTAGTACAAATCATTGCTTAGACTTATTACATGTAGCTGTTCGTTGTGCTGTTAGTCTTCAATCGTGGAGCCGCCATCTTGGAAAACCATGGTCGCGTTCTTATTTACCATATAATTGCAAGTTTACAACTAACTTGCTTTTTTGCATTATCTTTGTTCCTAACATATTTTTATTTACTTTCCTGGGCCGTAATTAAGACAGTTCAACAAAAAAACTCTTAGATGTTAACAAGAACAATGGCACAAAACGTCCATCGAACGCAACCTGAACAATTTCAATTGGGCTCATGATGGTCAGTGGTATTACCTTCATATGATGGCACGATGTGTCCACCATTAAAAACGCTTGATTTAAACCTGATTTTAACCTGGGTTCATTTGAGTTTACTTGGTCAATGTAAAGTGTAAGTTAAGTCAAGTGAACACTGATGATATGGATAACAGCAAATGTAAAAACATAAAAGGAATGGAATAATAAAAGTGTTTTCTGTTCACTATTATCTACATACACATGTTTAGCAAAACCATCTACAGGATCCACAAAAATGCACTTTACAGAGCCTGAAATCTCAAAATTTTCTTGGGGGAAGGCAACATACCAACCCATACCAACCCAACCCATACCAACCCTGAACATGGCTACGTCATGTGAAAGTCGCTTTGCGCCTTTTTGAGAAACTACTGCCGTCTACTTCAAACAGTTCTCCTTCTACTTCAAATTTTCGGGAGAACCCTGTTGTTAGTGATCAACATGATTCAAATTTCTCCTTGCAATGCCAACGCACTGTTAAGCAGACAGGTGATGAGAATAAAGAAAATAGTCAAACATGGGAAGTTGTCTTGATGCACTAACAAATTCTCAGAACCAACATTAAAGGAAATCTATGGAAATAGGTTTGGAGAATCTACATTTTGAGCGGCGAGAACAAGAGGAGGTGAAAGCTGCTACTTTCCAGGAAGATTTGTATTAACTTACAGTTAAATCAAGGTGTCCTTGCAGCCTCTTCTGCTCTAGTAAAGTGATACTTTCCAGAACCTGTACATAAAACCATGTTAGACATGTTAGGCTACATCTTAGATTACTAATACAGGATGCAATTTAAAACTACATGTACACTGTATGTGCTCCTGCTTGATACTTGCGGCCTTTTCCCCGGTCATGTGAAAACTTAATCGAGCAATAAGCTCTTTGTTATCTCGACTCGAAACTCGAAGCACTCAACTTGAAACTCGATCCTCAAAGTTTTCGAGTTTTCGAGTTTTGAGGATCGAGTTTCGAGTGACTGTCAACTTACATTTGACCGGTACTGTACATCTCTAAAACTTTAGACACAAGGCTCTCACACACAGAAATAGAAATGCTACATAAATATTACACAGCTAAAGTCTGGGGAAATCTTTTTAAAAAGTCCTGAGACCATGCAGAGATGAACTCAATAAGTTTAACATACCTTGTAATACAAAATCTCTGCAAGTTTTAGCCTCTTTGTGGCAAACTCTCTTGTTGAGCAGGGAGACTTGGGTCTGTCAGGAGATGGCTGCAAGGAGAAGATAGTTGTAATGAGTGAGCAGGAAATCTTGTAGAAGTAACACAACTGCATGTAACAACAGGATGTCACCAAAGAACGATATTGTAACAAGTTATGGCAATCAGACATGGTTAGAATTCATTTTTTATCATATTTACCTGGACATATTCCCTAAGGAAAGTCTCACCAAGTGTTCCAACTCGACTTTCAATAGCTTCCTGAGGATTCCTACTGCACTCGCTGCAAATTATATACATGTAAGACATAACAATAAATTTAAGCCATTCTTTGGGTGACACTATGGCCTAATGATTAGCGCATTGGACTCTGGGTTTGAGGACTGGTCAGGCTCATTGTCTTTGTGTTGTGTTTTGGGGCAAGACATGTTACTCTTACAGTGCCTCCCTCTACCCATGGCCAAGAGTACATATATAAAGGGGTACTGACGAACTGTTAGCCAAGGGAAACCTGACACTAGCATTACATCCAGGGGGAGTAACGATATTCTGGATGTGATGCTAGTCCACCTGAGCATTTTGTCAGAATAATGGCCCAAGTGAAGACTTTTTTTTTTACCGGCTTAGGTTATCTGCAGTATGACTTTTGTACAGTATGTCCCACTGGGGATGAATAGGACTAAGACCAAGTTGGTGACCTGACTGTTAACAGTTTGGTTAACAGCCTGACTGTTATTAAATGGGAGGAGAGAAAGAGATAATTGGCTGATGCGAAAATAATTTCCTGACCCTAAGTTGCATACTTACGAGAATATTTTCAGAAGCCGATCACTTGGTCCCGCCTTCAATCCTGACAGAAGAGCTTGCAGCCTACTGACTGACTGGGTTGCTGTGGATACAGGCGTTATCCTGCAAAAGAGAAGTCAAGAATGCAATCAGACCAGGATACCACATTTTCAGACAGAAAGGATATATTACAGTATTCAACTTAATAACTTCTTTGACAAATATTTTGAGAAAAAAAGTACTTATCCCCTAACTGTTTACACTTTAGTCAGCCATCATAAAAGAAAAATAAGTTGTCACATTAAGTTTGTTATAATGAACGTTAGTCATTCTCCAAAGCATCTTACTTAGGATCTTTCTCCTTCAAATATCGTCTTCCAGTCAAAGGAGTTGAAGGTGCAAGACTTCTAGTCTGTGAACAAAATAAATAAATAAAAAATATGAGTTAAGCACACTTCCTTACACTGAAAGGAATCATACAAGTCATGTATATTTTGATCTACATAAACACATCCAAAATCAAGGGTAGTAGTCCTTACCCCCCCCCCCCACCCCCCCCCCCCCCCCCCTCCCCCACCACCACAATCCCACCAAGGAATTTGGATCAATCAATGTGACACGATTATTTGAGGGAGTTGGTTAAATCAAAGAAAAAGAAACTGACTTCATCATAGAAATTGCAGACTTTGGCAGGAATTTACCCTTGTGAAGTGCTCCTGTAAATTTCTTCTTAGTCCCATCCTAAAGATAAAAAAATATGTGGATTAAATTGTGTTTTTTTTGTTTGCAATTTTATAAACCGGTTTGCATGATTTTTATTTTCCTTTGTTTCAAAGGGAACTAAAAATAAAACTGGTTTAAACCAAAATCAAAAATTATTTAATAATTTAAACTAATTTACTGATGTTTTGTAAACCATGTAGTAAATAAAGGCCGTGTTCTATTGGGATCAACTGTTTCAACCACAACCGGTTTAGGTTGAAACGGTTGAGCTTTCCCAATAGAACACTTTTCCAACCGTTTTCGGTTGGAACGGTTGCAACCGTTTCAACCTAGTTTGATGCCGGTTGCAAAAGTTGATCAACCAAACCAACCGAAAACAGTTTCTATTCCAACGTACCGTAATAAAGTAAGGTGTTCTTGAATACAATTATTATTACAATAATTTCTGCTTACCTCTGTTGCTCATCCCCTTCTGCAAAAGTGAAAGACTTGGCCGGTGTGCCTATTTCAACATGGGCTTCGTCATCCAAGAAAATCCTCTCATCAAAATCTCCAACTGATAACACATACTCCTCATATTCTTTATTGACAGATTTACTGATGGAGAAAAACAAGCAACCATTAAAAAGTAAACAAAAAAGTTTAGCCATTACAGTTGAACCTCACTATCTCGAACTTGGATCTCGAACACGGGCCGCTATCTCAAACTCAAACCATTCCCCTTGCCCTTGTTTTCTTTGTTTCCCTTGAGAGTTTGAGATAGCAGGGTTCAACTGTAGTTATCAAATTAATCATACAAGTGAACTGTGGGTGAAAGAATTGCGAGAAAGAGATCTTTACAACTTCAGTTACTACATGTACCTACTTGTGAAGATCTCTTTCACTCAACTGAGGAAAATATTGCTACTGGGGTTTTCAAATTTGTCACACACATTTTTTAGTTCACACATATTCCCTGAACAACAAAGAACTTGTTGCAGCTTGTACACAATTTCATAATAAACTAGTAATACATGACTCGCAGGCCCTTGCGAAGCTTTTGTTGCCTAGTAACGGGCACGCCCAGTGTTCCCACTAGTTTTGGAAAACAGGAGTCCCAAGGACCCCCAGTTCCAGTAATTGGGGGTCCTTTCTATTTTTTAAGGGTCCCCTAAGGAGAAAGGCATTTTAAGTGATATACACATCATGTAATATTACATGAAGTATTGACCGCTGACCATCAATGAGCCGAGAATTGTTCGCTCGTTCGCGTGATTATCATTGTGATTCTTGCTTCGTTTTCGAGTTTGCAGCCACATTTTCATAGTTTCCAGCTTGGAGAGGTAATGAAAAGGTAAAGGAAACTAGTGAAACTTTAACATTGTTTCTTATGTGTGTTTTGTATCTTGAAAAATCTTATTTATCTCAAGAGTAGACCAAACTATGAAAACACTAGAAATTTTGAGCGCTGATTTATGTGCGTCCCTGGGACGTACTGTGGCTAAAAACTGTGCGGCCTTTTTATTTTTTGTGCGTCAGATACGCACAGTTGTGCGTTAATGGGAACACTGACGCCTGCGATTTGATCTGCAAGGTTTCCAAGAATCGCTGCAAGGTTTCTGAGAATTGCCAGACGAACGCCGTGTTTTTGCTATGCCACCGGATTTTGGTTTCGATTGGAGTTCACTCGTCTCTCGATATCTGTAATAAATTGTAGCGCTCTTGTACTGTTTTCCCCACTTTTCCGTCCGAATGATCTGAAACCACCTCGCTTTTGTAGGTAAAATATTCTTCGCAATATCGGATCGGCGAATTATTTTCAGACACAAGTCTTCGCGTCTACAATGAAAACTAAGCCATATGTTGATCGTACTTTGAGAAATTCCTGAGTCGTCTTTCCTTTTCCTGTTGTTTGATAATGGATTTAATAAAGCCGGGTTTTTTTTTCACAAATGACCAGTATATAAATTTGTTCGATAAACGAACTTGGAGTAAAAATTGTTATTCTTCAGCAGCCGTTCCTGTTTCTACATTTACGTGTACAAAGATTACGTCGAAGTCAATGTTATTAAGGGGCGACCCATTTAACTTCTGAGGGGGGGGGTGGAGGATTTGGTATAGGCAAGAATTTTTTTTTAAACCCTTTCATGCTGCAGGAATTTTTTTTCTCGGAGCATTTGTGTGCATGATATTTTTTTCTCCATGTAACATGCTGCAGGATATTTTTTTTCTGTGTGTATGGGCGGAGGAAAAGTCGCCTTTCCGTTGTGACTGACCTTTGATCGCCATCTCGTTCTCCTTCATTCCATCGTACCACATCCATTGGCCCTGCACACATATCTTGCAGGTATAGTGGTGGCTACCGGCTGACAGGCTCGTAGACAGGATTTAGAATGGGGGAGGTGCATTAAGAGTACCAAAGGTGCAATGATACGAGCGCCGAAGGCGCGAGATTCTAGGGGGGTCCGGGGGCATGCCCCCCCGGGAAATTTTGAAAGATTAGGTTGTCTGAGACTACATTTCGTGCGTTTTGAAGGCAGTTTGACATGGAACCGAACGTAAAAACATGAGTATTTCTGGAACTGTTCAGTTAAATTCAAAATGGATTTTTGACAAACAGGGACTTTATGATGAAAGAGTACTAGGGATACATACTGCGGACCTTCGATTAAAGCCAAAGGAGTGAATATTTGGATGAAGAAAATGACTCGCTTGATGCTGTCTTTCTCGATGAAGACCATATGTAAACACGTTCAAAGCTGCGATTGGTTTGGTTTATTGGATGAACCAGTTGATTTCAGACTTCATTTTCAAACTACTACTAGAGCACAAGCACTACTATTTCACTTCTTTTGAACCTTCGGTTCACAATAGGTGGACCTCCACAGCCCGTTTATAAGGGAGTACCCCCCACCCCCCTCCCCCCGGGCCACCATCTTGGATTTGACAAAACTGTAGACTGGTACTGTGTAACCACAGCTATAATAATAATTATTAATGTACAGAAAAAGCTATCTGAAGAAGGGAGATGCAAAAATTATTGTAGTTCCAGTTCCCCTCTTACCCAAATACAGATGCTATTAAAATCCCAACTGCCTTGCAGCAGCTGAAGATGAAGTCAGCCCAGTAGTGTCTTGCAGGAATTTTTTTTCGGCCCACTGAACGTGTATGAATTTTTTTTCCGTCAGTGGTCGTGTGCACGAAATTTTTTTTCGTACAAGTTTGGCTTGCAGGATATTTTTTTTCAAAATCCTCCACCCCCCCCTCAGAAGTTAAATGGGTCGCCCTAAGCAAAGAAAAGGGGGTTAAAAAAAAAGGAACGGCCTGGATTTGAACCGAAAAAAAAAGAAAAGAAGGACCATGTAGGATTTGAACTCACGCCCTCAATCCCGAAGATCAGATTTAAAAGTTAGCGCCTTAAGCCATTAGGCCACGAGCGCGCCGGTGTGACGTCATGTCATCCCCCAACTCCACAAACAAACAATTAAATAAATATGACCGTAAAGGCCACACGAGAATTGCTCTCGCGTGAGCCGGCTTGGGGGACAGAATTATAAACCCCGCTACGCGAGGAATTATTTATCCAGGAGCTAACTTTATTTTCCATGTACTTCTTCCAGATTTTCCATGTCTCTTCAAACCTTGAATTGTCACTACTACATTCTTGGCATATTGAGAACTTTGCACATGTTTGATATAAATCTTAGCATAAGGAGTGCAAAATGAGGGAGGGGAGGGCAGTTTGGATACGTGTAGGCTGGAATGAGAGTAATTATATTAAATCCTAGCAGAGATCATCAAGCCTTACCAGTTTTGTTCAAAACTTCCTTGATCCAGAATTCCCGTCAAGTTTCTTCATTCCCTTTCAATGTCTGTTGAAACAATATGAATATTGTTATTGTAAATATTTCTAAACAACCATAAAATAAACCTCAGTTTGTGCAAAGAAGTCCCACAAGCTAACACAAGCAAGTCCAGGTCTATCTTTAACAATACCTATAATGTACCACTTTAGGGAGGAGGGAGGGGAGACAACTTCTGGTTTGGAAAAACCTTGTATAGTACATGTAGTTTCAGATTGTGCAGTTCCAGAAAATATCCATACCACTCCAAGGAAGGTCACTGGAAATTCTGAGGGGGAGGGGGATCTCAAAAGCCAAACTTTTTAAAGGAAAGAATGAAGCTAAACTGGAATTTCCATGGGGGGGGGGGGGGGGGGGGGGGTATGGATATTTTCTGGAACCACACATATTTATTTCCAATCAAAAATAACACGAGTGAGTACAGCATTGACTTTGCCATCAGGATAATGTCATGCGACTAATTAGCAACATCCAAGGTTGATACAGTATTCCAGCAGCCCAAATAGAAGCAGTAATGTAGCTAGGGGGTGAGGCACATGCGAGATAGGGCTAACAAGCAGCCATCCATCCTGTATTGCATATAAATCACAAAGCAAATTGTCGCAAAATACCTTCTTCTCAAATAGTTGCTTTATGAAGGGCTTCCAATGATGTTCTTTGATTCCTTTAGCCTCCAGGACTATTCCTTGATGCCTGTTGCACAGCCGTTCAACAATACATGGCACATCAGCTGGTAGCTTGAAATCTCTGTTGCCAAAATCTTGAGGGAGTCCTGCGTAAAGGAAAAGAAATTCATTAATATTTGTGAACTCTCTTTAAAAAGGATAAAAATACAGGTAGTCCAACCTCATTCCCAGGGTCCTACTCCGCTTTCAAGACGAAGAAGACGAAGACGAGTTTCTATCGCGTGTCACGTGACAAAATACTCCACGAATCGTGGCGTATTTTGCATTATTCGCAGCGTGTCCCAGGGTCTTCTCCGCACCCAGCTGCCATCTTGAAAGCAGAGTAGACCCTGGGAACGAGGTTGCAAGTAGTCATGTTTTGAGATCATTACTGCTGAAAATTAAAAGAACAAGAATTCAAAAGGTGTCACAAGCATGGTTGAGAAGTTACCTTCAAAGTTTGCATTCAGTAATTCCCGACGATTCTTTGTAAACAAAGCATTTGAGTACAGCAGATCCAAGCAACACAATAGCAAATGGTAAGAGTTCACCAGGTCGTCGCTGATAGCAGGAAAATGGCCTATTGATTAAAATCAAGAGCGTTGAATGTTATGACTTACTCAAAACAAAAGGAACAAAGGTGCAGCGTAGGGTGCAGCCTTAATGTGCCTTTGGCTTGCTTTTGACAGACTGCAAAGACACTTTTTCATGCAGTGTTGACTGTCAAAGAACACTTTGAATTCATGGTCTACAGAAGGGGACATTGGGGGGTCTCCAAAACCGTAAGATTTCAGCCTCAAATACCAAAAACTGCACTGGAAACTCGAGAAAAATTCCCTCTCTTACTAACATTGTAAGGAAACGTCCCGCACCGAAATGCCTTACAAAATTAGACTTTTTTACTAAACACCGCTGCTAAAATGTTAGAAAAACCACGTACCATCGTACTGGTTGAAACCGCAATACCGCAGTTTTTTATCGAAAATACCATAAGAAAAATGGTTCAGAACCGCAATACCGCAAACCCCAATGTCCCCTTCTCTACAAGTACAGTCGAACCTGTATATAACGGCCCTGTATTAAGCAGCCACCTCTATAAAGCGGCCAGTTTTCAAAGTCCCGAGTTGTATTTGCTACTTGTATTAAACCTGTATTAAGCGGCCACCTGTATTAAGCGGCCACTTTCTGAAGTCCCGAGGGTGACCGTTATATACAGGTTCGACTGTACAAATTTCATGACTCTGAGGGACTGCTTATGAAAGAAGGGTGCTTAATCTAGGAGGGGGTGGCGGTACTAATCGCGGAAATTGACACAATTAATAACCATGAAATACCATGTCATATACACAACAGGACAGACAACAGACACTTGTTTCCTCCACAAAAGCATGAGAACAATAGTTGAAGACAAGTAGATTTCAAGATCAATATCTTCAATTAAATCTGTGATAATCTAAAAGCTACAGTAAACTTCAGATTTTGTTTAAGAAATTAATTTATTTTATGTCTGTCATCAAAAGGAACTTCAATAAGCAGGATAAATAACCAAACTTCTGCTCTATACTCGTTTCTGACAGTAGAAGTATAAAATAAACAAATTGAAAAAATTAATTATTTGCTGTAAAAAACACAGGAAGTTTCCAGCTGAGCCTTTGTGTTTGGAGAAGACAGAAACACAGCTGATATTAAATTATAAGATTTTCAAGGATTACGTCAATGTTGCTACACAAAATTGAAAATCCTTGATTAAATTTATAGCATGAGCATACAGTAAATGTTTCAAGAGGATAACATCACTGCAAACAATCTATGACTTAAATGCTGCTTAAAAACAAATTAACCCCATGTGGGGAATGCAGTGTAAATCAGTCAGATATTTTATGTGGAAACCAATTTCACAACTGAAGTTTATCTGCAAACATAAAATTCACTCAATTGAAAGCAAAGAAAACAGAACATTTCTGAATGAACAAATCCCTGTTTCCTGTAGCAAGGAGGTCAAGTTTGTAGCAACAGAATTATGTCAAAATGATCAATGCTAATGTGCCAAGTGATCTGCTGTTGATAAGATTTTATCACCCATGAATTACATGTACAGGCATTTAATTTAGTTCAAGTCTAGACCTGCTCAGGTATGCATCCTCATATTTTAACTTCCTTACATAATTTACAATGAAGGTGACTGGTTTCCTAGGAACAGATTAACCACTAAAAGTCAAAAGTAGCTGACCCCTGAAAACGTGCCTGAACATGTTTATGTATTCCCTCTGGTCTGAGATGTCTTTCAAATATCCATCACTCACTGACGTCCTTATTTATTGCTCAAGCATGAGTAAGTAAGAACAAAAGAGAGGGTTTTTTTTGCTACAGACGTTTACCACCTCAAGCAAGTCTTGTGGGGTGATGTGGAATAATCCAATGGGGCGCTTGTTTTGTAATTGAATAATCTTGTGCAATGAACCAGAGAGAGTGCCAAACGTTTCAACTCCTTCCCGCACTCTAGAGGTGCAAATTATATGCCCGGAAATTTCGGTTATTGCGGTTATTGATTATTCTATGCTCACAAGCAATTATGTTCATTAAATGCCTAAAGCAAAAATTCTTTCTGGGAGTCGTGGGAGACACAAAAGACCACAAGCCGTATGTCACACTCTGTACATTCGCCCATCATTCCAGTGGGTTATATTATGTCACTGTCAACAATCAAAATATTGAGACTTGTGTCAAAGCAGTGTTTACTATGGGCCAAAAAAACCTGGGCAATCAAGAATTCTGCAAATTTTCACCCCTGCAGCAAACCATCTCCAGATATACTATATAATTTTTTACTGAATACTAGCTCACGCGTGAGCAACAAAAATAGAGCACTGAAAATGTGCGGCATATGGCGGGGGTTAGGTTGTCAGAACAATATTGATTACACGCATGAAGTTCAAATTTCACTACATTTTAGACACCACCCCAAGAACCTCCAAGAGAAGAAGATAATTCTCGCTGCCTAAGCTCTTTTAGTGACCTTGAAAAGTGAAAGCACCAACACAGCAAAACTATTGTTTGCTAGAATATATAATAAGTGTATTTTATCACCTTTCTCGCTACCCGCCGGCTTATGCTTTTAGTGCAAAAAATCGACCATTTCTCGACCTTGCATGTTTTTAACGTTTGTAAAGTTGTAATTTTTACACTACCCTATTATTTCGTACGAATGACGAAATCGTTGCGAAAAGGAACGTGGAGCGAAACTGTCCCATATGATGCAAGGAAAATTTCGCGCCAAGACGGTACGAACAAAGGGTTAGATTCGAACCTATGTGCATCACCTCAGTAAAGGAGTACGTAATTCCTGTAGCTTTAAATTAAACAACCAACTTCTCTTTCAAATGGAGAGAAGAGAGCATACTAGCTCTGCACGGCACTCACCTTTCGCCTGAATATAACAAAGTCCAGCAGAAGGCGAACACATCACCCACCGAACATGGTTGTTTTCTGCGGAGGATAAAAGAATTTCAAATGATGAGCCACGAGTTACTCATTTGAATATCACATGTTTACAGCTGAGATCGTAACAAAGCCGGTTATATGGCAATAAAGTCGAAGAGAAATAAAAAAATACGAAACGAACAACGCTTGTAGATTTCCAACACTGTAGCGCGAACCGGAATTGGCTTACATTTTGATAAGCCAAAATCGTCACGTTATTGTTTACACCATCATGAAAGACCACGCAAGATATTTTTGTTTTTTACTGTACCTCGATTTACGGCCTCGCTGAGTCTTCGTATTTTCCTCCCGCGGATCTTTAAAGATTTCCAGAAAAATTGGCTCGTATTTCTTGAATATAACGGTAGACACATGAAAGTTCCTTTCCAGTAATTCGATTTTCTTTCGAAAGTCTCCCGCGGCATTCGACATGTCCAACCACTTCTTCATTTTACTGAAGAACTGAATGAGGCTGTAGAGGAAAGCAAAATCGACAACATTACGGGTAAATCGGTGAGAAAAGAAACTGAAATGGTGCAGGATCTTGAAGAGAAGGAAGGAAGCTTACCTCAATTTCGCCGCTCTCAATAATCGCGTCAGTGAGACACAATTTCCTTCGACCGTCCCCGAACTATCGACCGTTGGAACAACGCTCTTTCGACAAGCGACGTATAAAGCACATGCCAGCCAGTGGAGACTGTCTCCCTGAAAGAAAAAATGCTTGATGATTAAAAATATGTCTGCCAAACGCACTTGATCGCAATACCAACTGGTAAACGGTAGATAGATACCGTTCTAAGGAAAATTACGAACGATTCGAAGCAAACATGTAACGAACGCAAACACACACACAAAAGGCACCTCTAGAGTGTAGTTCGTGCTTATTTTTTTATACGAAGACCATGCTTCTTGACTCGTATCTTCATCCATGTTAAGATCACGGCATAGGCTTTCGAATCGCTCCGAGCTGTTCGCTTCTTCATCGTCGCTAGAACTCGCCATTTTGGTTTTTGTTCCAGAAGCAAACCGTGAAACGCAGGCACAAAATCCGAAATGGCGGGAAAATGTGACGAGTGCCAAATATAGCAGGCGACGACTGATGTTCGCATGACGACAGCGCGTCAGCTGTCAATAACAATGGGAATTGTAATGGTTTCTCCCTTATTTGGCAGTAATTTCCCGCCCTTTTTAAAGAGCTAAACGGCTTCAGCTGTGTTGTTGTACCTACCCTGACATTTCCATCCTCCAGAACAACTGCTTGTTTTGACACTGGATATTTTTGTATCGTCTTCGACACTATTCATAATCAGCCAGCTTCGATTTCTGCCACAATACATTTTAGAACTTATTTTGTCCATATATGCTCTCTTCGCGAGCCAGATGTGCGTCTGCTGGAGCTCCCAAGGGGATTTCGCTAAGTACCTTTGATCTATGCACGCGCCAATACGACACGAACGTACATTTTCCATTTCACGAAATCTAAAATTTATAAATAACGAACGGGCTTCTTATCCTTGTTCTTGTCCTTTCCTTTTCTCCTTCTTTTCTCTTAAATATTTTAAGGCCTAATCGCATCGTAGATCTTTTAAGCCGATCGATTCACGGTTGATCGTCGCCGGCTCAGTTGTTTATTTCTCTGCTCAGCTAGTGAGCTGAAATACATACAAATGTAGCTGAATGTAGTCTAAAATAGACAAAACATCAAATTCCAGTCCAGACGAATTGTAATGAGTTTAGTAGACAAATAAAACACAAATTTATGAAAAAGTATTCTTGATTTCCAAAAACTGTTCGTTTCCGCTTGGTTAATTCTTTAATACGAGAATTACTCTCTAATGAAGTTAGATACGTCATTGTCCCTTTGTGTCTTTCACGTCTAAGTTTTAAATATTTATAAGCCTTAGAAAATATTGACATTTTAATTTTCTGTTTTTTCTTTAGAAACAATAACAATGATTTTCTATTGTCAATTATCTGTGTCGGAACGTCCTATAAACTCTCGAACCTCTAATCAGGATCCCGTTTGAGAGGACAAGTGTTCCCTAAATCTTTATAGCTTTTTATCTGCCGACGATATTATTAAATTTTCTTTACTCTGATACCGAAATTAAAAATAAAACAATAAAATTGTCTGAGCTATGAGGGCAAAAGGTTCTGGCAAACGACAGACAAAGAGAAAGAAATTGAATAAAAGAAACGGTGTAAAATGCTGACGCGGATCATGCAGGGGAGGGGGAGGGGGCAGTCGAAACAGCATCTCCGGTCGAGTAAGGAATAACGTAGAATTCCATTAATACCCTCTACCCCCACCACCACCACTGCCACCACCAACTTCTAAGACTGTACGGCTCATTTGGCGACTGTAGAACTGGTTTTATGTTTCAAATCGTCCTGTTTATTATAAAGACAGTCTCTGTATATCGGCACTTGCCATCAGGCTCTCCATTGCTCCAGCTTTCCGTCTCTCCTCGATCTGACTAAGGAAGCTTGAACACAAACCATTGTCGAAACGCAAAATTCCTCAGCTCCGAAAAAAGCCTCCCGGAAATTACTTACCAAAAAGGCATTTCGAAGAAAAATAACGCCAGTGATACAGTAGTCTATATACCGTATTCGAATTAATTTTAACACGGTCATATGTAGTGAAACTGTCCAAAGTGCTTCTAGATCTTACAGGTCTACAGTGGACTCTTTCTTTAATAGGCGGACAGAGAGGTGTCCGTCTAAAGGACCTAAAGGAGAGTTTTACAGTTAGAGAAAAACAAATGAATTTCTGGTTCCAGCCAGCAATCGCGTCGTATTAAAATGTCATCACCTTGAGATTCTAGTGGTGAAAGGCAACTCGATGGTGCACTACGGCCACAAGACAACTAGCCTGCACAAGACAACGTGACAACACCTGTTTTATTAATCTTGGCACATCAGGAAATGCTTATGGGCACAGCTAAAAAATAGCCTATACGCCTATCTCCTCGTTCGTCGGTACTAGCCCTGTACGCGTACTTTTTTGTTTTAGCTCATTTTATGCAATTGCAACACGCACTGCACTTGGCCTGCACTTCAAGTGTACCTGTACTGCTGTACTGTAGCACCTTTGGCGTGACGGGAATTAGATCTGACCATGAACGACTGTCAATTACGATTAGCCAATGAATTGTATAAAATATGTCACCTTATCGTATAACCCTGCAGGGCGTCCGTTTTTTCTTTCTTTCCGAGAATTCATCCAAGCATCAAGCATAGCAATGGCTCTTTCGAGCGCGTCGATCATGGAAAAGAACTCCTATTCTCGAGCTTTATCTCCCCTGGTTTCAATTTCTATTCTCTTTGGACCTGGAGAAAGGCTCTATTCAAGGGTGCACTCTTGGCTAGGAGGGGTGATATTCACCTTTCTACTCGTGGGGATGACATTTGTCGCGATCATCGGAGTTTTTGTTCGAAACCACTATAGACACGTGGATACAATTCTCGCTTTATATTGTTCCGCTTATTGCCCTGATCTCCGGATTTTGGGTGTACACGTCCTCAGCATTCAACAAGCTGTTGAAAAGACGACTGTCTAGGAAGTCCATGCTAGAAGGTTTTGCGGAGTCTGATCAAGGAATACCGTGGCACGAGACACAGAGGGCCTCTTGGCTTAGGAAAGCTGCCTTTAAAAACTGCCTCTATCCGTTTATTTTGGAGATTTATCAGTGGACCGCTTATGCGATTTTTCACACGGTATTTAAAGGGGACAATTTGCCGGTTCTTGGACGGAAAGCCATATTGAAGTGATCGTAATTGACAATAAAACATGGCTTGTGCTTTACTGTTTCTTTTGGGTGATGGCCATGTACATTACAGGATTCGTAGCCTACTCTTTTATTCTGATAAGCCGATTGACAGTTCGAGATGTCATCAGTTTCATGTGCATGTTTGGAGACAGTCCATTTCTGTTGTATAGGCCCTCGGAAGAACGAAATCCTATCCTGGAAAGTCTTAGTCCAATAAGGAGGGTAATCAATGGAATTACCGGATTTCTTTTATGGATTTGTTTCAGACTGGAAAGGACATTGTTCTTGTTTATGAAAAAGATGCCCCAGTTTTAGATGAAATTCAGCCAATTACAGATCAAAGCACTGAAGGAGGTGTTGGAGCTGGTCACTGGAATGCACAGGAATCCCAGGATTTTGACAATTTTACTGTGTCAGTTGACGTCACAAGACCAACACAGGGCAGGATAGGTGTGCCAAACCGATCACAGATCAAGCCAGTAGATGCCTGCAAACATCTTTCTGACGTGGTGGGAAGCATTGAAGCCCTTGCAGGTCTTTTTCAGCCATTCATTGTCCTGCTAGCATTTTTCTCAGTGGCTAATCTTGTTACCCATGTGGGAGCTATTGTCACTCTAGTTAAAGATTTCAGGTCGTCGTCTCATTGGTGGACCTTTGTCAGAACATGCATATGGCTTCTACTGTCGCTCCGCCTCCTGTGGAGTGCAGCGGGTATCACCAAAACCCTGTCACATGTGTCACAGCATCTCAATTATCTATGGTCTGTTGGGCAGCTACATGGCGACAAGGAAGAATGGCAGAGGTTTTTCAAGCTAGTGGAGTCATTCCAACTGGGGACCAAGACATATGGCTTTCCTCTCACTCTGAAACAAGCTGCTTCAATTGCAACTTTTATTAACTTTGCATTGATCATAGTGCTGTCAATCATGAAACCATCTGTGCACATAAGTGGCGAATGACATCTCCTCATGCCACAACCTTGTTCCCAGGGTTTTTCTTCCTCCCACCCCCTATTTCTCCGTTAGCTCTCTAGGGGGGTTGGGAGGACAGGAAGAAGAGAGACCCTGGGAACGAGGTTGCTAATGCTTCTCCAAAAAGAGCTGGTCAGGGAGATCAGTAGGCTAGATTACCAGCCGCTGTTTGGTAAAATGAGCTCACGCTCATCCCTCGAGGAGATCAGTGTAGACAATCAGGGTTTGGTAGCAAAGGAACAAAGTAAGCACTGGGAGACTAAGTCCTCCTCTGGCACCAGTCACTATAGGTGGAAGAGCACTCCTATCCTCAGTTGTTGAAAGGGTGTATAACCACAGGCAGACCATCCTATGTTTGAGTGGGTCAGTGCTTACCTGTAGTTCATGACAAATCAATCAGGTAAAACACTACCCACTCAAACATAGGATGGTCTGCCTGTGGTATAACAATATCCACTAGATGAATCACTACAGGCAGAGAGCTCAACCACTGGCTGAGCTATCCACTGGATAGTGATTTATCCAGTGGATAGCACTATCCATCCTTGGAATGACCGGGGCCTGGAGTGGTACACACCACTCTCAAGAGTGATAACCCATAAGGAATAAGAGAGTTTGTATCATTTTAAACATTTTATTATACATGTAGGTTAGGGACAGCATAGGATTTTCCTACATCAAAGTATATTTCTCATATATATGTAGTTATACTCATATTTTATGACATGTTCCCATTTTGGGATGGAATGAAGAGAAACAATTTAGTACTATAAATAACCATTAGCTGTTTTTTTTTGGTAAGAGAACTGTAATTTGTTATCTATAGCAATAATTTGAAATAGAGGAGCTGAGATGCTCAAGTCGACAAGTGCCTTTTGGATGTTACACTTCTGAAAAGAAGGCAAGCATTAAGGCACATATAAATAAAATTATAATATTTTTTAATAAATAAATTTTATTATAAAATCTTGATCTTGACCAACAGTCTGAATGAACATGTCCCACATCCTCTCTGATTTGAATTTGGGTTCAAAGTTATCTCAATTTTCCAAATATCACTAGTTTTTCTAACAACATTTTCGGCAAATAAGAACAATCACTTGATCAGTGTTGGAGCTTGCACAATAAATACTGTTGAAATTACATATATATAATGGCCTGACTGTGCATCGATCCATACACTTTCTAGCCTGCAAAACAGGCGTATTTTGGGACAGCGAGTGCTGAATATTCCATCGAGTGTTTATAAGCCGCCATCTTGGATTCGGAAAACATTAGAGGCTTGGGGCCCCCTTCCTCGACTCGCCCCAACTCTCCACATTTTTGTGAATCCAAGATGGTGGCTAAACACTCGATCGCAAGCCCACGAACCGCCTGCATTGCAGGCTATACACTTTCTCTTATTGAAACCTCCTTCATTTTAGTTGCATTACAGAAAACACAAGTTCATATACAATATCCTGATCCTTAAAGCTTGCAACAGAAAATTAATGTGTCATACATTGTATCACATTTCCAAAAGGACCTGGCATTTCATTTACAATACACCTGACCCACACATTATAATGTGTGTTCCTGGCTAGATTTTCTTTAAACATATACTCAGTTATATCGAGTATGTATGCCACATAGTTGTCCTCTCCAGTTGGCTGAATCCATACTTCATATTTTATGTCTTCACTTGTGAAAAAGGGTGAATTTACAGGTGGTTTCCATGACAACTGCAAGATTGGCTGTTCCTTCTCTGGAGGGGTTGACATGTTACATTGATAACTTTACTTGGGTAAAGTTTATGTTCTTGTCTTGCAGACAATATATTTTGCTTATTTTCAGTTGATTCTATGACCAACAGAAGTGATTGAATGTCAACAATAGTGTCTTGGTAAATTCTATAAAGCCAGTAAGGGTTAGTGCAACATAAATGACTTGGTACCTCTTTAGTATTGATAATCTCTTCTTGTTCTTTCTCACTAAGATGATCAATTCCTCCATCTTCTGGCACCTCATGAGGATAAGTTACTGTATTCTCTTCAATTTCATTTCTCCAAGAGGCATAGAGAATATTCATGCCGGGTAATTCCACCATGGTGCGATAAGGGGTGTAATTATCAGGGCTAATCCCAAATGGGAACAGTTCAATGAGTTTTGCTCCGGGTGGAAGAAACATTGCCATGATCAAGATTGAACCATGCATTCCAATCAGCGCACTGGCCTTGCTAACAAGTTCAACCTGCTCTTTAAAAGAGTGTGTTGCCATGCTGACTCGAATAACTCGTTTATTAAGCTGTCTGGCAATTGCCATTGACAAATCTAGTTCATTGATTATCAAACGATTTTGTTCCCTTGAACACAACACTATATATGAAGACTCAGAGGCGTGGAATGATGAATCGTCCAGCCCAAACCTCCTTTGGATAAACTTTGTGAAATGTCGCACATATCCTCCAGTTAATGAAACATGGGGAAGTGCTCCTTGTGGCTCGTTGAAGCCATACTGGTACCAAGTTGTATACTTTGATATGCCGATGATCCCATGTTGGAAGCACATCAGGTGATTTGCTTTCTGGAGATCTGTCTTAAGGAGCAACGATCTATTTGTAAATAGCTTGTATAGATCAAAGTAAGAACCTTCATTCCATCCCTCCATCATAACTATTATGTACTCTTGATCAACAGAGAGCTTACTCTGTGAAAACTGCCTCATTGTGTGGTAAAGAGGCAAAAGATCGTCATGCACAACGTGCATGATATTTTCAGGATTGAATCTATGAAATATCAAGCTAAAGTCATCAAACATGGTGATATTGGAAAAGCTTTCCAAGGCATGGACGGGGTAGTCAACATAATTGAAGTATTGAGTATTATGGTCTTCAACTGAAGACATGTCCAATAGCGCTGGATCGAAGCGTTTGTCGGGTACGCCATCAATTACTGTTTCCGGACCATGAAAAAACAAATACTCATCTTGAACTGGATGGTAGCACAGGTAACGAAATTTGCAGAGACGGGTTGATTTGCTGTCACCGGTGCACCAAAAGCTTGAACCTTCCCTCAAAGATTCTGAGACATTTGGCTTCTTTTGTGTTTCGTTGATTGATTCTCTTCCAGCGAATGGACTCTCTAGCCATCTCCACGTTAAATTAAAAACCAAATACGTCACAAGACCTAACAAAAAGTGAAATACTGCAGGCGAAAACACGAAAATTTTCATCGAAAACAGAACGGAAGCATAAAACGACCAGGCGTTATACTCGTTCCCAGTATCCAATGCGAGAATACTGAGGAACCTGGCCCTGTGGAGTGTTTTCACCTCAGTGGGTCGGGGTGGGGGTGGCGGAAGAGAGGTTTATGAAGTTTAGAATAAAGGCCTTTTTCTTCAAGATAGGCTATATTATTTTGTATTTCTTAACGAGGTTGTTTCATAGGTTAAAAAATACTTTGCTCTTCCAAGGAAAAAGGGAAACCTGTTTTTTATAGGTGTTTTCTCGAGACGTTGTTTGGGGAACCCCCCTCCCCTGCATAGCCACATTTGACCATTGATTGGTTCACAGGAGCAAGGGTTTTTTCCCGAGAATTCACAATGCATGCTCTGATGCATGCCAACAATTCCGGGAAACGTGACTCATACCAAATGATATACCAAGAAAGAAGCAACACTTTATAGCAAAAAGTACAGTTTATGCTACAAGCTTTCAGGTAAACGTATTTGTAACCGTTTTCATCTTATTTAGAAGTTTATTTTATGCACGTAAACGGCTCACTCGCGGACAAACTGTTGTCCAAATCGATGCATAAATTAATTAGGTTTAACATATAAATGGTAGGTACGTAATAAGATGTACAGAATTCGATTCTGCAATGAAAGGCAAAGGAAGCAGTTTCTTTGATCTGTTCGTTCTGCTTAAAAGTACTGTATCCCAGCGCAAAGAAGCTTTTACAAAGTCTCTTTCAAAGAACAGCCTTGCAAACAGTTCATTAATTGTTGCTGTTTGCGCGCCCTGGCCTACTACTAACTGTAGCTATACCCACCCCAAGATCACTTCTTTTGAAATAACGACTCGAAACCAAGTTATCGATGGTGATAAACATTGTCATCCTTCACAAACTAGAAACCAGTTCCAGTGAATATTACAAATAAGCAGCTTGTATATTGGCAATTGAACCATATGTTACCTTCATGTGCTCTCATAGACACAGTTACATTTCAGTTTTACAGTTGAACCTCTCTAATATGGACACTGAAGGACGGAGCAAAGTGTCCGTATTATAGAGATGTCCGTATTATAGAGGTCTTGAATAAGGCTCCACTGACAATAAGAAATATTGATGATAATTAATTGCGATAACAAGTCGATAAACTGATTGAGAGAGGTGTCCGTAAGGAGAAGTTTGACTGTAATTCTTTTTCATATGGGTAAGAGTTTGATTATGGTACAAGATGGTTAAAACGTGGGGCATATGCGTCATCGTATGAGGTGGCTGCGCATATTCCACATGTATCCCAAGCTCGTAATGTGAGAATCCTTGTTCCATAAAGTATAAATTATAAGGGTTTGTATTCCAGTGAGTTTTAGTTTCACCGTACTGTTTTCTGGAGAGAAGAAAACAGTGAAGCTAAAACATGCTGAAATTGTAAAAAAGAAAAATGACCAAACACACCACACCACCCACCCACACCACCCACCCACCACACCACACCACACCACACAAGTAATAAACCATAGAGTCGACAAGTTAAGGGATTGTTTTTTTGTATTTCTAACTCCTAAATATATGTTCATTTAATTCATTATTTCTCATACATGTACAAACCCTTATAATTACACTGTTATGCAACAAGGATTCTCACATTACGAGCTTGGGATACCTGTGCCAAAACTAGGCCAATGTGCCACTTTCTCATTTGAAAGGGTTGAAGGGTTACAATCGAAAGCAATAGGAAACCAGTCCTGTGAGTTCAGCTGCCAGGATGAATTCTTACCAGTATGCAGGACGCATGTCATATACGAGCCTGGTAAATGACTTAGCTCGCCACAAGTCTCCCTGTAGCTCAGTGGTTAGAACATCCGACCGGTGTGCAGAAGGTCATGCGTTCGACTCCCGTCGGGGACTCATATTTTTTCGTTGTCCCACGCTCATGACAAACTGAATTTAACATCTTTCTCATGAATCATACTGTTATGAAACTTTGTAGTGTTGTCATAGTAAACAATAAATACTCAACCAAAAGAGGGAGCTTAACAGAATGAACTTGCAACAGATTGGATGTCATACCAGTGTGACTCACCCTACCCAGAATTGTTCACCAGTAACTGCTTGCTGGACCAGAGTCTATTTTAAACACAGACATCGCAACTTTTTTTTTAAATTTTTATTAATGTGTCAATGTGAAACTTGAATGTTTGTCATGTGATACAGTTGTGTGTTCCACATGATTGACTTTGATTAAATTACACACAAACCATGTTGATCATGTGTTACATGCAACCAACTTATAATAGAGACCTTCAATTTGGATTTTAGTACGAGTATGACTAACAGAACAGAGTTTACCAAAAGTAACAGGAACACTGTGCATGCTTAAGAACCAGTGTCATAAAAACATAGTATCTGTCATCATTTTACTATGAGTTTTTTTGCACAAAATTTAATGTCGTAGTCACTGTGGCAAAAATAAGAAAGCAAGTTCTTGAAAGGCAGTAAGCTCAAACTATCTACAATCGTGGACAAAACTAGTTGAGACAAATGAATATCACACACTTTTCGCAAATCACTTAACTAATGAGCCGGAAGAAACATTTGTATCCCCCTCTCCCCCTGCCAAATTTATAATGTTTCATGGGGCTGCCAATTCATCATGCTTCGTTTTTACATCGTTTTTACAATGCAACAATATTGAAATGGGGGAGGGGGTTGAACAAATAGGCTGTACTCTGTTGTACTCAAATTGGTAGAAATTTGGTCAAGTGTCTCAACAGTTTTGTCCATGATTGTATAGCTTCAAGCATCTGAAGCACGCCAATTATGTTTCTCACCAAGAGTAGTTAAATTTCCCCCATTTTTGTTTGCTGTATAGTTATGATCATAATCCAATTTTATGTTGTCAATATATTTTTTTTTTACTAAAGCTATTACACAGTTTGAAAACAATGTTGTGTCCAGTTTTGTAATAGTCATGGCACTTCCAGATACAGCAAAGGGTGATTAAGAGGTACAATAACTGATCATACAATACTAATATATTATTTAATTTATTAGACATGTGAACTACACTGTGCTGCTGTTTACAAATTAACTGGTTGGAAAGGAAAATCAACCAACTAGACAGTTTCTACACTATCTGCTTAAAGGACTGATACTTGCTTTTGAGAGAGTAATTTTCTCTCAAAAACCAGTTATGGATAATGGGAACTTTTCAAGACAACAAAACCCTTCTGAAGATGAAATAAATCGTAGGATCATTCAGGAAAATAATTTTTCTGGCACAGTCACTGACGCACTACAAGATGCGTCAACATCTGGCCCTGATGCCCCAGATTTAGTATGGGGGAGACATTTGCCTGTCTTCCGTGAAACAGTGGATAGTCCCTATGCTGGAATCACGCAACGGCCAAATCAGGGAAATGATTACCCTGTGGCAAGACCTAGACGTTCTCAAGTTACATCTTATGACAATCCTGAGGTCACCAATCCAGTGCAAAGTAAGTAGTAGTTACATGTGTTGGACTGTACTCTGGAATTGCACCTTGAATATCACTTCCAGGAACAGGTGTTTCAAATTAATTGATAAAACCAACATTTTCATGATTGTTTGTTTTTGGAATGAATAAAAAGCAAGGAAAGAAAAAGCAAGAAAGAAAATAAACAAATCACCAAGGATCTGATGAGAGCATCACTATCAGAGCACTATCTGCGGTCCATGGGTTGATTTAGTTTGCCCACAAGAATCCCACCCACTCCCTTATCATTGACCCATGGGCATTTCTAACCATCTTACCCTATTGTGGGTGTTCGCTGCCGCTATCGCTATACTGTTACTGTTGATAAATGTATTATTTATTTAAATGGGTTGATGAGTTTAAATGGGGTTGTATTTGAATCAAGCTAAGTTAAACGCACGACAATAGTGGCCAGCGGTACCCCGCATGATCGTAGGGTTGTGGGGTGGCCTGGGGGTTTTGCAGGGCCATTATCGTATTACAGCTCTCCTGTGGATGTCAAGCCATTTCGTGCGTGTTGCCTTTCATTGTCGGCGCTCGAAGTATTTGCTCCCGGCCCATCCCTCCCTTTAGGTAAGTATACAGGGTGAGTATGTAGTTGTTTCCACTGACTATCAGTGTGACGGTGCCTGGTGGTTGCCGCTCTCAGGGTTGCCATGGTTACCCTACGCGCTCGACTCATTTTGAATGTGGCTCCACCAACCTTACAGGCACCTTCCCCAAGCTCATCTATTGTTGATGAGTTTAAACATAACTTTACATATATGTACACATAAAACATGCAACTTCACACTGGTCTCACATCTGCTGCAGGAACTCCAAACCTTCCAACAGAACAGTCAACTGAAGAAGCAGAACCTACCGTGTTTATAACAGTAAGAAGAAGACACACTCCTCTGGAAAGCGCACAAAGACTTGCCCATCTTAGTGAAGAAGAGAAAGAAAATCTGTTGAGAGCAAAAAGAGCAGCTATAGTGGAAGAATATGTGACTATGACTGACATTTCTCTGCAGACATTGCTGGATTTGTGTGCACTGCTCATGAATATGGATGTGGATATTGAGAGGAAATATATAGAACTTGATATATGGAGAGTGTTTGAAGCAAACAAGGTTAGTTTGGAATATTTATCCTATTCAAGTATTTTTTAACCCATCAAAAGAGAATGAGATCTTTGCAACCTGAAAAAAAAAATTAGGCTGCAACTGGATTCGAACCCATGACCTTTGCGATTCCGGTGCAAACGCTCTACCACTGAGCTATGAAGCCACTGGTAGCTGGCCTTAATTGCGAGTTCTATTTATACCCGTATTTAAAGTGATGAATGGCTATGATGAATGTATATGAAAAGAAGAATATAATGAAAAGAAGGCTAGCTTCGAGTGGCTTAATTCATAGCTCAGTGGTACAGAGCGCTAAACCAATCAAATGACACAGTTTCCCATGAGGTCTGCATCTTTGTTTGGTATCAAATTTGTTGTACCTGTAGATGCTTAATTAACATTATTGGTGTGTTTACGAAAAAAGCTGCCATCCTTTGTTCTCAATAGGTCATTTCCTGTCTTGTAAATCAAAGGCAAAACTTGGTTAATTTTCTTCCAAGTGAGAACACCAAAATCTCTTAACATAATTTAATTAAAGAAAAGGTCAATTAAATAGTCACTAAATCTTGGGAAAGAAAAATAATTATTTAGTAATAGTAACCTTACATCTAACTTTGATGTCTCAATTTTAGGAGAAATCTCGGTTCCTCCATCTAACTCAAGGCTTGGGTATCTTGGAAAAATATGCTTCCAATCTAATAAAAGAAGGTCGTCCTCCATACTGGCGGACTGTGAAATTCACCAGTTCCCTTGTCCAAGTTCATGTTGGCAGACTGATAGGCAGCCGTGACATTTTATCACAAATGGGATACACCCAAGATATTTCCGATGGTGTCGCCTTTCCAGGCAATGTCCGTGAACCTGATGTTACTAGACTGAAAGATCTGGCACCTGATTTGTTCTTTGCTAGGTATGAAATTGACACTCTGCTTGTAAACAAACATCCTTTTTATGAAATGGAACCACCAGTTCCTCTGGAAGAAGTTGAACTCCCAAGGCTCTTCAGGGTAACCTTTCCACCATCGAGACCACAACCTTTTCCACCAAGGACATCTAGGTCTCCACACCCTGTTACAGTAGCCACAGGACAACCAATGAATCCATTGTCGAGACCCACAGTAACCACAGGACAACCAATGAATCCATTGCCGAGACCCAGCCTGCCGTCTTCTCCAACTAGAACGGGTTACCAACCATCACGGTCTTCTCCAACACCATCATCAAGGAGACCAGGGGAAAGGAGCCCATCGATCCATCAGGAGGAAAGGTAAATGATTGGTTGAATTAGCTTCCAGAAAATATGTTTATCTGGTTGACCATTTTTTCTCTCATATGCAAATTTGTAACAGAGAGTGAGAGAAAAAAAGACAGCCTGCAGAACTAAACTAGAGACATACAGTATTTATTCAAAAAAGCGCCATGGCACTTATGCAAAACTGAGTGTCTTAATTGAAGGCTGGGGGCATAACCATCCTATATTGACTTTTCAGGACATTTTTAATTTGCTCAGATTCGGCTAATTTTTTGCATGTGGTCTTCACTTTACTCGACAAACATCGCCTCGCATTTTTTTCGCTAATTTCCTCTTAGATCGTTTTCGAGAAATAACATATTGCAAAAACACGTCGGCGCGCTTTGCAAAGAAACCTTTCGTTTCTCTGAACAATGAAAACTCAGCCAAGCGCTAAAACAGCCGCCATACATTAAAATGACCCTAAAAGTCAATATAGGATGGTTATGCCCCCAGCCCTTCAATTATACCTGATAAAACACTGCTGCGAGTTTTTTTTAAGCAGCTTTAAAACTTCCCTCTAAGTCTATTCAATCTGATCCTAATCTTGAAATTTTAGTTTGTTTTAGACAAGAAAATTGAGCTCAAAGTTCAGCCGTATCTTTATTAAATAATATTAAAACAAATGAGCTTCAAAATCTATATCTAGTGAAAACCAAACTGTCACATCAGAAAAAATAATGGAAATTTTTAGAGTTCCAACAGAACCTTATTTAGTCAATAACAGTTAGGAATGGTTCAGGTGTTTAATATGCATTGGTGGTTGATTAAAACTCCTTTATACCAGAACTTCTTATTAAAATGCCATTAACTAACTAAAGGTGCTTGACAATGTTTTAAACAGTTGTGCTTGATGTGTAACAGTCCATTAAAAATTAATTTGTTACCTGCACTGTTTATTATTTAGGAATCTAACTAGTGAAATATTTTTCTTTTTCAGTGGTAGTTTCCCCTGAAATTAAATTTTCAAAAATACTTTATGGCTTATATGTTTTGATTTTACAGTTATAAGCAATTTTAATGAAAATAAGACTCACTGGAAACTGAAAATAGCAGATTTGCACATGTTGAAGTGACCGGCTGTTACATAAATTACTGTGGAGTCATTTTACATCAAAGGAATTAACCAAAATGAAAACATTTAAACTAAAAGGTATAAAACACAAATTTAAAGAGATGATAATTATCACCATCAGCAGTTAATTAATGGCAAAAGATAGTTATCAGTAATATATTTTAACGTACATTATAAAAATTCAGTTTATTTGAATCCACTGTACAGGAAAAGGAAATGGTTTTAGTTGAAGTAATGCAAGAACCACAACATGCTGCTGAAAGAAACAATGAAAGTGAAGGAGATTCTGAGTATGAAGATGCTGAAGACGGTATACTCACACCAAACAGCAGCTCTCAAACGCAGACTATTACAAATTTTGATTGTCGTATATGCGGAGAATCAGTAGCGACAATGTTCTGCAAAGAATGCAAGGACACATTTTGTGTCTCATGCGATGGCTTGTATCACAAGCACGCCTCTCGGCAACATCATGTACGAAATGAACTGACACCTATAGTCAGTCCATCAACAGCACAGCCAGTAGTGAGTGCTGCTGCTGTTGCCGCTGCCATTGACGCTGCTGCTGCACCAGTAAGAACACCACAGAGTCACAGAGCTGCTGCTGCTGCTGCCTCTGCTTCCACAAGTACTGGTGATGAAACAAGGTATGAGTGGAATTAATACATTTATTTATTAAGGGAATAGTTAATGCACCTGAGTGCATTGTTGAGTTATATAAGCATGCGGGAATTGCTTATATAACTCAACAATGCACGAGAGACAAGTTTACTATTTCCTTTATAAAAATAATGCTCATGGAATTGCGCGCGCTCAAACTTGTGATGTAGGCAGAGTGCATTATAACTCGACAAAGCACTCTTGTGACGTAGGGCGCGTGCTTTATCTAGTTATAATGAACTCGAATTGACCAATCAGGGCACGTGTTATATGACCAAAATTTTATAATGTACTATAGGTCACGGCAAGAAATGTTTTGACACTGCAATAATTATTGTTTAACTTTTGTGTTAGGTTTTATTGCATTTTGATTACATATTTTACTTACATGTGCTTTTTTAAGGCCAAAATTTCTGGGATGTAAGGCATTATGGAATTTGGAAACAATATCAGTGTCTGTAGCCAATAATGTGTGACAAATGTTAATGACTGCTCGTTGTAACTAGAACTGAAAGGTTGGCATATACAAGGGGACTTGTCCCAGGGAGAAATCCCTTACAATACAATACAATATTTATTACTCTCCCTGAGGGGCTTTTCAGAGAACCTTATACATGTAGTGTTCACAAAAAGGGGACTTGTTCTGAGGACTTGTCTCAGGCATTACCTCTAAGCTTGTAGTGTTGACAGTAGAGACACTATCAATGGCTCTCTCTCTGATTGGTTCAGTGGCGGATCCAGGGGTCGCGGGGGGGGGGGGGGGGGGGGGTGGGGGTCCGGACCCCCTATCAGACCTGAGGGTTTTTTTTGCTTTCACCATTATCCATAGCAAAACCATCTCCAGGATCCACCAAAATGTACTTTTCAGACCCTGAAATCTAAAATGTTTTTCTTGGGGAGGCCCTCAAGCACCCCCTCCGTGTCTTTTAGTAATAACTATTGCCGTCCACTTCCAAAAATTATCCTTAGCTTCAATCTACTTCACATTTTTGGGTAACCCTAGGGACCCCCCCCCCCCCCCCCCATCAAAAATGTCTGGATCCGCCCCTGTGGTTTATTCAGAGGGACTACATTGTTCCTTCAAATCAAACCAGTTTGAATGATACAATGTAGCACGAGTCACAGGACCAAATTGATTTTGTCCCAATACTTTTTAGATGAAAATGTGTAGTTCATATGAGCGGCCTTGATGGGGACAAGTTCTGACTAACTCTTGTGACAAATAACTTTCCACCTGGTAATGTAGCAATAAAACTAGCTAAACTGGATACATTATTTATTTTGTCATTTGCCAGACCTAGACCAAGACCTGTGCCTGCACCAAGACGAAGCGTCAAGCTGCCCCCTTCTTCCAATCAAGGTATGGCTCAAGGTACTAAGACCCCTGAGACTACAGAGGAAGAACGTCCACCCCCAATCCCTCAAAAACTATCACACCCTACACCTCAGACACAGCGGACCACACCCACCAGCCCCCCAGTCCAGCATTCAGCATCTCCCAGGGTACCTGGTATTTCACCATTCACAGCACCAACAAGTCCTCCACCCGTGACACCTGCTACAGTTACTGTACCACCTCATGTAGTTGGAAGTCAAAGAGTGGGCTCACAACCTACAAGTAAGTTCCTTCTTCAGTGTGTATTAACCCTTTCACTCCCAGAGTCAAACCGTGAGTCAATAAATGTGGTTCTAACTTTTGAGTCTGTGGATGAAACCCTAGTGTGTGACCATTCAAATGAAAGCTATCGAGCAGTAATTTCATGTGGTGTTGTTTGTTTTTGACAATGTTGCAAAATGAAAATCAATATTTCCCCCTCAGTTTTGAACTTAGCACTCTTGGGAGTGAAAGGGTTAAAATGTACTTATCCAGAGCAGTAAGCTGTTCAGTGGACTTTATATTAGGCTAACTTGAATGGGATCTTGATACACTGTAGTACTATTTTCAGTCCTTTCTATAGACCTCTTTAATCTTTGGCAACTTAACTGATTATTTTTCACACATTGTGCCTTCTTACAAAATGTTTGAGAGTGCTTTACTCTGGATAAATATAAGCTGGTCTGAAAATCCATTTAATGTATTGTTTCTTATTAGTAGTACCCCATGTGGGCCACACCCAAAAATGAACCACTCTTTTGCCTTGTGAGTAGCGGCATAAGGTTTACTCTCATGTTCTGTTAATCTTGAATCTCTAGCAGCAACAAGTAGTCAAATTCAGAGCCAAAGAAGAGAAATTCTAAGGCCTCCAACCTTTGTTCCTACTTTTAACACTGCAACTCAACAGAGTTCTCAAGTAGCCAAGGATGAAACAGATAATAATGCAACAACACAAGATAGTAAGTACTTAGATCAGAAAAAGGAATTTGCAGAGTTGAGTACTTTTTTTTATGAGCACTTCACATGCAATAAAGACATCATTCAGTGGTGGGACTTCTCTCTTTAGTGGATAGAGACTTCAGGCACTCGCTGCCTCTCTGTTCTTTAGGGGGTACATTTCCATTATTTAATTCCCAGTCTTCCAAAAATAATTAAGCAATAATAAAACAGGCCATCAAACAGGAGTAGAAGAAGTAGACTATGGTACCATAATAGGGTAAAGTCCTCTTACATACCTGTTCTGCGCTTTACCTGGCCACTGACTGGGCTGCAGGGCTGCAAATTTTTTTTTTCTTGAAAGGACACGTGTTCGACTAATTAGTCACCATTTTGGTCGGACAAAACAAGGATGTCATATTACAGTACTGCTTGATAAGTGAACCTGCTAATTTAATGTGTTGTCATCGCAGAGTAAACTACATACATGTGCGTTTAATTTTGGTCGGCCATTGTCTGATGACTGACTGTTATTTGCAGCCCTGGGGCTGTAATGGCTGTGAGCTGAAAATGATGATGATGACAGTGATGTTGTTTATGGGCCAAGTGGTTGACATACTCAGCTGCTGGTACTTACTTGTAGCTTCACTTTCTGAAGCATAAAATAGCTTAGAGTAATCCTGCTCCTCTGGATGAGATGCTAATCCATTGCAGATGACCTCCCAGAATATTTAAGCGCCAAGGTTGTAAAATAATGTTCCATTTATTCTTTCATGTAAAGTTCCACCTCCTTTGCCGCCAAGAAGGCCGAATCCTGCTCAACCCAAAACACCAATAGAATCAAAGTTACCAAGAAACCAAGCACCACCAGTCCAGAGGAGGGCGGGGCATTGTCCTGTCCAACTGCTACTGTTTAAATTCTGCTGGTGCAAAGACCTGCTTGTTCTGCAAGAAGCCACTTCCTATAACAGCACAAAAGGAGACCACAAGTCAGCCATTGTCAGCTCGACAGCAGGAATTCTTAGAAACAAGAAATTATCCTCCACCTATTTGGGCAATGTCTCCAGAACAAGGGAGAGCTGTCAGCCAAATGCAGCAGTCACAGGGAAGTGAGAATAGTATGGTGTCAGGGACAAGACCGGTAATTTTGTCTTCAGATGCAGGTTTGTATTTTAGGAGAATTAAACACTTTAATTAATAACATTCTCTGGATGATAAGCAATGGAAGTTTAATATTAACAGGACACAGGACTTGTGTCACCAAGCATTTTTCTAATATCTTTGTTCAAAATCAGTCATGCAGTACATATTAATTCATGCAATACAGGCAAGTGGAGATTAATAATAACCTACAAAACAGACAGACAACTTTATTTAGACACAATATTTCCACTCAGGTTTAAAATTGAATACCATGTATAAAACGCAATAAATTATCAGTTATCAGTCAAGGGAACAAGTACCAGTTGATGGCAAATTCCATTCTCCGAGAACTGACTGTGCCTGCGGTTTTCTTCCCAAAAATGCTAAGCAACATGACACATCCTGATGGCATGACAACGTTTGGAGTAGATCAAATCAACGTGGCGTAGAGAAACATACCCAGTGCACATGCCTTGTGTACAGTAGTGCACAGCAAACTGCACATGCCCTCATTCTGACATCCACCGAATCAATAATTTTTACAGATTATAATGTAAAGTAAAACAGCTGACCACCCAGAATAGTCATATTAGTGTGCTGGCTCGCTGAGGCTCGCCAGCAATAATGTACTGTTGTAAAGGCAATTAAGTGGCAACAAGCCAAAAATCATGTACAAAATGAAAAAAGGAAAAATGTGCCTAAAGAGGAAATTGAAAAGAAGTAAGAGCTACAAAATGTATTTGAAGACATGTTTGGAGAAGTTGTTAATTGACCTCAAGAATAAAGAAGACGGGAAGCATTCAAAAGTAATATTGTTTTGTTTTCTGAGAAATGCATCAGCATGACTATGCCTTGATTTTTGATTATTTCTTCAAAATCTTGTCAATAATATTATGTTCACAAACATCACTGATGATATCACTAAGAAATCTATCATGCAGCCATTTTGTAGTACTGATCGAGAGTCAACTTTAAGTAGTCACTGCTACAGTAGCATTTGATATGGGCATAAACTGTCCTGATGTGTCACAAATCATTCACTTCCGATCACCATCTAATAATAATAATTATGTGATCCAGAGAAAGTGAAATCATATTATGTCCCAAACACTTCTGAATGTCGGTAATTTTTGCTTCTAAGTTATTTTGGAGAGGCTGATGTAAAGATCAGGAAATACAAAACTTATAAGTAATATGTAATTGTTGCAAACACTTACATCTATGATCAAAGCTATGGAATTGATGGCGATTGAAGAACATGATGATGTGTATACAGGTAAACTTCCAGCAGAAAGTGAATGCCGTAGTTTTACTAGTGGACATAAATAATTATTATTTATACACCTTCAAGCATCCCTGTCAGAAATTCTCACCAGATCACAGCCTTGGTTTTAATTCCCAAGTTGTGAAATAAATATTTGTAGAAAACGGTAAGAACATAATCACAAAGGAAGAGCAGGCATTACAGCGCAGACACTCAAACCGTGAACGCTTTGGCTTTATTTGACTATATTTTGACTTTATTTTCACTTATTTTGTATTTTTTTTCAGAAAAAATACAAAATAAATACAAAATAAGTGAATAAAGTCAAAATAAAGTCAAAATAAAGCCAAAATAAAGCCAAAATAAAGCCAAAGCGTTCACGGTTCGAGTGTCCGTGCTGTAATTCATGTAAATATGACAAGCCCTATAGTCAATAGGAGATTATCAGTGGCTTTTTACACAGTGTATATATAACAATTTAAAATTGCTATTCACAGATCAAGATCCAGTAGACCCCGATAAGTGGAAGTGTGAACATTGCACTTATCACAACTCAAGGGCACGGAAAATTTGTGAAATGTGTTGCAAAACAAGCAGTATTCCACCGCCTCAAAGAAATGCCGAGCCTCCAAGAGCGACCCCTGTTTCACAGCCAGCCACACCCAGGGAAAATCAGGTTGAGCTTGAGCTTCTATTTCTCCATACTGTACTTCAAGATCAGCCATCTAGTTTATGACATGTGGCTATTTTGAAATCAGAATACGTCAAAGAGAACAGTTAGTTTTAAGAAAGTCACATGGATTTTCATTTGTGTTCGGTAACATATTTGCAATGTTAACCCTTTCTCTCCCAAGAGTGCTAAGTTCAAAACTGAGGAAAAAATCTGCGCACAGTACCACTTGGAAGTACAGCTTTCATTTGAATGATCACACACAAGGGTTTCATCCACAGACTCAAAAGTCTAAACAACCACAGTTATTGACTCAAATTTTGACTCTGGGAGTGAAAGGGTTAAGCAGACAATAAAGAACATGCAGTGTATTAATTCAACCTAAAATACTTATCAGATGATAAAATACTTATAATTAATTCCTTCCTCCCTTCCTCTTTCCCTCCATTGCTTCCTCCTCTCTCCCTTGCTCCCTCCATCTCAACTTTCTTTCATATTTCTTTCTCATTAACCTTTCTTTTGTTTCGGAGAAAGGGGGTTGGGGGAAGGGTGTAATACTTTGTTGCTCCCATCAGTGCTTCCAAACCACAGTTTGCATTCTATATTAGGGGTGGTGAATGGTCTATCAAAAATAACGAATCTCGGCAAATTTAAGCCGAGTCTCGGAATCTCGGCGCTTAAAAAAAGCATCTTGGAATCTCGGGCTCACCAGAAATAGGGACAGTTTCAGAGTCTCAAATTTTGAATCTCGCAAATGCAGCTTCTTTTATACTCTATTTTCTCGGAGTTTTGGATCACTGCGTCTCAGGCTCGGATTTTTAAACCAGGGTCTCGGCTTCTCAGCAAGTCTCAGATTTTACCATTCGCCACCCCATATATTTATGTAATGAAACAGAACTAAAAGATTTTTGCTAAGGCTAAAGATAAATTGAAATACTGTTATTGAATCAAACTATGTTATTAACCTTCTAACAGACAATATTTTGTATTGTTTATTTTGCCCTGAAGACTGAACAATTTGTTCCACCACACAACGTCACTAATATGGCCATGCAACTAAACAGCCAGCAAATCCCTCATGCTGTAAATGAACAAGTTTCCAGAAAACCAGAGCCAGCAAATCTGCAGGCAGCACAAACAGGGACCCCAGCAAGACCAGCATGGGAGGGGCCAGGTAGAGCAATACCGACCGTTTCTGCTGGTCCACCTTTGCCAAGTAATTATCCAGGTGTGACCAGTCCTGGCCAGAGAGCGGTACTGGATCATTCTGGAGTGGTTCCTGGCCAGAGAGCGGTACTGGATCATTCTGGAGTGGTTCCTGGCCAGAGAGGTGTACTGGATCATTCTGGAGTGGTTCCTGGCCAGAGAGCGGTACTGGACCATTCTGGAGTGGTTCCTGGCCAGAGAGGTGTACTGGATCGTTCTGGTGTGGTTCCAGCAGGACCCGTATCGCCATTGCCTGTAAGGAGTCCCTTTTTCCACTGGTATGCCATATGGATTTCCTCCTCCACCACCTTCTTTTTTGGAACCCATGGGTATGACAGGATCAGTTCCAGAGGTGCGAGAATTGCTGTTGCTTTAGAATAATATTGGTTTTTAATTTTCCTTATTTTGTTGAAATATAGAATAGTCAATCGCAAGAAATGCAAACAGCATGTCAATGAACCAATGAGAACTCGAAGCAAATAAATTGTGTATCCAGGCCAAGCGTGGGAACATTTGTGTCAAATGATGAAATTCAACATTTTGTTATCTTAAGCGTATCCTAATTTGGAAATAGCTGTGATAAAGGTTATTTGTGTAGTTATTTCATTGCTATTGTCAAAAGCTGCAAAAACAAAGTAGAAATTTGACAAATTTGCTGTGATCTGTTGTTAACATTTTATTGTAATATATTTCTTTCACCCAGATTAATTCAGTAGCATCATTTCCTGCTCCCATTGGAAATTCATTTCTCCACCATCTCAGTCCTGGCTTCCCTCAGTCACTTCCTGCCACAGCATGTCCAGCATCTCCAGCGGATGACACTGTGCGAAGGCAACAACATGAGATTTACATTTCTGGAGCGCGCTATGTTGAATGGCTGAAAGTAAACAATCTTTTGATAGTTGATTATTAAGCACTATAACCGGTGGCCTAATGATGGTTAGCCTAACGCTGGACTTCAGATCGAGTGTCCAGGTTTGAGCACTGACCAGGGTCATTGTATCAGGCTCACAGTGCCTCTCTCCACTCAGGAGTATAAATGGATACCGACTAGCATCCCATCCAGGGGGGGGGGGGGGGGGGGGGGGATGGTAGCAATACTCCTCCTGGTTTTGGTTTTGGTTTTGGTTGTTTGTTGTTTGTTGGTTTATGACACTCAAATGAAAACCGCTCTAGTATTCAAACAGCCATCTAATAGGCCATCTGCACTTCAAACAGCTTGTTTCTGGCTATTATTTGAGAATATATTACCAGTAGTGTACATTTGGTTGGCATTTTCCCTTGACCTCAAATCATGAGGTTTCTTGACTCAAGATTTAATAATACTTCAAGGTTGAAAGGAAATTAAATTTAGAACTTGCCCTTTGGCCAAATTGATAGTAAAATATAATGACACTGAGGTCCCTTCATAACTCTAGCCTGAAATAGTTTAAGGTGGCTCTATATAGTTTTTTGGCGCACAAGGCATGGGTACAAAAATGGCTTGAGCGAAGGGAAAATCGCTGTTTTTAGGCTATATTAGATGCGACTTTTTACCTAAAAAGTAACAAAATTTAAATTAAAAGTTATTTTTTTCTTCCTTTAGACAGCAGAAATGGAAGGTTTTACAGCAGAGGAAGTGAATATCGCATCAATCCTTGGTATTGACGATCCTGAAGGCCCTATTCACTGGCTGCAGAATGCTTGGTATGATTTAATTCATAGAGTTATGATACAGCTGAGTGTACCAGAAAATTCACAAGAGATTGGGAACATCAGCCCGGAGGAAGTGCGAGATGCTTTGATTGATTGCACTGGGGATGTCTCACGAGCAGTCAACAAATGCATGGAAAACCGGAAGAAGAAGGTAATGACATCCTTTCTATTGTTATTTTTTCATACACTTACCGTACTGTCAGTTGAAACTCTTGGGAAGTGCACCTGGGGTACTCCTTGAAATTAAAATGTTGTGTTTTTGGTGGGGTGTGCTTCTTTACCCTTCCCCATTTTCAGACCAAAATATGCAAGTTTCGAATCCGATTTCAGACCTGAATCTAAAAAATTCAGTAAGCCAAAAATCAATACCATTTCAGACAAGCAGGCAAAATATACATTGAGACCAAAAAGCCAAAAACCATACTCTTTCTTTGTGACACCCTCCACCTCTCCAGTGGTCAATGTACCTACAATTTCGACAAGTTGTCAGACCTGAGATTAGGTGAGGTGTACCCCTTCCCCCTCAGACAAGTTGGCAAAATATACCCACTTCGAGACCAAAAGGGAAACAATAAAGAAATTACAACATTGCAAAAAGGGGGGAAGGGGAAAAACTGTTAGTGTCCCAACATTAATGTCTGAGATGTACTAGGTTCAAGATCCATCGGACGGTGTAGAGTTCAAGCATGGCCGTTATCTTTGTGTTGTGCCCTTGAGGGAGATGTGCTACTCTTACAGCCTCCTTCCACCCAATGTGTATACCTGTATATTCAATGGGATTAGCAAATAATTTCATTGTAACTTTTTACTGTATTTTGTAGGTGAAAGACTTGCAACAGGCAGGGGTTTATGCCAAAACAGATTGCATAAATGCCTTGGATACCTCGGTAGGAGATACAGAAAAGGCAATTCTTGCACTTGAGAAAATGGCAATGCGACCAATACTTCAAAGAGTGCTCAACAGCTGTCTTCCAGACAATGCGACTCAGGACGAGGTGATCATGGCTTTGACAAGGCAGACGAATACTCAAACCCCTCAAGATAGAGCCAACTTTGAAGCCATTGTGAAAGACCTTGGCCAAATATGGATGTATGTATTATGACTGTGCTTTCAGTGATTATTTTACCTGACGATAAAAGTCATTCATACCCACAGGTCCCCATTAGTGTTCACGTAGCAGGGATGTGTCATATAGCATTCTGTGTGTGTCAGGGGAGCAACTGCCATTTTTGGCCAATATTCATTCATTGATCATAGGCACGCAGTGCGTGCAGAGGGCTATGTAGCTGTACACATAGTCCTTTGCACGCATTACATGTCCATGATGCTGGATAACGTCATTGGAACCAATCACAAACTTTAATGCAAAATTGTTGTTACCAATAAATTATTATTAAGGTTGATGACATGACCTATCATCTTAAAAACAAGAAACTTTTTAAGTTGGAGAAATTTTTTTTCAAAATAGAAAGAGAAAAACAACATTTATTAAAGGAAACATGTTTTTTTACCAATATATCCCCTTAGGGTGAAATTTCATGGCAGTTTGAATATTCTAAAAATTTGAAAGATTTGTTTAAGGACGTTCGCGCCCAAATCTTCCCACGATTTTTTAAAAACTTTTGCTGCAGTTAGATGATGACCAACTCATGTCAGAAAGGCCAAAAAATTGGGGGATCAACCGTGCTCGTTTCGGAGATAAAGCGCATTGAAGACAGAAGTGTTTCTAGAACTTTTGGTCATTTAAGGCGATATCGGCTTCATTGCTATCAGCAAATATTAATGTAAAATATTATTGAGAACTCTAGATAAGATGGATGTGTTGATTGATTGAAGCGGCCTCCAGCACTATATTTGTCCAGTTTCATTCTCAGCGCGTGCTCTGGATGCATGACGTGGAGTGCGCATGCGGCATGAATAGCGTGCGCAGTAAGGATGCGCACTAGCAATGGGCGCGAACGTCCTTAAGGAAGAGTTCGCCAAGAACTTTTTTTTTTTTTTTTTTTTTTTTTTTGCAACACAAATTATTTTATTGTCAAAAAAACACGAATTACAAGGTTGGTACTAACACTAATTACAGAATTGACATTAACAGAAATTATAAAACTGTGACTAGCTCTAGTTACAAAGTTGTAGATAACGCTAATTGTATAAGAAGAAGAACTTGTGCAATCATAAATCTTTGTTGCTGCCCGCACAGGGCAGCCTCCTATTTCTGTCCTGAGTTTCAATTTCAGGATTTCCGTCTGCCGGTAAGATGTTTGTTAGCAGTACCCAGGCCCCTCCGCGTGAAAAGTCTGATTTGTGACGACTATTGCACGCTAGAATTTGCACAAGAAGAGACGATTGTTGTTTTTGGGATTTCTTTTGCGCCCTCGAGGAGACGCTGTTTTGAGACGCTCTGATGCTTGATTGTTGCCGAATTCGGCTGTTTTGAGATGCTGTTGCACACGCTCTTGCTCTTTCACGCACGCCGTGCATTGGTTTACTTGAATGACATCGACAATTAAATATTTGGACACGTTGCATTGTGTTCACAATTGGTTTACATATACTTGAATTGCCTCAAAAATTAAATATTTGGAAAGCAAAGACGGCTGGCTACGGTTATTTTGAGACGCAATTGCACGAAAGGATCTTGCGTGACATTGTTTTATTATAAAACCAGCGATGATAACAAAATTACAAATGTGGCAGCACTTCACTTCCAATATGGTACCCCTAGTATATTTTTAATAATATTGTAACTCTCTTTTGAAAGTCATAACTATATTATAGTCATGTCATGTATTTATTTTCTTTTAGGGTTAGTGGTCTGAAAAATACTTTTAATACTTTTACTGTATTTTTTAATATTTTTATTAACATTTTAAAGTTCAGCCGCAATTAATCAATAATAATTATTGATACTGTATAATTCATATCTTTTAGCGACGCATTCGAGCAGTTTTGGCTGAGAAAGATGTTATATCCTGGGGAAGGGCAGAAAATGTTATCAAGTTGATAGACAAGGGCTACGGAGTGGACGATTCTGTAGAAGCGGCCCGTGATTGTGGGGATCTTCAACGTTGTTTGCGCTATCTGACACAAGAGTGCCCATTGTGCTTTGGGAAATGGCCCATGAGCCAGGTTTGTGCTTATAAACCTTGTGTACATAATTTGTTTTGCCTTGGTGACACAATCTTTGCTCACCGACTTGTGTGATGAGCTAAAGAAGGTCTGCGTAGGTTTGTAGCTGACATTGGTTTTTATGTGTTGATCGTGAATGTTCAGTGATGCAGTGAGGAGTGTGTTTATAGTAAACAATAATTATTATTGGATGAGGTCGAGCATGATAGCAAGAATTATCAAGGCTTGTGTTATGGCTGAGGCGGAGGTTTGACTGTTATGGCTGAGGCGGATAACACAAACTAAGGCCTTGATAATTTCGCTATCATGCGAAAACCAAATCAAATAATAAATTATTGTTTTATTATACAGTTCAAAACCTAAATCATCATTTCGGGCTTAACTTTGCAGCATTTTGTCACTTTTTCTTTCGCAGATTGTAGAGTATTTTAATTTTTTTTTCACTGCCGCTAATGAAGCGAACGACGCGTGGTACATGTGCATGATGTCAATCGACATGCATTATCTCTAGGTTTGACGTGGCATAAATCCTAGTGTCTGTAGCTATGACATGTAATTACATGCATAAATCCTATTATCTGTAATTATGACGCATCAATTCTATGCCAGCGTGAATTAATTAGCTGTATGCTTTTAGCCAATGAGAATAGAGATAGTGAGCAAAATGTATAATAATAAGTGTTGTCGGTAGCATTGCTTCTTGTTGTCTGGAAGTCTGACTCAAATACCACTCCACTTTGCTTTATTACACCAACAGTGAGCACTGACCCTGCACTATGTTGGTGGTTAATTTTCTTGCAGAATTTTCTTTTTCCACAATATTACAGGGCACGAATTGCGCCTGATACAGTCGCCAATGCGCCTAAGTTTTCCACATTGGCGACCAAATCCTGAAAATTAGTCGCCAAATTGGCGACTACACCGACTAGAATTCTGACATCTTACCTGAAGTTTTCAGTTCTAACTTTGCCATAAAAAAGTCACACAATAGATTAAAGTTATAAAACAATATTTCTCTGGTCTTGTTTTGCTTTCATAACGAGAAATATGGGCCAAAAAACGTCAACAAAGTTTGTCTCAACTGAGTACACAAAAACGCCCTATAATGCTTTGCAAGCCGTGTGGAAACCATTGAATATGTCATGTATGCCAATGGATTGTGTCTCTGGTGCTGAATTTATTGGAAAAAATTGGCGACTAACTTTTTGGAGTTGGCGACCACTTTGGAATATTTAGGAGCCAATGGCTCCTGGAAAAAAAAGTTAATTTCGTGCCCTGTATTATAAAAGCCTGGGGTTGGTTATTTAAAGGGTCGATAATGCTATTCATTGGATAAATCACTATCCAGTGGATACGCAGTAATTTATCCGGTGGATAGGGTTATATCCACCCTTATCAGCTGGCTTGAAAAAAAAAACTGGACAATCATATAAAATAGAAAATTGTTTACAGCAAGGAGACCAAAGTGTGATCACTTTTAATTAATTGACATTCTTTCATGCACACATACTATCCATTCAGAAGCCGAGGATAGCTATTCTCAGCTTCTGATTGAATAGTCTGTGTGCATGTCTGCGTGCATGAAAGAAGGTGAATTAATTAAACGTGATAGCACTTTTGTGCTCCTTGCTGTAATAGCCTTCCACGGTTTGCTTAAGAAATTTCCATTGGACGATGACATGTGATGATTCAAGGATGATGATGAGTAGCAGGATATTTCTATTAATATTGCTTTGTGCTCCTGCTCCCATAATGCTGCATAGATTAGCTCAATAAGAGAAAAAGATAAATAATAATTATTTATTATTATAATTATTGATATTAAAACAATTATTGTTTTAATATCAATAATTATAATGAAATATATGATATTCTTTCTCTGTAGATGTTCACATTCCTTCACTGTCAAGATCGTGTCTGTCAGGAATGCGTCTCACAGTTCATCACCCTTACAATAAAAGACAAGAATATAAATCACCTTGTTTGCCCAGTTTGTGGAAAACCTGAAAATTTGGATGATGAGGCTGTGGCTACAGAATATTTCAATAACTTTGATATCATGGTAAGCCAACCTACAGGGTGATCTTCGTTTACGTCAGCAGTCTTTTCAGTAGCATAAAATTTAATTTTAATTACCAAAAATTAATTTAGTCTGAGATGGGTTTGAATCCCATTGAGGCTTGAATATTTCAGGCTTTCCTTTCAACTGTTTTTAAAAGTTGATATAATTACTGCAAAGGTCTCATTCTCTTTTGTTCTTTCCACCACAGTTCACCTAAATTATATGATTTATTTAATATATATTAACAAATAAAGAAGCCAAAACCATGTATTATACTGTCATAAAACACGACGGGAATTTGAGAACACGAGATAAATTTAGAAAACACGAGCCGCAGGCGAGTGTTTTCTAAATTTCTCGAGTGTTCTCAAATTCCCGTCGTGTTTTATGACAGTATAATACATGGTTTTGGCTTCTTTATGTGCTTTAAAATATAGATTTAACGCGCGCGAAACGATAAAACACGACTTTTCTATGATTTATACTCTGATAAAACATGGTTTTTAACCATTATCAGAGCGCGCGCATTTTCCAGTCTATGTTTTAAATATATATATTGGAGGATGGGTCCACTAGTAGTGTGGTTACTGCCAGAATGTACTTTCACTGTTTTTGATCATCGCTATCAACTTAAGTAGTCTGTGGTTGATTCTTTTTGTTGTTTTTCTTTTCTTTATAGATTCGTGGTCTGGTTGATGGTGAAACACATGACTTGTTTCAACGAAAGCTCCGAGACAGAACACTTATGAAAGAACCCAACTTCAGGTGGTGCTCACATGTAAGTTACCTGTTGTTATTTACTTAGTACATTTATAATATTAAATTTATTTATTTTAATATTTATAATTTATTTTATTATTCATTTATTTTAAATGTGGCTAAATGAAATTTAGGCTAAGTTAAAATCGAGCCAATGCGGCCTTTGTGCCTCACTAGGGGTGTAGAAGATGAGTCTAGAGTCAATGGTGGTCAGCGGCTCTCTCCGGTGGCCACGCGCATAGATTCGCATATACGGGGCTTTCAGGGGCTTCACATGTTTTGCCTCCAGGTTCGTGTGGAAGTGCAGCTTGCGTTTAGCTTCGTCGCACTTGCCGTGTGCCTTGCTGCTCCCACTCCTCCCTCCCTTCTTTGGCTTGGCAAGTAGTTGGTTCTGGTAAGTATATGGGTTGGTAAGTATCTCCACTGGTTCTATATCAGTGTGACGGTGCCTGGTGGTTGCCGCTCTCAGGGTTGCCATGGATACCTGCACGCTCTGCGCGAATCATGCCTGGCTCCACCATATCAAGGCACCTTCCCCAAGCTCATCTATTGGTGATGAGTTTAATATTTATTTATTTACACACCACTGGGAACTATGCCAAGCTGATGGCTAACTGCCACAGCCTGGCTTTATTAAACACCATAACTCACAAGTTCACCTTGAATGGAGATGCGGTGACCTAATGAATAGCGCATTGGACTCCAGATCAAGACAGTAGTCCAGATTCGAGCACTGGCTGGGTTCATTGTGTTGTGTTCTAGGGCAAGGCATTTTATGCTCATAGTGCCTCTTTCCACCCAGAAGTGTAAATGGGTACCGGTCAACTGTTAGGGAAACCTCACAAAATACTGGGGTAACCTGAGATTGACTATAGCATCCCATCCAGGGGACTAGCAATACTCCGAAGCTCCAGCAGTGTGGGCCACATTGACCCAAATGCAGACTACACGTATTTACCATTTAATTATAAAAAAGACCCAGGTACCTGCATTGTATACACAGGATCTTAAATCTAAGGGTTTTTGGGTGGGAAGGTCAGTAATAATAATAATTGAAGACACACAACAAAAACAACTTCCTGAAAACCTCTCAAACTGCTTGTCTTGTAGTTGCTAATATCGATAAGAAATTAACTGCTGTTTACTCTTACTGTTTTGTTTAGTGCTCATCAGGGTTCATAAATGAACAACCTGGCCAAATAAGAATGATGTGTCCTCATTGTCAGCGGTTCACCTGTTTCAAATGCAAGCGACAGGTAATATAATATTTATGTTTACTATCAGCAAAACCATTTTGTATTACTTGAACTCAAAACAACAACTACAGTCAACTCTCTCTTAACGGACACCTCTATAAGACGGACACTTGGTGTTGGTCCCTGCGCGCCATTTTTCAGTCATGTTACTGTATATAAACTCTCTATAAGCGGACACCTCTCTAAGACAGACAGTTTGTGCTGGTCCCGATGGTGTCCGTCTTAGAGAGAGTTCACTGTACCTCATTTGAGGAGTAAATTGTTGCTCATTAACTCATGAATAATTATAAGCCCACACGTCCACATTGATGTTTTATTAACATTTAATAAATACATGTGTATAGTGGGAGGATCAACATCAGGGCATCACATGTGAACAGTTTGCTGCATGGAAAGAAGCCAATGATCCCGAGTTCCAAGCAACTGGACTAGCAGCACACTTGAAGATGAATGGAATAGGTAAGAATAATTTCTCACACACCACTGGTAGCCATGTCAAGCTGACCGCCGCAAGCCTGACCTGACCTTTATTGTAAAATCAAAAACTATAGAGCGTTTTCACGTGACGTCATCAAAATTCTAAATTCAAAACTATTGATCATACAAAGCTGTTCTTTTAGGATATTCTAGACATCATTATTGCTGGGAAAAAATTTGCGCCAGCAGAGTGCTTCATTTTGGAGATTAAGTGTTTTGAAATTTGAGACAGTCTGGCTCAATGTGGCCTGAAATGTTACAGAAACCAATATTTTCGCACTTTTTAAATAATTTTCCGATATGCTAATAAGTTAAAATGATGACTAAAGCATTCCAAACTAAAACTCATGACTTTGGAAGCAAAATCTTTTTTTCTTCTCGCTGACATTTTTGGTCGCCATATTGGTGTTCCAAACTAGTACACCAATATGGCGGACCCATACTAAGCTCTATAATTTTCCGAATATTGTTTTCCGATAACTTCGTTGCAATGAACACTGCCAAGTTAAAATTTGGGAAATATATTTATTTCCACCTACTCTACAATCTCTGAGTTTGTTGATGTTTTTTGATGCACGCAAAACGATCTTGTTATTTTGGTGAAAACGCTCTATACACATATCACGCTAAAACTGGGAAGCTTCCAAAATTACAAGCTTTGTACATTAGTTACATTGTATAATGCCAAAATTAAAAAATACAACAAAATACTACTGAAATTCTTTGGGTGGGTGGGTGGGAAGGTCAGTAATGGCGGACGCAACAAAAACAACTGCCCGCCTCACCAGTCACATGACCTATACCCAGGCCCCAGCGGTGTGCGAGAAAAACATTTTCCACTTTTTTCGTTTCACTCAGCCAGTGGAAAATTACTCTTATTGTAATAATTATTGTACTTCTTATCATGTGAGCATGAGAGCTGAGCTCAAATATGAATTCCTCTTTTCCTGTTGATCTGTCCTTCTCAAATCATTAATTATTCATCAAGTTAAAACAAAGGAGATCATAACCATGTCGGAGGTTTGGATACCCGGTCTTAATAGCATAGATTTTGACAATTTTATTTGTCTGTTTACTCCTTAGTTTTTGTTTCGATTGATAAGATAATTATCAAACACTCAAGACAGTGTTTCATCGGCTATCCAAACACCTCGAATTTCATCAAAAATACTGATCCGCTGCACGTCGTATTTTCAACTCTATTCTCGGTGTTTGGATATCCAGACAAAACACTGTCCCTCATGTTTGATATTTTACTTAAAATTGTGTTGTTTTTCTCTCGCTAGTATCAATTTTGCATAGCACTGTTGCTAACTTTTTTCTTATACTTCTGATTCTAGAATGCTCAAACTGCAAATACAGATATGACCTATCCAAGGGAGGGTGCATGCATTTTAAGTGTGTAATGTGTCCACATGAATTCTGCAGTGGCTGCTACAATCCATTCGTTAACACTGATGCACAGGTACTGCTAATTCATAATACCTTCAACATTGAACATGCAACAATAGAAATATATTAACTGATTGTGGCAACTAAAATGCTGCAGTTTGAATATCAGTTTTCCCAGCTAAGGGTAATTGTCCAAAATGTTGTAGTTTAAATGTTAGTATAGTTTCAAACACAGTCTAACTTAGAAAAGAGGTGAAATCTCTAAAAAAATATCTAATAGATACCAGTATAGTTTGACTAAAATAATCTCTGTACTGGCTTACTAATTTATGATCAGATATATATAGTTGTCGGTTAAACACGCAAATGGTCAGACTGAAAATGCCCCTAGTACACAACAGTCTTTGAATCAGTTGATGGAACAAGTGCTGTTTTTGGCAAATCAGTCTTTGTTGATATTATCCAATTAAAAAACAGGGTGAGCACTCAGGAGTAGTCCAAAAATTGTCATGTCAGTATACATGTAGAGCAATGAAAATACATCATGTTGCTTTGCAAGTTCGGGATGAAAATTGTTTGGTCAGTCCCATCTTGGAGACAAGATTTTGCCCTCAACTGCCCTCAATCTTGTTCCCCTGACTGGAACAGTGATTTTTACATAATTTTGAGATAATAATTATTTCCATGATGTACTGTTTCCTTCATTTACATAAAAGTAGCTGGATATTATACCTGGCAACTTTTCCTGAGTCAAATGCGTGAGATATTTGTCTTCAGAGTACCTGGATTTCCGAAGATGTTCCGACGAGTTCCGAACGTTGCCAAAGACATCCGAAGATTTCCGAAGTTGTTTCGAAGAGTTCTGAACGTTAATGAAGAGTTCATATCCAGTTCCACAATGCGTTCAAACACGGTTTGGAGGATTCAAAAACAACATGTAGCGTTATTTATCGGACTATATTTCTTTGTGTTGGTTCGAGTTTACATATTTTTTTAAAGTGTGTCATTTAAGGCTGTAATAGCTCAAATTTTTCAGCCAGGTTTGAGAAATTGGTCCGTAAGCGTGAGCTGTTGTGAGATCAACGTTTTCGACCAGCAGGTGTGAAACTCACGCCTAAGGCGTGAGAGTTGTCAGGTATAGGATATGCCAGCCTATCCTTGTCCCTTGTCCTAATGCAAGCATGCATGTGGCTAAAGTTCATGGGTAAAGTTTATAGTCAAGTGGAATCTATTTGCAGATTCAAAACAAATTTTCCTTTTCAGAACTGCCGTGTGTCAGAACTTTGTACTGTACGAGGATTGCATGCTCACCATCCACGGGACTGTTACTTCTACCTGCGAGATCAGGACCCGGAAGAACTTCAGAAGCTGTTGCATGACAATAATGTTGCATACAATACTGAACCACCTGAGGGTCAAGGTAAAGCTTGGCCTTTATGTATTTTTATCTAAGTTAGTAACGCAAGATTGTTTGCCTTTTGTATCATATGTCACTGAGAAATGAGATTTTTTTTACACTTTATTCTTGTAGTTGCATTTCACTAAAAACAGTATATAATAATTTATTATAAAGATACACTATTATTGGAAAAGGAAAACAACAACAACAACAACAACTTTATTCCATTTTTATATATATAATTTACAAGAGTACTTGCTCCCGCTACTAGTTATAAAACTAATCGAGGTGGGAGCAAGAGTTAAATAAAAACAAGGTTAATACAATTTATATACAATTTAAATACAATAGGAAAAGAAAAAGAAGATGAAAAAAAAATAAAAAGTTGTAGAATCTGATTGAACAACACCAACTAAACATTGAAATATATGTACATGTACTAGACTACATCAACACTAAATAAACAAAGTAACTAGTTTCTAAATAAACTGTTGTGCTACATTGGCAGGCAAGTGAAACACTTGCACTAAAGCTTTCACAGACTAGATAATTTATACAAGAAAATAAAAATATGTAAAAAAATATTGAACTAAAAGTGCCAAAGTTGTATAATAATATTCAAGACGTTTCGGGCTTTGCCCTTCATCAGTTTGAATGTTATCCGATAATGTTATCCGATAATTTATAGCCTTGTCACATGTTAGTTGGGACAATTTGCTCCTTGTCAGTATATGTGTATCTATGTTTACAACTTTCTTCGACCTCAGTGTTGATACAAAAGATGTTTATATCAACACAAAAAGGAGAGAGGGGGGAAAGTGTCCCAACAATATTATTATTATGACATGGATTGTAAGTAATGTGTCATTTGATACATATTTATTGAAATCATATTTCATTAATATATTGTCAGCCTGCTCATAAGGCATGATTTTGGTTGCCCCATTAGTGACCAGATTAACAGGGCTCTCAACACTGTATTTATTTAATAACTGATTTTAACAACTGAAGGTAATGCCTCTGATGATGACGACGAGGCTGCTGTTGGAGCAGCTGCAGCAGCAGCACCTTTACACTGTAAGGTGAATGAGCAAAAAGAGACTGTAGATGGCCTGGCTGATGCTGAGTGTGGAGTTGAAGTACAAGCTGGTTATGCTGGTCTTTGCAGGTTAGTAATAAGAGTCATACCATTGCACATAATAGCCACCCTCATTAAGTGGTCATCTTTTAATATGGCCTTAGAAAATCGGTTGACACTGCAAGCACGCACGCCATGCAACACTTCAATCTCTGCATGCATTGCTAAATTTCTCATTCTGGAAATTCGTATGCATATAAAGGACTAAACCTTGTTGAGGGAACAAGTACTGGTCAGTCAATGACGACATCAACATCCCATATGTGAGCAGTGTTCCAAATAAGAGAGGGGTTTCTGGTAAAAGAACCAATAAGTTTGGCTACCTGATGATTTGCTGAGGTCATACTATTGACACTTTACAATATTCCTCATTGACACTTGCCTATCTGGAACCCTGTGTGAGAATAGACTTAGTCTGTGGTTTTTGTCCCTGACGTTGCTAAGCAACATGTATAATGTATCATCAGTATGCCATGGTGACATGACTGTTAGACAGATAGAATAAAATAACACTAAAAAATAATCAAGGGCCTGAAGCACCATTACCAACCTCTGAAGTTTGGTTTCATTTTGTTATTCACCTTCTAGGAAACATTATGTGGAGTATCTAGTCGTATTGGTGAATGATAAGTTGCTGGACCCTGCCGACATCATGTCATCTGGGGACCTTGGTCATGTGTTGAGGCGGGGCTATGTGGAGCAGCCGCCAAGACCAGACAGAATACAAGATGATCAATATCATCAGCTACTGCTACAAGTGAGTGGGAACCTTTCTGTTTACGTCAAAGTCAAAGCTTAAAGGAGAAGGTCACTCCAGAAAGAGCTTTTTTTTTCTCACTACCATTAAAAAGTAAAAAAAAGATTAATTTATTTATTAATTACCTCGCTTAATTACCTCACGAAATTTCCCTTCAAAGTGTCGAAAAATTTGACTACGACCGCCACCATTTTGAAGACTGCTCAGCAACCTGGCCACATAATCGTGACGTCATTCCGTGCAACCTGAATTGGCGGGAAATGCTGCGAGCAGCTCCAAACTGCAGTTGTAACAGGTCAAAAGGGATGGAAGAGGAATTACATTTCATCGTTTGCCATTAAAAAGATCTTGCTAAGAAATGTCTAGTTAAACTCTCACAGTGCTTCCCGCCAATTCAGGTTGCATGGAATGACGTCACGATTATGCGGCCAGGTTGCTGAGTAGTCTTTAAAATGGCGGTGGCCGTAGTCAAATTTTTTGACACTTTGAAGGTCAATTTCGTGCGGTTTAATATGAGACTCTTTGGAACTTCAAACTACGGTCTGTAATTAATCTTCATATTTACTTTTTAATGATAGTGAGAAAAAAATGCGCTTTCTGGAGTGACCTTGTCCTTTAAGTACTATTAATAGTGATGAATAACTCAAATAAGACCTTTGTTTGGCTATTTCAGAGGTTTAGAGTCATGTCTTGTTTTTCAAATCCATGCTATGAATTGGTTGTTTTTGCTAAGTTAATGAGTATTTAATTTACAATAAGGTATGTTATCAATATGTTATTGTCTATACAATGCTAACCAAAAAAAATCCAAATCCGTTAGATCACCAATTTTGTTACCTCTTGAAATTATCAATCGCATAAACGGCACACCAAAAGAACCTCTGATTTTACCAAAACAAGTCGATAAACATCAAATATCACCCCAAAATTACCAAAAAATAGGTCTGAAACATTATACTGTTAGCACTTTGAGAACCTGTCCAGGGAAGTTAACAGGCCTGACTGTTTTATATGATCATAAAAATTATTCTTGTTTCTTCTTGTAGACTGTAAAAGATCAACTTCCATTGCCACCAAAGCCTCCCAGGAAAAGAATACTGGATGATGAAGAGGAAGTACAAGTTGTACCAAATATTCCAGATGAAGATGACGAGGATGATGAAGATGATGATGTTATTGATGACATGATGGGTTTTGGTGGTGGCAGGGAAATTTTTCTTGACGATGAATTAGAAGCCCCCATTTAGGCATTTCAATCTCCTACTTATGAATGGAGAGCAACCAAATTAAAAGAGTTCTGTTTTTGGAGCATTTGCTTCTCACCATGGATATTGTTTCGATGTCTGTAAAGTTCCTTTTCACAACTCAAAAACCTAAATACAAATACAAATAGATTTACTGGTAGATAACTTGGAGGAAAGACAGAAACAGGAATGAAGTTCCTTTACAAAAGGCTTAACAGGATAAATGTGAACATACAGGCGAACTGTTAAATCAACCTGATAAAAATCCGGGGGTAACCCGGCATTGGACTAGCATCCCACCCAGACAGAGTAGTGAGCTTCATGTACAGAAAGAGGGATAAGTTCCTGTAGATTGGGTTGAGGGCAGCTTTACTTTACTTATGTAGAGCCATTTTACATACTGATATGGGAGATGCTGTGGTGTTGGACTCTGGATCAAGCGGTTCGGGTTCTAGTCTGGGTCTTGGTCATGGTGTTGTGTTCTTGGACAAGGCACTTTACTCTCACAGTGCCTCTCTCTACCCAGGAGTATCGGCGACAAAATGCCAGGGGGTACCCTGGCGTTGGACTAGCATTCCACCCAGGGGGAGTAGCAATACTCCTAGTCGGCTTCATGCTACAGCAACCGGGATAAGCTCCGGCAGTATGGGCCAGTTTGGCCCTAACAGCTTTATCTTAACCTTATTAATATACTAGTCAGTTAAAGACAGGGGCAAGTTGACTGTCACCACCACTCCTGCCTCCAGTTTTTATCCCATTAGGACAACGGAGTACCTGAGTTGAATATTGTAAAGTGCATTTGAACATAATGGAAAATGTGGTAGTATATAAATGCATCACCATTTAAACTCATCATCAATAGATGAGCTTGGGAACTGGTGTCTTTAATAAAGGTTGGCAGGGAGCCTGACGCAATTCAGGCACAGTAGGAAGGTATCCATGACAACCCTGCGAGTGGGAACCACCCGTAGAAGCGGCCTCCAACCGGTACTGGCACTCTGAAAGAATTCAGTAGAAAATACTTTCCTAAACCCACGACACAAGAGGGTGGGAGGGATGGGATCCAGAATCTGCAAAGATTCACCTTGAGCAATAATAGCAATAATATTGATCTGCATAGGTCAACTCATTGATCTGCAAAGTACATTGATCCACATGACAAAGATCAGTGCAAAATGTGACGAGAACGTAATGCAAGTCACAGGACATCCTGCAAAGTCCCCTGCGGCCTCCCTGCAGTATGCCGCATTACCATTTTGGCCAATTATTTGAAAAATATATCTAATTGTAGCAAAAGGGGCAAATTTGTGACCTTGAGAAGTTATTATTATCCGATATTAAACATTGATTAATTATTTTACTTTGTTTCTTTTCTTGATGAATTATGAATGAGAAAAATATATCTAATTGTAGCAAAAGGGGCAAATTTGTGACCTTGAGAAGTTATTATTATCCGATATTAAACATTGATTAATTATTTTACTTTGTTTTTTTTCTTGATGAATTATGAATGAGAAAAATATATCTAATAATATTGTAGCAAAAGGGGCAAATTTGTGACCTTGAGAAGTTATTATTATCCGATATTAAACATTGATAAATTATTTTACTTTGTTTTTTTCTTGATGAATTATGAATGATTTAATAAATTTAATTATTATTGTTAATTTTACTTTGAATTTTACACCTGTCCTTGGGCATGGACATTAAACCACTTTTAGCCTGTCTGTTGAATATTAATTGTTAGGATTTAAAAACAATCCAAAGATTCAGTATTGTTAGCTGCATAGCTGTAGCTTTGTTGGCTTCCATGTGAAGGTCTCTTAGACCTGTAACTTTTACCACATGATTGCTAAACTGATACATATTAACGATCAAGTCAGAGGTTTTTCTGAAGAACTTCTTGTCTTCTTCAATTTGTTTCCCCAGTACCAGCAGTTGGAGTGATACCACAACAACATTTATTTGTACTAAAAAAAAAAAAGAAGAAAAAGGAAAAATACGGTATTATTATTAGGTCATAGGTTCCCGTTGAACATTGGGAGCACTCCCTACAAGAAAAAAAAAAGAAGAAAAAGGAAAAATATGGTATTATTATTAGGTCATAGGTTCCCGTTGAACATTGGGAGCACTCCCTACAAGAAAAAAAAAGAAGAAAAAGGAAAAATATGGTATTATTATTAGGTCATAGGTTCCCGTTGAACATTGGGAGCACTCCCTACAAAAAAAAAAAGAAGAAAAAGGAAAAATATGGTATTATTATTAGGTCATAGGTTCCCGTTGAACATTGGGAGCACTCCCTACAAGAAAAAAAGAAGAAAAAGGAAAATATGGTATTGTTATTAGGTCATAGGTTCCCGTTGAACACTGGGAGCACTCCCTACAAGAAAAAAAAAGAAGAAAAAGGAAAATATGGTATTATTATTATTATGAGTAGCTTGTGACAGTCGCTGACTGAATATCTTTCTCAATAGTAGTATTATCAGTATGAAATAAGGTACTAGTTGCCTGAAATAGCCACAAGGGCTAGCCGGCAGCTATCTATAAAGTGATTTTAGTTAACTTGCAAAATAAAACCAATAGTCAGAGTGATTATACACTTTTATTATTGCTCTTTAAATCTTTTGTTTTCTTTCATTAATTTGGGCTGAATAGACACTACTTTTAGATTTTCCATAATAGGTTAAGTAAAATCACTCTGACTAACATTATTTTATCAAGTATTAAAATATAGACTGAAAGCTGCGTGTACTCTGATTGGTTAAAAACCATGTTTTAAAACTTAGAAAAGCTGTTAAATCTATATTTTAGTGCACATGTTAAATCTATATTTTCAAGCACATAAAGAAGCCAAAACCATGTATTATACTGTCATAAAACACTCCAGCTATTTGAGAACACTTGAGAAAAATAGAAGACACTCGCCTTCAGCTCATCTTTTCTAAATTTCTCTTGAATCTTAAATCCCATCCCTGTTGTGTTTTATGACAGTATAATACATCGCTTTGGCTTCTTTATCAGTTAAATAATGAAACCAGATACTGGTGTGCATATTAAGGGGGGGGGGGGGGGGGGGTTGACTCTCATATAAAAGTGACGGGGGTGATTGAAAAGAACCCCTAAAAGGTACCAAACTCTCGTTTTGTGGGTGTGGCTCGAGTTCATTTTCACCCCTATAAGAGGTACTAATTCTAAGACAAAACTGGTACTTGTCATAATTTTTTCCGGCTAAAAGGTACCTGAATAACTCTATCGTTAGTCATTTTAGATTTTAACACCCTAAGTGGTACCAAACCACAAATTTTAACCCCTAAAACAGGTATGCCGATCACCCCGACACTTTTATATGGAAGTCCCCCCGAGGGGTATCTGACATCACATTTAACATTTTGTATTACTTTGTAAGGAATAGGAAATGGCCACCTTTGTTCACATAACCTGATGCAAACACTCGAGCAAGTTTGGGTTATGTAAGCATGCGCACCATTTTCTATTTCTTAAATATTATGACGCTTTGTTTATAAATCTGTGTGTGGCCCATACACGGGCCTTTTACAGAACATACTATACTAAGCATTGTTTGGTTAGTGTTTAGTGTTATTTGATGTAAGATAAGACTACCGTAAGTAGATTTGGACATACATGTAAAGCAGTACAATGAAGTTTTAAAATATTATTCTAGCAAGCATCTAGTTTTGCAGCAGGGAGCCCAAAATTGTGACTACTTTTAATTCACATTATTTCGTTCATGCAGACTATCCAATCAGAGGCCGAGGATAGCAGGCCGAGGATAGCAATCCTCGGCTTTTGATTGGATAGTATGCGCGCACAAAAGAATGTGAATGAATTAAAAGTGGTCACACTCCTGGGCTCCTTGCTGTAATTAATAGCATTGAAATTAAAAAAGACGATTGTATAATAAAACTGCAATATTCATTTCAGCACTTTTTCCGAGTCAGTTGTATTGTTTGTATGTAAAGCTATAAAACATGCATTGGCAAATTTATTTATTAATTTTGAAAGTACCCAAAAACCTTGTCAAAACCTTTTAATCTCTTACAAATCTGTTTTGATTGGCATAATAGCTTCTCCATAGATAGTACAAGACCATTGTAAGACTTGTAATGCGTATAGCTTATAATACTGTTACTCACCTCCTGCCCCCCATTACTCCCAAAATATTAGGTGGGGCCGGGTTACCCTGTAGCCCATGAAATGCTAATTTTATGACCCTGTAACAATAATGTTAAAAAGATACGCTGTTCCAGACTAAAATAATATAGTAAAAAAATAATGTTTTTGAAAACCACAAGCTGTCAACAAGTATTACTGTAAAACGAACGTTTCAAAAATTTGAGACTGTTAACAAGTGTAATGATGTTAGGCTTTTGTTCCTTTTTATGCAAACATTCTCTGCTTTAGTTAGTTTCTTTCCTTAAAAACAACATTTCTCCCCAGCATCCAATTTTACTGAGGCTTTGAGGAAGAGTGAAACTAAATACATTTTATTAACATCTATTCAAAGCTAAGACTTGATGAGGTGGGGGAGGAAAGATTGCGTGACAAGCCCAAAGAATGTCTGCGAAGGAGACTAAGACTTGATGTGATTTAGTTTATTTTATTTCCCCTAAACCTTGGACCAAAGGCAGGAGCTGGAATCTCAATACACCAAAAATGGCCTATTTCCAAGTCCATAATACACAAGATTTTACAGAACAAAATTAGATTTAAAAAATAAAACAAAGACCAAGCTCTTGAATACTCGAGTTAAAAATTTTATTGCTGATAACAATGCAACTTAGGCAATTCCAATATACCAGAATGCAACAGTCTGATTATCAAAATTAATAAAAACGTTCTAGCTGCAGTAGAGTGGTGCTATGAAACAGATCATTTTGATGATCTATTCAGCTAAAAAAATTTAATAATTATTTTATTGTTGCAGTTTCCATCATGGAGTGATTATAATCAACTATATATAATTTTACAATGGGGAAACAATGAAAACCAACCCACCTTGCATAATTCAACTTAAGTTGTTTGAGCCAATCAGTTTTTAGTGCACTACAACGTTTCAACTTGGAATTAAGTTGAAATTCTTTATACGTGATTGGTTTTCATTCTCTAAGGATATGTTCACACTTAGTGCCCGAGCACCGGCACAAAATGGTGTTGTGTTAAGACACTGGGTACCTTGTATTCAGGGCCAAATTCTGGCGTGGGTACTTGAAAAACGTTGCGTTCACATTAGTGCCCAGCGATAATCCTAATTGGACACCGTGCTCGGGCACCAAGTGTGAACATAGCCTTATAAGTAGCCCCGGTTACAGTAGTCGCACTTTAAAGACTTTACAATGTACAGAATATTACAATCCTCGGCACAGAAAGGGAAGGGAAGAGGGAGGAAACAAGTGCAAACTTGATCATGAAGGAATTCCTATCCGTTCTCGCAATCCCTCATGATCGTGCTTGGCACTCTGTGTCAGTTTCCCTACTTCTTCTCCTTTCTGCACCTGCAACACAGGGTAAATGTAACCCTTTAGTCAGCAATATTGATCAATGTCTAAGTTCTCGTCACCTTTCTATAACAAATTCCTGAAGGTACATCATGAGAATGAATGATATGATAACCTCAGGAAAAAGTGAATCATGGAAAATTTGACAAGCCAAAAGGATAACTTTTATATGAAAGACCTTGACCTTGCTAGATTTCCAGCCATTTGGGAGTTCAGTTGTCATCCTAGCAGGGAAGAACATGCACAAACAAAACAGCTGGAAATTTAGCCTACACCCTCAAAAAGAAAATCTTGTCAACTTACTATTATTTTGTTTATGATAGAAGCAAAAATAATTATTATTATACATGTATACCATCGTTTTCCCTATAATTATTGTGGCTAACCTGATCATTGCACTAACTACAAATGCTACAATTTTTTTAGAAAATCATCAACAACTTCTTAATTCATAATTAATTTTTGGTATTGTCTGAATACTATAATAAACAGGATACAAGTTCTTGTAGATATGGAATTTCTTTACTTGTGTTCAACTCAATATCTCGTTCATTTGCTGCACTCAGTCATGCGATATGGAGCTTTTACACACTCAAAGAGAAATGTCATATCTGCTTAAGCCTAGTTTCCCATGTTCTTTATAACTAATGTAGTCATAAAGGTGAAGTCCACAATCTCAGGCCAAAGTGGCCCACAATGCTGGAGTTTATCCCAGCTTCTGGGTGGAGAGGGGCACTGTGAGAGTTGAGTGTCTTGCATACCAAAATAAAATACTACTTTTATGTTAGGGGATCCTTACACAGGGTTGACCTTTGGATTTCCTGTTCAAGAATTTATTTGTATATGTAATTTTAACGGGTTTTTGAATAAATTGTTATTATTATTAAAAATACACTACATGTACAGTTTAGTTATGCAATGTTTCAAAGCAGTATGCAGTCACAAGTAACTAGTGTGATATTCACAGTATACCATAGAAAAACAGTCCATAACTATTTATACCACACAGATTGACATAAAACCTATATGAGTTTCCCAATTGAATATGGTAGGACATACCACTATAATAATTTTATGCAACCTGTGGGAAACATTGCCTAATATGCAATGGTGTTCCAGCCTTCTGATTAACAGTCATACATTCAACATCACTATTGTCCACAGCTGCACACAAATTCATCAAAGAATTACCGGTTTGTGACTGACTTAAAACTTATATGTCAGATACCGGTACATGTAGATGCAGTTTCATTTAAAATTACAAGGATCAAAACTTTGGCAGATCTCTCGGAAAACAGACAAAATAAAGTTTTCATTCACTTGTTTGAATATACAATGTAAATGCAGATATTTTATATCAGAGGAGACAGCCAAAATTTTGTTGGCTCAAACATTACCACATGCAAGACAGGAAATCAAACAAGAATGCAGTCTGAGGTTCCCTATGATCTGCAAGGAGAATATATCTTGCAGGATTTATCCCCATGTATATGTCAGATATCCTCTACTACTTGGTACCCATTTATACACCTGGATAGTGTCTTGCTAAGAAATAGAGGACTTTGTTGTAGTAACATCATTACCTCTTACCGCTTGTCATGCATAAAAATATGATTGAAAATGTTAAAGACTTTACAAAGGCCTGTTTTGAAGATGTGTCACATTTGTGTTTGTGCCCAGCTTTCCAATCACGCACCTGGCATTTCCTGCCACAGTAGTAAACACTTTTGCATCCACCACATCTCTTGAATTCTCCTGGTTTAGCCTCCTTCTGTCCACACGCTGGGCAAGAATGAACTTCAATCTTTGAACTGTCCTTCTTTTGCAACTCAACAAACCCTTGACACAAGCTCATTATAATCAATGGATAGATATTGTGACAAACCCTCTTGCACAGTACGGCCAGTCGTGGGCACAATGAAAACTTTTCTTTGGCAATTGAATTCATTGAGGTGTTAACATGGTCAAAATCAAAAGCAACCATGAGTCCGACATTTTTCCCGTCTTTGTCCAAACACATTTCTTCATTCATGATAACATCGCCAGTGGGAGCACACTTGTAGAAGGGCACAGGGTTCTTGTCACTGGCTAAGACAGCAACAAAGTGCCTGTAAAACTTCTTGGGATCTTTACAAGGACACGGATCATCTGCGCAAACATTTGGAATATCCAAATCATTTTCACCATCTTGTTTAGGCTCAGTGGATGCCTCTGGATGGCCATCACTCTTGCTTTTCTTGTCATTACAGTAAATACTGTTGTTGTCTAAGGTGGCGTCATCCTGCTTCGTTGTATCTTCAACACCTTGGTTCAGTAGGCTTTTCTTTTTACGGCTATATATCTTGTTAACCTTTTCAAAGGTCTCATTGCAGGTCTTGACTAAAGCCTTTGAATCTGTTGTCAAAATCTTTTGTCTCTTGGCTTCAGGGAGTAGAGTCCATTTGCCCTGGAACTCATTGGCAACAGAAGGTATCAAAGTCTTTGACAAAAGGTCTATGCCGACTGTTTTAGCGCATTCAGCACCTGTCGAGTTTTCATTTGTTTCTTCTTCTTCGATCATTCTATTGAGTTCGTTAACGAGTAGGCCAAGCCTTGAACTAAACAAATCACCCAAACTCTTCATTTGTTCTTCTCCAAGTTTACTTGCACAGTGCTTCATGATGGCTACCTTAAGAACTATTGCACACAAATCTGAAAAAGTGGAGACATTCAACTCTGCTTTAGCTTTATTAGATAATCCTTTAACAAAGCCTGGAACAGCCTCAGCTTCTACTGCCTCCGTCATGGCTTTTGTCGGCTTGATTCTCCAGTACAGGTTATTAAATGAATGCTCCAAAAATGTATGAAGAGCTTCTTTGAAACAATGCGTTGCTGATGTCTCAAAGTCGTGGTTGCTGCCAAACTTGAAAATGGCGAAAAGCAATTTTGCCATATTGTTGCGCACTTCCTCAGAACCAAATTCAGCGTCACCTCCTTCATCGACACAAGTCCTCACATTACTTGGCCTAATTGTTCGTTCTAACTCATACACGTACACGTCAGAACTCAAACAGATGTCACATTTGTTACCACGGATCAATCGGGCATCTGGCTTTCTATATCCGTCATATAAGCATTCAGCTGATAGGTCATTGTGTGTTATATTAAAGATCACATCAATGGCAGGATTTTTGGCATCAAGAGGATTACCCTTCTTCCAGTCGTCTTCAAGTCGACGCCAAGAATGAACCATAACGGCAGCTTTTTCTAAATTTCCTTTCCAGATGTACCACAATGCTTGCTGTTTGGCCATTCCACTGAATCTCTCGTAGTTGTCTGAACTAGTTAATTTGCCTGCTGCAGTCTTTTTCCAGGTCTCTGCCTCTTCATATGCTTGGATCACCCAGCCAGCCTGCTGTAAAAAGCCCGGCAACTCCTCGTAATTCATGAAGCCTCCAGAAGGGTAGTTGGGCGGGTCGGGAGGCAAGGGGCACTTGTGAAACTCCAGCTCAATATCATCGATAGACCACAGTTTTAAGTCGCCTGTTATTCCATCGCGAGCTTTCGTAATGTCACGACCTGAAAGGCTTCTTAGCTTAGCACGAAAAAACTCTTCCGGGGCGGCATGGCGGCAATAATGTGCAACTTGCTTAAAATATTCAAAGGCGTTTGCTGTGTCACTGTCTGGGAAACCGAAACCTTTCTTGACCGATTTCTTGTGCAATGGAAGCACAAAGAGTGCAGCAACTTGTTCCACCGGTACAAAAGCCATTCCTATTTTCTTTCCTTCTAACGTAGCGATGTGGGATTGTAAGAAACGAACAGATTCGCCCTCCTTCAAGTTCGCTTGGCAAAAGCCGTCTCGAAACTCGCCTCCAACGTAACCCAAAATAGTAGCGAAGTCAAACACAGGTTTGGAGTTCTTCGTGGTGGATCTTTTGAATATGGCATAGATTGAAACATTTCCTCTTACGTCTATATTGGCTACACAGGCTACACCATGCTTGGATTTCGACAGAGTTTCCACAGAAAACTCTGCATTCTTGTCCTTCTTTTTCGAGGAAGCCGCCATGATTTTCCTTTATGGCAAGAGCCAAGCGCGCAAGCGCACCTGGGGGTCCTTAAAGGATCGCATCAGCGTACTTACGAATGCTCAAAATGTCAAGAAAAGTTTTGTCTCAGTGGCCTGTGGATTAATATTTGGCCGGGTTTTTTATTACACATGAGCAAGATTTCATATGACAAGTTTTATTTGCTGGTGTGTACGACAAATTATGTATGGTACGACACGAAGCATTCTTTGCTCGGTAAGTAAGACGAAAGTAAAAAAAAAGACTCGTCCCCAGTCGTCTCTCATGAGAAACTTGGACGCGGGCGGGGGATGATGGGAATTCAAAGCGCAGCCATTTTGTGGAGGCCTCGTGGAAAACAGCGTTCTGTTTGTGTGCAGGTATGTAACGTCTATTAACAGTAGAACCTCCCTGTGCAACCACGTCTCGTTAGCGACCACCTCCCGTAAGCTATCACTTTTCCAAAATACAAAATTTCCCCTGTCAAATCACCATACATGTATTGTATTGGTATAAAGCGACCGCAATCACTTTTGGGCTGCGCAAATAATATTATTTTGGGCAATGAAAGACCGTACGACGCTGAAATGACGATAAAAATTGTTATTTGTCACATCCGATGTTCGCTGTATACTAGGCAACTCAGATTTAGTAAGATGAACGAGTCCATTGGTCCCAAGGGGTGGGGCGGGGGGGTGGGGGTGGGGGAGGTACTCAGGTATACCGTAGAATTCCGATAATAACGGGCCCCCCGAAATAACGGCTACCCGAAAGTAACGTTAATTTTTACCTTGCTATTAAACCCCCGAAAGTAACGGCCCCCCCGAAAGTAACGGCCCCCGATAATAGCGGCCCCTTAAAAAATACAGTTTACTTTGTTTACATGGTAATGAATAACCAGCATGCAACCTGAATGACCTTTTTTATGTCTGTTATGCGTCCTCTTTGTGTAAAACCACTACTGAATTACAAACGTTTTCTAAGCATCCGAAAGTAACGGCTACCCGAAAATAACGGCTACCCGAAAGTAACGGCCCCTTTGGCCTGCTAAATCCGAAAATAACGGGGGCCGTTATTATCGGAATTCTACGGTATTAGTGAACAGGGAGGTGCGAAGGCCTTTTTGGAGTTTGAAATGAGCGATTTGAGGACTTTTTGGGGGTTAGAAAATTTCAGGTGGATTATCTAGGTAGCAAGATTTTGGCAGGGACTCTTTTAGGGTTGATAAAAAGCATAAGGATTTTTTTTTTGGGGGGGGGGGGGGGGTGGGGATGGGGGTTGCGGGGCTTGCATATTGTATAACCTGAATAATTTTTGCATGGTGTATGATGGGTTACAGTTCCAGAGCGTTCTTCTATGCAAGTGATGTGATATGCCGACTCAGCACACCTACTCAATTAGAAAATACAGTACAGTCGAACCTCCACAAACAAACCTCTACATTTTTAAGACACTTTTTCTGGCCCCAAGGGTGTCCGCTTACAGAAGGTTCAACTGTAGATTAATTTTTATTTGTTTTTGTAGGCTCTGGAAACAAGATCGACTGTTGCACGACCCTGTTGCATGTGGTCAAAGAAATATCTTTGCTGAGCTGATTAAAAGGAGAGACGAGAGAAATAAGCATAGAGCAGGCATGGTTCGAGCACCACCCCCCAATCGGGCTCTGAAAAGAGCGAAAATCCTCGCCCTTGCCAAGGGTTTCTGTGGTCGTTCTAAGAACTGCTACAGTATAGCAATTAGAAGAGTCCACAAAGCTCTACAATATCAGTACATCGGTAGAAGGTTGAAGAAAAGAGAAATGCGACAGCTGTGGATCAACAGAATAAATATTGCTACCAGAGAACACAATGTCAACTACTCAACTTTCATTACTAAAATGGTTCAGTGTAATATTCAGTTAAACAGGAAAATGCTCTCTGAACTGGCCATACATGAACCTAGATCATTCAAGGCCCTTGCCGAACTTTCAAAGAGTCGCTTGAAAGATGGCTTATTGGCAGCTCTTTGATAATGCATGGGATTCTTGAAGGAGCTGATATTGACAGGATTCAGTGCTGAAGTTGTTAGACTGTCCAGCTGCTATGTCATCCATCTTGCCTGTATCAAACAAGTTTCAGATCTTTCTAATTTGTATTGTACTTATTTGTCCTGGGCAATTTGTTCTGATAAGTCTTGTGTGGTGTAATTTTAAGAGTGGTTGAATAAACTTTGTTATGATAAAAAAATAAAAATATATATGAATTTATTCAAATTTTGAGAGCTGGAAAATGACATAAAACAGCCATTATATACAACTTCAAATACAGTTGAACCTCGATTAAGCGGTCACCCTCGGGGAAATGGCAAGTGGGCGCTTAATCAGAGTTGGCCGCTTAAACGGGGTTTCGTCAGAAATTAGCATAAGGCATGGTATAAACATCACTTTATTTGAATACAACACGCTTGGAGGCTTGTGACAACAGTTTGTTGTTTGAATGTTTTAATCATTCGTCACCTTCTATTTCAGACTCTTATTAGTCATCAGGTTTTTCAAAACAAGGCCAAACTACGTGTATAAGATTCTGGGTGGCTGCTTAATCGGGGTAAAAACAATAGGAAAGCCCTCATCGGGACGGCCAAAAGGTGGCTGCGGCCGTTTAATAGGGGTGGCCACTTAATAAGGGTTTTATTTACAGTATTATACTGACAATAATTTCGCGACTTTGATAACTGGCCGCTTAACCGGGGGTGGCCGCTTAATCGATTTTATCAATCGATAATTGATTTTAGTTCAGAACATTATTACTAATCATCCCTGAAAGTCTTGATTGCAGAAAACAGGGGATAGATTATTAATTTTGGTGTCTTGTATTTCCAGTGAAGAATGCCCTACTGTTGCCACTCGACAAAGTTTTTGACAACTCTCTGATGGCTTTCGTTTCAACTGGCAAATCAAAATGAAAGAATTTTGAGAGGCAGAGATGTGAAGCTTCACGTTTGTGTTCTGACAAAAATTTTATATCTCCGCCTCCCACAATTCTTGCAATTTGATTTGCTAGTTTAAATGGAAGCCATCAGAAATTTGTCAAAAATTAATCAAAAACTTTGTCGAGCGGCAATGGTAGGGCGCTCTTGACTGTAACTGGGTAGGGAACTAGGGTTTGTCGGTCTTGGTACAGCCCCCATCCAACATCTCCTCTGAGTAATTCACACCTTCTGAAAATCTACCAGACTGAAACTTTTCACTTTAATTCGATAAACTTTAATAATTAATTATTATAAAAATTAATGCCAAAATCATTTTTAATGCAAAAGGCTGGAGAATACAACATAGCCCTGCCTTACAAACACTCAAGAAAAGCTCATTCAGCTAACATAATTATTTATGACCACATTTTGGTGGCTCCTTGGTGGTTGGATAAAGTTTCACTTTTACTTGAAAAATAAGACAATGGATATAAATTAACAAAAAATTAAATGCAATGTCAGCAAAATGAATTGTAGAAAGATTTGCACTGATGATCGAGTGGATCAACCGCAATGCTGTGTATATATGATCGACTCCTAAAGAATCCAACCCTTCCAAAAATTGGCCAAAATAAAACTACAGTGGAACCCGGTTAATACGCACACCAAAGTGACATGAAAAAGTGTCCGTATTATATGGGTGTCCGTATTAAGCGGGCTGATAAAAGAGAAAATATTTGTCGTCGGGACAAACAAAACTGTCCTTAATAAGCGGGTGTCCGTATTAAGCGGGTGTCCGTAAAGTGGGGTTCCACTGTATTTCAAATGCAGCCATGGCAGACATTTCAAACATCTGATAACTTTAACATTCTAAATATCTCAATTTATTATGAATTTGACTAGCCTCCTATTCGGGTCCTTTGAGCTCGTCACACAATCATTCCTCCAAGTGGGGAGGAGAGGAATGATTTCAGGAGGCTAGAATTTCACCACATACAGTCAAAGCTCCCGTAAGCGGACACCCTCTGGAAGCAGGAAAAGTGTCCGCAACTGGAGCTGGCAGCTTATGGGAATGTGTAAATACAGAGTTTGTACGAGCTAGAGTTCAAACAGGGTTTTGTCAAGGCAGCCATAAGTAGAGCTGTCTGCTTACGAGAGTGTCCGCTTTAGAGAGTTTAGACTGTATTTGCTAATGCTGGTTTTCATAATGATCACGGGCAATTTCCAGTGATTGCTAGTCAGAGTAATAAGTTGATTTTGTTGTTTAACGTGCCATATGTGCACCAATTAAAATCTCTTAGTATATTTATTGTACTTTAATTATTGTTCTCTTGAAAGAGAATGCAATCACCAGGTGATCATATCATTATGGAAAGCAGCGCTAAATATAAATCCCTGAAAAATGCAAGCGTACGATTTTACCCTGATTTACAATAATTATTATTAAATCAAAGTGCTTTAACAAAACATTATTTCTGTGCTCTAATTTCTGGCACCAAGATCTCCAGATAAAAACTAACCATTTTTAATAATTATATCAACACTAGGTTTTCAATAACTAATAACAAATATTTAGGAGAGTGAGAAATGCCATGGAAATACAAGCTGCAGGCACGTGTTCCCACATTTTCAGCTCTCTACAGCTACAATAGGTTTTCCTTCAAACCTCTATGAAAACAAGAATCAAAGAACTGATCAAAAAATATTCTTACATAGTAATAAGAACAAATTTTTCTGCTTTGAACTATATGTATAAGAAATGTATGAAGAGTGTATGGAGACCTTCCTTTCCTTCCTAGCAGGGTTCTCATTAAGCCTGGTTTTCACTAGTGACGCAAGCACAAGCGCAAGCAACATACGCAGTAACGCATTGATCATCAGTGCCTTTTGTTTAGGACAAATCAACACGTTACTGTGTCTGTGTATGTTGCTTATGCTTGTGCTTGCGTCGCTAGTGAAAACCAGGCTTACGTTTTGAACCACCTGTTGGTTTTAATGTTTCACTCGTAACAATAATAATAATTAGAGAAATAAAATGAGAAATAGAAAGAGAGTGAGTGAGTGAGTGAGAAATAAAATGGAAGCACAAGCTGAAGCAAGTGTTTCCACATTTTGAGCTCTCCATAGCTTGGTTTTCCTTCCAAACCTCAATGGAAACATTGTTACTGTTAGCTATGAAATTGCTAACAATAATATTATTATTTATTGTTAGCAATTTCTTAGCTAACAGCAACCACCAGCTGTTGCGGGTTACGGCCTTTATGACAACCCTGCCTAGGTTCAAAACTTAAGTTACTGTATGTGGTTGATATTAATCTTTTATGTTTGTGGATGAAATCTCCAAGTATGTCCAAATCAAAATCAATTGAAAACAATTATTTAAAAGTACATGTACTCTCCTGTGGTGCTGTCTCTTCTTCCAAACTGAAAAATTCATCAAATTTGTACTTGAGCACACACTCTTTAGTCTTACATGTAGGAGTGACGCAAGCACAAGCATAAGCAACATACATGTGTAAAGGATTAAACCTATAGTCTGAATTATGCAAACATGAACTGCTGTAAAACACAACAAAGGTAACCTTTTTTAGAATATTTTACATGGGTTGCGTGGAGATATAAAATTTCTCTTCAGATAGTGATTTGAACACGAGAAGAGAAATGTCATATCTCCAAGCAACCAGAATACCAGAGGAAAAAAAGCAAAGAGAAATCCTTGAAATTCACTCTAGTTTATTAATAAAAAGTGAGTTTTAACTCTTTAGCCTTAAATGAGTAATCAACATCTGAATTATTTAAATAATATTGTACTATAAGAAATGTACATTAAAATCGCTGCCTTTAAGCAGTGATAAAAATGCAGTTTAAAAAGTGTTCAGAATGTTTTACATTGTAATATTGCTAATCTTACTGAGTGCTTCACTCATCATCAGTCGCCAGTCTGGTGTAGCTTGGAACAACTGAACAGTCCATCACTATGAAGAGAAAATTTAGACAAGATTATTTTAAAACACATTCATGACAAGTTAAATGAAAAATTTAAAAAAATAAAATAAAGTTCTATCACTGTTGGTTTAATTTAGGGTCTTTCCCAGGCCCGTAGGGAGGGGGGTGTGATGGGTGCGTCCGCACCCCCTCACAGGCTGTGGAGGTCCACCTATTAGTGGACCGACGGTTTAAAAGAAAGTGAAATAGTAGTGAAATAGTAGTGCTTGTGCTCTAATTCGATAACTGGACAGGTGTAGTTTGAAAATGAAGTCTGAATCGCAGCTTTGAACGTGTTTACATATCGTCTTCATCGACAAAGACAACATCAAGCGAGTCATTTTCTTCATCTAAATATTCACTCCTTTGGCCTAAAAAGTGTCTTTAATCGAAGGTCTGCAATATGTATTTTTAGTATTCTTTTTCAGTTCCCGAAATATTCATGTTTTTACGTTCGCTTTTGGCTGCCTGGTTTCATATCATACTGCCTTCAAAACGCACGAAATACAGTCTCAGACAACCTAATCTTTCAAAATTTCCCGGGGGGGGCATGCCCTCGGACCCCCCTAGTAGCTTGCGCCTTCGGCGCTCATACGATCCCAACTTTTCATCTCTAATACACCCCCCCCATTCAAAATCCTGTCTACAGGCCTGTTTCCAATGGAGAAAATTGCATGACATCTTCAGATGGAATATATCAAACAGGAGTGTTTCATCTGCCAGGTTATCCATCCAAGAGAAGAGAGTTGAAAATAATGATGTGCAGCAGAGTATTTTTGATGAAATTTGAGGTGTTTGGATAGCTTGATTGATCGACAAAATTTTGATCGATCGATGAAACACTGTCTCGAGTGTTTGATCATTATCTTCTCAATCAAAACAAAAACTAAGGTTAGGAGTAAACAGAGAAATAAAATCGTAAAAATACAGCGTATCCAAATCTCTGACATGGTTATGATTTCCTTTGTTTTAACTTGACGAATTATTGAGTGTGAGTGAAAGTTTATGTCAAAATTTATTCTCAACGCATCGAGGGGAAAAACTATGGTTAACTCTTACAGTGAAGATGACGCTACCGTTGCCACCCGACAAAGTTTTTGATTAATTTTTGACATCTTTTTGATGACTTTCGGATGGGTTCCGTTTGACTTGACCAATCAAAATCCAAAGAGTGTTGGAGGCGGAGTCGTGAAATTTGAATGGTTTTAGTTTCTAGTCTAGTTAAAATGTGGCGCCACAAAACGGAACCAATCAAAGTTGTCAAAAAGATGTCAAAAATTAATCAAAAACTTTGTCGAGTGGCAATGGTAGCGTCATCATCACTATAATCCTAGATTAGTGTCAATAATTAGCAACTTACATGTACACTACTTGTCCTTGGCTAGTTCTTGGCATTTCTGTTTGTGCCCAGCTTTCCAATCTTGAACTTGGCATTTCTTACCACAGTAGAAAACACTTTTACATCCACCACATCTCTTGAAGTCACCTGGCTGACTCTCGGGCTCACCACAACCTTGACACGACTGGCATTCAAATCTGATGTTGTCTTTCTTCTCTAATTCTGCAAACTGATGAATAACACTCATCAACAGCATAGGAATGATCCGGTGACATGCCATCTTGCAAAGTAAGGCAAGTCTGGGGCACACAGAAAAGATTTCATCTTCAATTGGCAAGACAGCACCGCCTATGAACTCTTCATTCAGAGTAATCATGTCATCAAAGAAATGACCCTCCGGATCCAGCCAAACGTCTCCTCTCAAGATTATGTCTCCATTAGGAAGGCACTTGTAGAATGGGATAGGATTCTTCTCACTGGACAAAACACCAACCAAGTGCTTACTAAGCTTGTAACCATCTGTGCATGGGCAAGAATCACCACTGCATTTGACAGGAAACTCAACATCCATTTGTTCAAGCTCTTCATCAGTTATATATGTACTTGATGGATCTGGGATGAATGGAGTGCTTGTTTTGTTTTTCTTGCAGCTGGTCCCCTCTTGGACTTCATGGCTTCCTTCATCACAGCTAGGGTCACTTTCCTTGCTATCATTCGTCTGTTGGTCAGCTGTACTTTCCTTCCCATTACTCATCTCTTGGTCAGCTGTGCTTTCCTTTCCATTGCTCATCTCTTGGTCAGCAGCTGCACTTTCCTTTTTCTTACTCTCTTTAATGTCAACCTCCTCCATTTGCTGAAAGGTTTCACTGCAAGCTACAACAAGACGCTGATGATCTATTATCAACATCTTTCTTCTTTTTGTGGTGGATAAGAGCCTCCATTTACGCTTGAATTGCTGAGCCATGGTTGGAGCAACAGTTTTCCTCAAGAGATCCTTGCTCACATCTTTCTCGGTAGGTTCTTTAGATCGTTTTGTTGTTTCTTCATCTTTGGCCAGCTTCTTCACCTCTGATAAAATCTTATTCATCTTTGAGCAAAACAATCCACACAACTTCTTCACATCTTCTTCGCCAAGCTTGCTGCTGCAGTGTGTTGCAAGGGCTTCTCCCAACACAATGGTACAGGAATTCACCCATTGTTGTACGTCTAGTTTTTCTTTGACTTTCAGTAATTCAATAAACAGTGGAAGTGCTTCATTTTCTGTAGCTGCTGTCATAATGTTTGTGGGTTTGATTCTCCAATACAGAACAGTAAACGAATGCTCCAGAAAGGTGTGGAGTGCTTCTCTGAAGCAGTGGCTAGCAGATGTTTCAAAATCTTTGTTGATGCCAAACTTGGAGACTGCGGACAGCAATTTTGCCACATTCTCACGAACACTTTTACAGCCAAATTCACCATTGGCATCTTTATCGACACAAGTCAACATGTTTAGACCTTGGCGTTTCTTTTCTGGATACACAGGACTCAAACAAGTGTCACACTGGTACTTCGGCGTCAACCTTGCATCAATTGTGCTCTGACCCGCGCACATCCCTCGATTTGAGAGATTGCCAAGAGTTGCATCTAAAATAACTTCAACAGCAACATTTTCTTGGTCAAGTTCTCTTCCCGATGTCTTGTCTCTTTCGAGCCCTTTCGAAGCTTCTAGCATAACCATAGCTCTTGCAGGATCACCCATCCAAATGTACCACAATGCTTGTTGCTTGGCCATTCCACTGAATCTCTCATAGTTTAGGGTATTGGTGAATTTCTTCACTGCAACTTTCTTCCATGCCTCTGTCTCCTCGTGGTTCTTGCTCCAATGGCTGGCCTGTTCCATGAACCCTGACATGAAGTTCGACTGTCCCATACGACTCAGACTAGAAATGTTAAGGGTGGGTGGGCGAGGTGGGAGTGGGCAGTTATGGTACAACAATTCAGATTTTTCCAGCCACCATGATTCCAGTTCTCCTCTGTGACCACTGAACTTGGTACGGTCAGGTTTTCGAGGGCCTTTTCCGAGTTTAGCATCAAAAAACTCCTCCAAAGTCTGATAGGGGCAATACTTGGCAACTTGTGCGAAGTACTCAAATGCACTGGCTGTGTTGCTGTCAGGGAAACCTAGACCCCTCTCACGAGATTTCTTGTGTAGCGGAAGCACGAACATGGCGGAGACTTCTTCGACGGGAACAAAAGTCATTCTGATGGTTCGTCCCCTTGAAAGCTCGATATGCGTCCGCATGAAACGAAGAGCTTCGCCTTCCTTTAAATTTGCGTTGCAGAACCCGTCTCTTATCTCGCCGCCGACATAGCCCAAGATGTTGGCGTAATCGAATATGGGTTTGGAATTTTTCCTCTGTCTTCTCATCATGGCGTATATAGACACATTCCCTCGTCCGTCGACATTCGATACACATGCCACACCATACTTGTACTTGAATAAAGTTGCTGAGGTAAACTCTGGCGATTGATAATGCCCCAACTCGTAGTCAGCAGGCAACGACGACGCCATCTTGCTGTCACTTTCGATTTCTGAGAAAAGCGTGTGTGACGTACCACGTGGGCAATCTACAATCTGTACCCGCGAAATTCTCTAACCGGGTGGGGGTCCAATTCATCAGAAAGATTCATATTCACGACTCTTCGTGAATGTAAACAAATGTCTCTAAAATAACTTAGAACTCGCTGCACAACACTAAAATAATTATTTCATCATTTCATCTCGTTTGTGGTGTTGCTTCGCATACCCCGTTCGACCTCTAGACCCCAGTAAGTACTCAAATGTCGTCAGGCCATCATGCTCTTCGCGCGAGTGAATTCAATATTTTGGCGCGAAAGCACTGGCGGCGGCGACGCGACCGCGCAACATTGCAAAGGGGATTTTCAAAATGGCTCACGCCGCTCACGGTTTGAAATTTAACCCAAAAACTTTGTCAAAATACGAGCATGGTCTAGCGTATGTGTCAAATGTGGATGGGAGAGGCATTTTCTCTGTTAATGGAATCTTCAAGAGGGGTGAAAAAGCTTCAAAGTTGACTAATTTTTATGACCTCGTCAATATTTTGTGTTACGTTGGAGGTGAGATTCGCGACGGCTTCTTCGTGGAAAAGTTAACAGAAAGCGAGTTAGTTCCAATACTTGAGCGTAATTTCAGTATGGCTGTGGGAAAAGCAATTCTTCAATCAGCTCCCATCGAGGAAGCAGCGAAGCTTTTGGTTCTACCTTGCTACGAAAAGGCGAAAGCTAGAGGAGTTGAAGACGTTGACCTTTTCGCGAACAAGGAAGTGAAACGCAGTTTTGAATTCTACGAGCGCGTTTCCCGTTTCTGCCCCTACAGTGACAAAGAAGAATTTATTATGGCTAAAGGAGGAAGCGATATAAAGAAACCATTTGCTCATTTAGACTTTCGCCGTCCTGAATTTGAGGCGTGGTGGATGGAGAAGTCAGAATTAGAGTATTTAGGATGTCCCTTACCCCCTATCCCCACAAACTTTCCGGAATCTGGAAAACTCCTCCTCGGTGGCGACAGCATGATCGATTTCATGAGCGAGGCCAGCAAACAAAGAACCAAAATGTCCATGTGGAAGAAGAAAACTCTAGAAAAGTTCAGTATTCCAGTAAACTTTGAAAGACTGTCTGGTATATCGCAGCACCAGGCCCTGTGGTATACCTGGAAAGGGGATCTGAAAATGGGCATCACAATGCTTGAATCAGCAAAAACAATTTATGACGATCAGATTGCAGAAAGAATTCTTAATGCAAGGATTCCAGTTGTAGACCTCTTTCTGAGCTTGACGCAAATCAAGTTGGCAAAGATGGGAGAGTGTGAAGGACAGACCAACAAGGTTGATTGGCACCTGTCAAAGGGACATCTGTGTGAAACCTGTCATGCATCAGCAACAAAAGGGAGAGATGATGATGATGATGATGATGATGGTGATGACTCCCCCAGAACTTGGACTTTAACATGCGTGGATAAAGAAGGAAAAGGTAAAATTGGAACAGATACCACAAGAACATCTCTTATAACAGCGCTTGCTGTAGCCAGGAAAGTTAAAAGTAAGGCAGAGTTCAAGACTTGCATTGAATATAACTTAAAAGAAAGCCTGGAGATCTTTTTGGAACACTCATTTGTAAATCTGTACTGGAAGAATAAACCAACTCCTCCCACGACAGAAGCCCTCATTGGAGAAGCAGTGGTTATGTTTGTGGATGCAATTGACTGTGAGAGTTTTGATACTTATGAATGGGCAGAATCCTGTACTGTTATCTTGGAAGAGTTAATGTTCAAGCATTGTCATGAGAAGCTTACAGAAAAGGCCATCAGTGACGTTGGACAGCTTTTCAAGGAGGCTTTCAAAAGTCAAATTGTCCAAAATATTCAACAAGTTGAAGAACTGCCACAGTATTCAAACCTCTGTGATGACAAAGCCTCCTTGTTCCAATTGAGTTCTGTCATGATGGCAAGGGCTGTTGCTCCTTCAATTGCTAGCCATTTTCACTTTAAATGGAAAACCATGACACGTGTTGAGAAGAAGGAAGCACTTTCTGCAAGTTTCCGTGATCTGCTTGTTGCAACGAAGAAAGTTTATGAAAGTTATTCAATGAAAGAGGTTTCTCAGTGTGCCAAAGAAGAAATTAATTCCTCACAAGCATGTAGCAAGAAAGAGTGTGTATGCCAGAACTTGGCCAAATTTCAAGATTATGTTATTGATTTATTGTCGAGTGGGCACAACCCTGTTTCATTTCTGAGCTGTTCTCCAGAAGGAACTATCACTTTAAGTGACAGGCTGTTCTTGGACAGCACAGGAGAGCTGATTGACGACATGATTTCAAGCAATGATATGTATATCTATGAGAAAATCATGGAAACTGATAACCTAAAAGAGTTTGCCAACTGCCCCAGACTTGCATGTTTATGCCAGTTTGCCTGCTGTGAGATGTACACCATGCTGAAGGTTAAGGTGATAACGGACTTCAAGGAAATTACCTGGACAGAGAATGCCCTGTTTGAGACACGATGTTGTGCCTTTTGTGGACAGATGGCCAGTGAAGATGTTACCTTGATGAAGTGCAGTGCATGCAGAGCTGCTGTCTATTGTACCCGTCAATGTCAGAAGGACGACTGGTGGGTAGCTGGTCACATATGGAAGTGTCGCACCCTAAAAAGGCCTTGAGGTATGTTTGGATTTAATATTATTAATTAATTAAATTAATAATTGATAAGCATGCATGGAGTGAAGATTGGTGTGGGAACCTGGGATTGCTTTCCAGGATTTTAACTTGAGCTGTGCAGCTTACCTGCTGCCAAACCCTTTCATTTGTTTTTTACAATACTAATTTTACTAGATCCTGTTCTAGACATTTTCTGTTCCAGACCAAAATGGGAAAATTCCATGCCTAAAATGCTAAATCCATACTCTAATCCAATAAACTGGGGAATATAATAATTACTCCAGTATACTTTTCTATACATGTAATATTGTTTACATGCCATGTGCATCAAATGTTGTTTTCTGAGGAGAGATTGCAAATTGCTCATGAATAGTTTTCCTGCTTACAGTATCGGGTGTTTTCATTTATTTATTACTATTAATTATTATTATTATTAAAAAGTGCTATCTAGACTGGGGTTACATGTAATGACTCAGAACCCAGATTTTGCATTATAATCGGGATTCTTCAAATTTTTACTGGCTATTTTGTGATGTTTCCATCCAGTGGATAAGTGTTAACAAAACAAACTAGGCTATGTATCCACTGGATAGTGATTTATCCGGTGGAGAGCGTTTTCCTCCTTTTGAACAACCAAGCCCGATGGTTAGCTTGTGCCAAAGATGTTGCTCAGAATGCCAGATGTTGTATTTCTGAGCCTCTATTGGAACACACCCCAGTACTATATTGCTTTTGTCATAATAGCAACATATTGTACAAAAGCTTAATAAAACCTGTGAAACCTATGTCCTTTCCTAAAGATTACACAAAATTGCTGTTTCCATGGTTCTTGTGGTGTGCAAGCAACTAATTTGAAATTAAAGGTATAGCAAAAAAATAAGTGATTTCATATTCCATGCAAACTTTATGACATAATTATGCTATCTAATTCAGACATTCATTACTGCCTATTGCTTTCTGCTGTAATGGGGTTTTGCGAGTCTCAAGTGCTACAAAATATCATCCTCTTGGACTACCACTGCATGGCTATATACATGTAGCTTTCTATTTGTCTGAATAGCTGCCTTAATTTCAAGAATTTCATTACATGTTATTTTTTTGAGCAGAAGGAAAACGTTATGAAAGGCAGACAAAGGCAGATAGTCATTTTATACTGCATTATTTTTCTAAAATAAAGTCTTAATAAAAAAAATCTTGAAAACAGCCTGGGAAAATTTTGGTCACAGCCAGTGAGCCAGCTTCTAATGAACCTCCTAAAAATATTATTGTAAAATTAACCCTTGAATACAGTACTAGTTTTAGATTAGTACTAATTTCCTATCATTCCAAATTCTGACATTCTATGTGGCTACTACATGTAGTTGTCAATTCATTTTGTTAACTTTGAGAATTCGCATAATTAATTTGCTTTGCTGTTGAAACTTAATAAGTGGGTGTGCTATACTAGTGAACAAGTTTATTCCTTATTTTCTAGGCACCGTGTCAAAGCCTAACTTGCAGCCAATTTAAAGGTGGCTTTTTGATGTTCAATTCCATCAAGTTTCCCAAATGTATAAGAAAGAAACAGTTGATCGATTTGCTTGTCATTGCAAAGACACTAGTTGTGTTGAAACAGTTGTGAAGGAACATTTGTTGCAGTTTATTCAGAGTTTTTGTGTGATATTAGTTTAAATGATAGACTGCTTTGTTTAAAATAGTCTTGTTTTGTTTCCACGTAAATTTTTTGGTTACTTATGAGATAAAACAGTTATTAAAGGGTACAATGTGCATATAATTTAAACTATGCTCTTGCACATTTACACTAGCTTACAAAAGTAGTGTGATTCATGCCATATTTTAGTTACATGCTATTTAAACCATTATAGACATAGATCAGTCACAATATTACTATCTAAAATTTATTGTGAAACTTGTGTCCCAGCAGCAATTATTGGAATTGCAATTGCCTGGGCTTGAATTACATGTAGGTCCTTCACATGCCAAAACTCAGATTTATCAGGTCTTGATTTTTTCCAAAGAGTGCTGGGATCAACCATTATTTTTTTTTAATTTTCTTTGTATGACCTTATAGAGTAGTGTGGCTTTTTTTCTGAAAAGCATCAAAATTCATAACTTGTACTGTGCTGTACTCTAGAAGTGCTTTCGACAACATCTATACTAAATCGTCTCTTAACAATTTTTTGTTTAATTCCTGTCAGTCATTTAGATTAGTTCCTTGCTCGACCACTCCCTCTCATTGCCTCAATCCTGACATTGTTTGTTTGTACTCGCATATAATTTGCCGTATATCAGAAATTATTTATGTACAGCAGTAATTATTGCTTAACTTTATGCAATAATCAAGTGTAAGATGATTTTAATCGCGCAATAACAATTTGATCATGAAAATGTTATTTACAGCGGTCAGCCAATTCCAAACGTGAAGAGAAACCTGTCATTTTCTACAAACACTACAAATTTGGTACGGTTACAAATTTTTCAGTCAGGGATCTTCATTTTGTGCACTAAAGTTTTTCAGTCATGCAGATCAATGTTATCTACATTCTTCATCCTCCCTTTGCGTGTTGAAGTGCATGGGCTATGTAAAATTATTATTTAGTGATTAGTTATTGAGAAGCAATGTATTGATTTGAGTTCAACAGAAATTAAATAAACGTTTCTTCGGCAGAGTTCAGTAGTTCAGTTATACTTTGTAATTTGTAAACCCTTAAACGCAGAGCATGGTTGTAATAACAAATATGGAAGAAGATGTAACTAAAGGCAATATTAAGAATAATATAATAATGTACACTATACTATTCTTACAGAATTTTAATATTAAATGAAATACTAACAAGAGCTAAAACACGCTACTCAAATTAAGAAGCCACAATACATACGCAAATCGTGAAAGACTAACCCTATAACCTTTAACCAAAGAAGAAAGCAGAATGAATACTTAAATTTAATGAGATTCCAGTTTTGTGCATCCGGACAGGAAACGTATACAGGCATAATACCAACAAACCTGGGAGTGAAAGGGAACTAAACGGGAAGAATGAGGTTACCTGTCTCCAACGTATTTCTTTCTTTCTTTTATTGTTTAATTAATTAAAAAAAACGGATGGACGTAGATAGTCGGGGAACAAGTGCCGGTTTGTGGAAATCTTCCGGACTCGGAAAAGTTTCCGATTCCTGTTGCGCGAGTGCTAGGGTGGCCATTTTCGGAGTACTCGCGGCTCCCGCAACAGGAATCGGAAACTTTTCGAGTTATTCAACCCAGAAGATTCCCCGTAAACGGCCACCTTATTCGTACTTAATTTCGCGCGTACTTAAAGGAGCTACGTCACGGATGGCGCATCTTGAAAAAATTGGCCAATTTTTTCAAGTTCGCCGTTCGCAATCCGTCTTAATCTTCTCCATCCTCAACCATCCTTGTTCCTGTTTGGTTTATTATCACCTCTTTGGTGTTTTTCTACCTTAGTAAACTATTATTTTGAGGCTTTTTTCAATTTGAAGGTGATTTTGCGCATCGCAAAAATGATTAAAAATATCGTGACATAGCTCCTTTAAATTCGCGAAATCGACAGATCCGTATTTCGCGAGGCTTTAGTTTCGCGATTTCAGTGAAAAAGGGCTCAAAGGCTTAGAATTTTGCGAAAATATAGTCTTTAAGACGCGCGAAAATAAGTACGAATAAGGTAAAAAAAAAAGTACGAATAAGGTAGCACAAGAGACTAGTCTCTTGGGTAGCATTGCGTATCGAGGAGACGTCATATTGCTATAGTTCAACTTCTGGGCGCAGTCAATTCTCTGGTACTTGTTTCCCCGTCTGCATATTTTTGTTTTCCAATTTTTACTGCTGTAAAACTAAAACCTTATCCAGAGCGTAACAAACCAATTCGCGAGAAGAAACAAGCGCGGGAAAAGTCATGTGATCACAATTGGTTTCGTACTTCATTGACCGAAACTGACAGACTGTCATTACATTGTGCATGGTGTTAAAAAAAATGTTTGATACCTGTTTCTGTGAACAAAATTTGATAAAAACAAATAAATAAACAATGTTTACTTCGACTGTGAAATACAAATCTTACGAAGTGACAAACGCGGCTGAACTTGCTATCCAGTGTACATGAAATCTAATGGGCAATCAACCAATCGGAGCGCAGTAAACACTCTCATGGTATAATTACGGTCCTTGTATTTTGGATGGCTTTCTTAATCCCTTTACTGAACACTGAATGCCTCTTTATGAGACACATTGTCAATGACATGCACGATTACAGCCAGATATGCTACTGCTATTCACACATGTCCTAGATTAATGCTACCAAGAATTGTGTCTGTTTATCTGTGGCATGGCAGACTTTAATCTGCCAGTTTTGAGCAATTGTCTTCTTGTTCATTGCGTTTCTGATTCGTTTGAGCTCCCAAGTTTACTCAATTCTAAGAGGCTCTTGAAGTTTATTGATAAAACCGCAGATTTCTTGTTCTGTGTTATTTAATTATCGATACGTTTATTTATCTTGAAAGTTACGCACATTCTGTGACCTCGTGTGATAAGGATACAAGAGCTTACTTGCCTCTGGATTTCGTGCTAATAATAAGGCTTTACTGAGAAACTGAGAGTCCCAATCTGGCCTCCATCAAACTCTTGGCAATCACGAACAACACAGTGGGTGTCTCTTAAGGGAGGTCGTACTTAGAGCATTAGAAGAAGGAAGTTTTTAAAGGTATTTTCTCACTATATGCTTGAGATACTAAATTTAACCTAGCCTCAGGCAATGTATTTTATCGTTCAAGGACGCGAACATAACCCATCATCGTAGAGTGGCACTAATTAATGATTTCGGTTCGTTTGACCCCTTAAACTATAATTATGCGGTGTGTTTGTATAACTGTATGTTTTGTTATGAATAACTTTAAATTACAAGAGGACTATTAGCAAAGCAAACAAACCGAGCTTTCAGCGACCAAACATATTAAACGCGATGGAGAATTGTTCAGTGCGGAAATTGCTAGTAACTTGGAAAGGGTTCAAGAAGCTTCAAGAGTAGCGTCGGATCTCCGGATGAGCCGCGCTGTTAAGCCGTCCTGATGAGTTTTATGATTGAGCACGGGAAACTTCGGACTAAGCACAGCCGGCACTGATTCAAATTCTTATCTCTGCACCTCGCCAGTTTTAAAACCCGCCACGGATCTATATCTATATGAGATTAAAAAACAGATATCATACTCAGTGTAGATATCAGCTCATGATGAACCAGTGTGAGTTATTGCTCCAGCTGATGAATAATCAGCCAGCATGGTGTCCCAGTCAGGGTTGCACGCAGTACATGTGTGTGTGATATAATCCTCGTTACGAACTTCCGCAGTATCACTAAAATTGGCTCTGTCTCGGTGCTTTCGGTTATTTATTGGATTATATACACTTTCCAGCCTGCATAACTGGCGTTCTTCATGCACGTTCAGATTCCGAAGAAAACTTAATTAAGAGCAACTATATGAAAATCGTTTGCCTTACATTTCCGATTCTACAGTCCTCAGTTTGAGAACACGCGAAGAAAAAAAATTGTCCTCAATTCCTTTCCATGCCTTTTTTTTTACTATGTTATGATCTATTCGTTAAGATAATTATTTTCAAACAACTTGTGTTTGAATCTATTTCCGACCCTTTATTGCGTGCTGTTATTAAAAAAAAAGCGCATAGCATGAAGTTTTCAGTCAGTAACTTCCGTTAACTTTGCGGTTGATGGAAATATTTTTTCCGTTTTTCAGTCTCAATGTTTTAATTCGGTCTGAAGTCTCGTCGTTGCCAGCTGAACAAGTGAAATCTGGAGTCGCTTTCGTATATAAACTCTTGACTTTACAGCACCTGTACAAGCTACCTGTTGTGATGAGCAATTTCAACTGAATTATGTGAAGCCTGGAGGGAACTAACAGGTCGGCCAAAATTTCCAGTTGTTGATTATGGCGAAAACTATTAATAGCATTTCTCAGTGCAACTCCACTTCGCCTTCAACGCCCTTTGGAGGAAAAACTTTCACTTGAGTCAGTCACGTTACAGATAACTGCTGTCTCCTAAACCTTACAGAGAGCTAAGATAATTGATGAGGCAGTGTTTGAAGTTCTTTTTTTTTTTTTAAGAGACTATCCTCTTGATATTTTTAAATTAACTCGAGTTCTAGAAGCATCTGGCTTTTGTCATTCTCTGTTTGAAATGCTGTGTTCTTACCTTAGAAATAGATCTCTCGTACTGTTCACCCATCGGAAGTTCTCATTACTCTTCCTCTGGTCAGGAGCCGGGATATCTTCTCATAGCCGGCTTATTCATCAATCTCAGCTACTACAGCGATTTAAGCTCATGAAACGCACAGGACTTAGCATGTCGCGCTGCGCAACGCTTCTTTTTCGTTGTTTCATGGACGTGATATTTGGATCTACACCAGTTTCATTTCCCACCACGTGTGAGCTTTTTCCGGAAACACCCTGGAAGGGTACAAGAGAAGCTGAATCTACCTGGCATGAGACATCCCGAGTCACTGCTGAGTAAAGGGACAAGTGAATGAAATCTCACTGATCTTTTTAATCAATTCTTTATCATCCAGCCGATTTTACGCGGCAAGAATTCAAGCTTGAAGAAGGACCAACTCGGAGTTTTGCGCGCGAAGAAGCCGAAAAGCTCATTATACATATGGCGTAGCTTATGAGCTCCAGAATATTATTAGTAAGATCATTCTAAGCTTTTATGGCTTGCGTTTTAACAAGGAAAAATATACTGAAGCGTAAAATCCAATTTAAAAAAGGAGGGAAAACATCGAGATCTATCTGTGTGTAATTGAAACAAGTAAATCACGTGATCGCAGTCTGAAAGTTTGGCCTCGGCGACGAGGCCCAGTAACCGCCGCGCGCTCTTAATTAAATCAAAGTCAACAAATTATTTTCAGTCCTCTTTGAATTGAAGACGGAGAAAATTTGTCAGATGTGTTGTTATCTTGATTTTCGATCGCCATAATCCTTGTACAAGTGGTTTTAAAAGTCCAAACGAAGGTACTTTATGGTCAGATGGTGAGCGCTTTTGATCAGGTGTGATGCTTTAAAATTTAAAGCTAGGAATGTTAAGGCGCCCTAGTATTCTCAACTCTTGCGTTACTCTTCCAAAGTTTACAAAACAAGTATTTTAAGCGTGCACTAAGCCCATGACGGAGTATGTTGTAACATAAACTGTACTGAAAACAGTTTAAATGGAATGACAGCAAACCCATCTTGACACTCAAAGACAATATTGACTTTGATCTCGAAAATTGAGAAGTTTGACTGTACAGGTGAGGGGCACTCAGAAAGCTCCAGAATGTGCCTTCTCTTTCTTGTAAACAGTTTAGTTTATGACGACACAAATATTTAACAAATCTTCTGCTTCAAGCATCCATTTGATGTTTTCAATTGAGTCTCAAAGGAAGAAATGAGACTCAAAAGAGAAAGCACTTCATCGGCTTGTGGTTTATTTTCCCACGGTATATTCGATCCATATTTACTTTTCTTCAATGGCAAAAAATCCAAGCTATTGAGTCTAAATCGAGCCTAAGTGATTGCCCTGTGTTGTGATCTGTTTGCTGCTGTTTTAAGAAAGCGATAAAGCAAAACAGGCAACAGATCAAACAAACAGCCTAATCTATTTCTAGACTGCAATCTTCTTAAAGCTTAAGGAACGATTTAGAAAAATCTATTATATACATGGCTGGGATCAGAGACAATCAACCATGACATAGGACATACAGTGCGGGTCAAAAATACCCCGGATGAACTCAAGTCAAAATTTCGACTGAGTAGCTTTCAGTTTTCGCACTTCAGAAAAAATGTCAATATTTACTACAAAGTTGAGTAAAGCTATTGAGTGTGGTAGCTGTGGGAACATTTAGGCGTTATTTTCCCACGGTAGGTTCGCGTTCACAAAAATGCGATCACTTTAGTGTTGCAAGTTTATTCTGCAGATTGAAAACTGACTAGAGTCAAACAAGTCAACCTCTTAGTATACGGAAAGTAAAAGGTCAGTTTATACTGGGGCTAATGCAGCCCATAGTCCAACATTATGTTGTTTATATTCGGAGAGTTACTTGGGGATCTTGTTTTGTATTGAAGTGCAGTGGAAATCCATTTACTGAGTCTTAGCATGCTTTGAAGCTTTCCCAGGAGGTTACGTGCTTTTGCCAACGGAACGTGACATTAAGACGTTGGCGTGTTGCTTTGGAGACCAAAGTATTTGAGCTTGCGATGATGTTGGAAAGTTTCGGACACGTTCCAAAAAGATAAAACAACGGTTCACTGTGCGGCTGAATGCGCTGTGATGAGAGTTCAGTGTCATTCAAGGCATTCACGTACGTGATTTGATCAAGTATACTTAGTGGATAATTTTGGGTAAAATCCAGAAAATATCGTGATCATGTAGTCATGCTCTATTTATAGATTTTACCAAGTCAGGAAAGAAGTATTCATCAATACGCGACTTCTCAGTGATGTTGTTTTAGTTCTGAAACGTTTCCCAGCGTTTGTTGTAAGAATAAAAGGTAGAACTGGAGTGACTTTGTTGAAATGTTTGATTTGCGTGCAGTTGGCATAGCCAGGTGTATTTCCTTCTCTGATTCTCAGCTCACCTGTCCCCGAATGATGAAAAAAGTATGTGCAATTTCCCTCACTTTATGAGATTTAATAAACACTGACAATAATCTCTTAAATACCGGCTTTCAGTTTCAAAATGACTTTTTACACTCTATTTTAAATATTTCCCGGCTCATGCAGCTATTTTTAGCCGGCCAACTCTGATTTGAGACGAATATAATATACGAATCTAAGCAGATGATCGAGGCTGCTCAAAGTGACTGATCGAGAAAGCTGGAAATTCGTCAAGGAAGGATTACTAAAGCTCTGTGACTGAGACAGATTAAATCGTGATCGCTTGGAATTCGCGACAGATTCCATTTTGTCTTGCATTCCTCCTGGCGGTGCTATCTCTGCCTCACTGAAATTATAAACTGATAGAAACTCGCTGGGATTAGAGTTAGGGTGAAATTAAGCTTTCTATTCACTCACTTTTTTTTTTCATTCTCATTGAAAAACTTTTCACTATTTTGTTTTTACTCAGCCCTTTGTGGTAAATCCAGTTCCCCGTTATGACACTTGACAGCTATGCTTTGAACAACGTCCGTTTTTACAAAGCTACTTCCCAATTGTGAAAAAAATAGTGACACCAATGCCGAAAAGTATCTGAAAAATGTAGGTGATTCACTGACCTCCGTTGTGGCGGTTTAAAAGGAAATCAGGGATATTTACGACTGAATGCAAGTCACCCGATAACTCATCTGTCTTTATACTAACGCGTCGGGGCAAGATTCGCCAGTAAAATGAGAATAGCACCCTCATTCGCATCATCACCACGGCCACTGTTAGCCAGGTGTTAAACGGAAAAACTCGATCATCGGAAGGAAACTTTTACTTATCCAAATAGTCAAAACAGGGGACATTCACCACCACGCTCTTGACCCCAGGACCTTCCTTTGTCTGCTGCTAACACTTTTGATAATTGCTAGCCTAGTGGCGTTCCGTGCGCTGTCAAAAAGGGACATTGTTGCGGCATGATACTGATACTAATACCCCATTTGATGACATGGCAACAGCCGTGAACCTACGCAGGGGCTGACGCAAAACGCATTTCAACTTTGAACAAAATTGCGAAATACATCCCTTTGAATTTTTTTGAAAATTCCTGGTTGAATTTATCGTCTAGAAATATCAGTTTTTCTTTCCGGCGCTGTTTAAACCATAAATCGCACGTTTTGTATTTTAATAGTATTTGGGTTGTGTCAAGGGAAGGGATTTGGCAGTAAATGGATGAAAGGATGCTATTTTCGGTCGTGTATTTTTAGTTCAGACCTTTACAAGTGCAAGGGCCTAACTTTTAATTACGCGCGCTCAGATAGCCGGTTCGATGCAATATGTCCAGAATTCGCATTGAAAAAGTACCTTGTGTTAATTCCGAGAATGCAATGCCTTGCAAGAAAGGACATTTTCAATTTTTCCCGTGAAATTTCAAATCAATTTTTAAATGGCTCCAGAAATCTAACGCGTTGAATAACACAAACGGAGTGATAAGAATCTGACAATCCGTCCATAAGTCAATCAGCGAGCCATGAGTGCTGACTGCGAGTTATGCTAATCTACTATTCATTATCGCGGTAGATTAGCTCTCGGCCAGTCACGCCTACTACTGACGGTGTCAAAAAAGCGCCGAATCATACCTCACAGATTCTCCACTCGCATTGTGTCAGGCTGCGTCAGATAGTCTCATGGCTTCTGATTATTTTCAGACCATATCAAAAGCCGATTTCGTGATGAGTCTATTTTAAAAATTCCCGGGTGCTCAGTAATCTTCTGTCTGCCTGATTCACGGTTTTTGTGCGCTAATAGTGTGGTGTGACACTTGGAAAGCCCGAATTTGTCACCTTTGTTTTCTTTCCCATCAAGCGACAATAATAGTTTAAGTTCTTGTTTTTTCAGGGTTTTCCCTGTAAATTCATCCTCTGGAGGCAAAATCGAATCCCTAATTAATCAAGCATTCGCCAAAGGAATCAGTTGACATTAAAGACCGATGTACCCCACATGTTACGGGTATTCACTTCAGTCCTTGTCACTATTCCAGATGGTTCCCTATTGTCCTATTTCAGGACAAACTTAACCAAACAAAAAACACCAGCGTTCACGTAACCCAATTTGCGGTATGAACTCTTGTGAATCGTAGTCTGGGTTGTGTGCGCGGGATTTGAAATAGCACGCATGGTTTTGCGCTTTGTCAAGTACTCCGTTACAAGCAATTAGTACTTCCCTTGTGGCATGTCGCCCCCGCGCGAATACTTTTTGGCAGCAGCGCGTATCATAAGCTGAACAATTGCTACTTGTTGAAATGGTGTTGACAGCAGAAATAATGCAATTGGTTGAAAACGTAAAAGCGCAATGAAACGGCAGCTCTGTTCAGCTAATGGAGTGGGTGACTGCGTGTGGCCTTGAGATAGGCGCGCTCATTTTGATTGGCTGGCGCGGTTAAAATTGCATAACCGACAAGCTACATAACTGGTGTAATTCGATCAAGAGGTGACAAACGAATTTACATCTTATTACAGTGTGTCTAGTGCGCGTGACTCGTGCAAAGAGCAGATATCAATCAAAGTGCATGCGAGGACGCTTTTATCAAATCATTTACGACCAGGTTCAAAGCGGGCATAGTTTAAGCCGTGATGTCCATGTATCCTTATCCTGCCAACTCGCCTGCCGCAAACAACAACATGATCGCTGCGCCGATGTACGGAAATCAAGGCTATGAATTTTATCGAGCCGGTGCGTCCCCTTACTCTTCAGTTCATTTCCCTGTTTATCCCGCACACGGACAGTATCAAGCGAGGCAGGATCGCCTTTATCCACCTATTCCACGCACTCAACATGTGCCGCATCAGAGACACGAGATGGTCAAGCCGCCGTACTCTTACATCGCGCTCATTGCCATGGCTATCCAGAGCGCGCCAGAGAAGAAAATAACACTTAGCGGAATATATCAATTTATCATGGACAGATTTCCGTACTATAGGGAGAATAAACAAGGCTGGCAGAACTCCATTCGACATAATCTCTCCCTCAACGAGTGCTTCGTAAAAGTGCCAAGAGATGATAAGAAGCCTGGTAAGGGAAGCTTCTGGAGTCTGGATCCCGAGAGTTTGAACATGTTCGAGAATGGAAGCTACCTGCGAAGACGAAAGCGCTTCAGAAAGAAGGACAAGACACCGTCAGAAAGCAGCAACAGCGCCGAGAACCAAGACAAAAAGGAGCATAGCACTTCCGCCGACACAAAGACAACAAGCTCCGAAAACTCAACAACAACTTCCGCTCCACAAGAAAAGGCTAAAGAGCGTGAAACGCTATCAAGTAGCACGCAGACCGCTCGAGGAGAATCATTAGAGGCAGGCTCAAAATCAGAGAGTAAAGTGTCGCCCGCCTCAAAGGCCAGCCCACCGTCCTGCAAGCGCGAGTGCATGGTGAACTCCGAGGAGGGTGAGATTGCGTCGAGTAATTCTTCTGGTGAAATCAGTGAAAATCCACACGCTTCCACGCCACCTTCTTTCCCCACAGTTCCTCCGTGTACAATTTACGAGAATGCGTACCCGATAAACTACCCCTCCTATCCACAAAACGGGCAACAAGGGAGCAGCAGTTACTCGAGCACACCGTACGCAGTGTGCCACTCTCCCTCTTACGCCAGTACAAACACGCCCAATGGCAGGGCTTACGTTCACCGCTATGAGCCTCAGATGAGTCCCGAGCACCCACCTGTGGTTCCTGGCCGCTACTCGCCCCATTTGAGCCACTACAATCAACAGCAAGCCACACAGAGCCAGCACGTAGAAGACGTGCAGGTACACCGCCAACCATACGCAGCGGACTACGAACCGGCGACAAGAGCCGTGGGGCAGTGGTACTCTTCTTCGAGCTACCCCGGCAGCGAGCCACCAGTTACCAGCGCCCACAACTGCTTCCCTAATGTACGCGAGATGTTTGAATCGCAGCGACTGATCGCTCCAAGTGGCGGTGGACAAGCTGTATCGGCCATGCAAGCCACTCAAGGTCAGTTTGGAAGTGCTAGTGCTGCTTATCACTCAACTGCGGCGTCAGTGCCTCAGTACAGTCTTTGATCTTTGATCGCCTCACTGAACTAATAGTATTTTAAGACAAGACACTGCGGAGAGGTTTAGTACCTTTCTGGGCGGATATATATTGAACTACTTAGATTTTCTGTACGTTTTGCCAAGTTGGAACTGAATACACAAGACAGATGTAAAAAGTGGAACACTATTTGTAGGCGAGGTGTTTTATTTAGAACGGTGACGACAAGAATATACTATGAACATTTTGTGCGATTCTTACGTTTGCACGAAGCGTTGGCTTTTCGTTTTTCTCATTGATTTTTAAGTTTCGTTTTTAGCGCCAAGTTGTTTGACAGTTGATTTGTGTACCGGTGAAGTTTGTTTTTAGTGTGGCTTAAGGGCAACAAGCGATGTTTTCTTTCAACTCGCCCTTCACAAGTGTTTCACTGTGTGTCACCCACAGCGCTCACAGTATGAGAGAATAATCAATCGAGTCCAGCTAAATAGTTCGTCATCAAACCCGCTTTTCCAAACCGCAAGCTGCCAGTCATGAAAATTACCAGCACGCAATTCATTAGTTTTTATCCGTGTTTCGAATTGTGAACAAAAAAAAAGTTGTTGCAAATCGATGGAAAGCAGTCAATGCAGCGAGGGTGTGTTTAAAGAATCGCGTTCAAAGGAAAGATTTGTTTTGTAATCAAACTTATACCAGCAATTATGTCAGTGATTATCGTGATAGTCAGGGTAGAACGGCCTTGTAAATTAGCGCATAGAACTAAGTGTAAATACGGTTCAAATATTTTGTTATATTTAATGATGTAGAGCTATTTTTTCAATCTGATTTATTCTTGATATAAAATCCCAAGAAAAAGCAAAAGCGATTAGTTTTTCTAAGACATTGTGTACATGATCGTGTTCATGTTTTTATTCACACGTTTTTCACACCACTTAGTAGTCTAGTTATACAGACCTGATTTGCATGTGATTTTAGAGAATAAAATCAAAACGATCATACTTGTTTTGTGCACGCATTCATCATGTGTTCTTCGTGTGGAGTTTGTTAGGTTTTCCCCAAGTGCATTATTTCGCTGGATTAACTCATCAATCACGCACCTATTTAGGTCAGATTTACCACTGCACCCTGATCGCAACAGGTCTTCTCAACCCTTGAAGGGTGAACGCGATCCAAGCCACTGAGAACTCGTTTAAAAACCAAAACCAACGCAAAGAATTTCATGCGAAGAACGAGTCAGGAACCCGAGATAAACGTGTGAGAAATTCCACAAGTCCCCAACAACGGACTTAAAAGCTTAAAACCAACTAGATCTCTTTATTGGTTTCACCCCTTCTGTAATCCTATAAATGATGTCTTTCCATCGCAACTAAGCAACAGGAAAGGGCACATTTTAAAATTTTCGATTCCATAACATTCAGGCAAAAGACAGCAGGCATGGGAGAAGTTGTGCGTAGTTCTAATCGCAGTTCGCTCGGTGTGGTCGCAATATCTACGCGTGCCACACCAACCACTTGCTGAAACGTTGATAAGGCGGCCAAAGTTTTCATCAATACCGAATTCCTGCGGCAAACCAACTAGTTTTATTGTTAAACAATGGCAGAGGCAGACATGAAACACGAGAGTTCTGTCGTTTCGTTTTCTTCCCTCAAACTGATAGTTTTGTCCACAGCTAGCTGGGCGGGCATGCAGGGATCAGAAAACAGATAACTTGGGTGATATTTATCTTAAACAATCCAAGCAAGGCAACTTGGGCAATTTCTTGATTTCATTTCTCCCTGCTATTACATTTACGATACGATGTCCTTTAATTTCTTTAACCGCGCATATAAACTTTATTCGTGATAAATTAAATCTTCGACGTTCTATTATCGTGCATTCGCTTATTTGACGTGACCCATTTCAGCACGCCTTTAATAAACCCTTTGTATTTCAGCGCTCAATTCAAGGGACAGCTTGGGTGCACAGCACAGTGCAATGCGCATTCCGTGTTGTTGTTTTCAGTGTAAAGGAAATCTAGTTACTAGGGAAGGAAGTACAGTGGGGATGTGGTCACAACAAATTTCAGTATTCGGTCAGAGAACGGATGTTGAAGTTCTCGTTCCTTCCTCGGATAATCCATATATCAGTTTTCGACTGGACCAAATTGTACGCTTTTTGGTTTCCTTGAAATATTTAATTTAGATACGCTATTTGTCGTATACAAGCCCAGGAAACTCAATGCAGTTACTACTAAAATTCCACAGAGAAAAAAGATTAATGAGAATCAAATACTCGAAGACAGAAAGGGCACGCGTAAACCGGCGCAAGGTAAGGACTACAAATCCTGTTCGCAGCGTCTGAGAAACAAAGTAAATATTGCGTTAGGAACCAAAGCACAAACTGTACTGGATGACAGCGTTTAATAGAACAATGATCGTATTGAATTTTGTGTGATTTCTCTGGTTCGTGCCACTCCCTTGTTCCACATTCAAATCGATCTTGGTCGTCTGTTAGTTGCTGTAATCCTTCGTCGCGACCTAAAATCCTGCTTAACGGTTTTGCTTCATCTTAATTTGTTTGAAACAGGACCCGATACTTCCAGAAATGCAGACTATGACGCAAATTTTCACAACAGTGTCCGCCGTGTATCAGTTGAATTGAAACGTTCCCGACGTGGGTAAAAGTTAATTTACATACAGAGACCACACACTTCATTCTAGTCCCATGTAAAAAAAACTTTCATTTCGATGCGTTGTTTGTTCAATGTTCTAATTCTGCAGCATCCTAAGCCATCCAAAGAAGCTCAAACAGGTCTAAGCGTTCATCTTTTTTTGGCTCTCAAACGGAAACCATGCATATTGGGTTTCGAGTTTATTTATCTATTTAAACGTTGCCAGAAGAAACTTTACAATCCTTGCACTTCTTATCAAAAATAGTTGTTTTTCAATTTTTTGACTTACCATAACATTAAATAACTTCGATAAATATTTCTGCGTGATTACAAAATCAGTTCTTAATAAACAGTTCAAGGAAGGTAAACTCTCCTTGAGGTTGCTGTACTACTTTAGGACTAATAATTGTAAATGTGCAACCTTGAGATAGTTCAGAGCAGGCGTCATTGAGCTTTCGATAGCTTGTTTGCCGCAACCCAGATATAACAGAGTACAAATGCCAAATATCACAATAATAATGAACAAAGTCTTAAGCCAAGCCATTTTATTTATGTACAGTTATCTTAATGACCTGATGATACAAAGCTCACAGTTGGCGGATAAAATGAACCAAACAAAACATTTCGATGGTTTAGAGTTCCACAGTTGCTGTTGCTCTCGTTCCGCGACGTATCAGCGACGCTCTTTTTCTTTCACTCCCAAGAGTTTTAAAAAATCCGGGAATTAATATATTTAAAAAAATTTCATTGTGTGTAATATTCGCTAACAAACAGCACCACAAGAAAATACTGCTCAATAATTTTCATTTGAATGGTCACACACTAGGGTTTCATCTACAGACTTAAAGTTTAGAAACATTTTTTTTGCATGAAAGTACTGCTCAGTAGCTTGAATAGTCACACATGTACTTGGGTTTCACATCCACAGACCAAAACGTTAGAACCACCTTGTACACACAGCATCAACAGCAGCAGCACAAGAAAGTACTGTTCAATAACTTTCATTTGAATGCCGGGTCACACACTAGGGTTTCATACGGAGGGCTTAAAAAAAATGTTATAACAACATTAATTGACTTGAGGTTTGACTCTGAGAGTGAAAGGAGTTTGATGTACTCCAGGTCAGTCTTTATTTCTAGAAATCAACTGGCAAACATCATTGAATCCAGAGACTCTATTGTTTAAATTTAAATTTAAAAGCAAGAGACAAGATAATCAATAAATGTACTAGTTCTTTATTTGAAAACATACAAGAAAACATAGCTTACATAGCTAACAACAGAACTTAAAGACACTGTCACTCTGTTGGTTCACGTTTGTCCGATTTCAACCTCCATTGGTCAGTCTGAAAGGTCCTGAAAGTTTTTTGTCTTGACGATTAAGCTTGTTCAGTAAAGATAGTCTTAGGTCTCATAAACTAAGAGTTTCACTTTTGGCCTTATGAATTTCCCTTTTCAAATGAATTTTGTAGGACTGCGTTGTCTTGAAGGTAATTGAATCGTTGCATCTGAGTGTTTAACTTGTATGTATGTCGTGTGTTTGTTATACAATTCAATTTAGAGGCTGTATAAATGTTTCTGATCATTAGCAAAAGCATTGAAAACATTTTCCAATACAGTCAAACCTGTATTAAACGGACACCCTCGGGGAATGCTCTAGTGTCCGAGGGTGTCCGCTTATAGAGTATTATTTACAGTAAATTGAAGGGAACTGATAAATTTGGGGACTTTTGTTACTGTCTGTTTAATAAAAGTTGTCCGCTTAATACGGTGTCCTCTTAATACAGGTTTGACTGTATTAAAAGCCTCAAAATTCAGCTTCTTCGCGGCTTTTTGCCTAATCATTTCAGTATTTAAATCGCATTTATCCGTTTCTATTTCATCATATAAATTCTACATACTCCAAAATAATAACGTTTGAGCAACGTTTTTTTAGCACCAGAATTTATTTTTCTGGAATTTTTTCATGGTAAGGTATCCGTGCACATTTTTGATATGTAAGAAGTTAATGGCTTGAAATAATCTGAAGTCATCCCCTTCAGGAATGTAAAGGATTTGAATCACTCCGCTGCATAATTTAGATCGTTTTAACTGACCACACAATGCATTTGCATGCATATTTTGGCGTACAAAAATCGTAAAGAAAAATACTTGAAAGTAACCTAATAGATTAAGTTATCTCGCGCGCTTTTCTGTAGAGAAAACATACTATTGTGTAAAGACAAGTTATTGCGACTATATAAGATCGTGTATACTAGCTTATACTGTTCCTTATAAGAGCCACGTACGTTTGTGGTCAGTCTCTTGAAAACTTGGCACAGACAAGGGCCCCGGCAAGGGCTCAGATCAAGGATGCTTTACAGAACAATCAAAATCATTGAAATGAGTTCCTCTGACAAGGCTTACCTCGCTAAATTTGTTCACTAAAACCTGTCGGTTTTGTTAGCTGTGCGAAGTGTCTGCGTTTTGTAAGCCAGAGTTAATGCGAGCCTGTCGTTCGGTTGCTGTAAAGCGGTAGATTAGATGCATATTTTGAGATAACGTCCTGCAGTGCACACATCGTCTCCAGAACATGTCGGCTCCTCTTAGAATCATTTGGTAAACTGTCGGTGTTAACTAATGGAGCATTCTACCTGTTTTCCGCGCGATAAAATCACCAATGTTCGCTTCCACAACACAACATTGCCCGCGAGCAAACCTCACTGTGGGTTTGTATACCCGATCGAGCTACGTGTCGATTTGAGGGAATCCAACGGGCAGGATTTCTGCCAAGTTTATTTGTTGAGCAAACATGCCTCAAAGTGCTACAAAAACAGTGTAACTAACTTAGCGGTCCGCTATCTATTTTAACTCCTTGCTAGTACATGTTGTTAAATACGATCAGTAAAGAAAGCCTCAAGGAGGACATTGCTCTCGAGAAGTTAACGAAGCCTTTCTGAAAGGTCTTGTTTCCTGTAAGTGTCGTTAATTGAACCAAATTATTTCATTTGCGAGAGGGTTTCTGTGTGGGAGATCTTGGGCTACGCGGCACGAGCGCTGTTGATCTTCATCTCCGAGGAGTGCGGAGAAATCGAGCATTGATTCATTTGACGTTTTTGTGCTAGTTCTGCTGTGTTGTGAGTATAAGGAAAGGGAATGAATGACTGAAGAAAATTGCCGCAATTCTAACATCAATTTCACTGTGTATTTCTTTAAAACGTCGTTCAATATTCAGGAAACACTTCATTAGGGATTTACACAATTTGTTGTCAATTGTGCGTTAAAAAATATTTGTAGCTGTGAAATTTCGCGCGATTGCTGTTAAGCCTATAAACACCTTTTCTAAGGCCTCCCATTGTATATTTTATCAATCTGTTGCCCCAGCCTTTCGGTTTTCGGTTGTATTTGAAAACATTTATAAGCACATTTTGAATCAATTCACGATGCATAGCGGATGAACGCGCTCGTTCTGTCTTGTTGTCATAATTGAAGTTATACGATTACACGCAGTCAAATGACAGCTCCGGCGCAATTTAAAGAGTTCAGAAAACCGCCAGCATACAATTAATCTAGCAGATGAGAGATCAGTAGAAGTTATTTCTAGCTTGAGAAGCTCTGTGCTTGTATCAACGTGTTCTAGAGCTGCCAAGATAAAATCAATACTGAACATTACAATCTCCATCGACTTATAACAAATCTGCACCACTGCAACGACCCGTTAAAGCGTGTGCGTCTCGTCATAAAACCCATCACCGTGTCCAATTTAATTTCGGCTGGAAAAGGGTTTTTTTCCTGTAGTAAAGAAACCGGCGGATGTACAAGCAATTACTTTACGACTGAACTGTTATCTCAGTTTGGTGGGTGGCATTCTCATTAGGGAAGAAAGCAAATGGCTCGGTTTGCGCCAAAAATCCGTCTACGATAACACTCGAAAAGCGATAGCTGCCTGCTATCTTTAAATTGCAGTTCTTTATTAGCATCCAGCTCAGTTGTTGTGATATATTTATTTTAGCCTAACTTGTTCTGTTTTGTTCCATCGTTCCCTCGAGTTTTTGTAAAAAAATCAAGGGTTTGGAAAGGTTAATGGCAAAACGGGCTGTCTTGGGGCGTTAAGTATCACTCTCCCATGTAATTGGCTATTAGTCATCAAAACACAACAGCGGGCCAAAGGTTGCGGCTAACGCATCAATTAGGGTTTAAATCCTTTGACAAATTAGCCTTTCACGAACGTAACTCTAGAAGCAGATACGGTTTCTTCACAAAAGAAAACAAGCAAAATGCTTCGCTTAAAGCTTTGCAGAATATCAAGTGACACTCGACTCCATTGTGTAACACTGCGTTATCACAATGGCCGCCCTTAAAATCCTTTTGGTTCCTGATTCTTTGAACACGTGTTGCATTAAGATCAAAATGCGCAAGCTGCTTTCAGTCTGTACGCCATTATGCGGGCCAGAAACATGTGTCCAGTGGCCGTCACATTTGAAGTCCAGCGGGTGATATAAAAGGTACACGTGGAGTTAAACGGGCACAGGAAGCGATGTTAGACAAAACGCTCTATCATCTGTTACATTTACACATCTGCTCATTTCAACGTTTTAAAAGGCCGCTATTGAAAAGCTTTAAGATCGCGCGCAGGTGATTTGTATCGCATCCGTGATCTTTTGATCGCTTATCTTTGGTTAGTTGAGTGCTGCTCAGTTCTTGCCATTCTCGTCAAACAAGGCGGATTTGCGTCAACAGCTGCCGGGTGGTTTTGCAATGGCAAAATGTTTTATAAAAGTTTTATACCCAGTTTCAAAGACGACTCGCCCCAAAAAAGGAAATCTTTGGGGTTGCTTCTGTTTAGCAGAATTTTTCCATTCCTTGATATCTTTATCTCTTTTATCACCAGTTAGCGGCTTACTATTAAAGCTTCACAAATTGATTGCACGTCTTCAAATGGCGCTCGGAACGGAGACAGAGGACACATCTGCGTCTCTGTGTGTACTCCTAAATGATAAGAAATAACTCTCTCTTGAAGTAAAGTTAGTTTTCATTTTCGCTCATTCCTTGAAGAAAATCGTGTCATATGCCGGGGTCATGTGTAGCTTCATTTTCGCAGTTTAAATTAAGAAATTACACTCCGTGGCTCTATTTTTGGCGGTTCGCAATTGCAATCATCCTCACTCCTTCAAGCCATAATTGGAAGTTTAAAAATCATTTATTTTAGCTCGGCGAACACTCGTGGTTAGTTCATGATAGGTTGTTTCCGGATTCTTGGCAAATGCGTCAAGTCATGAGATGGCATGTGATGGGCTACCACTCTGACGTGGGTCCAACATAGGTGTGTCTGGCTCCCTTGATGAAAAATCCTGACACATTTACAGAAGGCTTGTACATCATGTGGGCGGGTTGTGAGTGATTGTTTTTAGCTAGAGTGACAAACTGTTACTAAAATCATGAACGCACGAAATTCCTTTCCGAGAAATTTAGCGAGTTGAATAATTGACCGGTGTGCGTGCCTCTGCATGTTTCAATAACAAGTTAGCTATTCAGTAAATAGATTGTGGAACAACATTGGTTTAACTTCCCAAACCATGTCATGTCCACTCCGTTTCATGCCCTCTTTTTCTAAACTATTTTCCTCCCAAGTTTTAAATACAGTCAACTCTCTCAAAGCGGACACCACTGTAAGGCGGACACCTCTCAAAAGCGGACATGGTTGGCTGGTCCCGACCGAATCAAGTTTCTCTTGTTTTTCTGTAACGAAACTCTCTATAAGGCGGACACTTCTCTAAGGCGGACAGCTAGAGCTGGTCCCGTGGGTGTCCGCCTCGGAGAGAGTTCAATGTACACTACAGCAGAAAAGCTTGTTACTCTCTGTTTACTCAGTTCGTAACCTTTTTTTTTACCCTAATCCTTTTTACTCTCAGATCAAAAGATTAATTCTCCTTGCTGTTTGCCATACATTTCTTTTACTGTTAGTTCGGAGAATTTGTTGATACATCAAGGTGAGTTGATGTTCTTAATTCTCCAGTCAGCTCTCTTCTAGGCAACTGATATATTGGTATTATAAATTAGATGTCGATAACTCTTAGTAAATTCTGATCGGATCGGATCAAATGGATTCTGAAATGAGTTCGGAAAGAGGAGCTCCTGTTCCGAAATAAGTCCGATTTAAAACGAGCACTGGGATTTCTAGCAGTACCATTCCAAGCGAAAATATTAAAATTATTTTCTCTCGACCGGTCTGATTGCTATTGATATTTATCCTTTATTTTTCTTTAGGAATCAGTGTAAATCCGTTCTGCGACAGTGGTATAATAATAATATACAAACTGTAAAATATGTGTTGCTGATGAAACTAAGTTATGCCCAGAATATAACGACGTTTATTTTGAGAAATATTTTTTTATCAGTCAATGACACAAGCTACTCGGAATTTTTTTTCCGAGTAGCTTGTGTCACTGACTGATAAAACATCTTTCTCATATTTCTACCAAGCTTAAAATATACTATCATTTCCTTCTACATGCACGTTTATTTTGTTTGAATTGTTTGGCAATGAAACGTTTGTCGTCAGAACATGATTTGTGACGCTAGTTCTGACAGACAGGGTGGGGGTGCGATGTGAGAGGGTCAATGTCAAAGTGTGAAATATAGATACACTGAATTCCTTTACGTAAAAAATAGGTAGCGCCGTTTCTGTGTAGAGATAAATTTCTGGGTTGAAAAGGATTGTTCTTTCTGCAGATTTCGACTGGGGGTTTCAAGACTTTGAGAAGTGATCAATTTGTAAAAGTTTATCTTGCAAGCTAAGAGCGGTGCTTTGGAAAACAGACGACAGCTCCTCCCAGACTCTCCACGTGTCAGTTGCATAACGTCCCTAAACTGATCTATCTATTGGAAAAATCTCTGAAAATTGATCAGTCATAGGAAACCCAACAACAGTGGTTTGATTTGGTAGAAAAGCACATGGCGCAAGTTGGGGGCGGGGAGTGGGGGAGGGGACGCGTTGGGAGAGAATAACTACAGCGTAGCAGGCTACATTTAGGAAGCGAAGTTGACCAAGGATGGCTAGGATAGAAATCAGGATTACAATATGGACAAACTTTCATTAGAAGCCAGGCTAGTGTTTTCACGTTTCACGGACGTGGACTCCTTTGTGTTTGCAAACAAACTGTTGCCGCAACGTGGAATTCCGTCAATTCCGTTGAGAAATTGCGTTCTATCATTTAGTTCGACATAACGAGTTCATAAAGTATTCAGTGTTCCATGAATTTAGCAAACATTTCCTGCCTTTATTCTACCTTTGTCATCAGTATATATATTAATCTTTTTTTAACTCATATTTTTTGTTATAAGCACAAATTACCTTCAAAACAAAGGAAGGTTCCAAATAATAGTTTATTAAGGTAGAAAAACACCTGTAACGATTGTTGTGAACACCAAAGAGGTAACTGAATAAATGGAAAGGAACAAGGATGGCCAAGACATGTAATTGAGATGCCTAAATTTGAATATGTGATAGGAAATTAAGAACACTCGTTAATGAAACATAACAAGTTTGGGTACAGATGTAAACGGGAGCAAGAGGTTATCCTTATTGCGAAAGCTATAACGAAGCCTCACCCGGCTAAATCTCAATCCGGGAGCTCTAAATGATGATGAGGATACCTCCAGGAAACTCGTACTCGATTTGAAACCTTTTATCACATCGATTTACATTACAAACGAATAACTTAAAAAATTTAATTTTTCAAGATGCTCCATGACTCTTCAGTAACGAGCACCGCAAGTTAACAGTCGCGTTCACCCGACTTGCGGTCATGATGATGATGTAAAGATGGTTGAAAAGACACCTAATCTAAAAACGTTCAGGTAGCAAAAATGCGGAAACAGTACATCTGAAATATAACTTTCACAGAGATGATTGACTTCAATCACTGGCTCCGCTATACTTATGTTTATTACAGTATCTTAAATTTCATTGTTTTTCTAACGCCAGTTACTTTTACTATGTAAACTTCCTTCCCTTCCCTTTCGTCTTTGCTTTATCAGCAAACAGTCGCTCAAAGAATTCAACGAAGGCAGTCAATTAAACCGGTCATTTGGTATTAAAACTTGGATTTTCAGGAGACGTAATATATCAAACACGAGAGACAGTGTTTCATCCGATTTCCAAACACCAGGAAGAGAGTTGAAAATACGACGCGTAGCGGAGGATTTCTGACAAAATTCGAGGTGTTTGGAAATCGGATGAAACACTGTCTCGAGTGTTTGGTTTGATGCTATCTTCTCAATCGAAACAAAACACTTGAACTAAAGAGTAAACGAATAAATAAAATCGTAAAAATCTATACTAAAAACCTCTTTCCTTTGTTATAACTTGATGAACTTTTAATGAGTTTGAGAATATATAACGACATAGAGGATATAGAAGAATGTGCATTGCTTGGTTAATAACGAAACTTCTGGTAAGCAGGCTTGTGAAACAGTGCCGGTCGGTGGTCTTTTTGCGGATTAAAGAAAATAAAACTTATAAAGAAAAACAAGCAATTAATTCTTTTTCCGCGAAATTGTGTGCTGTGCATGTGCTATCGGAACTGTTGAATTCCTTTCCAAATTTAGAATGAGTATTTCAATATCATTGCACATTACTTGGTATGTGTTTCTGCAGATTTCAAATTTGTTATTTTTATGACCTTCCGGGTAATTACTTTAGGAATGTGTAGAAAGTTGTTGAATTGTCCTTTCAATTGAGAATTTGTTCGGTTGCTGGTTATGTCCATGAATAACTCTTTGAATGAAAAGAGTCATTTCTACTCGCTTCAGTATCCCCTAACCTCCCCAGGGGGGGGGGGGGGGGGGGGGGGGGGTACTCAACACAGTTTTATACGGTGAGGCTCCGCCCCGAGGTCCAAACTCTTACCCTTTTATATACCATTTTTGACAGAAAAGGTAACCCTTTCATATACCTTTCGTAGAAAATGGTACCCTTTCACATACCTACAGTTGAAACACTGCATCCCATTTACGACTTAAACTTTTCGCTTGAGTAGCCCTTAAAATATTGGATGAATCAGCCGTTAGGTGCGTCAGTTCGAGATATTTGAAAGACCTTAAACACTGACCTAAATGACAGTTTTCCCTACCCTTTTCTATACTTCATTTCGTGAAATCCCTACCCTTTTATATACCTCCAGCCTGAAAAAGCTACCCCTTTCGGGAGGAGCCTACCCGTATAGTCCATTATAGAGAGTACCCCCCCCCCCCGCACCGGGCCCCTAGCCGCGCACATGAGAAGTCTAGAATTCAGCTTCCGGCGAAAAAAGGTTGAAAATACATATCTTATTAGATGGTTTAGTATGTAGTACGGAAAATATTAAAGCACGATACTATACATACAGTGGAATCTCTGAGCGGACACTCTCGTAAGCGTACAGCTCTATTTACGGTCGCCTTGACAAAACCCCGTTTAAACTCTAGCTCATACACTGTATATTTACACATTCCCGTAAGCATCCAGCTCCAAATCACCAAATGCGGACACTTTTTCTGCTTCCCAAGGGTGTCCGCTTACGAGAGCTTCGACTGTACTTAAAACAGTGCAATGAGTTATATGTGTATCGATTATAAAAAGCGAAAAACAGAAACAGCTTTTCATTTAGGTGTCGAAATCAACTAACAATGATTACTGGCGCTAAACCATCGTAAAAAATCACTATATCAGTGAAGATTGTAGCCCTATATAAGCGAGTCTCAATAAAGCGTATGTATGTACGTATGTATGTACAGTCAAACCTCTATTAAGCGGTCACCCTCGGGGAATAGCCAACTGACCGCTTAATCGAGGTGACCGCTTGATAGAGGTGCTACCCACACAAGCCTATTAGCCCAAACAATAGCACTCTTACGCTGATTACATATAATATGTTGTGTTTGACGAGCTCTTAAAAGAAACTGGACATACTCCGCTTATCGACGTATCAAAATATCGCATTGTCATCTAACTATGCGACCGTTTAATAGAGGTGGAATACAATAAAATTAGCCAATTGGGAAGTCTAAACGGTGGCCGCGTCCGCTTAATAGAGGTCAAGTTTACAGTAAGTATGGGGAGCGATTTCCGACCGCTTAATAGAGGGTGACCGTTTAACAGAGGGCCGCTTAATAGAGGTTTGACTGTATGTAGCTTTTGCTCAGTTTGGTTGCTTAGTAACACGACGTGCATTATCTGGGGAGGCATGATCGTCACTGCATGTCTGATGTTATGTGGCACTGTAGTTGGAAGAATTTGTTTAAATTTCAAGACAATTACCCTTGGATATCGTCTCCCTTTAAATATTACCATAGCTGATATTTTGAGCACTGAGAAATTAGATAAGAAATGAATGCCGGGATTAACGTCTATGGTTGAGGTGACTATTGTCCCATTCTTGCATTATTGTATTTGAATGGCAATAAGCCGGCTCAGTTTACACATGCTCCTCGCCTTTGATCAGGCGCTCAGATCAGGAAAAGGGCGGAAATATTCTGCTGGGCTCCGTTCTTTTCGCCCTTTTCCTCCGTGTTCACACGCTACTCTTGCATCGGAGAAACATTTCCCAGGATTGACTGATAGTGGTAGCTTGATGAATGCAGTGTTGTGAGCTTGGTAATAATAAGGAACGGGTATAAACTATGGAAACAAGATACTGCCTGATATTTTGACTTTCAGTACATACCCACCTCAAAAATAAAAACTGATAATCTGGGACAGACAAAAACCATTCTTCACTTGCGGACATTCATAGATTCGTCAATATGTTCCCTGCTACAAGATAGGCGTGGGAAATTGCAAAGGCAGCAATGCCTATCTTGGGACGAAATTAATTAACTTGCTACTGGAAAGCTTCTCGATTTGCAAATCCTGAAATGGTTATCAAAGATAAGGGCGGTCCTTCAGAGCCACTCATAGTGTCTCATGTCGATAAATTAACCAAAAATCGAGATAACTTAATCTGCAGTGAAAAGGAGGGCTTAATGTCCTCAACAACAGGGGCAAGGCGACCGAGAGACTCCTGATAGCCTACAAACGACCTTAATTTTCACTTAAGTTCGGCTGGCCGGCCACCAGACACTTCGGCTTCATCAAAGTTCCTTTTTTTAGCTTTTTTATTCCTCGTGATGAGCTTATAAATCATTTAACATGCAAGGCTAACTGTTGAGGCAGTTGTACATTACGACACGCCTAGTTATGCTTTCTTTGCTAAGACCATCTTCCTCTCAAGGCCGCAACAAATAATTTGTACTAGTATTTATATTTTTAGTGTGTATATAGCTATACAAAGTGTGGAGTGTATCGTCAGTAGTACAAGGACTGAGGCGGCAGTCGAGTAAACTGTAATGGCGGTATTAAATTTGCATGAATTGGGAACTGAAACCAATAGACAAAACTGAAAATTGGTGATCTAGATTAGACAGATAAAAAAATAATATATCCGGCTCCGTCCAGTCCGCCATATACGAAATTAGCTAGATTCGTTTAAATCATTAGAAATCCAACTCTTTTTCGGTATCCCTTTGAGTTTAAAAAAGAATTGGACTTCAGTTCCATTTGATCTTGGCAAAAAAGACAAGGTAATCTATGGTGTAACTGAATTCCCTACTTAGGCTCTGTTTCAATTTAAAATTAATCTTCCTTTTGAAGTCTTGTTTTTCAAAACAAAGGTATGTTTTGAAAACAGACCTTAATGAAGATGCTAAATGAACTAAACAAATTATAATAGTTTTCAGGTGTATGTGGGTGTTTTTGGCATGATAAATCGTTTTGCCCGATGCAGATACCATTTGGCGTTAGAATACACGAATATGAGCTAATATTATGGCAGTGAAAGGAAAGGTATATTCAAAGTAGAGACAAATATCAATTCTGTGGGAAAAGTACCCCCGGGGGGGGGGGGGTACTCCCCAAATATTTGGGTGGGGGTGTGCGGCATGCTTCTTGAAACCGTTACCCTATTTCAGACCAAAATATGTGATTTTCCCTACCCTATTTCACACCTGACCCTTAAAATTTAGGGGAAAATTTCCCCATTTTAAAGTCAAAATGGCAAAAATCTATACCCTATTTCAGACCAGTAGGCAAAACATACCCTATTTCAGACCAAAATGGTCTTTTGACGGCTCAAAAACCATACCCTTTGGCACCGCACATACCTATATAGCTTATATAAGGGAGTACCCCCCCCCCGGAAAGTACCACGCTTTGCGGCTGTATTATTTTGTTTTTGGCTGAAAAACTGTCGAAAACTAAACCACACACAATGCCTCATCATAAAACCACTTTAGAAAATTGGGGTTAATTTACAAGGCAATGAACTTAACCCCAAATCCTCAGTTATCAGCACTTCAGAAACCACTATAGCCATTTCCCGCATTCGACGATAAACGTTTCTATAATTAGTACAAATTTGTTTTAGTCATTTTCCGCCTTCGACGATAAAGCCGATAAACGCTCCTATACTAAGTAAAAAAGAATCCACCCTTTTTCTAAACGGATGTTACAACGTGCTGTATAATGATTTGTTTATTTCTGCAAAACAGACAAGTAACAATTAGGAACAACTGTGTTGTCAAGTGCGGCCTCCGTGAAGACTGAGCCCGCCGTCGTCGTTTCAAAGTCAGAGGGATTGCTATATAAGTGCATGACGGGTCGTTGAGATCAGCCTCGTTCCCAGGGCTCTTTCCGATTGCAATGGAAATTCATAGAGCACGTTTATTATTTGACAGAAAGTAAAAAGGAGTATGTAGTCAGTTAGCATTGGAATTCTCGAAAATTGGTCGGCTAAATTTTCGCGATATTCGGTAAGTCTAGTACAAAACTAAGCTGAAATTACAAAGCCTCCAGTGCCCAAAATAGCGTTTTGGATTAAATGACACATGCAAAAAGATAACCGCAAGTAGGGTAAGGTAACCACCCTATATTTATTTTAAGGCAAGCAAGTGGTACCTTACATTTCCTTTAATTTTTCGCGAACCTTTGACGATGTGCGAAAATAACGAAATTAAAACCGAAAATTAAAGGTATTAGGGTAACATAAAACGTACCGAGACAATTTTCCTGATGGAACTGAAATTAACCCTAAACACGCCAACTGGCCATATATGTCCACTTTAGAGTCTTACACATCAAAGCCATTGTGACGTCATCGGTTAACACGTGACAATATTAATTTGACACGCATCTGATGCAGAAAGGATGGATCTTTGTAACCGTGCATTAATTTTGGAAATCTAACAAATTCTTCCAGAGTTATGCTGGAAAAACCTGTTCAATTTTTGTTGAAAAATCAGTGGCAAATTTGGCTCTCATACCCAACATACTTCCAGGTTCATTTTTCAACTCCCTTAAAAGGTTAGGTCAAAACTTTTCCAGCTGATAGGATCGAGATAGGAAGTGTATCAAGCGCCGAAGATAGAAAGAAAAGAAAGGGGGAGTAATAGGAAAGGAAAAGAGAGAAGGAAAAAAATCAGAAGAAAAAACTTTAAAAAAAAAAAAGTCTTTTTTTTTGGCTATGCACTTTGGCCAACGATAAAATTGAACGTTTTTGCCCTAAATCCTTTTCAAAATCTTCCCCTAGTTCTCCAAACGGCATTTTTAGCAACGGTTAGCCAAATTTCGGGTGACAGCACCAAGAAAACGGGTTTCTGACCCAAAAATGCGTTTAAATGGGCGAATTTTGGTATGTTAAGGGTTAAAATTAATCTTTGAAGTGCCCATCAGAAACGACTACAAGCCCATCTCCTCTAAAACCGTTAGAACTGTTTTCAGTTGACTGTCGAAAATGATAGATACAGTTGAACCTCTCTACAACAGCCACCCTGGGTAGAATCATCTGGCCGTTGTAGAGAGTTGGCTCTTGTGGGGAGAGGTTTCGATAAGAAGAATAAAGTGTATGGATCGGCGCTCGGTCTGGACGAAAAATCCTGGCCGTTATAGAGAGGTGACCGTTGTAGAGAGGTGGCCGTTAAAGAGAGGTGGCCGTTGTAGAGACGTAACAGTTATAGAGGGGTTGCTGTTGTAGAGAAGTGGTCGTTAAAGAGAGGTGATCGTTATAGAGAAGTAGCCGTTATAGAGAGGTGGCCGTTGTAGAGACGTGGCAGTTATAGAGTGGCTGCTGTTGTAGAGAAGTGGTCGTTAAAGAGTGGTGATCGTTATAGAGATGTGGCCGTTATAGAGAGGTAGCCGTTATAGAGAGGTGGCCGTTGTAGAGACGTGGTAGTTATAGAGTGGCTGCTGTTGTAGAGAAGTGGCCGTTTAGAGAAGTGACCGTTATAGAGAAGTAGCCGTTATAGAGAGGTGGCCGTTGTAGAGACGTGGCAGTTATAGAGTGGCTGCTGTTGTAGAGAAGTGGCCGTTAAAAAGAGGTGATCGTTATAGAGAAGTAGCCGTTGTAGAGACATGGCAGTTATAGAGTGGCTGCTGTTGTAGAGAAGTGGCCGTTAAAGAGAGGTGATCGTTATAGAGAAGTAGCCGTTATAGAGACGTGGCCGTTGTAGAGACGTGGCAGTTATAGAGTGGCTGCTGTTGTAGAGAAGTGGCCGTTAAAGGGAGGTGATCGTTATAGAGAAGTGACCGTTATAGAGATGTGGCCTTTATAGAGAGGTGGTCGTTGTAGAGAAGTGACAGTTATAGAGTGGCCGTTATAGAGATATGGCCGTTATAGACAGGTAGTCGTTATAGAGATGTGGCCGTTATAGAGAAGTGACTGTTATAAAGAGGTGGCCTTTATAGAGAGGTGGCCTTTATAGCGAGGTGACCGTTATAGAGACGTGGCAGTTATAGAGAGGTAACCGTTATAGAGAGATGGCCGTTATAGAGATATGGCCGTTATAGAGATATGGCCGTTATAGAGAGGTGGTCGTTATAGAGAAGTGACTGTTATAAAGAGGTGGCCTTTATAGAGAGGTGGCCGTTATAAAGAGGTGGCCTTTGTAGCGAGGTGACCGTTATAGAGAGGTGTCCTTTGTAGAGAGGTAACCGTAATAGATAGATGGCCGTTATAGAGATATGGCCGTTATAGCCAGAGAGGTGGTCGTTATAGAGAGGTGACCGTTATAGAGAAGTAGCCGTTATAGAGAAGTGACCGTTGTAGAGAGGTATAGCTGTTATAGAGCGGTGGCCGTTATAGAGAAGTTACCGTTATAGAGTGGCTTTTATAGATGGGTCGCCATTATAGGAAGGTGCGTTTGCTGACCATTCTAATTGGCTAAAAACTCTAACATGCTGGGTTTTTAACCAATCAGAAACAAAACCACGAGTGCGAGTACCTGGCTTGTTTAGCTTCAATTTGGTATTGTTTCATTGCATTAGATAAACAATAGCCTCCATTTCGCGCGAAAAGATGCACGGATACTTGACGGACATTATCGGTTCAAAGAAGCAAATAGTTTTCCAAGAGCGAAGCACGAGGAAAACCGTGCTCTCAACTTCAAAGCTACCAGCGTGGCCAACTTTGATTCTAGCCACACCTACTGTACAGTTTCAAAAGTAGCGACCGCCCCAAAGTAACGACGTCAAACGTAACTCAACTCTGGTGAATAGGGAAAGAGCATAACACCCTAGATGAAGCTAGTACTGAACTTCTGGTTCCAAAACCACGTGAGTAGGATTATTGTAGTCAGAAGCGTTGTGTGACGACCCAAATAACGGCTGCAAAGGAGACTAGGATTATTGCTCATCATTCTGGATAAGATGCTAATCCATCGTAGTAACACTACTTGCTCAACATAGGTCCGCGACGCGTACTTATGGCTACTGCTTTTGTGATTTATACACCTAAGTGGAGAGAGACATATATTGTGATAGCAACGTTATTTGGCAAAGGAGTCAACTACAGTGGCCAGGCTCGAACTCTACATCCTGATCTCGAACCGATTGACGCACTAATCAATTGGCCACCACTTGAAAAGAAAGCCAGGGAGAGAGATCAAGCGAAACAGTAACTCGGACAGTGAAAAATCAGTACAATACATGGATTCGGTGCAACTACATGCCGTAAACTGCTTTCTGAAGCGGTCATGTTAGTAAAGATGAGCTTTCGTGATGTGCCTCTTCAATGGAACTCTTAATGGTTGATGCACGGTTAAAGAAAAAATACTGGACGAATAACCAAGGGTGAGGTCAAAGGACAAATCAGACAGGCAGAAACTGAGCGTAAACTGATGAAGGAAATTTCTTGTGTGAAAGGTATGTCAATATATCTTAGCACGATTACAGTCAACTCTCTCTCTCTCCCTCTAGAAGAAAAGTCGGGCACTTTTGTAACCCTTGTCTCTCTTTGCGATAGCTTCAACAATACTGTATGCGACGAAATGATTCAAAGATTGACATAACCATCAACATGTAATTCCAATGCATACAAGTGGTCAGTTAATACCATTTTAAAATGACTGAGTTAGCTGCTGATTTTCACCTGAGAGGTTACAAATGTGCCCGATTTTGTGGTAAGCACTTTGTTAAGAGCTTTAAATCTGGTTTCTTGGCCAAAATGTAGCTATTGCTTTACCATTTATATGCCACACGATTCTCTCGATTACCACATTAATTTAAATTGGAGATATCACGGCCAGAAAAAATCTGCCGTGTAAGTGTTTGACTCTTCATGCCGATGAGAAGAATCAAAGATCGGAAAAAGCTCCTTTTTTGTTTCTCGAGTTTGAAAACGTTATTTCACCATTTCACGTTATTTACAGACATAAAAGCAATCATTCGGCAATGCAACAATGTAAAAATGAGGAAAATCGGCTGATTTCGTAAGTTTTTATGAAGATTTAAAGTTATCCTTGTCTTAAAAGCGGCAATGTTACAAAAGTTCCCTATTTGCTAGATGTTCCAAATGGTAGTTTCGGCATATTTTTGCAAGAGATACCTAACATTATTACAATCAAATTAAACATTAGTACAATAGGAACAGGTGATCAAAAATTCACATTTGTCCTTTTAAAGGGAAGGGATTTTTAACTACGAAAAGGTTTTATAAACACCAACGTAATTAAGCGCAAACACAGATAAGTCTATATGAACGCAATAGTTGACAGTTTAACTTAGTGCATGGGCAAATGATGTAGTGCAAATGCATCAGTTACATACTTTATAACATAAGCAACTCTTTCTCTACATTTTACATCACACAGCTTAGGAATATTTTCAAAACTATGCGCTTAACAATCACGCGTAACAAGGCCCTGGATAACACTTTGTCGTGGTTTGTCCTACACTTGTACGCACTCCCTTCACCTGTACGCACCCCCTTCACCTGTACGCACCCCCGTTCACCTGTACGTACCCCCTTCACCTGTACGCACTCCTTTCACCTGTACGCACTCCCTTCACCTGTACGCACTCCCTTCACCTGTACGCACTCCCTTCACCTGTACGTACCCCCTTCACCTGTACGTACCCCCTTCACCTGTGCGCACTCCCTTCACCTGTACGCACTCCCTTCACCTGTACGCACTGCCTTCACCTGTACGCTCTCCCATCACCTGTACGTACCCCCTTCACCTGTACGTACCCCCTTCACCTGTACGCACCCCCTTCACCTGTACGTACCCCCTTCACTTGTACGCACTCCCTTCACCTGTATGCACCCCCTTCACTTGTACGCACCCCCTTCACCTGTACGCACCCCCTTCACCTGTACGCACCCCTTCACCTGTACGCACCCCCTTCACCTGTACGTACCCCCTTCACCTGTATGCACCCCCTTCACCTGTACGTAACCCCTTCACCTGTATGCACTCCTTTCACCTGTACGCACTCCCTTCACCTGTACGCACTCCCTTCACCTGTACGCACTCCCTTCACCTGTACGTACCCCCTTCACCTGTACGTACCCCCTTCACCTGTGCGCACTCCCTTCACCTGTACGTACCCCCTTCACCTGTACGCACTGCCTTCACCTGTACGCACTCCCTTCACCTGTACGTACCCCCTTCACCTGTACGCACCCCCTTCACCTGTACGTACCCCCTTCACCTGTACGCACCCCCTTCACCTGTACGTACCCCCTTCACCTGTACGCACCCCCTTCACTTGTACGCACCCCCTTCACTTGTACGCAGCACCCCCTTCACCTGTACGCACCCCCTTCACTTTTACGCACCCCTTCACCTGTACGCACCCCCTTCACCTGTACGCACCCCCTTCACTTTTACGCACCCCTTCACCTGTACGCACGCCCTTCACCTGCACGCACCCCCATTCACTTGTACGCACCCCCTTCACCTGTACGCACCGCCTTCACTTGTATGCACCCCCTTCACTTGTACATACCCCCTTCACCTGTACGCACCCCCTTCACTTGTACGCACCCCCTTCACCTGTACGCACCCCCTTCACTTTTACGCACCCCTTCACCTGTACGCACTCCCTTCACCTGTACGCACTCCCCTTCACTTGTACGCACCCCCTTCACTTGTACGCACCCCCTTCACCTGTACGTATCCTTTTCACCTGTACGCACCCCCTTCACTTGTACGCACCCCCTTCACTTGTACGCACTCCCTTCACCTGTACGCACTCCCTTCACCTGTAGTACCCCCTTCACTTGTACGCACCCCCTTCACCTGTACGCACCCCCTTCACCTGTACGCACCCCCTTCACTTGTACGTACCCCCTTCACCTGTACGCACCCCCTTCACTTGTACGCACCCCCTTCACCTGTACGTACCCCCTTCACCTGTACGTACCCCCTTCACCTGTACGCACCCCCTTCACCTGTACGCACCCCCTTCACTTGTACGCACCCCCTTCACTTGTACGCACCCCCTTCACTTGTACGCCCTCCTCTTTACTTGTACGCACTCCCATTCACTTGCACGCACTCCCCTTCACTTGTACGCACTCCCCTTCACTTGTACGCACTCCCTTCACTGGTACGCATCCCCCTTCACTTGTACGCATTCCCCTTCACTTGTACGCACTCCCATTCTCTTGTACGCCCTCCCTCCTAATAGTGTCTTACCTTTTCAAGTGGTAAAGTTGTTGTTATGGTATGCGAAAATAAATTCTTCAAAAGGAAGATTGGGGCAAACAGATCTTGAAGAAAGCGGCCTTGGACACCATAGTTAACCGCGTCAAATACGAGAGGCGCATTGTAAAGTGCAAGAAACTGAAATAGTCAGATCTTCTCGACAGTTGAAGGAAGCCCGACAACACTCATGTAGTCGTGCCTTGAACGTTTTGAAATTCCATAAACATCCATTTACAAATCAAACGTTGCCTTTAATTGTAAGTTAAGTGTCTTACTTTAAAGTTGTTGTTGTTATGGTATGCGAAAATGATGTACTAGATCTTCGTTTGAGTTACCCCTGGAGTAGTTTTAGTAAACTTGTGACATATATTTTGGACGCTTCTAAAACTTTTCCCTATATGTTTAGTTTTGTTGAGTCTCTTTGACAGAAGTAATAAGCAAAAATCACGGCGTAACATCACCTTCGGAGCTTAAGATTCCATACAGTAAAATTAAGCTGGTAAGGCAATATATACAAAGAGGTTATTAAGCGGAAAGTTGTGTAATACGGGTGGGTATTTTTACGAGTCAGTTTTTATTTTTTCGAGTCTTTTAAATTGTTTATTATACGACATAATATATTTCCTACAATATAGGCTTTCAACAGTGTTTTCCGTAGCGCGCGGTCTCATATTTGCACTCGCTTTTGTGCGTATTCGCACTCTAAAATGCTATTTTATTTTGATTATATTCTACACGAAATTACATGTTATTTTCAACTTCAACATCGTTTAGATATTTTTCCTATTGATCACCATCTGAAACGTAACAATAGTATTTTAATGTTGTAGATGTACCTATGACTGTGGTTTATATCCGTCTCGAAAGTGATGTTGTATTTTCAAGATTTTTTGCATTAAAACATTTTGTTGTTTCCAGTCATCTTTTTCTAGGTCGTTCGGGTAATTTAGTACAAGTATGTAATTTATTTTCGAGAGTGAAAAGGTCGAAACGCATTTAGGAAATGGGATAGAATCGAAATATGTCTTGACTTGTATTACTTTCTCGATATATTTTAACAACCGGCAAATAGAAACAACTTACTCGCCGATAGACGAAATATGTTTTCTTGGACATGAGTGTCTTTTTATATTGGGTTGACAATACCAACACCTCAGTTTGCTAGTTGTGTACGGGAAGTAAGCTTTGGATAAGCAATTTAACGTTGCCCTAGTCACGTTACAAAAGTTCCCTAGTCACGTTACAAAAGTTCCCTAGTCACGTTACAAAAGTTCCCTAATGTTACAAAAGTTCCCTAGTAGCGTTACAAAAGTTCCCTACGTTACAAAAGTTCCCTATTTTCGTTACAAAAGTTCCCTATTTTCGTTACAAAAGTTCCCTTTCTTCTGGCTCTCTCTCTCTCCCTCTCTCTCTCTCTATCGGACATCTCTCTAAAGCGAAACGTAGAGTAGGGCCCTGCTTTAATTCAGTCCAGTTTACTTCACCTCCGTGAGTCCCGGGAGTGTCCGCTTTTGAGGGAGTTTACTGCATGACAATAAGGAATGACTGTTTAAAGTAACATGTAGAATATAAATTAGATCAGGAGCCGATTGGACTCCTGATTAGATAGATACACTGTATGTTAAATTTTATCATTCAAAATCATGTATCGTAACAATATTATTTTGGGGTTAGAAATGTGTTTGGGTTTCTTTAATTTTGATCAAGACATGTCATTTTTTACACGACTGTAAAACATGTAGATTTCACTTGATCGCGTGTATTGTCATCCCAGAGTCATGTGTAGGACTGTGGGGACAAAGTTGACTCATTCCCTCTTGTTACACTTACTGGAAAGAGCTTATAACAGCCCATTTAGTGATTCAGTGAAATACTCTAACAAGGATCGTGATTCGACCCTTGTGATTACCTCGGCCGCCCAATGCCTTTACAAACTTGGCTAAACGATTCCAAGTCAATCCAAGTTGAAGATCAAATACTGAATTGACTTCGAACGCGAGAAACCGTGATGGCGTTATCGTTATCGCTAGATGAATGATAGTTCCTAGGCGGTCACAGCAGTACAAGGACCTGCGACCACAGTTATTTTCTTCTAGATTTATATATTTTCAACAGTTTGGAGCGTGAAAAAGTTACGGACTAATGTCAAGAACTTTCAACCTCTCAGGGTTCTCATCAGGACCACAGTTAAGTGTAATAGATCAAATTCCATTAATGGGTGTGATCAAGCAGCCTTATAGTTCAATAGACTTGGATCTCACTTTGACTCATATCACTGAAACTTATCGATGTGCCTAATCAAAAGCAATCCTGTTTCCTTGAAGCTATAACTACATTGACTTCAATATCTCTTCAACCTCGTTCCTCTTTGACTGATCCAAACACGAGTAATTTGATTGTTGGTCAAGTTACACGAGCGGATGAGAACACGTGGTAGACCACGCCCAGTGCCCAGTTTTCGCGCGGCCAATTTTCTTTCGCGCGCTTTTCGCGCGACGATCCCAGAACAAAAATAGGACCGTTCTCTAGCATACTAAACGCTGTAGAATTCAAAGAATTCCTTTTCCAAATAATTAGTATATATAACTTCGGGTAAATTGTTTCTTGTCAGTTCTGACCAGTCTTTTCTTCGTGCCCATGCAAGCGCTGTCATGCTATTTGTTCGCGTGACTGAATAGAAAATGATCTGCATGTTGTATTGAACATTGCAATTAATATTTTGCCTTGGTCACTTAGTTAACTCAAATTTGTGCGAAGTTATGAATTTCTTCTAGTTATTTTTTGTTTCGTGGTTTCAAATCCCGTTGGAGCCGCAGATTTTTTACTGGGCTTTATTTGCTTCATAACTGCAATAATCACTTTTCACTTGCACATATATTACGCTCTTAGTTACAGTTCTTAAATTTACACCCATACGGAACCCAGTTAGTGATCGTTAGTGCCACTTACTCTTCCTCATCGAATTTCCATTCATGACTTATATTTTTTCTGGAACGACTTCTAAATTATTTGGCACGACTTTTTTCTTTTTGGCCTCGTTCACGTGAGGGGAGACCACCGAGAAGGCGGGAATGGGCCGAGCGGAAGTTCGTGCCTCACTTCTGCTCGGCCCATTCCCGCTCGCTCGCGCTCCGCGCTCGATTTCCGCGCCTTCTCGGTGGTCTCCCCTCACGTGAACGAGGCCAAAAAGCAAAAATTCGTGACAAAAAAAAATTGAAGTCGTGTCAAATTATTTAGAAGTAGTTCCAGAAAAAATATAAGTCGTGAAAGGAAATTTGACGAGGAAGTAACTGGGCTCCGTACGCCCAGGACATATCAATGAAGTGTGGTTAAGCATACGGGGATCAAACTGTTCAATCTTCAGGATTTCCTTTTACTGTGTCATTAATTTTATAAAACATGCCACACACCTAGATAAGAAAGGGCGAGGACCACCAAGGAATTCACGTCAATTACCACTAATTCTGCTTTTTCCTTTCTTAAAAACCATAGTTAATAGCGGGAAATGGTTATGAAGCCCGGCAAAGTTCTTTGTTATATGTTTTTGTTGGCTATTTGGGGGTTGACCGTGCACAAAACCTGACAAAATACAATAGGCGGTTACGTGTGTTCAAGCAACTAACCAATAGAAACGTTGCGATTACGTAATTCATGCATAGTATATGAGCGCAAAACAAAAGATGTGCACGGTCATGGACCTTCCAACATAAATCTTGGCCTCTTTGTTTGCTCCTTTGAAGTTTGCCGGGCTTCATAACCATTTCCCTCTATTAACTATGTAAAAACGTATGGGAAATGAAAGCTATGTCCTTATAATTTCCAATTTGACGAAGCGTAATGCATTATTGTCGTACGTGAACCAGAGAAAAACAAAAACAAAAATGTTCAGATACTCATCATATCTTCCCCGAATAGTTCTGACAACTGAAAAGATATAGAAAGATTTATGAATCTGAAAGGCGATGGAGAGATTTTTTTGCCCTTCTGTTGAAGCCATTAATTGTGATGATGTACTTATCTTCCCCGTTACAAATTTGTCCTCTTAATGACAGGAACTTTTCTGGTGTTAGTAAATTAATTCTTAAAACTTTATTTCCGACCTTAACCACGCCCCGGTGAGTTGACGTCATTGGCAACGCCCCAGTAAATCTGTGTTTTTCATCAAAAGTAATCAAAAGTAAGGTTTGTTTTAACAAGCCGAGCATGTGATCTAGAGGAATATAAAATACAATCGTTAAGTCAGATATCACGATAACAATTGCATTCATAACAAACGAAGCCTAAAAATTAAAAATAAATAATGTCTTGAGCAACACAATATAAGGCAAGAGTTGAAACGGTGGCAGTATCTTTCGGGCCAATTAAGTTTCGGTCACGTTTGTGAAATTGTTATGGTTTAATTTTTAAAGGGGCTACGTCACGGTTGGCGCATCTTGAAAAAATTGTTCCAGTTTGGTTTATTATCACCTCATTGGTGTTTTTCTACCTTAGTAAACAACTATTTCGAGGCTTTCTTCAATTTAAAGGGGATTTTGCACTTCGCAAAAATGACTTAAAATATCGTGACATAGCTTTAAAAGCAGAGATCGCCAGAGAATGCTACTTGTCTTCAGTAGAGGTTCCCGCGTAAAATGAAGGGTTAATTTTGCTGCTGCATTAGAACAAAAGACCGCTGCGATTACCGGAAAAATTGCGAGGCAAACGCGTTTTGTTTGACACTATACACTAGACATAATGTTTTACGCAGTGTTTTTGATAAATATAAAATATACTGCTAGATCGACCAAAAAACGCTTTCCTTATCTAGTCACAAGGGGGAGAAGCGTCGAGTGACGACCCAAATGACGGCTGCAGAAGAGACTTATTCTACGAGCAGTCCCTCAATCACCTCCCACGAGGAGGCGCGTCGCGTCTCCTCGAGGTGATTTTCGCGCGCGCTCGCGTGCTCTCCCACTCGACTATCCCCGAGAAAAATGAGGAACTGCTCGAACTGTAGTCTAGAAGAGACTAGTCTTTCACAGTATAGATTAGATGCCTTTGTTTGGTCATTGGAAAGCCGCACACAATGTAAGTTTATTTGTTCACTTTAATGTCAACGTCGTCTGCTATTTACCTTCGATACAACAAAACCACTCAAATAAATATCTTTGAGGAAAATGAATGTCCCTGCAGGTTAATGAAAGGACGTGAACTCAAGTAGGATATAGGTTACAGCCGGGGTATAAGTAGTACCTTTCTTCAGTTGAAATCCAGTCCGCGATTTCCTACATAGAAGTTGCTAAGCAACACGCATGGGACGACAGCTTCACGCAATAGTTTGAGTACTTTTAAGAAAAATTTTCCGATACAGCACTTTTACCCCCGGCTGCTTGTAACTAAACGTTCTTTACAGTGACTTATTGGCTTCAGAGATTTCTGAAGTCTCTTTCGTCAGTGGTTTCATGGCCATGGATTATCATGGCGCGTCAAAATCAAACGGAACAAAACATCATAAGAACAGTTTTACAATAACTGTGGTCAAGAGCCACCTTGGCAGAACTCAAACGGCAAAGGAACTCAACGTTCTGTAACAGAAACCAATGAACATATACTTATTGTTGAAGACGCAAAAACATTGTGCAAGTTAGATTCGCTTTGCAACTGATTGGCCTTAAAGCAAATATAGGTTACGCATATAAATACCAGTCAGAAGTCTTATTAGACCGTATGAACAATTTTACCCTTTCACTCCCAACAGTGCTAAATTCAAACTGAGGAAAAAATATTGAATGTCATTTTTCAAAATTGTCAAAAACAAAGAGCACCACTTGAAAGTACTTCTCGATAGCTTTCATTTGAATGGTCACATGCACTATGGTTTTATCCACAGGCTCAAAAGGTACAGCCGACATTTATTGACTCGAGGTTCGACTCTGGGGGTGAAAGGGTTAAAAACAATCTTAACTAATCAGTTATCCGACGACAAAACATTCGGATTTTAAAACCCGTGACATGCGTGAAGAAAATGGTGTCAAATGTAATACGGATGTGTGGCAGCCTGGCTCCTTGGAATATAAGGAAAAAAGCTTTTGCTCTGAAGAGGCGAGTCCATGCGAATCCAAGATGGCGGACAGAAGGGCGTGGACTGTCCATACATATGAGGTTGGTTGAGGAAGGGACTGACTCTTCTTTCCCATACATCATGTTGACTATCAAGAATGTTTTGGCGGTCAAATCCTTGCCTTGCGTTTCCTGTAAATATAAACGGAAAAATTTCAACGGACGAATGAATGAATGAATGAATGAATGAATGAATGAATGAATGAATGAATGAATGAATGAATGAATGAATGAATGAATGAATGAATGAATGAATGAATGAATGAATGAATGAATGAATGAATGAATGAATGAATGATTTGACTTTCTTAACCGCAGCTGACGAGGGAAAAGGGCCCCCACATACGTTTCTTTTTTGTTGAAGTATCAATTTATATCGAAAGAGTATGAACAAATAGACTATTCGCAGATATTAATAACCAGAACAACGAAGGTATCGACATCAAGTCATACAAAACATTTTGCAAGATTAAACTGAAACACAAAATTCAGATTGGCCACGGCTGTAAGAAAGTATTGCATCTTCTCTACATAAGTTTAAAGAAGAATTTAACTACTCAAGCACTAAAGATCATAGCTAGCAATTTCCTTAACTCTCACAATACAGACACCAACCATTTATCTGTGGTTGGGCTGTAAATTGCAGGATTTCGGACCATGCATTATCTACGCATACGCTCTTTGGGCGACGAGCCTGAAGTCTATAGGAGGCTACTATTTTTGCGGCTTTGTCTCAAATTTGTCACAGGTTTGGTCATGCACGATATTTTTAATGATCCGTTATCATATCAGTACTCTCCATACTACCGATTTTCTCTTTAAGCCCCAGGAGTACCATTTTGGACTGAATGTTTTTTTTTAGCACGGAGGTTTCTTTCCCCCTCCCGCCCTAAAAAATAATGTACCCCTGGTTTGTTCGAGCGCCTGCTACGCCCTAGGGAACTGTCTGCAGAGGGGATAATTTAATTAATACTTTTTTTTTTTGCAGTTGGGTTATAATTGCATTTTTTTACTCCCTTCATACCTTGAAATCTTGTTGTGAGGCCAGCAACCATCTGATAACCAAATCTGTCGTCGTTCTGTGCGCTACACTCATCCTTTAGCAATCTATCGATGGAGAACCTGTTGAGATCGATATTTCCCTTGCTTTGGGTTAATACTGCGTCTGGGCTGGACTTCTTATCAGCACCAGATCTTAAGCTCTTCAGTCTGATTTCATCTTGTGCTGTATGAAGCTTATCCTCGTGTCCTTCTCTGGGTGACGTATCCTTTCCTTTTGCTCGCGGTTGTCGCTTTCTTCTTCTCCTAAAATGCCCATCTTCGCTGACATATTCTTCCAGCGAATCCAACAGAACTGTCCAGTAATTATCTTTTCCCCATGGCCGCGATGGATCTTTCAATATTTTCACGAAGCACTTGTTAAACGAGAGGTTATGTCGCACCGAGTTTTTCCAGCCCTGGTACGTCCCGCGAAAGAACTCGTAATTCTCCACCAGGTGTTTGTTGATTTCCGTGAGGGTGAGCTTCCTTCTTGGCGAACTGAGGATCGCTGTTGTTATTAGCGCTATGTACGAATGTGGAGGCTTTGGTTGATCTGACCGCCGGCTTCTGGCCTTTCTGGTCTTCGACAATCTGCTATCAGACATCGTTCTCGAATCTGTTGTTTAACTAAAGGATTATAACTAACACGTCTTTGAGGCTCTTCAGAAACTGTACGCGATCTAAGTAAGCGGATCAGCGGCAAGCAACTTGTTTATGGGTCTGTTACAATACACAAATGACGCTTTTATGCTCGTGTTATTGCACAAACACAGGAAACTGTCAAACAGAAGCCAGCACACCACCCACAAAGTTTAATTAAAAACACGCTGGGTTTACACACTCTACTGTTTAGAACAAATACCGTAAGTGTCTGATGAAATTCTACACCTCTAAACCTCTTAATTTATCCCGCTAATATAATTACATCCTCTTTAGTTTTCTAATCCTTTCTGCAAATTTTTATAAGCAGTTTTTTTTTTGCCGTGCACCAGATAAATTTATTCTTTGTTGACCTGTTAAGCGGGTTGCCGGGCAAACGCTGACTTCAGTATAATTGAAGCATGATAGTTTTGAATCATCAAATCATTTGTCATTTTGATTGAAAGACCAACAGAGCTTTTCATGAGTAATTTTTAAAACAATTAACCCTTAATCCCCGACAGCGTTTTAAAATTCCTCACTTCTCTGTTATACCCCCGGGGGTACTCCCCATATGTGCCCCAAAAGGGTATTGTTATTGAGCCGTTTCAGTGGTCTGAAAACGGGTACAGATTTTGAACATTTTGCTCTCAAATTGGGTATGCTTTGCCTGCTTGTCTGAAATAGGGTATAGATTGTTGCCATTTTGGCTTGAAAAGGGGAAACATTTTTAAGGGTCAGGTCTGAAATTGGGTAGGGAAAAATGCATATTTTGGTCTGAAAACGGACAAGGGTTTAAAGAAGCAGGCGGCATACCCCTACCACAAATTAGTCGAGGAGTACCCCCCGGTTTATACCTTTTTATATCAAATTTCAGTACTCACTAGGCAGGTCATGAGAATGAAACGAGAAAGATCTGATCATCTCAATACAAATGTCTTGACTTGGAAACCAAAATTTAATACTCAGAGGTAAACACTGTATACAATACAAAAAGAAACTCTGTGTACAGCGATTAACCCAGAATTTCCGTTGTTGCAGTGTGGAGGAAAACCAGCTAGGGCTATTTCCTTTCCTTGTTAATTACTTTCTTTAAAAAAATTAATAGATTAACGTTATCGAGTTATCGCAGACCATATCCCCCACGCCTTCGTAAAGACTTACCAGCTCTGAAAATTCTCCAGAACCGCGCCTGTCAGAAGACGTTGAAAACAGATTCCATCCCTAACCATGCTAACGGAAATCCTGTTCAGAAAATGTTAGGGATAAACTCACTTGATTACTCTTGCTCTCATTATTATCGATATATCTTTGTATATGCAATATCTTTTTTCATTTACAGGTTTATGCGATTTTCTATGCTTCTATGATTGTGTTTCTTCATGCGATTCCATGCAGAAACAAGTTATTATTTCCTTTGTGTAACTTTTATATAGTGTCGACCACCCTGGTTCCGGCAAAAAGTTTTCTTCCTTCTCGCTTCTTTTTTCTAAACTCGAACTTTTTAAGAGACTACAGGATCGTTATCTTTCTGTCAGGCAAATTGAAGTAAGTATATATTTCACTACCAAGTCAACATATCTTCAATAGATTAGTACAAATGTATTTCCCTTACTGTAGTTCTGTAGATTAGGTTTGTTTCTCTTGGGGTTTGAGATATTTAATTTGCCCACAAACTTGTTATTTCATGAAGTTTCTCTTACATTTTATTTCAGCAAATAACCGACATACCTGATTTGTTTCATAGACTTAGCTCAGTGCATCAACCCACAACCCACTAGGTATTACTATAGATAAAATGTATATGCATACTTTCTCGAAAAGCTCAACATTTCAGTGCATACTCTGGTTAATTCCAACGAAAAGTAAACCACCTAAGAAGATAAATAGTTTATCGTGTTATGTCAGCGACAGGATATCAAGATACATTAGCAAATCGTTTTAATAAGGAAGATAAAGGAAATAGTTTAATTTCCAACTTGTCGAGTGTTGCGGGATCAGCCGCTACTTGGCTTGGCAGCTTTTCCTTTGCGTTATCCTGCATATTGCATGTATAGCTTATTTTAGCTTTTTTTTGGCGTTCTGTACTCTTCACTTATTTCAACAACGCGGGACTTCAGTGTTATCCCGGGGGTACTCCTCTGAAGTTTTGGAGACATTGTGCCGCGCGGTTTTCAAAACCCTTGTCCTATTTCAGACCACAATATCAAGAGAGATACGTACAAAAGGCAAAATATAGTATACTATAACCCTATTTCAAACTGAAGCAGCTCTAAAACCATGGTTAACAATATACCCTACTGACCCTACAGCTTAATAATAGGAGAATACATCCCCGGGCAAGGGGGGGGGGGGGGATGAGGAGTGCCATGTGAATGTGGAAGATCTTACTGAAACGAAAAACTGCGAGGTCAATCAGCGGATCTCTTAAATTTTCCGACACCGTGGAGAACAATAGCCCTTTTCACGGTTAACTTGTGATATTTGCATAACAATACACTTGAACATAGAAGCGAGGCAATTTCGGGCACAAGCTACAAAACATCGTGTTTTTCTTGAGCTCCTTCAACTCTTTTAGTATAAAAACAGTTTAAAATGCAGAAGAACTACAATTCTTTTAGTTTACGTTGTTTTTAGAAAAATTGTAAAACGACTTGTCTCTATTAATAAATAGTAGATTCGCATAAGCAACAGGGAGATCGGGTTACGATCTTTACGGAAAATTTTAACTAAAAGAGTTGTATATTTAGTTCCTCTCCGTTTTAAAACTATTTTTATACTAACATAGTTCAAGGAGCTCAAGAAAATCACGATGTTTTGCAGGTTGTGCCCGAAATTGCCTCGCTTCTATGTTTAGCTGTATTGTTATGCAAATTTCAGGTTAACTGTGAAAAGGGCTATTCAATCACTAAATTATTCTCCACAGTGTCGAAAAATAGCTGGGAATCGGCAACCTCGTTCCCAGGGTCTCTCTTCTTCCCGCCAATCAATCGCGTTTGGCGGGAAGAAGAGAGACCCTGGGAACGAGGTTGGGGAATCGGTTTTAGTTGTATACTCAAACCCGCAGTGAACAGGTTTAGCCAAATGTCAAAACTGCTTAGATTGTTGTTGAAAAATATAATGTTATGGATAAAGAGGAACGATTTCGCGGGCAATATGCAACCCTTTAAACGGCGCAGGATATCCTTAGTTCAAGTAGCCAATCAGAGAACACCAAAAACACTTATATGCTATATTAAGTTTCCGAGTCATTCAATTCACTCAGTTCAAGTGAATATTCGTAGCAATGGCCGGATGCATTCATTTCCTTGAAAACAAGCTACTAGTGTACAGTGCAGCCCGATAAAGAACCTTCAGTTTTCCAGTAAAAGCAGTAAAGACATTTGCTGAAGTACATCGCCGGTTTATTAGCGTTCTTATGTATGTACTTGTACGTTCTTATCGGCCATCGATATGCATCTCTCCACTACAGCTGGGGGGAGAGAGGTACCAATGAACGGGGTGTGGATTTTGGGGTCTTTAGTCTTGAATAGGGGATCTTTTTGGGATATTGAACAAGTTAATCATGCAGGAAGTCTTGCATGGATACCACTGTCAGCAGCAACGCTGGATGGTTAGTTAAGTGTCACAGTCGCAATTATTCAGTCAGTGCAACCACAATGCAGGCCGTAATTAGTTATCGTCTTACACAGAGTATCAAAACACATTCTTGCCTTAGATAGGGGAGGAAAATTAAACAGAGTCAGGGTTTGAGAAACATAGCGGCTCCATCCTACCTAAACGTCAGTTCAGTACTCCCCCTCCCCCTCCCCCTCCCCCTCCCCTCCCCACGGTTCCAAAGCAGCAACCTGGGCCCGATTGTTCAAAGGGTGGATAACGCTATACACCGGATAAATCACTATCCAACGGATAGCGTAGTTTGTTTTGTTAATACTTATCCACTGAATAGCCATTTATCCGGTGGATAGCGTTATCCAGCCTTTGAACAACTGGCCCCTGTCCTTTAATTTCTGGAGAAAGACGTGCTTGAAAGCTGAGCAAGTTACATCCGAGAGAATGTGCAGAGAATTCTGCGGTTGGGACTGGAACATGTGCTTGTTATTAACTTATTAGCCGGGAATTTGTGTTGACTCTTTTATAGCAAAATGCAGCTTTCAGTTATATGCTAACTAGAAAGGAAATTATTGTAGAATTGTGAACTTTATAAAGGTTAATTCGGTGGAAGGAATTGCACTGAGTTCCCCTGTGGTCTATCAATTTTGCTACAAATTCCCTCGACTACAAAACAACTCAGATATTTCTAGTATCATTGGGAAATATGCAGCAGTTTCCACAGCAACTATACAGTTCGCCAAAAATCCCATTCAAACGGCTACCTACGAATTATTTCCCAAACTGGACAATCACGTAGTCCAATTACGTGCTAATTGCATTGTGCATGGAACTACCTCTGTCAAATTGAATAGTTTCTTGAATGAGATTTTAGGTTTTAACATAATTACCGTGGAAACTGAAAGTGCTTACTTTTCGAGGAAATATTAGGTCCGTATTTCAAGTTTGCAGTTGAGCCTAAAAAGAATAGAAAACTCTTAGTGGCTGAACTATCGTATGACAATGACTTTATTGTAATTTAGGGATGTATTCTTGGTTGTGTTTAGTTTTCTCCGACAGTGACGAGTTTATAGAACCTAAAATTTAACGCATCCGAAATTTGTAGGTTTTAATGTATTTTCTCAGTCGTATCTCCCTCGGAATAAGCGCTCACCGTCCTCACGTAGAATGATGGAATTTGAAATAAAAGCCCACATGCAACGCCCCTTAAAAAGCAGTCGGAAAGAATGTATGAATTGAGAAAATGCGAGGTTTAAACCAAGTATAGTAGTATATTTGTCTAAAAATAATGCTGCCTTGATATTTGTGGTTAAAAAAAGGAAAACATGAAATTTGAAATAAGCACTAACCTCATCATGGTAGAAAAACTGTATTTACCTAGGATAGAAATGATGGTATAACGCTTTTTAGAACTATAGAAATATTTTAAAATCAGTCAGAGCATAGTTAATAGAGGGAAATGGTTATGAAGCCCGGCAAAGTTTCTTTGTTATATGTTTTTGTTCGCTATTTGGGGGGTTGACCGTGCACAAAACTCAACCATCACAAAGCAAAGATTGTGCACGGTTATGGGACCTTCCAACATAAATCTTGGCCTCTTTGTTTGGACCTTTGAAGTTTGCCGGGCTTCATAACCATTTCCCCCTATTAACTATGGTCAGAGGACTAAATGTTTCCGGAGCTCTCCTAACGCGAACGGTTCGGACCCTCTATCTCAAATGTGACAAACATCCCACATCACTGTTATATAGAAAAACAAATATATTTTCGAAGTAGCTTTATGTACATGTGTCACTGACACATATCTTTCTCATAATATTTACTTTAAACTCGTTTTGGTTTGGTATTTGTTGTCTACTTATAGTAATTTATTTACAAAAATACATATTTTAACTCGTGTTGATATCAGAGCTTATCTCTTGTAGTTTCTTGTAAATATTTCATTTCAGTTTACAGTGCAAAATGGAACTAGAAACTGAAAGTTATACGTATTTTGACAGGTAACGTTGTTTCATGTGAACCTTGGCAAACCACATAGGAAATGAAATGTTAGCAGATTTATAAACGTTTGACGTTTTAACGTGGTGTTATATCCGCATCACCGGTTACTCTGAGGAAGTGGTTCAACACTTTCCTTTCCTTGATATTTGACTCGTTTCCTCTCGAAATTGTTTTACCAGATGTGTACAAGCACAGTACTACTGGGCTAAATTATGCTAAACAAAGACCTATACTCAATAAATTTAGTTGAAAGCTGCTTTCTAATGTGAATGAGAATTGAATGTGCCACTTGAATCGATCCTTTCGCTACTATCTTTTCTTCCAGAGAAGACCATAGAACCTTGCACGACACTGTACAGGGAGGGGTCTGAGAAAATAAGACAGGGGTAAACAGAATGGAGCGCGGTCTCGAGATGCCTCCAGAGGTTACTCCCATATATATAGAGGTTATTCAGCGGAAAGTTGTGTAATACGGCTGGGTATTTTTACGAGTCAGTTTTTATTTTTTCGAGCCTTTAGGCGAGAAAAAATAAACACTGACGAGTAAAAATGCCCAGCCGTATTACACAACTTTCCGCTGAATAAATTGTTTATTATACGACATAATTATTTCCAAAAATATAGGCTTTCAACAGAGTTTTCCGTAGCGCGCGGTCAGGGGGACTGAGACCCGTGTAATACGGTCTCATATCTGCTCTCGTCTTTGTGCGTATTCGCACTCTAAAATGCTATGTCGTATAATAAAGCGGAATACAGCTCCTCCCGAAAAAAATAGAGAAGTATATATGAATAAATAAAATGGAACTGTGGCAGTCTAAATTTTACACATAGTTAAAGTACGTTTTCATTATGGAAATATATTAAGTCAATAAAGATGAGTTTATGTACAAAACAATTTCACTGAAACAAACACCTCATAATTCATAGTCAAGTGTGAGGAACTAGAAGATGCTGATCAGCTCTGTTTGTGAATCTCGTAGAATATCTTTTCTTTAACTTATGTCACTCTCGCAATTACAAAGAAACCCTAGCATCTACTCTAACCACAGTACTAACAAGGAAGTTTTATTTACAAATCCCAAAGTAACAATTACAAAAAAAACACCTTACATCTATTTTAAGCACAGTGCTAAAAGAAAACAAATAGAACCAAATAAACAACAAACAAAAACAGAAAACCTTAAAGCTAAGGAGCTACGTCACGGATGGCGCATCTTGAAAAAATTGGCCATTTTTTTTCAAGTTCGCCATTCGCAATCCGTCTTAATCTTCTCCATCCCCAACCATCCTTGTTCCTTTTCTACGTTAGTAAACTATTATTTTGAGGCTTTCTTCAGTTTGAAGGTGATTTTGCACTCTTCACAAAAATGACTTGAAATATCGTGACATAGCTCCTTTAAAGAGTACAAACAAGTACAAAGCAAAACGAATTGAAAGAGAAGAAGAAACATGCAGGCCAGACTCTCGAAAAAAAAAAATGAATTGCGTTTTCAGTCATTTTGGGGTATGGAAAATTACATATTTTTCCCGGAAGCAAGAGTTAGTCTATAAACACTTACTAATCTAACTAATCAGATTTTAATCCTTGAGATTATCACTTCGATCCAAGGGGTAAAATTTTTCAAAGGAAATTAATGAGCTGATAATTGCATCAACGTTTATCGATCTCCAAAGGTGCTAAGCTTAATTAACACCAGGAGAAAATGAATTCCGTCCTTACCTGCAACTAATCGATGTTTTCGCCTACGGGTTAATTTTTTTTTCTCTGCCTATCTTTAAAACGTAGGTAAGCTGCGAATTTTGAATTAACATGTGTTCATGTATAAAGGTTATCCACGTTCTTCGGATGATAATTATTGATTTCAATTGTATCCTCCCAGTTTATCCTCCCTTAAAGCTGTAGAGATTTTAAAAAAGCTTATTACGTCCCTGTAAGCTGAAGACAATCCCAATGTTCAAACTATAATAGTGATAAAGAACAAGAGGACGGGCTAATGTAAAAAAAAAACGCTCTTGCAAAATGTTAGTGTAAACATGATAATACGGATGCTTCTGTTTTTTCAATCCTGTTTTCGGAAATGTGATAATTCAATTAACATTGCTCTGCTCAGCTAGATCACAGAGCTCAAGGGCGAAACCTCAACTTTGTTTAATTATCTAAAACGCGTAACTGTGAACATGTACGATTTGATAATCAGATAATAACTGATAAATGCAAACGATATATTTGACCAAATATGTCAGTAAATGGGATAGCTTTCCCCCCAACCCACCCCAGGAATCCTATCTGGGACGGCCCCGTTTAAGGCGGGGGTAAACGTGAACACCAACAGTTGATACCCACAGACAGTTGATACCCACGCGGGTGCTCTTGCGTGGGTATCAACTGTCTGTTGGTGTCCATCTACTAATTTTTAACTCCAAATTTCTAATTTTAAAACTACATTAAGTCTTCAATATTTCTTATTTCCCAAATTTTACAACTCCTTTGAGAAAAAACTATTTCCTCCCAAAAATACCCAAAAATCACCCACAAATTTACAAAACACCCGATAACATAGATTCATGTTTTGAGCATAGCGTTTTTGGATTGCTTGAAACGTGAACGAGATATTTCCATTAAACCCATGTTAAATGGCGGAAAAATGGCATTCAGGTGGACCCCCGCCTTAATTCTAGCCTACGCGAAGCCATCTCCCATGAAGGAAATAGGAGCTTGGAGACGTCTGGACCTCCTTGCCTGCTTTTAAAGACTCGAAAGACTCTATAAAACAGAAATGTTGACTTCGACGTAATTTCTCCATATGGATTCATTTCATACAGTTCCTTGTTTAACTTTTGATACTATCCAAGTGTTGGTGAGCGTGTGGCCCAGGCGTCTTACTTTGGCCCCCAGCGAGTGCATCTCGCGTGTACTCCACGCAAATTTTGATTGGACTGGACTATTGGACCATTGAAAACCTCAATGTTTAGAAATTACAATAACAATAAATTACAATAAAAACTCATCTGTTTTATATCTAATTTTGACAACCTTGCACTGATAAACGATGGCAAAATGTTACAATCTACAGAAGAGCAGGTCACTGTGTGTTAATGTCAGGTTGTGAGTGTTGGATTTTTTTTTGACATGCAAAAGCTCATTCATTACTGTCGAACCAGCCTAGCAGCAAGGAATATTAAAGCTGTACATTCACAGAGAGGAAATAGGAAATGGAGAAATTCCCGAGTATTGCGCCTAGAACGTGACTACTATAACAGACAGGATGCACGTCTGATGATGGCAATCTTCTAAGCCTCCAGTAAAGTTGATCAGGATACAGCAATCGTTTCTATACATATCCGCTTTCGCTAGCGATGATAACAATCTACCCTGTGTACGTGTACCTATAAGCTATAGACGTGCCAAGTGATAGGTGCGAACGTGACCATTGAGCGGCGTTGTGAGTCCTGTGTTGGCGTGTCGGTGCACCCTTACCCTGCGCTGTGGTGAACTGATCACCGTGGCTGGTTTGTGGACACTGTAGAAGAAGTTATGTGATCAACGTTTTACATGTATGCTTAGTTTAAGTTACACACATGTCAAATTAATAATTTGAAATTCTTTGATCAAAGATCGAAGAAAATACGACATGTTCTATTCTCAGTGTTTATCAAGGCCTGTTACATTAGGCAATTTTTCCTACAACTTGTCTCACAATTTTGTTGTGTCGTTGCGAGACAAGTTGCACGAAACGTTGCTTAGCCCTTTCACTCCCAAGAGTGCTAAGTTCAAAACTTAGGAAACATTATTGAATTTCATTTTGTGAAATTGTCAAAAACAAACAGCACCACTTGAAAGTACTGCTCAATAGCTTTCATTTGAATGGTCACACTGACTAGCGTTTCATCCACAGAATCAAATTGTACAACCACATTTATTGACACAAGGTTTGACTGTGGGAGTGAAAGGGTTAGTGTAACAGCCCCAGGTCGTAACGCATAATTTCGTTGCAGCGTTGCCTCGATCGTTGTGAAACTATCGCAACGCGAAAACGTTGCGAGACATGTTTATTGCAGGGGGTGTTACACTAGACAAGTTTTCGTACAACTTCATTGCTTAGTGTGTAATGTAGCTCCTTTAATCAAAGTGTTTGAAGCCGTTTTATACACCATCAAACAGTTTGATCAATTGATCAAAGAAACTTTGACAGTGTAAACCGGCCGTTAGAGTAGGGCCATTTGTTCCGGGAATTGACAGGGACTCTGTCCTGGATAGAACGCATCTTTTTGTGCAGTGCAAATGGCGAAAAGAATGGCGAGCAGTGCGAGGCACTTCTCTGAGCATTATCACGGCGGTTTCCATACAAACGAGTATTTTCACAGCGCGCGGCTAATGGTGTAACACCTCAGGTGTACCTGGAGAGGAGGGTGTGGGGCATACTGTCCAGTATTTGGATGGAATTGTGCGGGTAAACAGACCAAACCAACGATTATTTTGCTTTGCTGGTCCAGACTATAATTGTTCAATTGAAGGTATTTAAATGTTTAATCGAGAAAAAGGCCAAAACGGACTAAAATGCACTAATAACCTAGGCTATTAATCCAATGCATGGGAATATTCCCCCTAGACCACTGTTCACTACTCATTACTTCATTGCTTGGATCAGTTGCTATGGTTACCAATGTACCCTGAATGAGAAGGCAGTAATACTGAAACGTCGAAAGCGCTAGAATATTCATTTCTCAAAATTTACTTCAAGGTGGTACACAGTCTTCATATACTATCAACTTTATAAAAGATAGTTCACCCGAGTTTAAATGAATAAAATAAATTTCAAAGGTGACTCTGAGCGAACGGTCTATAAAAAGAGTATTATTTTATACTATCTTGATTCTATTCGTTTTCAAGTATTGTCACATTTCAATTCATCTCAAGTTTTGTCACAAAGGCGGTTATATTTTGCTCATGTGATAGCAATCAGACTGGCCTGAGCAGCTACAACGATCCATAGATATTGTTCTGTGGTCTGTGGCTATGCCTTAAATGGATAGCCCAAAATAAGATCAGCCTACTTTAGCACCCCAGTTGGCCTATAATAGCACTGATTAGCCCCGAGAATAGCGCTGATTAGCCCCGATAATAGCGCTCCGGTTAGCCTACTATAGCCCCGAGAATTGTTAGCTTTCTTTTGTGGGTTAGGGTAACGTCTGCTCTGATTTTGGGCTATCCATTCTAGTCACGACCATTGTTCTGTTGCCGCACTTCAGTTCCATTGTCGGTCTTTCGACCTATTGTGCCATTTTTAGTTTGCCACGCCTTTCCCATGTCACTGAATTCATACTCCTATCGTTCGTCTGGATAGCAAGATAAGGGAGTTGGTTAACTTTATGCCATTTTCAGCTTCATTATGTAGATGTTATAACTTCAGCGAATAGCAGACAGCCCGCATCAAGACAAACAAATCTCCACTGAAAACTGAAAATGAACTATAGGAAAAGACAAATCTTGATGCAATTCTGGAGTTGAGTGTTCTCGTCGGCGCAAAACACGATACAATGTCGCCTTTTAAAATAGCTTCGTTTCTACTTTTTTTTGGTAACATCGTGTAGAACACAAAGTTTACAGTTTATTTTTGCTCAGACAACTAACATTTCCGTATAATATTGAGATAGTCCAGGATCCACTTATCCAGGAGTCCATACTCCAGTGTTTATGTTCGTTTTTAATACCTTCGCCTCATAGAGTACGAGAGGAAATTCCCTGCACAGTACGGAACCTGATAAAGGTTGATTCAGTATCTCGTTTAAAACCAGGCAGTTACGAACCGTTCCACAGATCCAGTCATACGATGGCCTCTATTTTAAAACACTCTCGTCGGTTCCAAAAATATCTTGAAAACATCACTTATCGTGTTATCAAACTATTTATCACTTGCGTCCTCCGCAGACTAGCATCAAACAACACCGGTGCTCCGAGCTTTTGACCTTTTGCTGTCAGAAAATTAATTTGCGTGATAGCTCGTTGATATCAAGCGTTTTTCAGGGAACGAGACCCAATGGAGCCTTGATAAAGACTCTTTAAGAGATGTTATCTGTGTGTTTAACATCTTTCGTGCCATATGTTTAGGCGAAGGTTTTCCCGGCATGTGCGAAGGCAATTTATGTCTTCCATCGCATGCAAGTCGGAATTCGGCGTGTTTTCCGGTGTAAAACTTAGTTTTTGAGCTTGGTTTAGCAGCAAGACCACACACCATTTTGCATGACCGTAAAGCGTGGAGACGAGAGATAAAAGAGAAGCTGGGAATAATCCTCGCTGACAAGTAAAGATGACATATGCAGGCCATCTGATCTGCTGCCCTGGAGCTGTGGCGTATCTATAACAGTCGAGTGTCGCTGATTCATCTCGCGAATAGAAAAGACCAGCCTTCGATCGATTAGACAGAGGAAAAAAAACTAACTTTACCGTGAGATTACTGAAGAAGGAAAAAAAAAAAAAAGCTGGAATTGATTCGTCTTGATGTTTATCATACATTCATTATTATGCTTCTCCTCTGTCAAGACGTATTTCATGAGATGATCAGGTCCTTGATTCCCAAGACCTGCATAACTGAAAATGTACTTGAATTTGTTATAAAACGGTACAGAGAGGTTCGGTATTAATCCTTGCTAAACGAGAAGTGGGATTCTTATTTTTTTTTCCTCGATTTTCCCTGTGACAATAAATCATTTTGACAACTGAAATATAACGTTGCACGTCTTACCGCTTGGTCACTTATTTGTTATTTAATGAGTGTAATAACTTATAACGGGCTTCTAATGAGGCAATGGATTTTGTTTTTATCTTCAGGCTAGATTCCAAACAATCCAGCGGCATTTCTCGTACCCTTTCCTGAGACTAACTACTAGACTTTCTTGAAGTCCATTTTTGGATTTGTTGAGACTTTTAAGATCAAGGGGAAACTTCTCGTAAGCTAAACTTCTCGCGACTTATGGCTCAAAGAAGTAGACTTGTGGCAAGTCTATCTGAACACTTTCTATGTTGCTTTTGTACCATCGTCACTGATTTTAGCAAAATCCCATATGGATTACTACCCTCCTTTTTGCGCCAGCTCGGTGTGTCAGGATGGAATGCGTTCGCTTACATTAAAATTTTCTAGAGAGTCAAAAGAGACCGTAAACATTTGATAGCTTAATCCGGCTATAAAGCTCTGCTAGTTTGGTCAGTTTGCGATGCTCTGTATAGCTTCATTCTTATGATAAACTGATCAGAGTATGACAAGTGTATCTCTTTGTGTAAGGCTTATTTTTAGTGCGCATTTTACTACCTGTTAAAGCTCGAAAACTCACCCACCCAATAACCTGGTGTTTGTGTTGTCAGTATCAACTGGTTTAAATTTTAGTGCAATTCGTAATACGTAAATATTTTGACTACGAAGAGCTCGTAATGACAGCTACGATCCTGTGTACGTGTAATATCCCATCGTGATAAGGTGGTTTACCAATTCGGAGTATTCTTAAAATTCTGTTTTTGTCAAGATAACTGAAAAGGGCGATGATCCTCTTAAAACAAGAACATCTCTCCCAAAATTGACCCCTAATTCTTCCGAGAGGAGACTTGTAATCAAATCAAACGTTTAGGTTGAAGTTGACATTCTTTCCCTACAAATATAAACTGAGGAAAAACGTCTGTACATAATGCACGTGCAATTATTATATGAGAAAGAAAATACAGTCGAACATCCGCCAACGGACACCTCCCGTAGGCGGACACCTCTCGTAAGCGGGACACTTAGTCATGTACCCAGCTACATACAAACACGACACTTTTAGCAGACACTTTTTCAGGCTCCAAGGGTGTCTGCTTTCGGGAAGTTTGACTGTAAGTGAATTATAGACCTCTGGCCGGCGTTTTGTGTATTTTTGGACTCCAAATGGACTTGGCTACTAGTGGATTGACATATCATATCATGATGAAAAACATCAAACCCATTACCGTTTCAGTACCAATATGTTTGTGTTTGTAGTTATAAAAACAATCATGACACAGCTTGCACGCTACAAATCTCATTTTGGCGAGGCAACAAATCCATATTTTCTTTAAGTCTACACCTAAAACGTTCCACACCCAAAAAGCTAAAAAAAAACCTACAATGAACGTAAATACTTCTAGGGACATATACTCTCCAATTGTCAGGCTCAAAAGCAAACATACCCTGCAAGATGGGCAAAGAAATACGTACCCCAAATGCAATTGTTGTCAGAACGGCGGGAACTCTGACGCCCGACCATGTCTTTCCATGCAACATTGCTATGAAAGTTAAAACTTTGGCCACGGTCTCATGATCTTAGAAGAAGCACTCGACGATGATCCAGTGGCAACCGCAAAATTTATAATCGAACAGCATAGCTTAGTTTAAACTCGTGGACATGACAGACAGTCAGTCAGTCAGTCAGTTAGGTCTATTATTATAATATGGTAATGGTATTTATATAGCGCATTTTCTATAATATTCAAATGCGCTTTACAATTCAACTCAGGGGTGAGATCGGACGTCAGCTTGTAAAGGCGCCAGTGGCAGCCGCTATCAGTCTATTCATGATCTCACCCCCACCCACCCAACCCATGAATACATGCGAATAGGCCATACGGGGACTACGTCCCCTACTCTTTTCGAACAGTGATGTGGGTTCTTTAACGTCCCCTACTATTTGGTACGAGGAGATGAAGGAGACAAGGCCAACGATTGAATTACTTCCTAGCTATACCAGTCATGGTATCGAATCAGTTACATTCGAACGAAACTAAATTATATGAATTCAAAAGTTGGTATAGAAAAAAGTCTCCAGCCCCCAGGTAACTGTTTGAAAGCAAAGTTGATGATTTTCATTTTTCTTGTCACCTGTCTATAGTATATGACAATATATAGATATTGTATAGGGGAAAAATAAACGTTGATCAAGCATTATAGATGAAAAATTTAGCGACCTGGGAAAAATCCAGTTACTTAGCAGTGAGTCAATGTTGGTTCTACCTATAGAGTCTGTGGATGAAACCCTATAATGTTACCATTCAAATGAAAGCTATTGATTACTACTTTCGTGTGGGGCTGTTTGTTTTTCAAAATTTTGCAAAATGAAATTTGGAATATTTTTAATTTTGAACTTTGACACTCTTGGCAGTGAAAAGGTTAAAATACAGAAACGTGGGCTCTTGACAGAAAATGTTTCAGGTGGTTCAGAAACCACTGCATCCAATACTCAACGAAACATGAAAAGTCTCATGCACCAAACACTGTTTATAGTATCATTCCCGGTGCCATAATCTACAGTTTCGAGCTATTCATAAAAAAAAATGTCATCACCGAGACTCTCGACACGAGTGTAGGGCTCGAGATTATAACTATATATTGTCTGTAACTTCTCAATCTGAAATTCTTAGGTAGGCCCATAAATCTTCTGTGATGTGATAAAGAATACCGTTAGTTTAAATTGTCCAAACGAATTCGTTGCGTGTATCAAAAGAAAGAATTCGCTTACGTGAAAATGTAAGGTATGCCACCTGATAAGAACTAAGTCTAGCGTACTCAACATATCGCAGACTGCTTGTCGTAGTTTGAAAATTCCTGTACGTTTGGTTGGGTCCCTGAGAACTATGATGAAATAGCCCAAAGACGAAAGTTATGTTTCGCAAACAGAAGGTACACGGCAAGCCCTCTTCTAACTTAATTTAGGGCGTTGTCTTTCCCCCTCATGAGCACGTCTCGAGAGGCTTTAACTCCTTTAAGCTTCCACGGTCTTGCAATTTGAACTGCACCATGACCCTGCTTTTTAAAGAGAAATTCGTTTGACTTAAGTAACAAAAGACAGCACACAAGATTGCTCCTGAGCTCATTCTGAGTAAAAAATATTTTATTCATACTATATAACATGTATACCATACCTCGAAATAATTTCATATTGACCTTGCATGGTAAATTTAAATTTTGACCGACTGTTACTTTACATTATAGCATTGGTTATGGTCTGCATTGTTTTTCAATGGCGTCATGAACTGAGTTCTTTCAGAATCTTTTGATGATACTTCATTGTAAGAACGATCGAAGATTAAAGACTTTATGAGATAAATATTTATACTAAAGGTCTTTTTAAAAAGTAAATACGCCCGCTTGAAACAATTAAGACAACTTACTGTGGCCTACGGTATGTTTCAACTAGACTAAATCCTTCATGTCATTAATCCTATATATACACTCACTCCAAAGACGTAAATCTGAAGCTCCTTTATAACAACTGAACGGCAACCGCAGAAGTTCACCCAAACAAACGACAAAACACCCGTGCAGGGCTGCAAATAACAGTCGGTCATCGGACAATGGCCGACTAAAATTTGCCAATGTCCGATGAAATTCCAACTGTGGTCGGACGTAATGTCAAATGCTAACGGTTATAACGCATTTTGTTCTAAACGCAAACTATAGTTTACTCTGCATTTGACAATGCGTTAGATTAGCAGGTTCACTTATCAAGCAGTACTGTATGATGGCCGACCTCATTTTTGTTTTGTCCGACCAAAACTGTGACTTAGTCGGACACATGTCCTTTCAAGAAAACAAAATAATTTGCAGCCCTGCCCGTGAGCTTCTGTTGAGAATTACATCCTTAGTTAACGTACGAGCTTTCAGGATAGACTTGGTGTGTATGTCTGTTCCTGTTGTCATCAGTAGCAAGCGTGAAAGTGCGTCGTGGAAGCGCAGGGATGAAAACAGTGACAAGCGTTCCACACTGCATCGCAGCCGCTCGAATAAGCCGCGTTGGGACTGATGGGTGCCGCGCACAAATGTTCCGCTCTCTGGAAATGGAGCGGGGCTTCTGGAGTTGGGTGGCAGCAGTGGGCAATGTTTCTTGGCGCTGATAGAGAACCTTTATATAAAAGAACAACGAAAACAATTAAAATGATAGAATACTTACGCATCCATAGAACACTCCAAGCAAAAACGGCTTTCGAGCGCGAAAGCAATGATTGGATTATATTCGTTCTGTGACAGAGCAGTAATTAATTTCATCCTCTTTAAGTAGTAAGTCTTTCTCACTTTAAAAGCTCGACCCGATCTTGTCATCGTTCCTCCGTGCGGGAGGAAGACATAAGGGGTAAAAAATATCCATCTCTATAAGAACTAAACTGTCATCGCTTCTTCGTAGTGGAAGATCTAACGGGGTTAACATCGTTAAACTAAGAAAATGAAGGCTGGGTCAATTTCATTGTGTTTTAGCTTGTAGCACTAGTTTATTATAGTTTCTAACCACACATATTGTTCGGTGAATTTTGTACGAAAACCACAAATTTACACTATGACCGGATTGTGTTGCTAGTTATGAATACACTCACTCCCCTCAGACCTCAGTTTGCATTACAACTCGCAACAGCTTAGGAGCTAAAGGAAGTCATCCTGTCACCAGTTACTCAGTTTGATTTATATACTGTACTCGAACAAGAAAGAATAAATTCAGTTGAAGCTGACAACTTTGAATGAACGGGCAAGTCATGTTGCAGTCACTGAAGCCTTCTTTGAGTTCTTGGAGTTCTGTTATCGTGTGGTACGACTCAAGTGTTTGTTGACAAATAAAAATGACAAAATTGACTGGCTTGCCTTTTGCCAAATGGTTCATCCCGTGATACACGAATGCTTCATTTTTAATAAGAACTTCGCGTGAAGTATACAGGCTTAATTTGCAAACAAACATCTTGTTTAGAAAAGGTCGGAGAGGCTTTACAACCGCAATCAAATGAATCAATAAATGTGCAATGCACTCTCATAGAAATCGATGCTCGAGAGGGTTAATTGTTTTTATTTACAATTATTATAGATTTACAGAGAGAGCGCTGATGTTGGTAAACTCACTTGGATATGGTAAATGCAAGGATGTATTGCAAGTTGAAAATCAGCTGCACAGAAAGTATACATAATAATAGATAAAATTACACTGAAATTAAAGAAAACGAATGTAAAGTACAAGCTCTGCACTTCATGAACCTTAGAGAAAAGGTATGTCTCTTCAGCGAAATCTTTAAAAAGTGCTATCGTTCGCCTTGTTACCTTTGTCGCGAGTCTCAGCAAAACACACTGCTTCTAGTTTCTTCAACTTTAAAGACAATTAAATTTCGTTCAATACATCGAAGAGCTGCAATGAGTCTGGTTTGCGCAAGGTAAATTTGATCAGCACACAATGAACCATTATTCGGTTGACGCCGGCCTTTAAACGCAACTGTTCACGAGAATAAGTCTGATGCAAACAGCGCGTCTTGCTTTGAGACCTGCTGCGAGCGTTCAGTCAACAAATTGTGAGAACTAAAGTTTATTTTAAGTTTAAATGTTTAGGAATGAACACATAAACATTCCTCCCAGCCTGCTATTAAATGCGCACCGCACCGAACGTGAAAGGCCATCACGATTGATTAACACCATTTAACTTCCTTTTGAAGGGTTAATTTTAGTTGTTAACATGTGCGCACCGAAATTGCGTGCATAGAAATTGATTTTCATCAATTGCGCACATCTTTGATTTAGTTGCAGCTTGCGAAACTCCGCGTCTGTTATTCCTACCGACTTCTTCCTAAATTCTGTCCGATTTTTTTCGCTACAAAAAAATCTATATGTGATCTAAATGGAAAAATAACTTCACAATATAAAAATCTTAGCTCAGCAATGAATTAATTTCATTGCTTGGGGAATAGCCCTTTTCACGGTTAACTTGCGATATTTGCATAACAATACACTTGAACATAGAAGCGAGGCAATTTCGGGCACAAGCTGCAAAACATCGTGTTTTTCTCGAACTCCTTCAACTCTTTTAGTATAAAAACAGTTTTAAAATGTAGAAGAGCTACAATTCTTTTAGTTCACGTTGTTTTTAGAAAAAAATGTAAAACGACTTTTCTCTATTAATAAAGAGTAGACTCGCATAAGCAACAGGGAGATCGGATTACGATCTTTACGGCAAACTTTAACTAAAATAGTTGCATATTTAGTTGTTCTCCGTTTTAAAACTATTTTTATGCTAACATAGTTTAAGGAGCTCAAGAAAATCACGATGTTTTACAGCTTGTGCCCGAAATTGCCTCGCTTCTATGTTTAGCTGTATTGTTATGCAAATATTTCAGGTTAACCGTGAAAAGGGCTATTCAATTGCAAAATGAAGTTCTCGATTTCTCTTCACTGGAATTTGAGATACGTGCTACAAGCTGGTGGGTTGCAGTCTCGCAATTGCATCTCGGCCAATTCGAGCCAAAAATAAAAGAGTTAGACTTATTAGTCCAAGCTTTGATTTATTACAAATACAATGAGAGGCTAATTTGACGAAATACTCCAATGAGTAACAAAATCTGATGAAAATATTGGCACGATTTTTCAGTGGTGCACTCAAAAACGCCCTGCGCATTCTTTGTCATCTTTCACTAAGGCGTATGTCACTGGTTTGTGGAGTGAGCTCTTTAAACACCAAGGCATTTAGCACGTAGGATATTGATATTAGCTAGCGCCGTGCAACATAAACCAAACATTGCGAAAAGTTTGAAAATCAAGCAGAAAGTGATGACTCTGCGAGTAGATGGTTTCATAAAGGTTTGGAGCTGTTTCAGGGGCCTTATAACTGCAAATACAAATTGAGTTCTTTCGCGATGGTTCAATCTCAGTGACAAATAGGAGGAGGATTAGCCCCAAGTACTCGAGCGCTCCACTCGAGTTTAAGCGGAAAACGAATAGTTATTAAGGTCAAGTGTGTTTAAAACTCGATTCGAGTTGAATTTTTCAATTCGAAATCGGTGAAAATTTGTCCACTTTACGCCGAGTAGATACCCAACGATTCGACTTCGCGGTGATCGGTGTAAAACAAGTTGCACTTTAATTTGGCGCTATAATTACGAAGACGATGCGTCGTTAATGAAGTAATTTACTTTATGATTTCAATAAGTTTACGATAAATCGCGATCATTTATTTCGAGTTTAAAAAATGTTTATTTAGAGCGTTGTTGTATACCGTGTCTAACTGGTGCAAAACTCGCACTGATCACGCGCGCAGTTGGTTTGTTTGCGGCCTTTGACTTAGTCACGTCCCACTCAATTCACCTCACAAGTACATTTACCGTTATTCTCTCACACTGGCAAATTTAAAGCAAATACCGGAAGCCCAAACTTGCTATTAAACTTACCAATATTTGGATTAAGCACACTTCTAACAGGAAATGTTTCACTCCCTCTTCTCGCCGCGCCAAGCGGGCCCTCCTTCGCCCTCGCCTTTCCCTCAGCTAGAATGCTTTCAATAGAGAACGATCCACGGAACCGTTTGGGCGTTGTAGACTTGTTAGTGGCATGTACACTACTGGAACGCGCCCTGTCCGCTCTGACAGGCTCGAACGAGGGGAGCATCATAATGTTTCTGCGCGCGGCGTCGTGAACGCCGAACTCTCTCGCGGCGTTGTTCGGAAGGATCTGCTCTGCGTGGATAATGCTATGATTTAACTCTTCTCTCTCGTCCTTTCTCTTGGGTTTCCTTCTGCGCCTCCTCCTGAATGTTCCATCCGCTAGCAGGTAATCATGCAGCGAGCTAACTGTCCAGTAATTGTCCTTGCCCCACGGTCGCGCAGGGTCGCGCAGAATCTTCACAAAGCACTTGTTGAACGACAGATTGTGGCGCACGGAGTTCTTCCATCCCTGGTACGGACCTCTGAAGAACGCGTAATGTTGCACCAAGTACTCGTTGATTTCTGTCAGTGTCAGCTTCTGCCCAACCGAGTTTAAAATCGCGGTTGCGATGAGGGCAATGTAAGAGTGCGGCGGTTTTAGACGCTCTGCTTTGGACGATAAACACGGCTCCTTTCTCTGTTTGCTCGAGGACAGTTCCAAGCTATCGCTGTTGAGTTGCTCCATCTCGCGCGCACACTGTACTGCAAGGTTTCGCACTCGTGCAGTTTGTTTCGCGCGTTCCTTCGATACTCAGGCTTTCAGCAAATCCCAGAAATGCGCTTCTCTCGTTTCAGGCCTCGGAGAATGTAAATAATTCCTTTCTAATCTCGCCTCAGCAAATCGACCAGCAATGGCTCCGGCTAGCACCACCCACATAGGATCAATTAGTGTTTACAAACAGTCAGGCCTGATCAATTAGACCATCGATTAAATTTGTGTACTGTGTAAAGCGGATTTAAACAGAACACTTTAGCAAAGGTGTTGCATCAGTGCAGGAGCTTGCGCGATCGTGGCGTTCCTCGGTGCGATCGTGTGTGGAGTGGCAGTTTTAAAATCCCTCTCAACAGGCGTGCGCCTGGTGTTTGCATCTGTTCTGTGTAAACCAATCTTTTTCGAGGGTTGATTATTGAACATAAGCCGTGCTAAGTTTGGTTATCTCGTCAAGATCAATAGCTGTACGCTCTGATTTCGAGATAATTCGATCGGCGCCATGCAGTGAGACTTGCTCCTTTGTTTTTGGTGTTAAACTGATTCCGGTGACAATTTATCTTAATTAGTGTCATTAACCGGATTGCAGGCGACAATGGTTTTTCTTAAAAGTGCGATATATTTCGCGTATTTCGCTAAGCTATTGGCAGCCGAGCCCTTGTACAAGCTCTTTTATTAATCTAGTTAACATATATTGCACTCCCAATCCGAAACAACTTTGCGGTGCGATAAAACGCTTACGTTCGGCCTTCGAATTCCCGAGCTGGATTCAAGGGATTCAACGAAGCCTGATTCTATTAAAGAATAGGTGCGCGCATTATTATGGAAAATCACAGAGCTGTTTATATATCAATAAAAACAACCACTCACGGTATGATCTCTTCAGAGAGCAGTTAGTTATACCGTAAGTGGTAAAATATAAATTCAAATTTGTTAGCGTCCGTCGAGAAAGGTTGATAGATGGCTCGCACAAGCTTTCCTCTTCTTAAACCGAGCCGCCACTTGCTAGGTGATGGGTACAACCTTTCCCTGGCAAGTTTAAACAACTGCGACGCGCTATTAAGGAATATCATAAACTACACAACCTATAAAGGAACTGGAGAACTGTTTGTTTTTATGTTGTCGGTTTGAAGAAGCTAACTCGTTTTCAGTCGTTTTTCCTGCCGGTCGGGGCGCGCGTGTTTTCTCTCGATTTGAACCTCGCGGTCATTAACGCTTGACAAGGCTCAGTGAGTGGAGAGTAAACTTTCAACAAGGTCTATATAAGTAAAAGTTTGTTTTTTGCGCCTCTTTGTTTGTTTAGTAAGGTTTTCACGCGGGATGCATGGCATTGATAATCGCAGATCATCCCTTATCAACCAATTACAGTCAACTAACGCAGATGCCGCTTGGCACTCGGTTGGCCATCCCAGCCAAGTCTGTTTACTCGAGGAGCTAAAATAGAGCAATTAAGCGCTTGTTTAAACGATTGTTTGGATTAAAACGCTCAGTAGAGACCATCCCGCGCGCAATATCTAGCCATTCAAGAGTTGCTCGAGTGGCGCAAAACAACTGGTCATAAATTGTGCGCGCCTGATGTGTCAGTATAGAAATACCTCCGAGCACTCCTGTTCGGCTCTGCTGCTATCTTTGGAAGATGGACAAAGATAAAACAGGGAAACTCGAGAAGCGAGGGGTAAAAATTATCGCCATAAGAAAAGCAATCTATCACTGTCAGTCATCCACACGGTCTGCTGGAATTTCTGCTTTGTCCTGCCCCGGCAGCTCAGTTGATTTTGTGTTTAGTTTATAGTCCATTTAACAAGTGTAAGCTTTTGGTGGCATTATAGTAAGCAATGTAGTTCACATTAGTTTTAAAACTGAGTCGCAGTTTTACTGGAAATTTTTCCCATTGTATCAAGCCTCGCCAACATCTTTGTAAGTGCCCCCGGGGGGTACTCCCTATAATGGACTATACTTTTTTGAGTACCCCCCCCCCCCGGGGTAAGTGCCCCGTCTCATTTCTGGAGTTCGTGCTGTTCTTTATTTCCAATTTTCATCAACCTTCATGAACTGTTTTCACAGAATTACTTGTTAATGATGATGAATCGAATATACACGCATTGAAATCCCTCCAGCTAATAAGCGTGCATTGAAAGCCGAAGAATCGAGATTCACAATTTCAAACACGGAAATTAAAGGTCAAAGTCGGAAAAAATGCTTGCGCAAAGTAAAAATTGTCATTGTTACGACATATAAAAATATTGTTATCTCAAAACGTGATGACACACTGTGTACAGAAAAGGAAAGAAACCGACCAATGTAGTTTTACGTGTTTTGAACTGTTCTGTTACTTTCTTTGAACGAAAGATTAGTTGTAGGTTTCATGAGTGTGCGTCATGTTATATTGGCAAGGGTCAACCTTGCATATGCCATCATTGCCGTTCTTGCTTACTGTTTATTCGACTTTTCATCATAGATTATCCTCCCTCCTCCCATGTCATTACGCTGATGAATTTAATCACAGACAGCCTGTCTGGGAATTGAAGTTAATTTGAGAGTCCATTTAATTAAGTTCTGATACGTTAAACTTGCGGTCGACAGCTATGTAGGGAATATGCTTGCAGGAATCCGCCGAGACACGCTTATGCTAAACGCAAAATACACTGATCTCCGATCCGATGCATTGATCTCGCCGATCTGCGTGCTCGAAAAGAGTTTAAACTGTTTGGCACCGCGTAAAAAGTGGAATTGTTTTTACAAGTGGTTCGCGAGTTTATCGCAAACGAAAATGAAAACCAAAACACAGATTGAAACGAGAGAAAACAGAGATCGTTAACTCTGTTAATGAATTGTCCAGGTGATCAAAGCACTGCATAAGAAACGCAATGGAAAAAAACTTCTTACTACCTTCATAAAGCAGTCGTTTTCCTCTTTTTTATTTATTCAGTTAATTGATGTTTTTAGCGAGGGTAAATACAGGAAAATGGTCGCTAACAGCTGTCATGTGCTTCCCTTACGCAACGGAGGCAGGTTCGTGCATTGGATCCTATCAGTAGACGCAGTAATTGAACTTGAGCCACGATGAGCAAGTTAAAATCAGTTGGTCTTATCTTGATCACACGTTCGAAATATGTGCTAAGGAACGAAAGATCGCAACTAAAATACCGCGCGCTTGGTCATAAGGTACGGATAAGGATAGAGTTTCTCGCAAATACTTTCGTATGTAAGATTGGCCAAAAAAATGAACTGTTTTCTTGAGACTGGATGTATCTGCTAGAATCTTTCCTTATTCTCGTTTTTCTTTGAATCCTCTTTCGGTTTTCCACATCTTTTAGTTGCACTCACATAAAGCTCTTGATGCGCATTTCATTACCCTCATTACAGTCTATAAGTCATTTATTTGGACAACATTGTAATAAAAGTTGCCACAATAACCAGTCTTTTGACTACTACGTTGCTTTAGAATCGGCGTACTCGTTAATTCCCAGGCCTCTTCTCGCTTAAAATAGAATTAGCCAAAATCCGCGTTTCCAGGGTTAAAATAGCCTGCGTAGCAGTCGTTTCCTTTCCGAGAGCACGGGAGGCGCGCGAAAGCGCGAAGGCGCTTTTTTTCGCTCTTTTCGCTTTCGCGCGCCTCCCGCGCTCTCGGAAAGGAAACGACTGCTACGCAGGCTAGGATTAGAACGAAGACTCTGCCGAACGAGTTTGGCCGATACCCGCCGGCACAGCGGCAAAATGATTGCGCGTGCGCCAACCCGCCATGTTCCATAGAAACAAAATGGCGGCAATTTAAAATTCCCGGTATTTGTTTTCATTTCGCGGAATAAGGCCGTCACGAAACAGTTAAGGTTTTTACCTTGAAGACAATTCCGAGAGAGACTTTTCTTTCACATATCTTTTTTAGCAAAATAATTATCTTTGCAACAATAGTGAATTTTTCGCTCGAAGTCGAGCGCTCGAAAGTAAAACATGAACTCTGTGAGCTATGTTTTCGTCAAAAGCGCCAAAACAGCCGAGCATGCGCACACATTTTGCCGCTGCGCCGAGCCCGCCAGCCAAATAGCTGTCCATGATCCATAAAACAAGTCATTGATCAACCAATGAGAATTTGTCGAGAACAAATGCAGTTTGTGTTTGGCTTTACTCAGGTTAGAGAAACCAATGCTCAGGCAGGCCCAAAGTAATACGATCAGAGTTTGTGTGGAGTTCATTAGATGAAACAGGACCATGGTGTTCAGGGATTATCAGTTTGAAATTGTTTTAGGCCAATCGATCTTTCAGTGTCAGTAACAGTGCTTCGACAAAAAGAGACTTTCTCGATCATAAAAACGTTGTATTCGAGACCTAGCTTTAGTTTCATTTCCGTTTCTCAGAGAAAACAACACCTTACAACTAGACGAGCATGAGAATCCCGTACAAGGGAAAGGCTTATCATACATTCCAACAAATGCACAGCTAAAACAGAGTATATATGAGGTTTTTTCGCTATCTACGTTTAAAAGCTCATTTTAGTACAGAATTCATCGTGCAACGATGTCGACCAACCATTGGTTGGAGTATCTTATTACATGAAATTTTCGCGAGACATTAATTTTCGATTTTGAAAAAGATCGCGAAATTGAAATGTAGCGAAAATTTGCTGGCGCGAAAATTAAGTGACGTTTGGCCTCTCCCCCCAATAAGGTAGATGATACTCTTTTATAAAGTCTTAAACCTCGTGATATTTGCTCTCTTAATTATTACATCGCCAAATGTCGTAACGAAGCGAGTATAGGCTAAATTTCAAACAGCCTCTCCCGTCAAAGAGGCTTGCCTTCCTAATTTCTTCAAGACAACGCACTGACATACAGTCGAACCCCGATTAAGCGGCCACCTATTAAGCGGCCAACCCGATTAAGCGGCCAGCTATCAAAGTCCCAATATAAGTATAATACTGTAAATAAAACTCCGATTAAGCGGCCAACCCCTATTAAGCAGCCACTTGCCATTTCCCCGAGGGTGGCCGCTTAATCGGGGTTCGACTGTACTTATATTGGGACTTTGATAGCTGGCCGCTTAATCGGGATTCGACTGTATAATACTGTAAATAAAACCGATTAAGCGTATTTTTGAGTATCTGACGTCATTTTCTCTAATTCGCAACCAAGCCTTGGAACAAGGTCAAGTAATGGCGGCCGTAAATTCTCGGAAATAAAAGTCCAAACTAGAAAATGACTTCTAATGTTCATAATGGATTGAAATTTGGCAAGATATATAAGAAAGTCATATTGTACACGAAAATGTAAAAAATGAATATCAACAATTTGATCGTAGGGACACTTTTTAAAGTAATAAATAGTAATGTGATTGTATATATAAATAATTTAAATATAGTTGAAAATGTAAGGAAATGCCTAGGGCCTAAATAAACCGTTAGGTTTTCGGGTTAGACACTAGACAGATAATGTTGTAAATTTTGTGTAGCTTTCACTCACAAACAAACACATATAAATAGATAGCAGCAAAGCAGCAAAAATAGCAAAAAAAAAGCGAAAAAAATAAGAAAAAATCCAAAGCACAAAAGCATATATATACGCGCATTAGTAAGAAGAAGAAAGAAGAACCCGTTTTGTTTAAGTAGTAGGTGCTGTTTAATACTTTTATTGAAAGTTATATTGTTCAGTTGTTTGAGGTCAGATGGTAGCTTCTGCCAGATGTTAGTTGCCATTGCAGATATTGTCTGTTTGCCAGTATTAGTTCTTATGCGTGCCTTGTATAGGTTATCTTTTGAGGCATATCTTGTGTTATAGGAATGGACGTCCAACATATTGAAAGGATGCTGCTGGTACATCGTGGATCAAAGTAATTCCTGAACCAGAGAAAACGGAGTTAAGTGAACCTTGGTAAGTTTGCAATCATGTTGATAATGACTATAACCTCCCCAAAGTTGGCATTTTGCAGCTGCAATCCTGAGTTGCCCAGAACTCCGAGTTTGATGCGCTCATTCCCTTTTTACGGGCCTTGGCCATGTTCCCTCCACGTAGTTCTCCTCTGATTCCCTGTAGTTTTGGAACCCACTGAATGAATCCCAGATCAAAAAATCCTAGCTGCGATCCTGCCTTGTGAAAAGGCCCTTAAATAACGAATGTGACTGGGAAGTAATATTTGAATATTTTAAAATCGTTTCTAGACTGTTCCTTGTGTTTCCTGGATATTTTATATACAACCGCTAGGAAAAAATTATTTCCACTTACATTATGGAGTTTATTGACTCACGAATTTCTTCAACCTATTTTTTGAGTGGTTTTCTCTCAACATAATTATTCTCTGTTCGAAACTCCCAGTACAAACGTTTATTTTTTTACATGTTTATACGCTTGGGTTTTCCGGCTAAGTATATGAGACTTAGCCTCCTCCGCAGGCAACTCCTGGGTCTCCGGCACTGGGGCCACCCCACTCAGTCACCTTTTGTCCTCCGTACCAGTCTCTCACTCGTGCCTTTATGTAAGAGTTGCCTGCTTGTATCAGGGGCTCGGAAGGCCTATAATCGCCTCAGATATTCGGATTAAAGTTTGGAGTTTTCTTTAGAGAAATATCATCTCGAACTTTCTTAATATGGAAAATTAATGCCTATTATTTTCGGAGAGATAAAAATTTCGTTTTGGGTACAACTGAAAAGGTCAGCTAGTATTTTCGGAAAGGAAATATCAGCAAGGAAGAGCTGAGGTTTTCGGGAAATGACTAAAAAAGCCCTAATAAATTCGTGAAGTCTAAAGTTCCCCTTGAATGACCGAACAGATATAAATTTTATAGCGCAGCTTAGAAATCATTTATAGATCTTTAAAAGCACACCAGACAGCCTAAAATAGTGTTTTTGGGAGAAAACCGTCGTTGGGTGCCCCTGTTGTATAAGCCACTCAACTTTCTGTTTAGGGCAAAATAATATTTTTTAGTCTCCACTGATCTCGACATTTTAATGCAAATGTTTTTTTTTTATGATCTTGATCACAGGTTTCTTAATTATTCCAACACTCAAGTGTATCATGCAAATTTATTATGAAACACGATAGGAGAAGTAATTTGCATATTACCTATTTACCCTGTGTGTCGTAAAAGACAGTCGTGTATTTTCTCGTCCGATCGACTGCTCGCGTTTATTCACCGTTTATTCACATTTTTTTAACATCAAATTTGTTCTCTCGATATCTTCAGTCGACGACATGTCAAAGCTTCTTCATCAAAACTTTTATTTGTTATTGATCTATTGGGTTCACCTCCTCGTTCAATTCGTCGTCGTGGGTGCTCTAAATCGCCTCCAAGACGTAGTTTTTCCGCCGAATTTTCTTCCATCTAGCGATCCTAGCATCCCCGCTGGACACTTGCAAATGTTTGGCTTACAACGACCGCCCAACGGCCCAGTAGTGGAATACAACACGGTATTAAAACCTCAAGAGTTTTGGGAGACACACGTTAGTAAATATGAACCGCTGGTGTTCCGTGAAGCCCTCGCAAACTCACCCGCGCGACACAAATGGACAGACGAATATTTGAAAGAAAAATATGGCGATTTGGACGTGTTAACAGAGTTTAAAACGGAGAACAGAACGCACGGATAACCTCGCGTATGTTACTGGGTGATTTTATTGATGTCTACCAGAAGAAGAACCTTTACGTGGTGACTGTGTTACCTGATCCAATGAGACAAGACCTTCCGGTTAGTAACACAGTAATTGTTTATTATATTTGACAATATTTGTTTGTAAATTGATTGGTAAATGTTTGTTGGCTTCGTAAAGCGACTACTTGGTTTTCCATCAAGTTGAAGAAGTCCCAATTCATTGAAATGCTCGTGGTGATATTTGCTTAATAGGTCGAAAAGGCTGTCTATTGTGATTTTTAAATTCATAAGACATTTGTTTATACAGTAATAATTTAAATCAAATGAACAATGTTAACTCACACCATAGCACCTGTTTTTTGGCTCAGTGAGGCAATACTCAGATCACAGCCAAAAATTCAGATATGAACTTGAAACAGAAAGGTTTTATATCCTGTTCACGATCAGACACAGTCGAAGGGCTGATACTCAGGCTATCCGGTGACGTGACACAGCCATTTTGTCCCCAGCCCCCTCGGGAACACTCTTTTCAGAAGAACGAGAAACAAAATAAATTCAGCTCTCAGAGTCCTTACGTACTGATTAGGTCTGGTCGGTCTGAATAGACCTATTTAGGTTGGTCTGTTTGTTACCCCCATTTCAGACCAAGTGATGTTTATACGTATTCACGCGTATATGAGTGCATAGTTTTTAGATGGATAAACTACCATAAAATCTCACGCTTAAGCAACAGCGGTCTCAAAATTGGCAACCGTACTAATTTCATCATGCTCTTTCCATTCCTGGCAACCATTTTGTACTACCACCTATTTTTATGATTGACATGGTCATGTGACCGTATTATGCAAAGGGCCTATTTAACCATAAACCAGGCCCAGTTTGTGTTCCGCCAAAGGGTGGATAAGTTGCCTTTTGCCTCTGTTCCAAAAATGATGAAAATGAACTTGTGAGTAAAACTTATTTCCATATGAAAGGTTTTGCATCAAGACTCGTTTTCAAACAGAGGTAAAAGGAAACTCGGAAATGGCCTATGCATATAAGAGATTATTTTACAGCTGCAGTCTCTTGAATCCCACCTGTAGTTACTCCCCTGTATCATGTGCGGCACATTCAAGGACTTCATACACGAGCTCAACTTCTGGATGAGCTCAGGAGGAACACGATCTGTGATTCATTTTGATGCAGACCATAATATTCACTGCCTTGTCGCGGGCCGCAAAGACTTCATCATGATCCACCCTGACTTCGCGCCATTCCTGAATCTAACGAAGGTGAGTCCGACGAAGCAACCCGTCATGAGTTTGACTCTTAAAGGAGCTACGTCACGACAATTTTGCGAAAGTGCAAAATCACCTTCAAACTGAAGAAAGCCTCGAAATAATAGTTTACTAAGGTAGAAAAACACCAAAGAGGTAATAATAAACCAAACAGGAACAGGGATGGTTGAGGATGGAGAAGATTAAGACGGATTGCGAACGGCGAACTTGAAAAAATTGGCATTTTTTTTTTCAAGATGCGCCATCCGTGAATGGACTATATCACGACTAAAAAGTCATTTTTTTCTATGTACGAATCTACCTTCAAATCGAAGGAAACGTCAAAATTATAGTTTACTAAGGTAGAAAAACTATGAACAAACCGAAAAGGAACAAGGATGGTCAAAATTGGGGAAGATTGAGACGGATTACGAACAGCAAACTAGAAAGGGTTTGTGAAGTAACGACGCCCAAATTTTCCCTCAAACACTGAGACAGGTGACGAGATAGCCTTCGTAGCAGGCACTGGAGTGGAGAAGAGCGCGAGTTTTTATCCCGCCTTTTTGCGCGTCTCTTCCCTCGTACGCGTTTTTCCAACTAGCCTGAGATCAGGCTCCGAGAGAAATCAGCGCGGACTGGGGCGGGAACGAAGGCGACGCCCCAGTCCGCGCTCGGCGATTTCTCTCGGAGCCTGATCTCAGGCTACTAGTGACGAGAGTAAATCAAATCGTCAACTTGGGGATATTGTCGTGATGCCAGTAAGGAGAATCAATCTTTCGATCTTAGGACGTGGAAATGACTGGAGAGACCACTGTGTCTGACAACAGGATAAGTGTCTCTTTCAGTGAGCTCTAAGCTCTCAATAATTTTCAATTAAAATAAAGCCTAGTGTCTCTTGTTTTTCTTTTAACTGTTTGTTTCTTTAACGGCAAGACATTGTATAACAGAATTGCCTCAAACTAGCGTGGCCAAAGCCCCTTCAACTAATTGAAATGATGTCGTTTTTGGCTTTGTTTTTCAGCCACCGCAGTTCGGTTCAGGTTTTTCAAGTATTAGCCCTGATGTGGTTGACCTGAATCTGTATCCAGATGTTCCCAAAGTGGAGTGGACTTACAGTACTCTTGAACCAGGAGACTGTATTTTTATCCCCTCTGGTAAGCTAATGCATACTATGAATACCGCCTCTAGCTTCCAATCACTTTAGAAACGGCTAACCACGTCTTTGCTTATGTTTTCGCAGAAGTTGATAAAGAGAAATGGTTATGAAGTCCAGCAAAATTCTCTGACTTTCATGTTTTGTTCGCTTTTTTTGGCCTAGACCGTGCACAAAACAGTTTTGAGTTGTGTCCGAGAATTCGAAACTACTCAATAGAAATATTTTGTCTATGTAATTCAGCCATAGTGTGTGAAAGCAAAACAAGATTGTGCACCGTCGTATCTTTGTTTGCTCCTGTGAAGTTTGCCGCGCATCATAACCATTTCCCGTTTCCCTTTGCGATTTTCCTGGGAAAGAGAGTCAGACATCTGAGCAACGAGTTAGTAGTGTAAACATGCACTGTCTTTCCGTGGTAATTTTGCCATCACGCTATCAAGTGCGCTCCTGGTTCATACAAAGCTGACTCGTCCCCAGTCTTCTTTTATGAGAAACGTGTACATTTTAGACGCGGGGGGGGGGGGGGGGGGGTGATTAAAATTGGAGCATCATGTCCCTCGTCTAACAACTGAGTCTGGCGAGTCAGCACCCGAGCTATCTCCGCGTCCATTCTGTTCATCCCCTCCGATCCCCTGCAGGTTATAAGTGTAAACATCTTTTCACTGTCCATTACAAACGGAGTAATTATTTTGCCATCAGGTTACATACATCAAGTGCGTTCATACAAAGGCAACCGAACCATCTCGGCCACCATGCTGTTCACTGCGTCATATGACAACACGTTCGATGATTCTAGCTGCGAGAATGAGACGTACGAGTACCGACCACTCAGCGAAGCAAACATTCATTGGACTTACAACAAAGGAGACAAGACTATCGACATGGGATATCAGAATGTAGAAACATTCAGACATTCTTTACTGTCTGCTTTTGAGCAACATCAGGTATTGAAACGACCTTTTGTGTAAAGGGTGTGAAGTTAAAATTGCGGCAGGAAGACAAAATCATGCATTGGGGGTGTTTTAAGGGTAAATTGCTGTTAATTTGTAGGTACATTTCCAACTGATCTATCCACCAGGGTGAACGAATCATGCGGGTACGTTCTGATTGATTATTGACTGACTGACTGACTGACTGACTGACTGACTGACTGACTGACTGACTGTGACTGACTGACTGACTGACTGACTGACTGACTGACTGACTGACTGACTGACTGACTGACTGACTGACTGACTGACTGACTGACTGACTGACCAACTAACTGACTGGCTGACTGACTGTGACTGACTGACTGACTGACCGACCGACCGACCGACCGACCGACCGACCGACCGACCGACCGACCGACCGACCGACCGACCGACCGACCGACCGACCGACCGACCGACCGACCGACCGACCGACCGACCGACCGACCGACCGACCGACCGACCGACCGACTGAATGACCGACTCGCTGACTGACTCACTGGAATGTCTGACGTTAGCTCACAGATTGACAAACCAACTTCACTTGCATGGCTAGCAGACAGACCGACCGACGCGGCAACCTACCGATTAACTGGCTGTAACTGACTAAGCAAAACAAAAAATAACTTTGACTTTTATTTTCTCACAGACCGATGTCTTAACTGACGGACAATTTTCAGAACTGATAGAAAATATGTTCTTGCTTGACGAAGACGATTTAGAAAGCATCCAGCGAGACACTCATGAAATCTTCCGCGAGTTCCTGGATACAGATGGAAAGGGCTTTGTAACACGTGATCACATTAAAGCTCTTTCCCAGGACACTCTGAAGCAAATGGCGCGGCGCTCTGAGGCGCCTCATGGTCCTGTCGCTGGGGCGCCCGATGATCGAGGAGGCGCCTACAAGTTAAAAATGGAGAACAAAGCTGACGAAACTGAGCGAGAAAGAGAGAACGAAGGAAGAGACGAGTTGTAATACAGTAAAAGCTAAAAATGACCAGAACGTGAAAAAAACCGCCTTTTCTTGAAGTCTGTTATACTCATGCCGTTTTATTGTGAAAGATCGCCGTATATTTTTACGAGTCTTGCTAAATATTGGCGAGCCCGTTAGGTGAGTCAAACTACAAATGAGCAGGACGATGACGAGTAAATTGTACAAGAATGACTAATAAGAGATTTAGTACTCAATGTTTTTTCGCGCGGTCAGAAGGTATTACAGTGGCCGGAACCCCGGTTAATATGGACACCAAAGGGACATGGAAAAGTGTCCGTATTATCCGGGTGTCCGTATTAAGCGGGCTGATATAAGAGAAAATATGTGTCGTCGGGACAAACAAAACTGTCCGTAATAAGCGGGTGTCCCTATTAACGAATGTCCGTAAAACGGGGTTCCACTATACTCCTTATGTTGCGATGTCTGTGTTTACTCCACATAGTAGAGTTAAGTAATAATGCATGTTAGTTCAGAATCCAGTAATAGGCCAAATCGATGTAAAGTAATTATATAGTTTATTTATTGAAGGTAAAATTAAAGAAACTAGATCTAACGTGAAGTAACAGAGTATTTCTGAAGATATATAATCAGGGTAGGTATTGTTTCAGTCGGGTTTACGTCAAAAACACTTGGAAATGACAACATGTGACAAGGGGCTAAAGTTGCGCTTATTGTGGCAACCTGTGGCCTAAGAACTGGTCTAAAATTTCGATTAAGAATTGAATAGAAACTCTAAATATTATATGAACAAGGAGGCAATAAAGGAGTACTAGCCTGTGAACAGGCTCTGACTTATTCCTCTTTGTCCCTCGTAAGGCATAGCGTCTTCCATCATACTGTGTTGTTCACTATCTGTTGGGTCTCACCCCACGTCCTTCCAATGTTCTCCAGATCCTTTGTCACTGTACGTCTCCATGACTATTTTGGTCTTCCCCTTTTTATCCTTCCCTGAGGGGTCCACCCCATGGTCATTCTCGTGGTGCACTCTCTCTCCTTCCTCAGGGTATGGCCAATCCTGTTTCCACTTCCTTCGCTTTATTGTAGTTTCTACACTCTCTTGTTGTGTCTATCTCTTGCCCATTGATTCTCATTTCTTGGGTCTTCCCAGTATTCATCTTAAGTACTACTGCGCTCTGGACTGCTTCTTACTGACTTCTCTCGCAGATGCAGAAGCTTCTGGCTCACGAAACCGTGCAAAGGTCGTGGCGAAGTCAAGATCTTCTTAACTCGTGTCAGGGTCCACTGAATGCCGGTTCTTCCAGCTCCGAAGGCTTATCTGGGAACACAGTCAGGAAAGGTCTGAACTGGCGTGAATTTAGCCTTCAAACAAGGGTAAATTGTAATAATGTCAACCGTCAACGGAAAGAGTTATTATTAGTTGTCAAACCTCCTAAAATGTCCCGTAATGTCCCGAATGACAATCCACAGGCAGCCCAAACTCACGCACTGAACGTGGCCTGTGGCAATGCAAGAAATACACACTGAATACATAGTTAACACAAATACGAAAGACTTTAGAACGGTTCTTGAGTTGTATTTTACTCCTGTTTCTGTTGTCTTTAGGATGGTTTGAAGCGATTTCGGTGAGTTTCCGTTTTTGTGATGACTCGGTCGAGACCCGTACCCGAAGGGCTCTGGGGACGTGAACGAGGCTAATGGTTCACACTTACGATGCAAGCATAAGCGCTAGCAACATACGCAGACCCCGGACGCTGACGTTGACGCAGTAACGTGTTGATCATTAGTGCCTTTTGTTAGGACAAATGCTGCTAATGATCAAAACGTTACTGCGTCTGCGTATGTTGCTTGCGCTTATGCTTGCGTCGTAAGTGTGAACAAGGTTACGCAAGATTAAGATGGATTGCTCTGATATATGAGCTTGATCTCTATAGACAGTTCAATTCGATTTGTATGAAACGTGGTCTGCATAGAGAGCATGAGTGGGGAGTTCTTTCCAATGGGGGGGCTTAATAGAGAGGGGGCTAAAAGAAAAATTTAGTTTCTAGAGGAGGGTTAAAAGAGAGAGGGGAGGCTTAATATAGTTGTACCTTTTCCCTGCAATCCTCAAGACTGAAATGAGATTAAACCCTCCCTTTCTGTTGTTTAGTTTATTGCTTTGTCGAAGCAATAAATAAATAAATCGACTTTGTTTATCGAGGGTAACAGTCTTGCGACTGACAAACGTGTGACCCTCGGATCCCAGGGATTTTGAGGAAGGAGCAAAACCGGAGAACCTGGAGAAAAACCCTCGGAGCAAGGACGAGAACCAACAACAAACTCAACCCACATATGACGCTGGGTGCGGGATTCGAACCCAGGCCACACTGGTGGGAGGCGAGCGCTCTCACCACTGCTCCCCGCAATAATTGAGCTTGTCGTCTGGAAAGCTACTGCTTCAGTTGATGTCCATGAACGTCACGCTAAAAGTATGACACGCCAGTTTTTTGTTCAACGACTTTATTTAAATATTAACACAACTTAGAGTCGCAAGCGACTGTTCCAGAAACAGGTACCGATGAGGCAACCTCATTCCCAGGGTCTCTCTTCTTCCCACCCCCTGGGAATAATGAGGTTGCCGATGAGATATAAATAAATATGGAACAAGGAAATTCCACAAACAGAAAAAAATATTCTTAATTTAATACACCATACCACCTTTTATAAACCAGATACCGATGTTGAATAACATGCCCAATTTCCTCTTCAAACATACGCCGTGGTAACCAGCGCTTATTCGAGATACGGCATTTATTTGAACCGTTTCAATTAACATGATCTACTTTAAGGTTACTATTTTTAGCGTATCGCAAATTTAGTTAAAAACTGCTAAGAAGTTTCAGTTGAGATAACCAAACTCTCAAGAAATCGAAGAAATTCCGAACATACAGTGGAATACTCGCCAAGTCTTGCAAAAATAAAAATCGTCAAATAAACGCAAGTCATTGAAATTAGTCAAACAGTCCCAAAATCCAACATTGTTGGGTGAAAATGACCCACCTTGTTTAAGAATCTCCGAGCCCTAAATTAATGCTGGGTCTACAGGAAAGACTTCCACTACAAAATTAATTTCATAGAATATCCTTAAAAAATTTATCGGAAAATTAATATTAATATCTCCAATCAAGTGGGAAACAAACATTTCCCAGCCTGTGTACATATACAGACGTACAAAGGCTGGCTACAGTTTGTTTACTTAGGGTGCGTTTCTTTGGGAATATCCAAATTCAAAACCAAGATTTTGCGTTTCTTATACGAGCGTAGTTTGCATTGATCATTCTTCGCTTGTGCTTCCAGCTAAAAGAAGTACTGCTTCATCTTGCGATTCATCGTCTTATGAAAACTCTTGCATGCCGAAATTGTGTTGGCGAGGATATCCTCGACGAAAAATAAACACCAGCTTATACTATAATTAATTACCCGCCATTTTCAAGATCTTCAGCGATAACTGTATCATTATTTCGGAGTTTTCTATGTTTCTTTGGGCGTGAAGTAGTTTGAAGTGTCACTCAGCCGTCTCCTCGCCCTAAACCACCTAGGGGACAGCTGACACTTCAGAATTCGTGTGATCTGGTATTAAAAGTCCAATCTTCGATTCTCCCAAAGAAACGCCACCCTTAGATAAATATTATTTGGTTTGGATTTGATGCCATTATTAAGCTAAAGGATTACGTTTCATCAGGGCTATGTCTCCTTCTACCATTTCCTTGACCAGTTCCTAAAAATCAGTAATAAGACAACAACTTTACAAAATACAGAATTGAAAGCAGCAATTACAAACTACCGTAAAAGCTCTATTTAGCCCCCCCCCTCTCTATTAAGCCCCCTCTCTAATAAGCCCCCCTCTCTATTAAGCCACCCCCCCCCCCCCCCCCCCCATTCCGCCAGGCTGATGTAAATGACTTTTCAGCAATATTTTCTGGCGTTTCAGTCACTTTGTATTGAAACGTGGTTTTTAATTTCCAGAACTATCGTTTTAGAGTGTAAATGACGTTGCATTTGTAAGACGGACCGGTCATACATAACCCATTTCTTGTTCTGTTTTAGATAAGTGAATTTTCTCGAAAATTTATGATTTGAAATAAGCCCCCCTCTCTAATAAGCCCCCCCCCCCCCCCCCCCCTTCTTGAGGCCTAAAATTAAATAAGCCCCCCAGGGCTTAATAGAGCTTTTACGGTAAAAACGAAACACTTTTTGAAACGCGCCATGCTGTGAAAGTTATTTTTATTTACTTCTAATCAAGGCTCTGACATCACGTTTACTCGAACTGACCAATCAGTTAGCGCTCTTAATTAAAATAGCCTAAAAATATTTGTTCCAAAAAAATATTAGTATCACTGAAGAGACCCATGTATGTGGGAATGCTTCTCTTAATAGATCATCCTCTCCTGCTCCAGTATAAACATATTTACTTTTTTTCAGATATTTCCAAGAAATGTTTGGGGGTTGGGCTCCAAGACTCAAAACCAAAAAAAACCCTCATCTTTCCTGAAAGCAGCAATTACTTGGATTGGACTTTCAACTAGGATCTTTCCCTGGTACATCTCTCAATGCTCCAAAGCGGTTTTCTCAGGTCCAAGGACCACGCCCTTGTTATGTAAACAAGGCTCGATCACTACCAATGGTGATCAAAGACTGGACACGGCAGTGGCAGAAATTGAGCCAATATTAAACAAGGATCACCTCACTTTACTGAGAGGGTAAGAGGAGGAGGGGATGGCCAAGAAACTCATGGCGTCGGGACCTGGAAGCAGACGTCAGGAGATTGGGCTGACCTGGAGCCAGCTAGAGAGGAAAGCCAGGACAGAGACGTCTGGAGGACACTTGTCGGCGGCCTATGCCCCAGGCGGGGTACTAGGCGAAAGTAAGTAAGTAAGTAACCTCACTTTACAAGGATACATGGCTACCATGCATATTGTACTGTGAATCAGATGTTAACTCTATACCTCAAAAGACACTTTAGGTTTCCAGCCAAGGAGTTTGTATGCTTTCTCTGATGATCCCTGAAGGTATTCCTGGTAACAGTAATAATTTATATTAATTATGATAATTAAGTCACAGCCATAAATCTTAATTGACCACTCCCCAATGGGGCTTTTTCTGGGCCAATATGAACACAAACACTGAAACAAATATTGCAAATGAACATAACATAGTTTTAAACGAATTACAAGGTTAAGCGTGGCTGAGTGGTTGATCTTAGGACTACTGACAACAACACCAGTTAGTAGTCGCAGTGGATGTCTTGAAACCAGGACCACCAGATTTCAAGTGCTGCCTCCATGCAAATACAGTCGAACCCCGATTAAGCGGTCACCCTCGGGGAAATGGCAAGTGGCTGCTTAATAGGGGTTGGCCACCTAATCGGGGTTTTATTTACAGTATTATACTGATATTGGGAATTTGATAGCTGGCCACTTAATCGGGGTTGGCCGCTTAATAGGGGTTTGACTGTATATAGTGAATATTACATGAGAAATTTAAATTATTATATAACTAATATAAATTTTGAATACACAACAGTTGATTGGTGCAGAGTGTCACTCGTGATTTTGATTGGCTAATATTTATAGAAAAAGAAACATTAAAATATTTTGATCAATCATAGAACTCAACTTACCACTTCTGTAGGTCTGTAGAACTTGGAGTTTACTCTCACAAGAACCTTTTTAGTGTCTTTGTCTTTCCCAACTTCTTCCTCACCTTCCCCTTCCCATCTGTAAAACAAAAGAGATCAATATATCGGTCATTAAACTCACATCCATCCATGTCTGAACAAATTGCCATGAATCTCCCATTTTACTGCTTAAGACGAAATCCATTAGAAAATCGAGTAATATTTATGGCCAGTGGGCAAAAATCTTGTACTACGACGCCATACGCTTTCACGCTTAAACTAGACATTCATGAGCCATACCTTAACGGTATTTACCAAATAATATAACTCCACAATCCTTAAATTGCTTTCCGCCTTGAGTTTCCTCCCGTGAATGAGTTGAGTCATAAGAAGTGGCAGCCATGTTTTCTGGGAAACATGGCTGCCACCTCTCATGACTCAACCCATTCACGGGAGGAAAATCAAGGCGGAAAGCAATTTAAGGATTGTGGAGTTATATTATTTGGTAAATACCGTTAAGGTATGGCTCATGAATGTCTAGTTTAAGCGTGAAAGCGTAATGGCGTCGTAGTACAAGATTTTTGTCCACTGGCCATAAATATTACTCGATTTTCTAATGGATTTCGTCTTAATACTTGATACAGTAAAATACAGTATTTCCCGCCACATTCCTTTACTTTATGTTAAACACAGGTGTTAAAATAATAATAATAATCCATTAAGCTGTCTGTAGGATTGTTTGCATGTGACCATTAATACATAGGTAGACTAAATACCGTAAACTGCCGCTTATAAGCCCTGGGCTTATACAACTTCGTAAGGGGTTTTGGATGGGCTTATAAACGGGGGGCTTATATCCGGGGGGCTTATAAGCGGAATACAAAAAACGTTTTGAAACGAGCAACAGCAGTGTTGATCGAAATACGTTTTTCATTTACTGGTTGTTAATTAAGCTTTAAAACGTCATAATAAATCGAATTAATTTCAATATTTGGAACAAAAACTAGAGGGGGGGGGGGGGGGGGGCTTATATCCGAGGGGGCTTATAATCGGATGTATATTTTTGTTTACAGGTAGATGGGCCTATAACCGGGGGCTTATAAGTGGGGGGGCTTATAAGCGGCAGTTTTACGGTATTATCTTATTGAGTGCACTCACTCCTTCGCCATGGCTCACAAGGGAAATGTATAAAAGGGGAGAAAGACGGTGTACATTATATCAGGTGAGTGTTCCAGATAAGAGAGGGGTCTCAGGTTAAAAACCAACAAGGTCGGCAACCTGACCTGACAAATTAATGATAAACTTCTGACAATTTGGTGAGGCCCATATTGATTGACCTGTTAAAATTCCTCACTGACACCTTGCCTTTAAAACCCATCTAGAACCCTGGGTATATAAAAGCGGGTTTTTTTTCTTTTCTTCTCTCCTTCTGTAATCACCCACGCTCTATTTCATTTTATATTTTTGTATCTACATGTACACCATGCTTTATTTTGCAAGAGAATTCTTACATGTTGTTCTTCCCACATCATGAATTTTTTAAAGTTTTGACAATAAACAAGAGTGCATTAAGAGAAAACTTACACAATGCTTATGCCAACATGTTGAAAAGCTTCCACGACAAATTCCCTCACACTATGAACTTCTCCAGTTGCAACTACAAAGTCTTCTGGTTTTTCATATTGTAAAATAAGCCACATGGCCTACAATAGAAGGACATTCATTTACTGAATAACAACAAGATAAAGTGTTTGCTTCATTAGTCAGGCGGCTCATCGGTGCTGTACTTAATTTCTCAAAACTGACAGACCCGTATTTCGCGAGGCTTTATTTTCGCAATTTCATAGAAAATAAGGGCTCAAAGGCTTAAAATTTTGCGAAAATATCACCTTTAATTTGAGAATAAGGTATTATATTTTGTGTTTATAGTGCACTCCCCCCCCCCCCCCCCCCTTCACATTTATGCCCCCTAAAAAACCCTGTTGAAGATACTAATAAGTCCAGGTATTTTATACAAATTTATACAGTTGTATGTTGGTACATAAAATGACTTCCGGCCATATACAGTAGGAGACACTGCTAGGAGAGGACAATCAAATATAGGGAAACTTCCCATAATTTATTTTTAAAATAATGTTCTCAACCTCAACATAATCTCGAGCATGTCCCCAGTCTCTTTTGGAATCCAGATTTCCAAGTTGGAGCTAAAAAGTTTAATGAAAGAAAAATGCAATATTATATTAACAAATGAATTACTGGCCGGCGGATCCCCAGAATTCCTGTGTTCATCATCCAGTATGTCATGAATTTCTCATGGTAAATAAATTGATCTACCTGTAGAAATTGTTAACCATTTCAGGTGCATAGGAGGGGGGGGTTTGAACGAACCCCGGAGGCGCGAGCCTCTAGGGGGTCTGGGGCATGTCCCCCAAGAAAATTTTGAAATCTAGAGGCCCGGAAATGCTATTTTCAGCATTCTCCATGTGAATATTTCAAACTCGATCAAATGTAAAATAACAGGTATTTTTAGTCATTACAACAATATTTCCTGTAGAGGTCTGCAATTTAAACATGGCAATAGAAACACTCAAGCACAACTTGTGCTGCCTCATTTAATGTCACCCGGTATTACGTAAAGGCACAGAAAATATGATCAGGCTGAATTCAAATGTGGTGCAGGCTGATGACAAAACCTTCACCTTTCTTTAAAATTTAAAGAATTTAAGACGGATTCCGCTCAACGTCCGAGCAATAAGTGCAAAAAATTAAGTTACCAAAAAAATACTCATAGCACGGTAACATTTTGAATACAGTTAAGAAGAAATTATCGATAAATTAGCTCCCAAGCTGACCCCGCAAGAGAAGTCATTACATATTTTGATTAAAAAGACGCTTCATGTCAGTTCAAAACAAAATGGCGTGCGTTTTTATCATTTTTTACGAGGTTTGACATTAATTTTCTCGAGAATGCTTGAGAATTTAATTGCGGGGTCACTTGGAGAAGTGAATTAAAGTGATATGTTTCAAATAGTATTCAAAATGTTACCTTGCTATGAGAAGTTTTTTAGTAATTAATTTTTGCACTTATTGCTCGAACGTTGAGCGGAATCCGTCTTAATTATCACCCATGTTACCAGACTGAGTCTTGATTCTAATACCTAACAATGAAAGTAAATTATTTGTTATGATTTGATATTACAGTATGTCATCAATATCATGGAACTGATGACTAACCTCATCCTGAAGTCCTAAATGTATTTTAGCCACTGCTCTTGTTACCTTCCTCGTCACAAACGTTTCACCTGAGTTGGCAAATCATATTCATACAGTTAACTGACTTCAATTCCACAGGGAATTAAAAACTGAAATGGTAAGAGAATCATTCTGTACCTCTACGTGGACTTTCATGGTTGAAAAGGATTCCATTAGTAGCAAACATATTGTAAGCTTCTCTATAATTTACAACAATCCAGAAAGCATACAATTTAGCAGCCCCTGTTGACAAAAGAAGAATTGAACATGAATTATTGTACTTACTTACTCGTAAAATGACATAATACTGTCAAATTCCGGAGAAGATCTACAGACGTTTACAGTGCTAGTGTTTATTTTGAAAGAACTTTGTCACCAGATTACCACAAATCATGTAACTTAGTAATTCTTACCATAAGGAGATCTAGGATAAAATGGAGTTTTTTCAGTTTGAGGAATCTCTTGAACTTTTCCATACATCTCACTCGTGGAAGCCTGTGAAATAAAAAATAAAAAAATTATATATTTAAATAATATTTAAATATAACATGTCACAGAGTATTCTATCTTATTATAATAAATTATTATAATAGGATAGAATATTCCGCGTCATGTTATATTTTCAACTTTCTTCTCAGTGTTTGGAAATCTGATGAAACACTGTTTCTCCTGTTTGATTTATTACTTCTCAAACACATTAATAATTCATCGAGTTAAAACAAAGGAATCATAACCGTGTCGGAGGTTTTGATACCCGGTCTTAATTAGCATAGATTTTTACGATTTTATTTCTCTGTTTACTCCTTAGTTTTTGTTTTGATTGAAGAAGATTTATCAAACACTCAAGATACTGTTTCATTTGCTATCCAAACACCTTGAATTTCGTCAAAAATACTCCGCTGTGCATCATATCCTTCTCAGTGTTTGGATATTCCGATGAAACACTGTCTCTCATGTTTGATATATATTACATTATCACTGATCTGCAGTATATAATGACATTATAATCTTGGTACCTGATAGAATTTAACAGTCTTTTCCAATCCACAGGTTTTGATCGCATCCAACAATCTTAATGTTCCAACAGCGTCAACATTAGCAGTGTACTCAGCTAAATCAAATGAAACCTGAAATATAGGAACAAGTGAAGGCATTTCTTGTCATTTACAGCTGTAGAGAGAATGAGCATGTCTTCCTCAAAATGGACTACAGCTGAACCTGACTCAGTACTTTACATGGAACACATCTGAAAGGGGGCATCCCCCATAAGGGAAACCCCTGAGGGAGTACTCCCCTATATTGATACACTGTATGTACCACCCCAAGGGGTTTGATTTTATTTTGAGCTGTTTTGGTCAGATTTTACCATTGAAATTGGGTAATTTATATGGTTTTTAAGGGAGTAAATAATTTATTGTACATTCAAGTAAATGTTGTAATTGTAGGGAAAATGATGTATTTTGGTCTGAAACAGCAGGGTGGCATCCCCCACCAAAAATCCTGAGGTATACATGTACCATCCCACTAGGGGGGAAATTAGGGTGTCTCCTCATGAGAGGTTTGACTGTAAGTATACGGTCAAATTTCAATATTATATGGACTTTACATGTAAATTATATACGATATAATGGGCACTCGGAGATACCTGTAATCTAGGTTTAGATAGGTTAGACTGACAGTGTATAAAAGAAATTCAGTTGTACAGTTGATCAGTAGTTTTCACTACATAATTATACCATAATTATTTTAATTTATTATTAAGCTTATTTAAAATACCAGTATTACCTTCACATGGCTTTGTGCACCTAAATTGTAAACCTCATCTGGTCTTACCTAATTATGTAAAAAGAAAACAGCATTGATTACCGGTAATTCTCCATACACTTCTTCTATTGTTACATGTAAATAAAATGAATGTTTATAATAAAAAAAACACTAACCTCGCTAATAATTTTCACTAGGTTTGTACTATCAGTAAGGTCCCCATAATGTAGTTTCATGGCTGTAAACAAAGTAAAATTGTTTTATTAAAGTGAAAAACATTGATACACAGTCTGTATCAATCTACATAATGACCATACAAAATTAATGTGAAATATTATTTTTCCACATATAGGACTCATGCATAATAATTTTTTTTATACATACAGTGTGGCTACACAGTCCATAGTCCATCGCAGGTTACCCCCAGCATTTTGTCGCTGGTACCCATACATGTGTATATACACCTGGGTGGAGAGAGGCACTGAGAGAGTAAAGTGTCTTGCTCATTAGAACACCACACAATGGCCCAGGCCAGGGCTCGAACCCGGACCGCTCGATCTGGAGTCCAACGTGCTAACCATTAGGCCACCGCGTCTCCTGTAAATGGTTCAACTGTAAATACCCCTCGGCTGGTGCTTCGTCAAGCAAATACAGTCACCTCTCTCTAAGGCAGACATCCTCGGGACCAGCTCTAGCTGTCCGCCTTAGAGAGGTGTCCGAGGAGTTTAGTTTCAGACAAACAAGTGAAATTCGGCTGGGATGAGCCAGCCAACCATGTCTGCCTTAGAGAGTTGTCCATCTTACAGTGGTGTCCGCTTTGAGAGAGTTGACTGTACAGCATAATTTATTATACTGCAGTGTGGAACAGTAATTTTGTTCTCTTGGTGAGCAGATCTACATGTAAATCAATGCAATAATGTTACAGTAATGACCATGCAATGGGTGGCAAATGGTCTTTCAAAATTAATACAGGTCTCACAAAATTCGTTTTTTGAGCAGTTTTGTACAATCTCGGAGTGTCAATTCTCAGTCTCATGATTTAAAAAGTCAAAACGTCTTGAGCTTGCAGAGAAAACGCTAGTCTCTCCATCTCGCAAAGTCTCAAATTTACCATTCGCCACCCCTCATACGGTTAATCCGGCATATGATATCAATGACACTTGTTCAAGTGAAAGGTTTAAAGCCCCAGGGGGGGGGGGGGGGGGGGCACTTCCATGTAAAAGTGACAGGGGTGATCATCGTACCTTTTAGGGGTTAACATTCATGGTTTGGTACCGCTTAGGGTGTCTACCGTTAAGAGTTATTCTGGTACCTTTTAGGGTATTTTTCGGGGGGGAAATATGACAGGAACTAGTTTTGTTTTAGAATTGGTACCTATTAGGGGTGAAAATGAATTCGAGCCACACCCACCAAACAAGATTTTGGTACCTTTTAGGGGTTCTTTTCAAAATTTCTGACAATCACCCCCGTCACTTTTATATGGGAGTCCCCCCTCCCCCGGGGTTTAAAGGCCACAATCCATACCTCCCATTTTATGTGACCTAGTATCAGCATATAAATGAGAAATTCTCCCAGTGTTGAAAGAGCTAGATCTCCTTATGATTCCATGCACCTGGTAAATAAAAAATAAATAAATATTATATAATTATTATATAATAAATAAATGAATACAGACTGACTGTAGTAAAAAATTACCGACTTGACATTAAATGACCTGCTTAAAAGTACACATTATATTATGACCTAGGCTTATTACCATTTGCTGCTATTAAAAATTGTGGGTTGCATGGTGGCCTTACATGTACATGTATGTTTAGCATGTTGGACTCCAGGGCCCAGTTGTTTGAAGGATGGATAATGCTATCCGCCGGATACATCACTATCCAACGGATAGCATAGTTTGTTTTGTTAACACATATCAACTGGATAGTGATTTATCCGGTGGATAGCATTATCCACCCTTTGAACAACCGGGCCCAGATTGACTAGTCGGGGTTCAAGCACTGGCCGGGGTTACTGTGTTCTGTCCTTGGGCAAGACACTATACTAAATTACTTTCATAGTACTGTATGTCCAATGCCTCTCTTCAGCAAGGGGTATAAATGGGTACCAGCAGACTGTCATAATCAGGGAAACGGAATAGCAGTACTCCTCGTTGCTTCATACTATGAAAACTGGGATGAATTCCAGTGATGTGGGCGTGTGCAACTATACCTTGTTACTATTAAAAATTATCTCTGTTTTGTGATTTATGCTTACCTCATAACCTTTTGAGAGTAGCAACTCGGCAAGGTATGAGCCATCCTTGAAAAATAAACAACTGAATAAACAACAACTTTTGAAAAACACAGAAGTATTGCGACAAGTCAAAGAAAATCTGACACAAAATTGTGTAAAGGTCATTTCCAACGAAATAGAACTTACAATATATTTTCATTCAAACTTTACCTGATTGATCATTTCGATGTAATGTTTCAAAATATAGAATAAAAAGAATAGGTCCCCAGCCCCGCGAAAGAGATATGGCCGATTATAAATACGTCATAATTCATTACAATACCAACTATGAAAGACATGTTTGTTCTGAAGGAATCACGTGCACCTTACCGTATTTACTTGAAAATGCGCCATTTAATTTTCCGACCCTTTCATGTGGTGCTTATTTGAGGGTGGCGCTTAATGGGGGAGGCGCTTTTTCAAGTAAATACGGCAATTTGCTGTAAGAATAGCCTGCGTAGCAGTCGTTTCCTTTCCGAGAACGTGGAAGGCACGTGAAGGCGAAAAGAGCGAGAAAAAAGCGGGAGGGGTGAGGCAGGAAAGGAAACGCCTGCTGCAAACCCCAGACATTTTGTCCGAACCACGTCCGTCCACGAACGGGAAGCAATAGAGCATTTTGATTGGTCAATAGCCCATCAATCAATAGTGATGATAAGCGTGATCTATCAATTCCTCGTCGGCGTCAAAGAGTTTATGTCCAAATAATCTGCCTTCATTTTAGTAATCTGCCCTCTTCGAAGCCTAATCCAAGACCAGATAGCAGAGGCGAAATCAATGGGCCCGACAGTGAATTCTCTTCCCGAAGCTTCACTTGAAGATGTGGAAGCGGGGAAATTTCAATTGTTATTCTTGTCTTGGGGGATTTCATGCATTGTGTCTTCACTCTTGGAGATCTGATGTTATGATCTGCGGTCCGCTCACCAAATAATCGTTTGCCAGATTCTTTCCTTGGGAGTTTTCACGTAATTGTTCCTTTCATCAAAACTTCTGAACAATGACAAACACCGCAATTCTCCGATGCCATAAAAAAATTTACGCGAGTTTATTTACCTTCTTGGCGGGCTTTAGCGCTTTATTCACCTTGTGGCAGGCTTTTGACGCGTGCTTGTCAAAATGATTTAATCGGAAGTTAATTACCATTGTTTCTCATATGACAATTGATCAAGGGGCGTTCGGCAAAATGTCTGGGGTTCGCAGCAGGCGTTTCCTTTCCTGCCTCACCCCTCCCGCTTTTTCTTTCGCTCTTTGCGCTTTCGCGCGCCTCCCACGCTCTCGGAAAGGAAACGACTGCTACACAGGCTACTGTAAGAATGGCACATCCTATCAGGGGATGTGGGGAATACTCCCGGGAGGGGGCAGGGGCCAGCTGGGGAGTGTGGGACTTGACAGGTTTCTGTTTAGTCTGGTCTGAATCATCCATGTCAGTTAGAACAATCTGAGATCATTTTTTTCGTACCGGTCAAACAATATTACATTTTATAATAAGCTTATTCAGGGTATAAAGTATGGAGACCGGTATGAAACCCCTAAACGGTCTTACTATTTAATAATGAGTATTATAAATCACACGCTGATCGAAGGAATGTATCAGGGTATTGGCTCGCTGTAAATTAAAATCACGATCATCCAAATTGAGGGAAAAAATAAATTTCCGTCTTACTATTACCCGTATAAATTGGATTTCAATTCATAATTTTTAAAGCTGAAGTCAAGCTTGTTTTCAAGCTTATTCCTTTTCGAAAATTTCGCACCTACTAGGTCTGCTGCCCGACGAAAACAATCTTCCTATCGTGCAGCTTTTTAATATGTTATATCATTGTAAATTTATCAGGCTTCTTGTTTACTATTGATCGTGGCACATTATGGCCTCATTCCATTTCAACACCTCTGATCTCACTTCAAAATCGTACTTCAATTTGGACGCGATGCCAATGGCCATGCTCTACTAGCTTCTACTATCTTCTTTTGTCTTTACGGGATAATTTTATTGAAGTCTTACCTGCCCTGTTATGCCCGTGATTAAAGCCTTCCTTTGATCAGTCTTCGCCTCTTCCATATTTACACAAAAGCAATGAACTTTAGACTTTCTTCGACGCTAGGTTCTTCTTCTGTAATTTTAGGTTTGACTCGTTGCCAGGGTCTGGTCTTTCGCGACCGTGACACGAAAATCGTAATACTAGCGTGACGCCACGTGTTGTTTTACGCTAACCAATCAGATCGTTATTGTTGCGTGGTAAAGTATAGTCCAGTTCTGGCCCATTCTCGTTCCCAGATCCTCCGTTTCTTTTGGTCACGTGGTTGGCGAACTTGTTTCCGGCGCAAAGAAAAAAAACGAGGAGCCCTGGGGACGAGGATGAGTTCTGGCCCCTCTCTGTCACGCAACGCTACGCTACGCCTTGGGTAAAGTGGTAGCCTGTTCACAGACGTTTATTTTTTTTTTCGTAAGATACTGGCGCGCGCGCGCGAGCGCGGAGCGCGACAGGCAGGCTAGTAAAGTGGTAAAGTGCGTCTCTTTTTCTTTTTCTTTCTTTTATTTTTATTCCTTTTGTATTTGCCCAAACTACAAACTTACACCAGACGTTGGTTTTACAACTAAACTACGATACTCTGAGCCAATATTAGAGGCAGCGAGGTCGGTTGCAAGAGGAAGTATTGGGAAGAAATACTTTAAAAAAAGATAGGAGCGCTTTAGGGCGTGACTGACTCAAAATAGTTTTTTGTCACGACTTAAAAGAGTTTTGTCACGACTCAAAAGAGTTTTGTCACGACTCAAAACAGTTTTTTTCATGGCAGGTGTGGGCCACGGTACACAAGTTGCGACTGCTTTGATGGTGCGCGGATGCTGCAGTAACTTTCGTGTACTATTGTACAGAAAAAGCTTGAACAGACAGATTTTGAAAATACTAGTAAGGTCACAGAACGGAAATAAAGAAAAGTGGTTTGGGGGGGGGGGGGGGGGGGGGGGGGCGGCGTATAACGGTTAACCGTAATATTATTTTGTTATTTGGGGGCTAATAGTATCAGTAGTACAGTATCAGTATATTAACTTGCAGAAACGACTGGCTTTCCCTTGTGAAGTTGCCACGTTCGCCAAAAATTAATGGACATCGGATACCGAATTTTTTTAATAGACAAACGATCTTTGGCCGCCTGATATAAATTCGAAGATAATGGCCGCGGTGTTATTATATCGAATATTATGACGAAGATGAGGCTTGAAATCCTGCATGATTCATAGAATGAAAATACAACAAAGAAAGGCTGACTGTACGGTTGGGATAAATGTGAATATATTTTCCAATATTTCGTCAGGCACGGCCTGAAACTTTGAAGAAGTCAGGCCGCGCCTGACGAAATATGCTCGGATATTTGTCCTTGGACATTATCTGTTCCTCGAAGCTCACAGTTTTCCTCGAGCTTCGCTCTCGGAAAACTGTTCGCTTCTCGGAACAGATAATGTCCGCGGACAAATATCCGAGCATATTTCCTCGCCAAATGGAGGCTATTGTTTATATATATTCACATTTATCCCAACCGTACAGCCAGCCTTTCTTTCAGTGTATGTTCATTCTTAAAATTTGCTGATTAGATCCATCAGGATCCGGCACCTTTTTATATTGTCCGTTGGCCCTTTCAGATTTTTACAATGATTCATAGACAATAACCCCCTGGAACGGAACATGTTTTTTATAAAAATAACTATAAAACAGATCCTACCTGCCCAGTGACTCCTGTAAGAAGTGCCACCTTTGACGCGGCAACATTTTCGCATAAACTGGCGTTTTGCTCTTGGAAAGGCATTGTATCTGCGATCTCAGTTTGTCTAAGGCACTACTATAGCAGCCACGCACATGGACGAATATTTAATCAATTTAGATATTCATCCGAGTCGGAAAGATATTGTGTCTTACAATTTGCCCGTGGTGCTTTTAACAATTAGCTGTCGCCAGGAGACACTTGTCAAGCTGAAAGAATCTCTCAATATTATATGGCAAACTGGTCCGTCGAGAAAAGGAATATTCTGAATCTATATGTATCAGATACCGTAAAAGCTCTATTTAGCCCCCCCCCCCCCTCTCTATTAAACCCCCCCCCCCCCCATTCCGCCAGGATGTAAATGACGTTTCAGCAATATTTCATGGCGTTTCAGTCACTTTGTATTGAAACGTGGTCTTAAAGCCCCTTTTACACGACATTCATTTTGGGTCCGGCACTCCTAAATTTTGGCACACGGGCCGATAGTTTAGGGCACGGCCTGCTTGATTTTTGCCGTGTAAATGCAAAATTTTTGGCACGCGTGCCCAAAAATTTAGGCGGGCCGAGACCACCTCAGTAGGTAGTCTCGGCCCGCCTAAAAAGAGGCCCGCGTGCCAAAAAGAGATGCATTCTCGTTCCCAGAGCCTTCTGCGACACGAAGAAAAAAAACTAGGGGCGCCAAAATTCCAATCACACATGCGCAAACGGTGTGTCCTGACGAAATATGTCTTCATGCCGTAAAAGCTGGCCTAAAGAGGAATATAAATCGCCTCAAATACAGAGTAATCAGTCGGATTTCTACTCGTTTGAAGTTATAGATTTTATTATAAGGCTTATAACAACAACGGGTAGTAAAACTTGTTTCTTATAGCGAGTATTTTAACCGACGTGACTGATTTGTCTATGCCGTTTTCCATTTTGGACACTAACTGCGGCTTTGTTCGACCCTTGTAATTTGCTTCATGTAAATTACTATTCGAGGAATAGTCATTCATAGCAGTAGCATTATTTTAGCTAGAGGTGATGTATCAGTACATGCATGTTGATAAATTTACATCATGCGCCATGTTTAATTTTGACCCCTCGGTATTTCAATAATCTATTCCGTAAAATGCGGTTTTTACTGAGTATTTTAATGCCGTTGTCTGCTTATATGGGTTGTTATTTGCACCCAGAAGAAAATGTCCCCCGTACCACAGCTCTCCGACTTGATTCAACATGTCAAACCTGAGGCAAAAGTTCTCTCAAGCGCAGAAGGATTAAACAGCTCGATATATAGCTTGCATAAAGCCGTACTATCGCTGCTTCAATGCCACGGTACAAATGATGACATGCCTTGTTTTCGTCCCTCATTTCTGTCAGGCCTTTTCGTTTTTTCAACGCACCAAGCCATAAAATTGTTTTAGGCAATCGACATTGAGTACCTGACATTTTGATTTGCTAAAAATTATGTGAGCCGCTGTTAAATAATCTCGGGGACTCACAAATTTAAGAGTGCCGTTCTTATTTTTGGGGTGCCGTTCAGAAATGAACATGGAAAAAAATCGAACATATTTTGTCGTGTAAATCAAGCGGGCCGTGCCCTAAACTATCGGCCCGCGTGCCAAAATTTAGGAGTGCCGGACCCAAAATGAATGTCGTGTAAATGGGGCTTTAATTAGTGTCTGAATATTTAGCTGTAAAGCTAATTGGGGACACTATAACATAAAATACATAAATACGTGAATATTTGGGATTGAACACTCTAAGTGGTGCCAGGGGGGGAATGGACAAGTTTGTTATTACCTTTCTCTTTGCTAATTTTTTTTAAACTTTTGCTGCAGTGAGTTTATGACGAATTCATGTCAAAACGACAAATAAATTGGGTGGGTACCATGCTTGTTTCGGAGATAAAGTGTGTAGAAGACCACAGTGCTTCTGGAAACGTTGGTCATTTACAGTCAAAATAGTCAGTGCGTCAGTGCGCTTATTATTCGAGAATAACTTTCATTAATCCTGAACGGATTGCATTATTCCTTTCAAACTTCTAAATTTGACTCGATTCGAGTTAAATTCCTTTCAAACTTCCAAATTTAACTCAAATTTAAGTTTGAAAGGAATAACGCAATCTGTTCACGAAATAATAAGCAGAATGCGCTGAGTATTTTGACTGTAAGGCCATGCAGGTTACTCTCTGCAAATCATACTGCCAAAACCTAGCACGTGAAACTACTCAAATTTTGAAAATAGAAAAGTCAGAACAGTACTCATCATCTCATAAGCGTCACGAGTGAACAAGTTGAAATTTCATTGTTCTGTACTCGACATTGAGGCCCCATTAGGGGTTATTAGCCTCCTCCGCAGGCAACTCTTACATAAAGGCACGAGTGAGAGACTGGTACAGGTGACTGAGTGGGGTGGGGGACAGGAAGAGAGGAAAAGGAAGGATGTGTTGCCCCAGTGCCCGCTCTTTTGCCCCTTTCTTGCCCCAGATCCCGGAGACCCAGGAGTTGCCTGCGGAGGAGGCTAAGGGGTTATAGGGATACGGGATATTTGAGAAAAAATTATAGGGATACAGGATACTGAATGAAAAAATTATAGGGATACGGGATATTGGAAAAAGATATTTAAAGTGCACCTAACCCCAAAAAGTTTTTTTCGCTAAATAAAATTGTCAGATTTTGTTGAGTATTACTGCGCAAATTTTTTTTGATTTGGTTAAATCCTCGATTTTCTGTGACCTGTTGAAGGCGAACTCCAAATGGTTCACGACCCGCAGAAAGGAGATCTGGGGAGAGTGAGCTGTGACGTCAAATCCAGAACGACCGAATTAGCGTTCTCTGTTGACTCTATACATTTCCCGGTTGATCGAGGGATTTCTTCGGCAAAATTCCTTCAATTTGGGCTCTCGAGTCATCTTAATTGTTTCAAATTAACAATGGCTTCCATTTCATCGGATACTGAGATGAGTTTTGACTCAGAGGACTCGGAAATAAATTTTATCGCTGGATACGAGATATTTAGATAGAAAGCCGAACATGATGTGTCAAAAAATTATTTTGATCACGGAGAACACCGCGATCTTCACTAACTTTGACGAAGCTACTGCTTATGCTGGCGACCCGCTGGCCGATGCTGAATGGACAGCGAAATACTAAGAGGAGCTGGAAGCCAACGAAGAACTCGAACCGGTGAAGGCTAAAGGATGGTAAGACTACTAGCGCGCGTTACTTGTTTACATTTTATTTCCCGCGTGCCGTGTTCTTGCCATTTTATATTACATGTACTTGCTTTATTCTCTCTTACAGACTGTAGTCTTGCTCCAATTATTCGTCCTTTAACATAGTGTTTCTTAACGTTAGGTGCAAGTGTAGCATCGCTGCCCTACAAAACATCAGCGAACGTTGGAAAATAATCAAGATTTGTAACTTCAGTGAACGGAAGATTCTGGAAGGTAAAAATATACCTCGCCGAAGCGTCTCACCGTCGAAAACAAACGTTGCGGCCACTATGTTCTTTCGAGAACATATTTGGAGAAAATTATATCACTCTTCATCAGTGTAAGCGCTTGAATGAAGTTTCCATTCACGAAAAGCGACGACTTGAATGTTCAATGCGTGACGGATTGTGTGACCGAAGGGCAAAGGTTGCCTTTATAAGCTTTTATCGCCGCGCCGCTATTAAATTGTAAACTTTCGCTTTGAAAATAAACTTTACCTTACTTCCGTCTTTTTATACATGTTTTTATTATGTTAAGACCTTCTCTGTTGTGGCGATGTCGGTTGGAGAAAGAAATCTGATTTCGGATGGAGCGATGATTTCCAATGATTATTGTTTGTTTTCTGATCTTGCATATATAATTACGTGCGAGTGATCGCCGGTAGAAGTTCAAAGCATAGTCTATTTTTTTATTTTTTTATTAAGCCAAAACATTGAAAGAAAATAATATTTTTTTATTTAACGTATGTCAATTTTACTTTAAAATAGAACTCAAACCAAGCGGAAAATAAGTCGGCGAATACGTAAAAGTAAGCTTATGTCGGCGGCACAAGATAGATTTCAATCCGGCAGTAAACGTAAAATCAGCTGAACGAAAGTAAATTCGCCAGTCACAGACGTTATTGGTTTGATTTTCGTGAATTATAATCAAATCATATATTGTAACCGTTGATAAATGAAAATAAAATGTATGAACATGGAAGAAACGGAACTTTAATATGTCGCACCGTACCCTGCAACGATGTTTCCAGGTAAGCTCATATTATACTTGAATAGCTAAAGACAATTCAGCTTGAAGTCAGTTGTTCATTCATCAAAGTATTTGGTAATGATATGCTCCAGCAGCAGAACAAATGGAGCTATCGGGCCATATTTTTCGAACTACGGTATCGTACAAGTACAAAGAAACAAGTGAAATGTGCGATATGCAGATTTGCCGTGTTCTGGATTTGACGTCACATCCAGAAACTCGACCCATTCCACTCATTATAGGTCGTGATACAAAATGGCGGCGATTTTGGTGCGATTTTCCGTACTTCAACAGGGCACAAAAATAGAGGTTTTTACCAAATCAAAAAAATTTGCGCAGTCATGCTCAACAAAATGTGGTCATTTTTTTTAGCGAAAAAACTTTTTGGGGTTAGGTGCACTTTAACAATTATTCCACTCAATCTCGTCATCATGAACTCATAGCCAACTCGGCGTAGTTAGCGGGCTTCCCAAATAAGGTAGTAATTGTACATTGCCTCATATGCCTTGAGTAGGGAACCAATCAGATTGTCCAAAATTGCGATATCCTTTGGTGAGTATATTATAATTAACAATTATTCGCCGAAGGTGAAGTGAATATTGGGGAATATTCCCCGAGACGAAGTCGAGGGGAATATTCACCAATATTCACGAGCCTGAGGCGAATAATTGTTTTATAATATACAAATTGCAGGTAAAATGTCGAATTTCTCCGAAGAAACTGGAAAAATACGAAAATATTCCGCCATTTTTTACCCGAGACAAAAACATTTGAATTTCGCGGCATTTCCAAATAAGGTAGAGAGGGTATAATGCCTCTGAGACCATGAGTAGGGAACCAATCAAATTGCTTGAAAATGCATTATCCCATGGTTAGTATATTATAAATTGGGATATTCAACGGGAACTTTCTTCACAAGATTTCTTAACCCATTGACTACTGGGCTTTTTCCAAAAAACGGCAATCTAACATCCCAGATGCCTATTTCTGGCCATTATCTGTCTAAAACTTAGTTTAAAACACGGCAACTAACATCCCCTTCTACGTAGAAGCAACGAATTCAATATCTTCCTTGAGCAGGCACAGAAATCAAAATTTCGACAGTTTTGGGGTTTGAAAAACACATCTGACTTTAGGCTTTTCTTTTCCTTTTTTTTTTTTGCCATTCTTGCTCTCCTTTTTCTCTTAATTTATTTTGTGGTTTTGTTGGCCTTTCAGTCGCCTTTGTTCACGTTGAAAAAGTTTTAACCTAAACGTTGGGAAAAGGGAATTTTTTTGACAAAGAGTGTCAATGGTAGTGAAGGTCGCGTTTTTTGGTGATTTTGGAGGAAAAAATCCAAGTTGTTTTGTGTGTATCTCTGGTCCAGTTTAACGTTTCGTGCTCGTTTAGGCATGCTTTGTTAGACATTTTCCAACTCTATCCGTTGATTATCAAAGACATCCTTTGTCCCCTGGAGCGAGGGGGCGGGAAGATGAGAGACCCTGGGAACTGGGTTGAGACATCCTCTGGCGTGAAAAGTGATGACGTCACAAGTGGTACAAGTCTGTGGTCTCTTCTTGGCCGTTTATGGCCGATTTAGTAGTCAATGTGTTAACGTTTCAATTAATCAAGATTATTTTCAAAAGAAAATAGTCAAAATAAAACAAATTAACAATAATTAATGGTAATACTGATCAAAATGGACCGATATGCTGCCGGTTTGTACATTTTCGGTCATTTCCATCAAGTTCTGGTTCCTGTTGTGACCTGTGGTCGAACTGGGTGGTTACCTAGCAGATTGAGAACTTTTTTGAAACTTTTTTGTTACCGGGAAATGACGTCACCAGTATCGTCATTATAGGGATACGAGACCACATAATTAAGGGGATATATGGGATATTTAAAGAAAAATTAAAGGGATATGGGATACCCAGACCCCCCCTAATGGGGCCTCGACATTTGATTGGCTCAAATCGCAAATGTTGGAATGTATTGTTCCCGTTCTGCCCTGTGATTGGTTAACATTGTCTGGGTGGTCCCAGTTACCCGGGGGGGAGGAACTTCCCTATAAAAGTGATGGGGGTGATCGTCGTACCTTTTAGGGTTAAAATTTGTGGTTTGGTACCGCTTAGGGTGTTAAAATCTAAAATAACTACCGTTAGAGTTATTCGGTTCCTCTTAGGGTATTTAGTCCAGAAAAAGATATGACAGGTACTAGTTTTGTCTTAGAATTGGTACCTCTTAGGGGTGAAAATGAATTTGAGCCACACCCACAAAATAAGGTTTGGTAACTTTTAGGGGTTATTTTCAACATTTCGAATGATCACCCCGTCACAATCAAGAGATTTTGATAATTTGTTGACAAGCACCACTCCTCTATTATTAAGTTAACAGCTTATTTATTTCATTGCACCTCACTTACAGTATATTTATTCAAAGTTCTAATAATATATGCACTTCAAGAGAGACTCTGTGATTGCCAGCCAGTTCCATCTTTAATGAGTTAGACCTATGGGAGATAGAAACAAAAACTGAAAAATTAAGATAATTAAAAAAATATAGGTCTGCATGACACACATGCAGAGCTAGACATGACTGTTCACACATCATGAGACAAAAGTTCAACCATATTTCGGACTCACTGAAAATGTACTTGTAATGTTATTTCAAATCATCCTTGAGCTGTTCAGCCTTACTCCCCAAATTACTTCCTGAATTGTACTCCACTTTTATAGTCCAATTGAAGGGCTCCTGGCAAAAATGTCCCCTTGGTTAATCGGTTCCTTTTGCTCGACGTTGCGACCCTGTGGGGTCGCCAATGCGACTGGATTTGATCCCATGGCGACTAACTTTTCAAAAAACCAAGGGGATATATTTTCCCAGAGCCCTTCAATTACCTTATTCTTACTAATTTTCGCGATTGAAAAAAATTCGCGAAATTAAATACTTGCGAAAAAAAGGTGCCGTGAAAATTAAAACGCAAAATCGAAATTGACACTGTAATTTGGTAAAATACAAAGGGTAAAAATTGTCACAATTCCGTCTGTAATTTATGCATCTTTACATTCCTCCTCTGATGTCGTTTTCTTGCAATTTCTGCAAAATGTCTCTGGTGCAGGCATCAAAATTGCCATTCACAGTACTGATTTTGCTTCAATTCATCAATTAAATGTTTTATGTTGATTATGATTGAAGGCTTTTTAAATGGTGATTAAAATTTGGTGACATTTTCGCAAAATTTAATACACTTCCGAGTCCATTTTTTCTGTGAAATCGTGAAAATTAATCCTCGCGAAATATGGCTCTGTCATTTTACGCACAAAAATTAGTAAGAATAAGGTACTATACAGCTGCTATGAGAAGGGAAGTTCCAAAAATGTGGAATGAAAAAAATGAAATTAAATAAATAATAGTAAATAATAATAAATTTAATAAATAAAAAATTAAATAAAACTTTCATCGATGGAGGCTGGGTGGGGGGATAGATCGCCTTTCACAGAAAATAAAACGGTCATTTCATGTCCAGTTCACGATCTTCCATGTAATTCCAGCAGCAGCTACAAAATCGCAGATTCAATTCGTAATTCTCATTTCACAAATAATAGCGACTATTATTGAAAATCACATCTCATGGCTATTTTGCAGATCACATGTCACAGGAAGATTACATGTAACAGTCTTCACATTTTACACAAAAAATAGCTGCAAGCCGCGATTTCCCGTAACTATATGAATTATCCATGAAATGAGAATTAAGAATTGAATCTGCGGTTTTGTGGCTACCGCTCATATTGGTGGAAGATTGTTACCTGGATTTTTGTGTGAAATCACTGTTTTGTTTTCTATGAAACGTGATCTATCCCCCCTACCCGACCTCCATCGATGAAAGTCTTATTTTATTTTATTTTTATATATAATTTAAATGTTTCTATTATTTACTATTATTTATTTTATTTCAATTTTTTTTTCACTCCGCACTCTGCATGTTCAGAACAGCCCTGCAGAAGTATAAAAGTGCATGCAACAATGCTGAAAGGTATCATGGGAATGGTAGTTCACTGTTGCTTGGTCAAAGTTCAGTGTTTCAGCGCTATGGCAGGAGAAACCATGAATGTAAGTTTGTGCGTACTAAAATAAAACAACACGTATTCTGTAAATTTAAGGGCATTTACAGTGTAACCCCGCCATACGACCACCCCGTTAATACAACTACCCCATTATTACGACCACTTTTTGTGGCCCGAACAAAAGCCCACTCATTTTCTTATCTGAAAACCCTGTTAATCCGACCACCCCGTTATTAGTCGATCAACGACCACCATTTGGAGTCCCCAGACATTATTTTCTTTATAAAATTACCCCATGACAGTGCTGCGCGCCCCACCGTTGCCACTCTACAAAGTTTTTGATTAATTTTTGACAACTTTTTGACAACTTTCTGATGGCTTCCATTTAAACTAAGAAGGTGGTCGTATTAACGGGGTTCCACTGTATTACTAAAAATTATGTATTGATTATATATTATATCCCAAGCTACATAATTTTTGTCGTATATTTGTAACATACGCTTTTATGCTTCTTTTGGACAATCTTTCTCAAAACAGCTGTATAATGAATAGTTATGCAACTGTAAATCATGCTGATTTCAACCTGCTTAACGAGTAGTACAAATGTAGTTCAAATATAGTTCATATGTTTTATTGTGCCATGAATTCAATTGTAAATATAAATAAATAAATAAGCCTGAGCAATAAAATTGAAAGTAGATTCTGAGCAAATTTACACTTACAATGTAATGTAAGCTTACGTACTCAGAACATTTTCATTTCTCACTATTATTAAAACCAAAGAAAAATCATTGATCTACAGCCGGTGTGTTTCATTGATTTCACCCCAAACCGAAATTTTAACACAAGCTTATAGCTTTTACACACATCGTGTATAAATAAAGGTAATCTATCTACATGAATTTGATTTGTTAGGTCATCGAAGACATCGAACACAGACCAAATCGATATTGGAATCAAATTTTATCGTTTAATTTAGTTCTATCAAACGTGCAATTAACAGACTCCCTAACAATGTAAGCTTATATCACTGCAATTTATGCTGATTTGTTTCAGATCGATCATAAAGATTAACCAAAGATACGCGAATACATGTATGCAAAAAGATTGATCTGAATTAACTGACTGAAGTAAAAGCTTATAGTACTCGAACAAGACACGTACAGGTAACCACAACAACAAAATAGCGTCCATATAAAGTTTAGCTAAAACAAATACAACAGAAAGAACACTCACCGACTTCACTTGAAAGGTATTTTCAAATTTACAATTAATGTAACCGTCGTAAAGTGTAAAAGTACCGATCAGGCAAGTTTGAACAGAAACCGAAACCACAATATAGCCGACATCTTAGATTTCTGTTTTGCTATGACGTCACTCGAAATAACAATAGTGGCTAGCGGGCAAGTTCAGACAAGTCCAGCGTCCTCCGAACCTTCGTGACAAACATTTTCCCTCGCAGAATATTCCATCCAAACCAGCCAATCAGAGACAATTAGCAATAACAAAACACCAATCAACGACAGAATATTTTTCCAGCCATAACGCGCTAGGATTAAAGTGATTTTCATTTTACTTGTTTTGTGCCGACTGTGTGATGGCCTCTAGAAGCTCCGCAGTAGAAATATTTCTGGACAAAATCGGCCTTGAAAGATATCGTAGCAGACTTGAGAGCCAAGGGTATCAGACAGTATTCGATCTGTGTCTGATTGAAGAAAGGGACTTGGATTTATTAAGTATAAGAGATCCTGAGCACAGAGCGAAAATCTTAGAAGCCGGTAAGAATATTTTTCACTTATTGAAATTTACTCATGCCTGTTCCGATATTCGCGGAACATTGTATGTCGATTTTACGGCGATCGCTCCATTATTTTAGCGAATTATCTCCGCCGTTTCAAAGCAGGATACATTACGTATTTCCTGAAAGGTTGCAAATAATTTTGCCAGTGTCAAAATTATTTCCGTCTTTAATGTTAAACTGTTGTTATAAATAATTCAACTGATAGAGTTCATTTCACCTCCAGCTGCTGTGCTCGACATAGAGGAATGGCTGAAACATCTTGGACTCGAATCGGAAAATTATATTGAAGGGTTCCGGGCAGAGCAAATCAACACGATCAGGGACCTAAAACAGAGAGAAATTAATGAAGACCTACTTGATTCTCTGGAGATCATGATACCAGGACACCGAAAAAGAGTCAAGTGGGCAGGTAATTTCTCACAATTTTACTGTGATTTTATAACTGGCTCAGGCTGAGTTGTTTTTTTAATTTTCCGTATTGAAACAATTGAAAATGGTTTTCATCAGACTTGTACAGTTCTCGCTAGTAAACTGATCTAAACTCCTGAAAATGACCGCATCTCTTTTGGCAAAACTTGATTACTGCTAGTTGAACTTCAGTTATATTCAATCGGTTAGGCTTAGTTCCAGGGAATTATCTCAGCTTTGAATAGCGAAAGATGCTTCTATAAGCATTATTTTAGTAGTACGCCATGCAATTGGATTTTTGCATCATGAGTTTAAATAGAAATGTTTGGTTCAAACAAAACTCAAGGGATATTACCCCAGTGACCACGCTTGATCGGAAAGAACATTCCGGTTTTATAATAATTCAAACGGGGACTCCCCTTTACTGTAATGACCCGCAGACCTGGCCTTGTCGCTTTCTAGCCCGTTAACGGCTTCGATGTTTACGTAACAAACACGACAGGGTATAAAGTAAACCATTTCAATGCAAAAGACGCGTGGTACTGTTTCTCTTTATGTCGGTTTATCAGTTCGCAGTCACGCTTCGACGTTTCAGTCAACACTGATCCAGAAAATGAAAACACGGAAAAATGAGGCCTTCTTTACTATCCCTTGGCCACATTAACATTTATCTTTTTTTCATTTTACAGCAAGAAATAAACAAGATAGAAAGTTTGGGCTTTCAATAACTATATTAAAACCGGGGAAGGATGCCGTACATTCGCGATTTCGGTGTAGACCACGTGTATCATACTGAACACTGTTGCTGCCGTCAGTCTGTACGCTTGTTCTTTTTTAAAACGTTATTCCTCTCAGTTCGGACATAGCAGGATTTTTGATTTAAAAATCAGAAAGTGTAGAAGCCCCATGATCTTCGTCAGAAAACGACGAGTTTTCGACAAATTTAACAGTTTATGAACAAGTTCCAGATAGTACGAGCTACTGTAACCTGAAAATCAGTCAATGGCAGCTTTCCGCCGGCGCAATTTCGAGTCAGTACATGTTTAGTGTTGTCATTCATCGGATTCTTCCTCTTCAGGTCTATTTTCCACATTTCTACATCAGGGAACCCTGATAACTCAAGTCAAGATTTGTCTGGTATTGCATCTAAAATATGTTCGTTGAGAAAAAACCGAAGTACATGTATATATCTGCATGGGCTTCAATAGCCGGCTTAGCAAACCGGCTGTCATCTCCTGTATGGTTGCATGTCCCAAGCGATTGTTCTATAAGCTCGTATTTAGTTTGATTCTGAATAATTCTGTTCCTTTATAGCACCTGTGTATTACAGTTTTAAAAGTTTAGATGGAGCATTTTTTGTACAGTAACAAGAGTCTAACTGAACTACTGAGCTCATGTAACGGATCTGATTAATTGTACCTCAATGCGGTGATGCCAATACTATATTCATTCGAACTCAAGATTTAGATTCTAGAACTGTTACAATTAATTTAAGTTCTCTTTAATTGATGTATCTATTTTTCTACGAAGCCGTATCGAAGACCTATCTATCATCGAATTAACCTGGTAAATTTCTAAATAACATGATGTAAAATAATCTGGTAAATTTCTAAATAACATGATGTAAATTTTGCTCAATTCTGTCAATTCCGGTCCTAGTGGTTATAGCTCAATAGTCTCTAAAATTACTGTCTTTTAACGATTTTATTCTATATTTTCTGTCTTAACCGTTTTATTTTGCTTCTGCATGCATTATATTCCGTCACGTCTACGAAGTTTCTCGTTGGCAAATTGCAAAGTTTAAATTCTAATTTTTTAATATCTAAAACGAAATGTCTGTATTGCATTCTTTCTGATTATCATAAGCTTAGTTGCAACTACATTGTACACTGAAATGAATAGTTCTTCTTTCTTCTGAAATGCAGTAAAGAACTCACGAGAACTGTACATTGAATCATGTTTGTTTGTTTCCATGCACCCCAGCAACTTTCCTCAAATGGCACAGTGCTGAAGAGCCTGACACCAGCCTAGTGGTGGTTGGGTATTGGGGACAGCCTCCAGGTCTGGTTGATAATCAGCACCCATTTCTTTGTGTACCAGGGTATCTCAAATCTGACACAGGAGAAGGTATGTATGAAACTACTTTGTTTTTCATTCATATAAAATATTCTTTGCCTAGAAGCTTGTACAGAGTAGTTATAGTCAAGGTAATCATTTGCTTGTTAGTAGATTAATAGCCATGCCTTTACTCAGTCAATGACCAAGACAGTCCAATATATCAGACAGTCATTTGTTATTGAGTCAGTTAGCCAGCAAGTTTAGCTACTCAGTTAAACATGAGTTACTTGTCTAGTAATTTACCTTAGTCAAAGTCAACCAGTTTGTGAGTTAGGTAGATAGTCAAAGTTGGTCAGTCAGTTGGTCAGCCAGTCAGTCAGTCAGTCAGTTGGTCAGTCAGTCAGTCAGTCAGTCAGTCAGTCAGTCAGTCAGTCAGTCAGTCAGTCAGTCAGTCAGTCAGTCAGTCAGTCAGTCAGTCAGTCAGTCAGTCAGTCAGTCAGTCAGTTCAGTCAGTCAGTCAGTCAGTCAGTCAGTCAGTCAGTCAGTCAGTCAGTCAGTCAGTCAGCCAGTCAGTCAGTCAGTTGGTCAGTCAGCCAGTCAGTAAGTTAGTTGTCAGTCAGTCAGTCAGTCAGTCAGTCAGTCAGTCAGTCAGTCAGTCAGTCAGTCAGTCAGTCAGTCAGTCAGTCAGTCAGGCAGTCAGTCAGTCAGGCAGTCAGTCAGTCAGTTAGTCAGTTGGTCAGTCAGTCGGTCAGTCAGTCGTCAGTCAGTCAGTCAGTCAGTCAGTCAGTCCATCAGTCAGTCAGTCAGTCCATCAGTCAGTCAGTCAGTCAGCCAGTCAGTCAGTCGGTCAGTTGGTCAGTCAGTCAGTCAGTCAGTCAGTCCATCAGTCAGTCAGTCCATCAGTCAGTCAGTCCATCAGTCAGTCAGTCAGCCAGTTGGTCAGTCAGTCCAGTCAGTCAGTCAGCCAGTCAGCCAGTCCAGCCAATCAGTCAGTCAGTCAGTCAGTCAGTCAGTCAGTCAGTCAGCCAGTCAGTCATTCAGTCAGTCAGTCAGTCAGTCCATCAGTCAGTCCATCAGTCAGCCAGTCCATCAGTCAGTGTCAGTCAGTCAGTCAGTCAGTCAGTCAGTCAGTCAGTCAGTCCATCAGTCAGTCAGTCAGTCAGTCAGTCAGTCAGTTGGTCAGTCAGTCAGTTGGTCAGTCAGTCAGTCAGTCAGTCAGTCAGTCAGTCAGCCAGTCAGCCAGTCAGCCAGTCAGCCAGCAGCCAGCCAGTCAGTCAGTCAGTCAGTCAGTCAGTCAGTCAGTCAGTCAGTCAGTCAGTCAGTCAGTCGGTCAGTCAGTCAGTCAGTCAGTCAATCAGTCAATTACTCAGTTAAACACCCAGTCAATCACTCAGTGATCCTCAGTGAATTAGTCAGCCAGTCAGTCAGTCAGTCAGTCAGTCAGTCAGTCAGTCAGTCAGTCAGTCAGTCAGTCAGTCAGCCAGTCAGTTAGTTGGTCAAACAATAATTCACTGGTCAGTCCATGATCAGTTGGTCAGTCAGTCAGTCAGTCAGTCAGTCAGTCAGTCAGTCAGTCAGTCAGTCAGTCAGTCAGTCAGTCAGTCCAGTCGGTCCAGTCAGTCCAGTCAGTCAATTGTCAATCAGTTTTTCAGTCAGCTGGTCAGCCAATCAGTCAGTTAGTCACTTAGTTTGATGGTAAGTCAGACTGTCAGTCAGTCAGTTACATGTAGATTCAACTCGGTCTATAACACTGTCTGACAAACAAACAACTGACAGACAGTTTGCTATTTTTTGGTCACCCAATGCCATGCAACAAGCAAGATAGTTGTTGATTCAGAACGTAATTTTGTAAGGTAATCTGGCACATAACAACGCTGTTCAGTCAATAAATGCAACAGTCAGCTGGTATATTTTATATACTGCATGAATGCACTGTAATCAGTTTCTCACATAACTTGCAAGATAAACAGTAATAAAGACAGTATTATAGGAAAGAACAGTCAATGTATTTGAAATCCACATACTCGTATACTGACATGTCTTTATTGTGCCATGCTGACGTAACAACTATCTAATTAAAACTAGCTTTCTTTTGATTGGCTAATCATGAATCAATACGGCTTTTGTTGCCGGGTTGACTGATAGATAAGGCACAAAAAAGTTATTTGTTAATGTTTTGTTGTTGTTGTTTTTAGGCACCCTCTCATCACAACTGATTCACTTCATCGTGGACTCGGGTAGTGACGTTGTCACTGCCTCGGAGAGTTTGATAGCTGAGCTGCAGCTGCCATACCTCCGTAACGTGGAGAGCAGAGGCGCGCATGCTGCCGCCGACAAGCCTATCTACAGAGGCGTTATCAAGCTTGGCACAGAGGAGATGCAAGTCGAGGTAAACCGATAAATAAGATTTTTGTGTAAACTGCGAACTGATAAGTCGAGCAGTAATGTTTTCTACACTGTACTCACGTACTCAGTGAACAAGTTAATTCTTTTTGCATTCGTTCGCATACTAATCGATTCTGATCATCTGATGAAAAGGGATATAAATGCGAAGGAACGACTCGAAAATTTACACTATTTTGATAATCTTTACCAGTTGATGACGAAATCCCATCTCCGAGACGGTTTCGGTCAGTTTCGTCCCCGAAGTTGCTAAGCAACATGACGTATTTACTGGCGCGATTGCTTTCGGAGTACTCGTGAGTGCTCGCGCTAGTTTCTGATTGGATAAAAGGTTCGGAAACTCTTCGAGTGCTTCCACAAAGATTTGCCAAAGCCGGCACTTGTTCCCCCGACTGCAGTGATGTTTATTCTTCATTTTTTAACTAATCGCTCTTTCTTGTTGTTTTTTACTGTTATCAGGTGATGCCTGAGAGTATTAACTCTGTTGGAAACGTGGTGATGCGACGATTTAAGCACTACATCAACGAGACATTACATCGCTGGCTAAAAGACCAACCACATGAAGAGGAAACAGAATGAACAGTCAACGAATATTATGATGCGATACAAAATTAACATCCAGCATGGAATATTTTTAAAATAGATGCATGTATATATATTTTCAAAAGGAATACAGCTGAATTTTTAAGTTTAGAATGTATTTAAGACGTTTTTTAGAGTTACAGTATTTTTGAATATTGTTAATGTTTGGTTTACTTTTGTCAGTTTTCCCTATCATGAGAAACTTTTTTTCTCAAGCAAAAATGCAGAAAACATCATAGTAGCTAGTAACAGAATGGCTCAAAAAATAATAATAACAATTAATTTTATGAATGAATAAAAGAAGATATTATTTAATGAAATGAACGGGCAAACAAATCCACAATTCCACATTTCATTCCACAAGTTATTTTATTTATGTTTATAAATAAAGTTTCAGTTCTATTCAGTCATGGTTTCATTATTTCTGTGTAATGATAATCAATAAACGCTTGTACAGTCAAATCCCTATTAAGCGGCCACCCTCGGGGAAATGGCAAGTGGCCGCTTAATAGGGGTTGGCAGAGGTTGGTCATACTGAATTAACATAAGCAACTGTGGTAGAAAATCAAAAGATTAGTGACAACGGAATCACATCAAGGCGATAATAAATTAAACGTGTATTTGACTGTTTTTATAAAAACAAGGCCAAACTACGTGTGTTAAATTCTTGGTAGCAGGGGAGTAAAATGTAGCGCGAGTTGGAGTGGGGGGGGGGGGGGGGGGGGGGGCGAGAGGAAGAAAACGCGTATCTTCTCTCTAAAAACTCGCGCTCTTCTCCACTTGAAAATACAGTCGAAGCTCTCGTAAGCGACCACCTCAGAAATTCGAAAAAGTGGTCGTAACTAGAGCTGGTCGCTTACGAGAATGGACTCTCGTGAGTGACCACGCGCTGAAACAATAGAGGTTGGCCACTTACGAAATGTACGAAAACGAATGTACAGGTCACACATCCACAGAGATTGGAAACTTCTCTTATTCAGATAATTACAAATAATACAATGTCTCATAAATGTGTAGCACAACAAGTGGTCGCTTACGAGAGCTAACAAAGGAAACGACCAGTTGGTAATTCCCAAAAGTGGTCTCGCGATCTCGGTTCCGGGAGCGGGCGCTTATGAGAGCTTTTAATTACAGAGTTTGAGTGACAATTCAAACGGGGTTTCACAATGGTGTTCGTATTAAACTAGAGCTTGGTCGCTTTAATACGAGAGCGGTCGCAACGACAACGAGAGCTTCGACTGTATACAGCTGTTTTGAGAAAGGTTGTCGGAAAAAAGCGCACGCGACAATCCCGAAAGGCATTGTGGATAGTTTTAAGATCACGGTACCTTGACTTCAGCATTTCAGGGAAATCTGAGAAAAATGGCACGGGAAGCCATGGAAGTATGTTTGCGAGTGCTAAAAGAAAGCAACAAAAGTAGGTTCGACAGCTACAGTGTCAGGAACGTACCTTCCTGATCATATCCCCAGATTACCTTTCGGGATTGTCGCGTGCGCTTTTTTCCGACAACGTTTCTCAAAACAGCTGTATATGTATTCCTCACTCAGCGCATCCAGGATCCCTTGCGAGCCTGTCTGTCACCTGATCTATTTCCCGCGCTTTTTGACACGTGAGTTGAAGCGAAGAAACAAAATGTCTGCTCCTTCGACACCAAGAGGAAGAAAGCGCTCAAGAACAAGCCCTCCGCGTATGTAATTCACTATAATCTAACTTTTTGCAAGTTTGATTTATTCCTCTTTCATGTTTTCGGCTCTTACTTTCGCGGAATCTATTTTGAACACGAGAATATGCCGATCTATTCTGCACACGAGGCCATCGAATTATTCGATCGATGTCAAACTAAACTTCATTCAATATTTCCTGCAAACAGACATCGCTCGAATTATTCCGGACTCTGGCGTGCATTGTTTGAAAGAGAACAAATTTAGTACGTCGAGATTGTATCTTTGCGAAAAGAGAAGAAAGAAACAACGGTGAAATACATTTCGAGTTATAATATAAGCTTAAGTTTATGCATGTGTGATCCGATCCAAATTTTGTATAATTTGTACATTTTAACTTAGCACCTTTGCGGCATTGCTCTCATCTAATTTGGTTTCACTTTGGACAGTTGTCAGAGTCATGGAAATTTTGACAATTAACACTTTCCGTTTAATTTATGTTTTATTTTGTCCATGAAATGCAGCGATGTAAAAATTTAACCCCAGACACATCAAGCTCAAACAATTTTAAATCCTCGTTCCTGATTGCCATACTTTTTTGTTGCATCAAGACAGTACGATAATTTTTTTATTTTTTTAGTTAACGAATAACACAAGGGTGTCCGCTTACGGGAGGTGTCCGTTAGCAGAGGTTCGACTGTATTGTATTTTGTACTCATCACCTGTTGGCTTGATAATGTATTGGTATATATTGTAAGACTAAGCTGGATGTTCATAATTTTCTCTTTGTATAGCATCTGATGCTTCTACCACCAGTACTCGTAGTACCCGTAGCAGCCGCAGGGGCTCACGGGCTACATCTCCTACAGCTGCTCCTGCTGTGTCACCGCCATCTCAACGCCGACGTGTAGATGAGCCATCATCACCACTACCATTAGCACCCACATCACCCACTGAAGGGCCACAGGATCCAGATCGCTCACAGTTCTCGTCACCTCAAACCAGAGGAGGGATGGAGACAAGTGAAATTGATCTGAGTTCCCCGCTTAACTATGCGACACCAAGTTCTAGAGCTGCTGGAACCCCGCATGGAAGTGTGTATCCTTCCTAGATGGAAATATTTATAGCTGTGTTGAATGGTCAATACAGTGTACATGTACTTCTCTTTTAGTATATTATAAAGTTAACCACCACTTTATTTCAAAAGCAATTGGACGTTTAGCCTGCGAGCAGGCTCTCATAAGCGCGATGAGCGCGGAGCGCGATCGTGATCCTTAGTATTGCGTGACGTTCGAGCGCGGAGCGCCCGAGGGCGTGGGACGAGATTGAGAGCCTGCACGTAAGGCCAGGTTTCTCGGAATGCTCTGCGTTCGTCCACGAACGCAGCATTCTGATTGGTCCAAAATGACAGATCCAATTATTGTGACAAAAACCAGGGGCAACCAAGGCAACGGAGAAAATAGTCGGTTCAATTATTGTTTTGTTCAAGAGTGTTTTCGCAAGCTTTTGATCAATTCTCAGGGGCACCCAACGACAAAATTTTCTTGTTGGTGTCGGAACGTTGTTTTTACGTTATAATTGTGCTTTTTGTGCAGTTTAATGGCTTATTTTTAATCGCTAAGAAAAATGTTTCTTTTCGGATACGTTAGCTGAACTTTCAAACATCAGAAAATTTTAGGGATTGAACTCTTATTACCCGAATTTATGAGCTGAATTTGCCTGGTTTCCGAAAATCCTAGGCTAACATTTTTTTGTACCCAAAACGACATTTTTATCTCTCCGAAAACAAAAGGCATTAGTTTCCCCATATTACGAAAGTTTTGAGATGACATTTCCCTAACAGAATATCTGAGGCGATTATAGCGCCTTCCGAACAGATATTCCACCGAAACGATTCGTTGGGTGCCCCTGAATTCTGAACCTGCGTTTATACAGCTCAAGAGCAGTCAATTGTATTATTGAAGGGAGATATGTTTTCGCTTTAATGCCGACTGGCTACGGCAAAGCTGACCTGACCTGAACTGTTCTCGCTCGAAGAAAGGCAATCAAACACTGTTGTGTTAGATAACATTATTTGACCATTGACCCTGAAGCAAGGCATTGTTAAGAACTTTACTTTTCGCCGGTTCGTAACTTGTGCCTATTTCGCGCCGCTCGCCAAAAACCCGGAGAGCGCCGTGAACCGAAGCGAGATCTAGAGCTTGCTCGCAGGCTAGAAGATCACTGGTCATCACTCGCATTCTATGTTTAGTCTATGTTCTGCGATCGTCCATTCCACATATGTTTATTTTACCTAACTGAAAACATTACACGGACGTTTGTTTACAAAATATGACAAGCGCTTTTAACTTTTCAAGTGAACTATACTTTGGAAACCCTACTTCGCCGTAGTTTCTTGACGATTCCGGCCCGGGTTCCGGCGCTTGTAATTGGAAATGAAGCATTATTACTTTTTTGTCCTCCCGCTCAGTTTGTTTCGTGAACACTTTCCTTTTGGAAAGCATTTGATCTTGTTGATCTGATGTCCGCCGACAGAAGTTTGCATTTGGCTCTTGTTTCGCTCAGTAATACTTGCCATTTTCCACCTTCGCTATTTCACAGCTAGTTGAGTTTTTTCATCATCACAAGTTCCTGATTTTGTGACAAACGGTTTTTATACAATCACGCTCTGACAAACTCTCTCGCACATCGCCGGCCAACACATCATCACGGCTGCCGTTGTGAAACAAAGACTGCGGCACTTACAACAATCGCTCGCTGTGTTTACTGTTTTCTTTCCGCGCTACCCTACGAGCAGGCTATCTTGTACCTTCACTGCTTGCGCAAAGCCACGCCGTCTATGAAAATATCTGGTCCGAAAATAATTCCATGTGTAATGTTTGTTTACATTTGCCTCCAATTCTGTTGGTTGGTTATTTGACAAATGAAGCGTAATGAGTTGTCACCAAGTTGACACCTCGCTAGGGGCGGCATTCAAGAAACCGGGCCTCACGTGCAGGCTCTCAATCTCGTCCACGCCCTCGCGCTCCGCGCTCGAACGTCACGCAATACTAAGGATCACGATCGCGCTCCGCGCTCATCGCGCTTTATGAGAGCCTGCTCGCAGGCTATTGGACGTTTCAAATAAGTCCATCTAAGTCAAGTAGCTTTTTTATAACAGCCTAAATTGTAGCACAAAATATTATTATTTATTGCATGGGTGTAAAGTATAAAAAGTCTCAACTTTTACAAAACTGAGTAAGAGTAAGCATAACCCAGATCTAAATAGGAGTCTGTGTATATAGCAGTCTATTTGTTGTCAGAGGCCATCATACATGTATCAAATTTCCTTAACAAAAGCTTAGGACTGGTACTCCTATTCGACATCGCACTGACATTCGTAGTGATCGCCGCATGCGTCAAGTAAATCTGGGAGAGAATCAACCAGTGAGTATCAGTAAATATTATTTTACTTCTTGTTAGCTTAGTAAGGTCTTTTAACAAAATGAGTCATTTGCCAATTTGCAACAAAACCGTCTTCTTTATTACCCACACATGTCGGCTTCGACATTGCTGATCCTAGCAGTATGCAGGACGCGTGTCACATACGAACCTAGTAAATGGCCTAGCTCACCACAAATCTCTCTGTAGCTCAGTGGTTAGAGCATCCGACGGTTGTTTAGAAGGTTATGGTTTCGACCGACTCCCACCAGGACTCTGTGATTTTTTCTTTGTCCCACCGCTCATGACAAACTGAAATAACATCTTTCTCATTTTTTCTTAGCCCTCTGATACCACTGACCAACCAACTGGACCAACAAGTGATGCTGCGACAGCACCTGCCCTGGTTATCTGGGGAACTGATGTTGTTGTTAGTGAGACAAAAGAGAAGTTTCCGAAATTTGTCTCAGAATTTGTTGATGAAGAAGCTGAGGATATGGGTGAAGGGTTTGATCCCTTGTTACCAGTCTACATGCAGCGTCTTGATGAGGTAAACACTTGTTATATATTTACATTCAACTCACTAAGATCAGCATTGACAGTCCACCCGTTGTGCTATGCAAAAGCCAACATTTTTAAGGAAAGTTTGAAGCTAAACTGGAATTTTCAGAGTGGTGGGGGTTCAAACCAAAAAACCTTCCGTGGCAGGGGTATGGACATTTTCTGAAAGAACACATTTTAGCTGATGCATTCTAATTACCTTGAGGTTACTATTTTAGCGGCCTCTAAATCTAGCGATTTTTCTTTTCCAAGATGTAGAAAGTATTTAATTTAACAATTTTTTTTTGATTTTAAGAGATTTTTGGTTTCTTAGCTGAAACATCAACACAATTTTTAAATTTAGCAAGTACTTGAATCAGCGATTTATCATGACGTCGCTTAGTATAAATAGATAAATTTCTGCCAAGTTCTATGTGGATGAATATGTCATTTGCTTGTCTGGTAGAAATTCCATGGATTATCCAAAATGTTTAGCGACGTTTCTATAAGTCAGTTATGTATTTAGAGGAATTGTCCCTGGTGATCAGCTCCTCAATTCTCATGACATTATATTGATATCTTAAAGAGAAATCAGATGCTGATCACTGTTAGCTAGGACAAAAAAGTGGCAATGATAGTCTAAACCTGCATAATAATATATTTTCTGCAGATTCATGTATTAGAGACGCCTTTCTTGAACATTGACTGTGGTCATTTGAAGACGTTTGATGCTGACTTGTACAGACAACTTATTTGTTATCCACAAGAAGTTATTCCCACCTTTGATATGGCTGTCAATGAGGTGTTCTTTGAAAAATATCCTGATGCTCAACTACAACATCAAATACAGGTACAAAAAAAATTCAAATAGTAGCAAATCTTAATAAGCACATGTTCTCATTACAGTGGGAAGTGTGGCAGTCTAATGGTATTTTAATATATAGCACATTTTCTATATGGAATATACAGTTGATTCCCGATAACTCGAACCTTTTTGATTCCCCTTCAGGTCATTTTCTTACTAATTTTACCCTCAATAACTTGAACTCCCGATAACTTGAACCTTTTTCCATTCCCCCTTGAAGGTTCAAGTTATCGGGATTCAACTGTATTCAAATTAGTCCAGTTCTGGCCCCTCTCTGTCACGCAACGCTACGCTCCCCCAGAGGGTCCAGGGACAATTGTCTGCGCATGCTCACGATAAACCAATCACAGCGCATTCTTAGCTCACATGTGACTTTTAAACTCGACAAACCGAGTCGAGAAAGAGAAAATATATTTGGTCGCCATCTGTGCCTTCAGTGGAGATTTTAAAACTAAAATACTCCGCTCTTCCTTCGATTTTAACACCTCGCAAATTATCACAGGCATGAAGGGAATGTGTAGGAGAAGTGTTATCTTGATCAGTCGGTATATTATCGTTCACGTATTATTAATCGCTTATATGTTAGCACGTTTATAATTGCATGTTTATAATAAATGTTCTCGCGTGATTAATTGTAGCTTAGTTGTTTCGTCGGATATGATGTTTCAATTACTTAGTCACGAATGCTGTTATTTTAGTGTGTGAGTTCTCTTGTAACAAAAGCAAGCACGATTCAGTGTAGCTCTCCCACCGAGCGAAATAAACCTTATAGATTGTAGTTGGAGTAGTTTTGTCCGTTAATGGTACCTGCTACATCTTTACACAAGAAGAAACAGCCGAACTTACAGCATCTACAAATACAGGATCGTATTCAGGAAACATTTCTCTATACTTTTCATTGACCGAAGCGCTCGAAGAGATCGAAACATCCGTCATCTTGTCAGTATAAAAATACATGCGCAGTAGCGATTAGCTAAGAAGCTGACTAACCGTTGAGCATGCGCAGACAATTGTCCCTGGACCCTCTGGGTGAGCGTAGCGTTGCGTGACAGAGAGGGGCCAGAACTGGACTATATTCAAATGCGCTTTACAACTCAACTCAGGGGTGAGATCCGACGTCAGCATGTAAAGGCGCCTATGGCAGCCGCTATCAGTCCATTCATGATCTCACCCCACCCACCCATGAATACATGTGAACAGGCCAGACCACAACACCGGGACTACGTCCCCTACTCTTTTTCGAACAGTGATGTGGGTTCTTTAATGTCCCCTACTAATTTGGTACAAGGAGATGTAGGAGACAAAGCCAACGGCTTAACGTCACCGCCCTGGTTTGTACATTTGACTCTGGATTGAGAGTCCAAGCCCTGACTAGGATCATTGTGTTGTGTTCTTTGGGCAAGACAAAGTACTTCTCTCCACCCAGGAGTATGAATGGGTACCACAGGGATCCATATTCGCAGTCGTCTGGTCGTCCGTGACGACCAAAACATCGTACGGACGACCAAAATAACTTGAATACTCGTCCTTTGGACGAGTAAAATCTGAGTCCGTAATTTGCATATGAGTAACCTGCCTTCTATTGATTCCTCGTCCAACTGGAACTTTCAGAAACAGAGACATATTTGCAGCTTTCTTTCGCGATCGAATCATAATTTTTGGGCGCCATGTTTGATAATGCGGTATTTTCATGAGTCGCATGATCGCAGGCTCAATTTTCATGTTGTCAACCGCTGTTATTTCTCTGATGTACTGCAGCATTCAAACGCGAAAAAGTGAAAGTGAAGCTGGCGAAAAACAAGCGAAATATGAAAAGGAGGAACGGCAGCGTGCATTCCTACCTTCGTGGCAGAAAAACAGGCCCTGGCTGAAATTTGTGCCGCCCTGCATTGCTATCATCGTCTGCCACATCGCAAACTGCTTCGGCTGGAGGCAATATGTTTTGCAAAATTTGCCGGTCAACGTCCCAGTTAGACAGATCACTGGCCCAGAAAAAAATGTTTTTGTAGATGCTGGCTGCACTGTGACATCGCTTCGCCTGGAGTCCATGAAGATCCACAAAGCGTCTTTCAAATCACTTAATAACGGTCGTGGCCGCCAAACGTCGTTGTTAACCTACATGTACATTGTAGCGCGATGCATTATACGATGTTAATAAAAAACGCAAACGTTTTTAACATGTAGCCATTCTGTCGCCTTTTTTTTACAATAATTCTCTACTTTTGAAAGGGCAACCAAAATTTTGCCAGGGCAAGTATGTTTTTTGGAATACTTGCCCGGCTGACGACTTTTAGAAAAAACGAATATGGATCCCTGGTACCAGCGAGTTGTCCGGGGCAACCTGACAAAAATGCTGGAGGGTAACCTGTGGTGGACTAGCATCCTATCCTGTAGCAGCAATGATTCTACCTGCTTCATGCTGCAGACACCGGGGTTATGCACCGGCAATGATGAGCGACCTGATGGTTCTCCTGTTCCATTGGAACAGACATGTATTTTCATTGTCAAGTTTTTAATACTCTTTGACAATGTATATTTTGTCATACATGTATGTGAAGAAGATTCTCTTTAATCACAAAACATACAGAATAATGTTCAGAATGTTGATATTGTAGTGGATTTTGTTATAGGTCAGAACCTTTAATGTTGACAAAACCAAGAATATGAGATCTCTGAACCCTGAAGGTGAGAATATAATAATAATTATTATTCCATACGTGATATCAATATTCAAATCATCTCAACAGATTAACTATTGTTAACAACATGCAACTTAGTCCAATTTATAGCTGGTTGATTTGGTTGTTCTGCATTTTCACAAATTTTCCTTCATATGTATTGACACTTTTTTTATTTATTTTTAATTTTTTAATTTTTTAATTTACAAGATATTGACACCCTGATTACAATCAGTGGCATGGTAATCAGGACATCCCAAGTCATACCAGAGATGAGGGAAGGTAATAACCCAAGTTTTACACTTAATATGTCACAATATAATTCACTTTAATAATTAATGATCACTCCTTATCCTTTCTAGGGGTGGCAAATGGTAAAATTTGAGGCTTTGCGAGACGGCGAGAACTAGCGTTTTTCTCTGCGAGCCTGGAGTTTTTGAATTTTTAGATTGCGAGACCAAGATCGAGCCTCCAAAACAGCTTTCCGAAAATATTGAGACTGCAAGGACGTTCAGAACCACTCAAAAAACGAGACTGCAAGACTCGTGAAATTCTACTAAAATTTTGCAAGACCCGTATTTTTTAAAGACCGTTTGCCACCCCTCTTTTTCTTCCATCCTAGCTTGCATATTTCCAACAATATTATTTTTATGTATAATTTTTTCATCTATCATGTTTGCTGGATTAGAACTAAAAGTATTTGGTTTGTGTAGTAAAATATAATTCAAGTGGAATTACTTGTTGTAAGACCTTAGTGGACCCCTCGCATTAGAGCGGTTTTTCATTTGAGTGTCGTAAAACCAAAACCAAAACCAACACCATGATTGGTTTTGGTTTTAGCATCTGATTGGTTGAGTAGGTGGCGCGAGTTTTTTAAACCAATCACAGAACGTAGTAAAGCAAAACCAATTTCGGATTACTTTCGATACTCAATTGAAAATCGCTCTAGCTACCACCAATTGGCGTGATATGGCTAGACAACTATTGGAGGTTCACTGAATTATTTAGTTACATCAGGTTGAATTCCTCTGTTCATTTGACCCATCAAAATTAATGAGAATGAGAGTCAACATGAGTTCATGAGAGTACAAACTCTCATGCGTTCTCATCCACTCTTGTGTGGTCTTGTAAAATTTGAACCTGCTCAAATTTCCATCAGAGTTAATGATTATTGTTTAACAGGCAGATAATGTAAACTCTCAAGTAATCTCAGCTTGTTTGACGACACTGATTATAGTTGACAAGAGCTGAAGACAATAAAATTATTATTATCGCCCAACTAACATTCCTCTATTGTCATTTAATCCAGTTTGCTTTCTATTCTTCAGCATTTTTCCAGTGTTATGTCTGCCATGCTTCAGTGACAGTGGAGATAGATCGCGGTCGTATTTCTGAACCTGCCCTGTGCCGTAACTGCAACACAAACCACAGCATGGTGTTGATTCATAACAGATCACAGTACACTGACAAACAAATCACAAAGCTGCAGGAGTCTCCAGGTGAATTTCATTTCCTTTTGCTGTCATAATGTTTGGTTCCAGAAAATATCCATACCCCCCCCAAATTTGGGATGATAGATGTGGCCAAACTGACGATAAGTGTCGCGCATGTCTTCAGATTCTTCGGGGTTCAGTATTTCGTATAGCACATGAGTCAGGATCGGTTTCAACTGGTCTCAGACTAGAGCTCAACTCACAACTCTTGGCTCTAAGATCACAACTCAACTCTGAACTAACTTTATTATTTGAATTGCTCGCCTTATATACATGATGGTAGCTAAATAATACGTGGTTATTGTACAAGAGGATATGCGTATTTCCCTTCTAGTAAATACTAACTCACAACATTTGCCTACATTATCAGCGTGCGTAATTACTGCAGAACTAGGTGTTTAGCATGGCATAATCCTACACAAAGATAAACACTAATTCTTCTACGCTTTTCTAAGCGGAAAGCACAAACTAATTGTAAACACGTACACAGCATACTTATGGTGCTTGTGCAACAAAGGTCATATTTTGCGGTTTCTAATCTGTAACTAATCACTTAACATGTCACGTTTTGTTGTGCTTCGCTGCAGTTTGAACCCCCACCCCACCCACCCCCTGGAATTTCCAGTTTAGCTTCGTACTTTTAAAACGTTTTGGCTTTTGAGACCCCCCTCCCTCTCAGAATGTCCATTGACCTTCCTTGGGGTGCTCTCTCTCTCTCTCTCTGTTCTGTTTCCTCTTTAGCTCCCAATGGAGCATAAGGCATCAACAAAATGTTTGCCAGTCAGCCTGGTCTTGGGCAAGCCAGTTGATCTAGTACCAGGTCTTCCTATCTGTTTTAATTTGTCCTCCATTGCCCTTCTCCATGTACCTATTGGTATGGGGTGGGTATGGATATTTTTCTGGCATCCGGACAATAAATTATTGTACATGTAGTTTATTACTTACTGTATTGCCCTCAATCTCCCAGAAAATCTGGAAGGTAACTACTTGATTATCCTCCTACCTTGCCAAATGATGCTGATATAACTTGCTAATCACAGACTAATTTCTATGCAACTACTTTACTTTCTCAGACGATATGCCTCCAGGACAGACTCCGCACACCATCATGTTGTTCTCCCACAATGACTTGGTAGATGCAGTGGCAACCTGGAGACAGGTAACTAACCATACAAGTCAACATAGTCCTCAAATTCATTAGAGTCTCTACTAACTACTCACATAAAGGCAACACATTTTACTACGTTGTCTTTTGTGTATTAAAGTGAGGCTTTTTCTTGCTTAAAAAAGGGAGTGAATGTGGACCTTTTCTTTCTTGAATAAGGGGCGGGGGAGAGGAAGGGCTCAGGACCCTCCCCCTAGATCCGCCACAGATCCTCTGAATCATAAATGGTAGTGGTTTTTTTTTTTCTGGTTTGACAAAAAAAACATTTTCATTTTATCAGTCAATAATGGGGTACCTTTTTATGGCCCATATTTGTATGCTTAACCGCCTGTTTTCCTTCTTGTTAGGGTTACAGTGACAGGAATTTATAGAGCCACACCCATGCGTGTAAATCCACGTCAAGAAACGTCAAGGCTGTTTACAAGACGTACATTGATGTTATCCATTTCCAGAAAACAGACAAGAAAAGGCTTTATTCCAAAGATCCTGATGGGTAAGAACTTGCTGCATCATTTTTAAATTGAATCATTAAAAATATAGTATTGTATGAAAAGTTAATAACAGTATTTCCATTTTAGATTCTATATGGACATATGGCCTTGTGTTTTGCATCTCCCCAATGGTCCCTCTCCCTTCACCACCGTTTTCATTGCTACGCGACCTTCGAAGTCAAACGAAGTTGGCAATACACTTCCGTCAATCTTGCGTAACGAGATGACTAGACATGTCTGGACGTTATTAATGCAAATTTGTGTCGTGTAACGCAATCGTAGTCAGTGCTGTTTTCGGACCTTTCTCTGTTTGTAGACGACGACAACGGATCCAGAAAAGTTCTTTCCTTTGCCAATGGCGGTAGCGAAGTGTAAAAGTAGAAAGCCGTGGCCTTTCAGTACATTACAATCGGCGTGCATGATTTTGTCGCACGGTAGGAGAAAGCCACATAAGGTACGCATGATTGACGGAAGTCTATTGCCAGTGAATTTGATTTCGAAAGTCGCGTAGCAGTGAAAACGGTGGTAATTTTGCTTTACAGCTAGCTGAGTCTGTCTAGTTATTAACATGGTAGATTCATTTTAGATTGACAGATATGCTTGCTCTCCAATTATATTTTAGTGTTGTGACATTTACTCAGGAAAGAGTTGAGCAACTACAGCATTTTGTTGTCGCAAACAAAACCTGATATTTATGAAAGACTTGCTAAAGCACTGGGTGAGTAAACATGAAATTTAGATTTAAAAAAAAAATTTCTGTTTGCTTTGGTTGTGTATTTATTGAGCACAGTAATACTCGCATAACAATGATAGACAGACAGACAGACAGACAGACAGACTTTTATTTAACTGTGGACAATACACTTCGCTATAGGTAAAAACACAAGCTAATTTACGGGTAATGCCACGATTTACTCTAGCCAATCAATGATACCCTAGCCAATCAGAGAGAGGTGTTTTTCTGATCAACCACTCAACAGCTTTCCCTGAAGATCCGACAGAAATCCTAGAGGAAGAAGTCTTTCTATAAAACCTTATATTCCTCCAAAAAAGTTAACCCAGATGATCCTGGTTTTGATATATTTTTTAATAATAATCTCATAACACCGTTAGATGAAGATCAATCAAAGAAGTGTGAAGGTAAATTAACAGAAGAGGAATGCAATCAAGCCTTAAATCACATGCAAAGCGGTAAAACACCGGTTCTGATGGATTTACTAGCGAATTCTATAAATGTTTTTGGGCAGATATCAAAACCGAAGTCTTAGCAAGCATTAATTATGGTTTTGATAAGGGTAAACTGTCGATATGTCAAAGACGAGGTATAATCTCACTACTTCCGAAAAAGATAAACCGACTAATTTGCTTAATAATCTGAGGCCAATATCGCTTTTTAAACACTGATTACAAATTGGCCACAAAGGCAATCGCAAGGAGATTAGAGAATATCTTACCCTTTATTATAAACCCCGATCAAACTGGATATATCAAAGGAAGATACATCGGCGAAAATGTCAGGCTCATCAGCGACATGATTAAATACACCACTGATAAAAATCTTCCCGGCATTGCCATTTTTCTTGATTTTGAGAAAGCATTCGACTCAATTGAATGGAATTTTCTCTACAAAGTTACTTGACAAGTTCAACTTCGGCTGTGAACTTAAAAACTGGATACAAATTCTATACAATGAATATTTCAAAGCTGTGTAATAAACAATGGCTACGCGTCAGAATTCTTCAACTTACAACGAGGTGTAAGACAGGGATGCCCTTTATCAGGTATGCTCTTTGTGTTAGGCATTGAAATATTAGCTCGTGCAATTAAGCAAAACACAAATATTTGAGGGTATTAAAATTGGAACTCATGAAATTAAAATCACTCAATATGCAGATGACACAACTTTATTTCTGAAAATCTAAACTCTCTCAAAGAACTCTTGCACATCTTAGAAAGATTTGAAAGATGTTCGGGCCCTGAAAATAAATCCCACAAAGTCGGAAGCCATGTGGCTTGGGAAATGGAAAAACAGAGAAGACACCCCCTTTAATTTTAGATGGCAAAAAGATTCTGTTTATGCTTTGGGGATACATTTTTCTAATGACGATGAAACATGCGAGAAACTTAATTTCTTTAGTAAGCTAAATGTCTTGGAAAATACTCTAAATAGCTGGAAAAGAAGAAAGTTAACATTGCTAGGTAGAATAAATATCGTCAAAACGTTAGGTCTTTCAAAGCTTATATACAACGCCTCTGTTCTCCCTGTACCAAAAGCTTTTTGTGAGTTGGTAAACAAGATTACTTTTGGCTTTATATGGGATAACAAAACGCCGAAAATAAAAAAAGTACAATTATTGGTGACAAAGGAAACGGGGGGCTAAATATGATCGACTTCACACTAATGAAACAAAGCTTTGAAATGCATCTGGGTAAAACGTTTTAATTTAAAGAGTAATGCAGCATGGAGAATCATTCCTGATGAGGCCACCTATCAAATGGGATGTTTTAATTTTCTTTATCTTGCAAATTTAATGCTAAAGAAAATAAGATAAACAATCTGCCTCCATTTTATGAAAGAGTATTACAATATTGGTATGATCTAAGAGAAATGATCAATGCTTCGGAAGTAATGCAAAGAAAACCATAATTTGGAATAACCGTGACATTAAAGTAGATAATAAGACCATTTTCTGGCGTACTTGGTTCGATAAAAACATTACCTTTATAGACAACCTCCTCGATATAAACTCTGATTTTTTATCATATGATGTTTTTAGCTTTAAATATCAAATTCAAATCAATTTCTTAGCTTATTGTGGTTTAGTTAAAGCTATTCCGCCGGAAGTTAAGAAAGCGATTAAAGCACAAGAAAACCAGCAAAATCAACCGGCACAGCAAGTACTAGAAACCAAACAACTTAACAACCAAAATAATACATCAGCGATTAGTTAAACAATCTTTCTCGGAGCCCACTTCAAAACAGCGTCTCGTAGACTATGGGATCGCACCAGAGCGAATAACCGATTATTATAAATTAGCTTTCTCCATTACAAGAGAGATCAAATTAGTTATGTTTCAATTCAAAATTTTACACAATATAGTTTTTACAAAAAGCAAATTGTTCAAAAGCAAAGCTAACAAATGATAGCAGTTGTTACTTATGTAAATCTGATAAACAAGATCTTACACACATGTTGTATTCCTGTCCTTTTGTGACTCAATTCTGGGATTTGTTTGACAATTGGTACAGACACTGCACAGCTTCGACAATTGACCGCTCGATTGTCAAAGTTGTGTATGGAATTCTTGAACCAAACAATTTAAGTAGACTCACTAATCATTTGTTACTGATTGCTAAATATTATATCTACTGCTGTAGCATTAAGGAAGAGCCTTTATCTTTGCAAACGTTCCAAGCCTTAGTTGTTAATAAGTGTGAAATAGAAAAAACAAGTTGCAACTCGTTCAAACTCCCTGAAGACGTTCTATAACAAATGGAAGCCCGTGATAGATGCAAACATTTTCTAAGTAATGATGCTAGTGCTAAACATAAACGCTCTTCTTGGAATCTTGTACTTGCTATCTCCTGTTGTAGTAACTATAATGTGGCATTGTAATGTAAGTTAAGTGTTGTAAGTAACATGTTGTATTCTCAGTGATGTAATGTAAGCAAATTTATGTAAGTAGCTAAAAAAATTAAATAAAGAAGCAAATTTATTAAAAAAAAAAAAAAAAAAAAAAAAAAAAATCAACAGCTTTCCTGCTTTTGTCACCTGACTGAACACATTTTTGCTTCATGTATGTGTTATTCTGATTGGTTTAGTGCAGTGTTTGATTTAGTGCCCTCCTTTCAATAATATCCTTTCCAACAAGTGCACCGATTTTGCCGCCCATGGCATGTTCTTTCATACGCCTCAAGAACATCTGGCTACCTGGCTACCTATTAATTTGTTTTTGTTTCTTGTAGCCCCTAGCATTTATGAAAATGAAGATATCAAAAAAGGAATTCTTTGTCAACTGTTTGGAGGAGCAAACAAGGATTTTTCAGACACTGGAAGAGGAAACTTTAGGTTTGTATAGTCTGTCTTGATGATACTTTGATAAGGAAATTGGTACAGTTGAATCCCGATAACTCAAACCTTCAGGGGAATCGAAAAAGGTTCGAGTTAGCGGGAGGTTCGAGTTGTCGAGGGTTCGAGATATCGGGATTCAACTGTATTTATATTTCTTGTTCATTCCTCTATCCCTCCTCCTCTTTCCTTACTTCTTTCCGTTCCTTTATTTCTTCTTTCTTTTTTTGCTTCCTTTCTTCCTTACTTGTTTGAGGGAAGCAAATTTTCTATAGTCATAGACCATTCCCAACATCCTTATGCGTTGCATGGCGCAACAAGGATCAATGATGATGATTCCTGACATCTGTTTATTTAATTATTTCATTTTAGATCGGAGGTCAACATTCTTCTTTGTGGTGATCCTGGAACAAGCAAGTCTCAGTTATTACAGGTATCTCTATAAAGCTTCATTATCCAACTTCACACAGTAACACAAAAAGTACAAATAATGCACAACAGGTGTACAAGTAAGTTATTCAAATTTTCTCAGCCCTGAGCGTGTGCTAAACATAATGGTTGGGTGGGGTAAAGAGTGGGGGTGGGGTAAGGAGAGGGTTGTCATTTGGTTGGGTGGGGTAAGGAGAGGGTTGTCATTTGGTTGGGTGGGGTAAGGAGAGGGTTGTCATTTGGTTGGGTGGGGTAAGGAGAGGGTTGTCATTTGGTTGGGTGGGGTAAGGAGAGGGTTGTTATTTGGTTGGGTGGGGTAAGGAGAGGGTTGTCATTTGGTTGGGTGGGGTAAGAAGAGGTTGTCATTTGGTTGGGTGGGGTAAGGAGAGGGTTGTCATTTGGTTGGGTGGGGTAAGGAGAGGGTTGTCATTTGGTTGGGTGGGGTAAGGAGAGGGTTGTCATTTGGTTGGGTGGGGTAAGGAGAGGGTTATTTGGTTGGGTGGGGTAAGGAGAGGGTTGTCATTTGGTTGGGTGGGGTAAGGAGAGGGTTGTCATTTGGTTGGGTGGGGTAAGGAGAGGGTTGTCATTTGGTTGGGTGGGGTAAGGAGAGGGTTGTTATTTGGTTGGGTGGGGTATGGAGAGGATTGTCATTTGGTTGGGTGGGGTAAGGAGAGGGTTGTCATTTGGTTGGGTGGGGTAAGGAGAGGGTTGTCATTTGGTTGGGTGGGGTAAGGAGAGGGTTGTCATTTGGTTGGGTGGGGTAAGGAGAGGGTTGTCATTTGGTTGGGTGGGGTAAGGAGAGGGTTGTCATTTGGTTGGGTGGGGTAAGGAGAGGGTTGTCATTTGGTTGGGTGGGGTAAGGAGAGGGTTGTCATTTGGTTGGGTGGGGTAAGGAGAGGGTTGTCATTTGGTTGGGTGGGGTAAGGAGAGGGTTGTCATTTGGTTGGGTGGGGTAAGGAGAGGGTTGTCATTTGGTTGGGTGGGGTAAGGAGAGGGTTGTCATTTGGTTGGGTGGGGTAAGGAGAGGGTTGTCATTTGGTTGGGTGGGGTAAGGAGAGGGTTGTCATTTGGTTGGGTGGGGTATGGAGAGGATTGTCATTTGGTTGGGTGGGGTATGGAGAGGGTTGTCATTTGGTTGGGTGGGGTAAGGAGAGGGTTGTCATTTGGTTGGGTGGGGTAAGGAGAGGATTGTCATTTGGTTGGGTGGGGTAAGGAGAGGGTTGTCATTTGGTTGGGTGGGGTAAGGAGAGGGTTGTCATTTGGTTGGGTGGGGTAAGGAGAGGGTTGTCATTTGTTGGGTGGGGTAAGGAGAGGGTTGTCATTTGGTTGGGTGGGATAAGGAGAGGGTTGTCATTTGGTAGGGTGGGGTAAGGAGAGGGTTGTCATTTGGTTGGGTGGGGTAAGGAGAGGGTTGTCATTTGGTTGGGTGGGGTAAGGAGAGGGTTGTCATTTGGTTGGGTGGGGTAAGGAGAGGGTTGTCATTTGGTTGGGTGGGGTAAGGAGAGGGTTGTCATTTGGTTGGGTGGGGTAAGGAGAGGGTTGTCATTTGGTTGGGTGGGGTAAGGAGAGGGTTGTCATTTGGTAGGGTGGGGTAAGGAGAGGGTTGTCATTTGGTTGGGTGGGGTAAGGAGAGGGTTGTTATTTGGTTGGGTGGGGTAAGGAGAGGGTTGTCATTTGGTTGGGTGGGGTAAGGAGAGGGTTGTCATTTGGTTGGGTGGGGTAAGGAGAGGGTTGTCATTTGGTTGGGTGGGGTAAGGAGAGGTTGTCATTTGGTAGGGTGGGGTAAGGAGAGGGTTGTCATTTGGTTGGGTGGGGTAAGGAGAGGGTTGTTATTTGGTAGGGTGGGGTAAGGAGAGGGTTGTCATTTGGTTGGGTGGGGTAAGGAGAGGGTTGTCATTTGGTTGGGTGGGGTAAGGAGAGGGTTGTCATTTGGTTGGGTGGGGTAAGGAGAGGGTTGTTCATTTGGTAGGGTGGGGTAAGGAGAGGGTTGTCATTTGGTTGGGTGGGGTAAGGAGAGTTTTAAAAGGAGCTACGTCATGGATGGCGCATCTTGAAAAAATTAGCCAATTGTTTCAAGTTCGTTGTTTGTAATCCGTCTTTATCTTCTCCATCCTCAACCATCCTTGTTCCTCTTTGGTTTATTATTGACTTAAATGACTTAAAGTATTGTGACATAACTGCTTTAAAAAAGGGACAAGTAGTGGAACCAACCTTTTTCTTTTTGCCTTTTTAGTATGTTCATAACCTTGTTCCTCGTGGTCAGTACACATCAGGCAAGGGTTCATCTGCTGTGGGTTTGACTGCTTATGTCACTAGAGACCCTGAGACAAGACAGCTGGTGTTACAGACGTAAGTGCTTCATGTCAAGTCCAGATTGTGGAATAAGAATACTCTTCCCAAGAATCAGTTGATACTTGTTCCTTTTGAAGAATCTTTTGATTTCTGACATTGTTGCACATACTGTTCCTTATCAACAGGGGTGCTCTTGTGTTGAGTGACAATGGTATCTGCTGTATTGACGAGTTTGACAAGATGAATGACAGCACCAGAGCGGTCCTTCATGAAGTTATGGTGAGTGTATAATGATATATTAGTTCATGATACTTTCTAAAAAATATATTGATCCTGTAAGGAATTACAAGACATGAAAGTGTCTGTCAAAAAGCTTGTAAATGGAAGTTGAGGCTGTAGGGAATGAACAAAAGAAGATGTACATTTTGCTTACTTTTTTTCACCAGTGGAGCAATCATTTGAAACTAGCTTCCTTTTTCAGTTAATCATGCTCCTCCTAAACCCTCCATACCTAAGTCCTAAAGCTATGTTTATACTTGGTGCCTAAGCACGGTGCCCGAGTATGATTCTTGCCGGGCACTAATGTGAACACACCTTTTTCTCAAGTACCTTCGCCAGAATTCAGGCACGACCTTCTACACGGGCAACATGGCAACATCTTGGGTACCCAGTGTCTGAACACAGCACCATTTTGTGCCGGCGCCCCTGAGGCACTAGTGTTCGGGCACCAAGTGTGAACACAGCCTAAATATGCTCACATGTTGTTCATCCTTCCAAGTTATGCTTCTGTGTTTTTGCCCTCCCGTCCCATCCCAAATTAAATGTAGGATTTACAAGCCATTGATTTAATTATTGAATTTTGTTTTTCCCAGGAACAACAAACTTTGTCTATCGCCAAGGCTGGCATCATTTGTCAGTTGAATGCGAGGACATCGATCCTGGCTGCTGCTAATCCAGTGAAATCACAGTGGGATCCAAAAATGACAACAGTGGAAAACATCCAGCTACCTCACACCCTACTCTCTAGGTAAAACTTCATGGGGATGTATAAGCATCATCATCATTCCTCTTCGTTCCATCAGGAACAGAGGGCCGTCACTATTTCCTTCCATGGATCTCGATCCAGGGTGATCTGCTTTCTATTGCCTCCTCCCAGGACATGCGAATGGTTTTGAGCTCTGCATCTAGGGTTCTCCGCCATGTTGTAACTGGGCGCCCTCTCTTGCGTTTTTCTTGGGGGTTCCAATCAAGGGCTTGGCACATGATATTGGGCCAGTCCCGGTGCAGGGTATGTTCAAACCACCTCTATTTATGCTCCTTTATGGTGTCAAAAATGGGTTTCTGCTGCATTCTACCCAAAGTTCCGGGTTTGATATTCGGACTAGCCATCGTAGTGTACGAGTGTAGAATATAAGGTGTAAAATAAAAAGAGGTTATTCAGTGGAAAGTTGTGTAATACGGTTGGGTATTTTTATGAGTCAGTTTTTATTTTTTCGAGCCTTTAGGGGACTAAGACCCGTTTAATACAGTCTCATGTTTGCTCTCGTCTTTGTGCGTATTCGCACTCTAAAATGCCATGTCGTATAATAAACCAGAGTATCAGTAGCTTGTGATCATTCGGAAGGGAAGATAGTGCTGAAAAGGACTGTTGTTGGTGACTGACGCTTTGACAACCTTAGCGATACTCACTTGACTCTTGTGTTTATTTTGGTCGTAGGTTTGATCTGATCTTTCTGATGCTTGATCCTCAAGATGAGTTGTATGATCGCCGTCTGGCAACCCATTTAGTGTCATTATATCATCAAACACAGGAGGAAGAGGAGGAGGAGTATCTCGTAAGCTCCATAAAAATTAACATTGATGTGTGATTAGCCCTAACATTGATTAGCATCTAATGTATCCTCAAGATTCACCTCCAGGAGATACCATAAAATTCCAATAATAAGCCCTGCCTTCTTTTTGTTTAACCTTTTTCACTCCCGAGAGTGCCAAAGCTCAAAATTGAAAACATTTTGCAAGATATGGAAAAACAAACAGTACCACATGAGAGTACTGCTCATAAGCTTTCATTTGAATGGTCACACCCTTGGGTTTTATCCACAAACTTAAACGTTAGAAGCACAATAATTGACTTGATACTTGCTGGGAGTGAAAGGGTTAAAAGGCTTTTTTTGGTGTGCTTTTTGTTTTGGAGGGGAGAAGGCTTGTCATCGTAAGGAATTTTGCGTTTCAAAAATGTTTTGGCTCATATTTGGAAGATATTTTTTGTCTTAAAAATTATAGGTGCATATAAGAATACCACACAGTAAAACCCTCTAAACACGATATGAAACACAAAATAAGTAATGAACATCACTAAGTCTCTGAGCTTACTGTAGTGACGTAAAATACAAAACAAGTTAGTTTTAATTAGTACTTTTCAAACCTTTGTAAACATGTATATATTCTTAACTATCATTATTTGTAAATTGGCCTGAAAAGCCCTATGGGGAGTGTCCAATAAAATGTATGTATGTATGTAACAAGCTCTGTAAACATCTTTCTTTAACAGTGAAATATAAATATGTGACCTTACACTGGAAAATATATGTTGTGGTTCAATTTTTTGGGGGTTTAAATTTTTTTAAACCAGTTTGATTTTTATTTACCTTTGTCTAATATTTATTACCATAATCTGAGACAAAGGAAAATCAAAATCAAACTGGTTAAAAAAAATTTAAACCAAAAATAAATTTAAAACACAACATATACAACAACGCTTATCCGTTAAATGGATTCAGGTGGGATTATTGGAAGGATTTTTGCATCTAAGAATTTGGGGAGGGGCCGGAGGGGCTTATTTTTAGGTATTGCCTTGTATGATCATCTTCTCATCAATAACAATATAGAAATGTGTAGCAATCTCTAATAACTAGATGACTTATTATTATGTGTTTGCTTTGGTTGTGTGTTGTTAGGACATGAGTATACTAAAGGACTACATTGCTTACGCTCGCTCTTATGTGAACCCTAAACTCAGCGAGGAGGCAGCTCAGTATCTCATCCAGGCTTATGTGGGTAAGAAAATTCAGTCTATTGTCTGTCTTCCAAGCACATCGTACACACAGTTTTTGATTGATTGTCAAAAGTAATAAATTATGTAATTATTTTCTGCTGAGCTGTATAATTAATCAATTTATCAAACGTCACGCAATGTACTCTGACCAATCAGAGCAAACTATTTTGTTTGTTCAACTAATCAGGAGCAAACTAAAACCAATCTCGACCTGCCTACGCATATCCTGGTCAAAGGTCTTCAGATAATTCACCTTTTTGCTGACAAACCCCCAATACAGTGTTGACTTTTTTCCATCCAACCTAGCCAATATTTCAACATTGTTTATTTGGAGGGGGGAGTTGTTTGGAAAATCAGGGGCAGATCCAGGATTTTTTGTTAGGGGGGTCCCAGGGTTTTCCCGAAAATGTGAAGTAGATTGAAGGAGAATTTTTTGAACTAGATGACAGTAGTAAAGGCATGGAGGGGGGTGTTTGGGGGCCTCCCCCAGAAAAAAAATGAGATCTCAGGCTCAGAAAAGTGCATTTTGGTGGATCCTGGAGATGTTTTGGCTATGGATAATGGAGAAAACAAAAACCCTAAGGTCTGATAGAGGGGTCCAGACTCCCCCGACCCTCCCCCTGGATCCGCCACTGAAAATTGAATAATGACTTCTCACTTTTATTATTATTATTGTAGTTGGAGTATTTCAATTTAAGTTGCTCTTTCATTCCCATGAAAAGACACAAGTCTAAAGGCTGTTTATTTGTTTGTTGACAGAGATGCGTCAGGTCGGTAGTAGCCGTGGTGCAATCACTGCTTATCCTCGCCAGCTTGAGGCACTGATTCGTCTGGCTGAAGCACATGCAAGGATGAGGCTCTCCGCGAAAGTTGAAAATGTTGATGTGGAGGAAGCCAGAAGGTATGTTGACATCTAAGTGAAGATTGTTCAAAATTAATATCTTAGTTGGAGACTTTCTTCTGGTGTTACTGTGCGAATCAGAAAAGCGTGAACACTTTGAAACCACGCTTGGATTTTCCTGCCAAAACTTGGTCTTTTTTTGCCTGTATTTATTTTATTTCTATTTTCGCAAAGCTTTTCTGCAAAAACAAAGTGTAAATTTGAATTCTCAGACTATTCTACTTGCGGTTTGATCATGTCAAAGTTAAATCATAGTGTTCATGCTTTTTTGATTCGCACAGTAAAAGTCTCTCCTTAATACTGGTTGGAACGTGATCCGTCTCCCAAGGACAGTTTCTGGAATAACCTGTGACACAGATTCCAAAGTATTTTAGACGCAAAATGTTTGGACGCATGACGCCCAACCATTTTTGAAGTGCATGATTTCTTCCAATAATAAGCCTTTTTGCCTCAGGGTTATGTGGTTGATGTATGTTTATAGTTTGAGTATGCACTATTCTAGCCAGGTATTGAAGTAAAACAATGTTTTCTTGGTAAAGACCTAAGTGACTAAAGACTTTTTATATTTTTCTACCCACAGACTGCACCGTGAAGCTTTGAAACAGTCAGCCACAGACCCCAAAACTGGGCTGATTGACATCAACATCCTGACAACTGGTTTGAGTGTGTCTGACAGAAAACGCCGCATTGAGATCGCCAAGTCTCTGAAAGAACTGTTACAGAGCAAAGGCAAAGCTCCTAGCGTCAAGTATCAACAGACTTATGAGGAGCTTAAAGAGGCTTCTGATCTGGTAAGTGAAGAGCTAACCACTGAGTTTAATTTGCTATCAGTTTATCAATCTCGCTATCTCGAACTCGGTTATCTCGAACACCCCGCTATCTCAAACTCCTCGCTATCTCAAACTGTTTTTCGTCTCCCTTCAGAGTTCGAGATAGCATTACTTGAGGCTTTCTCCACTGGAACGCAAGTTCTAAAGCAATTGGCGAGGATTGTAGATTGAGCTTACATGTACTTGCAAACAATGTAGAGAAGCAATTTCGAATTTCACATAAACCTAAATTTCAACGTTTTAGATAGTTGCAGGGGATGGTAATGGGCTCTTGATAGTTGGTAATGTTATGCAGGTAGCTAACTTCTATGGACTGCCGTTGTATCCACATCTTTCTTCCCTCATAAGAAAATATAAGACTCACGCAAATGTTTTTTTTTTAATTTTCTAATTCCTTTCTTTTCATTTAAGCCAATCTCCCGAGAGCAGTTTGAAGATGCACTGAAGATCTTACGGGATGAAGATTTCTTGATTGTCACTGGAAGAACATCCATTCGTCTGATGTAATGACGACACTTAACAACATTTGTTCCTGGAAAGAGACAAACACTTTCTTTCACTCTCGGACAAGAATAAGTCTGTACATGTGTATATTTAATGCGTTTTCAAGTTCCTTCTCGTGTTGTAAGCAAAACTCACGTCGACGTCGTATTTCAGGCAATAAAGCTGCTTCTGTCAGAATGTAATTTTGCCTGCCACGTGTATAAATTTCAAACGGAGAGCAAATCTGGTGGCTTGTTGCCCCGTCACCGATTCAACAGACTACGGGTTATACAAGCTAAGAATGGTAGTTTCATTGTGTAATTGGTGTCATTTGTTTTTCAAGAGAAATAAAGACATTTATCATTAGATTTATTTACATTTTGCTCACCATCTCTTTTCTCATTGGCTGACATCTGTCATCCTCGTTTAGCCTGGGCTTTACGCTCCTTTCTCAGTAGCAATCGTTCTGGATGGGATGCTAGTCCATCGCAGGTTACACCCCCCCCCCCCCCCCCCCCCCCTCACCGCATAATTTTTTTTCTGGTTGCCATAACAATTTCCCGGTATCCATTTATACGCGCATTTATACTCCTATGTGGAGAGAGGCACTGCGAGAGTAAGTGCCTTGCCCAAGAACACAGGACAATGTTAATGACCCCAGTCAGCCTCGATCCCGGACCGCTCAATCTGGAGACCAAGGCTCAGAAAAGGTTTTTAACAGCCCTGGCCAATGAAATCACAAATAGATGCGAGTTTTCGGACTTGCGTGGACTTATGTTGACCCCCGTTCACTTTGCGCTGATCAAGAGATGGCCGCGCGACAGGTGAAGTAAAGGTCCGGACACAGGGTGCAACATTGCGCGCAACAATTTCAGGCGTGGACACACGTAGTCCAGTTCTGGCCCCTCTCTGTCACGCAAACGCTACGTCCAAGGGTCCAGGGACAATTGTCTGCGCATGCTCACGATAAACCAATCACAGCGCATCTTAGCCCACATGTGACTTTTAAACTCGACAAACCGAGTCGAGAAAGAGAAAATATATTTGGTCGCCATCAGTGCCTTCAGTGGAGATTTAAAAACTAAAATACTTCGCTCTTCCTATGACTTAACACCTCGCAAATTATCACAGGCATGAAGGGAATGTGTAGGAGAACATATCTCAGTGTTGTCTTGATCAGTCGGTGTATTATCGTTCACGTATTAATCGCTTATATGTCAGCACGTTTATAATTGCATGTTTATATAATAATTGTATGTTCTCGCGTGATTAATTGTAGGCCTAGTTGTTTCGTCGGATATGATGTTTCAATTAAGTCACGAATGCTGTTATTTTAGTGTGCGAGTTTTCTTGTAACAAAAGCAGCACGTTTCGGTGGAGCTCTCCCACCGAGTGAAATAAACCTTCTAGATTGTAGTTGGAGTGTTTTGTCAGTTTACTGGTACCTGCTACATCTTTACACAAGAAGAAACAGCCGAACTTACAGCATCTACAAATACAGGATCGTATTCAGGAAATATTTCTCTATACTTTTCACTGACCGAGGGCGCCGGAAGAGATCGAAACATCCGTCATCTTGTCAGTATAAAAATACATGCGCAGTAGCGATTAGCTAAGAAGCTGACTAACCGTTGAACATGCGCAGACAATTGTCCCTGGACCCTTGACGTAGCGTTGCGTGACAGAGAGGGGCCAGAACTGGACTAGGACACACGATGCAATAGCCCTTTTCACGGTTAACCTGAAATATTTGCATAACAATACAGCTAAACATAGAAGCGAGGCAATTTCGGGCACAAGCTGTAAAACATCGTGATTTTCTTGAGTTTCCTTAAACTAAGTTAGCATAAAAATAGTTTTAAAACGGAGAAGAACTAAATATGCAACTATTTTAGTAAAGTTTGCCGTAAAAATCGTAATCCGATGTCCCTGTTCATTATGCGGGTCTACTCTTTATTAATAGAGAAAAGTCGTTTTACAAGTTTTTCTAAAAACAACGTAAACTAAAAGAATTGTAGTTCTTCTACATTTTAAAACTGTTTTTATACTAAAAGAGTTTAAGGAGTTCAAGAAAAACACGATGTTTGCAGCTTGTACCCGAAATTGCCTCGCTTCTATGTTCAAGTGTATTGTTATGCAAATACCGCAAGTTGACCGTGAAAAGGGCTATTACAATTCAAGCTAAACGCACGCTAGTCGCTGATAACGCTCTTTACAAATGATGTGATCCAACTTGCGGTTTCTAGCTTATAAGCGCTAGGCCGTAGCCAGGAATTTCCGCTTAGGTATTTAAATAGGTTACCCTAAGGCTAATCCTAACCCTACCCTGACGGACACCCTGACGTTAGAAACATTAGGCTCGATTACCAGCCGCTGTTCGGGAAAATGAGCCCACGCTCATCCTCCGAAGGCGGGGAGGAACGAAGACCGAACTGTGGTACGATAACAATTTTTTTTTTACCGCGAATCTTTCCATATTTTTTAATAACCGCACACAAATAAATAAATAAATAAATAAAAATCCCTACTGAAATCAAACTACCCAAACTTACCCCCCAAATCCAAAAAATCCTTCGCAGCTCCGTCACTTTAAATCCGAAGTACTGCCCCCCACCCCCATACCCCATCCTGAAATATTTCCCGCAATCTCGCAACGGAAGTAAGGGCCTGGTTTCTAAGCTTTATTTTGATACCAAACATGGCGGACGAACGAAGACGAATGCTGTGAAGAAGTAAGTTGTTTTTGTCGTGTAAAATCGAGCTTCCACCAGCTTATTTCCGATCGCTCACGGTCGGAATGTTTCTACTGTTGTCATGGTCAAAATGGACGCTATTAATCATTTTTGATCTCCCTGAAATTCTCTGTGTAGAGACCTGTAGACACACGACCCACACGATTTCGTTGGAGTGACTATGCTTTGAGGAATGAACTTAGAAAGATCAATCAATCGGACAGAACTGTTACAGGTACGCTAGAAGTTATTCTATGCTCAGATATGATTTTCGCTCCATACATTTCTTTTTTCGGAAATACGAGAAACACGCTGCGCTGCCGTTACGCGGGCGCCATATCTAGGATTTCTGGCCATGACGATGTTGGCGGTGAACAATTCAACATTACAGGGATTTCAACTTATTCAGCTCACTTATGTCTTATGGTCCATGGCTTTCAATTCTCATATTTTTCTGTTTTCGGCATTGTTTTTTTCAAGGATTTGACTACAAAAGAATCAACCTTGGTTCAATTCCACAGTAAACCATCCACTTCGGGTCACTCCCCCAGGGATTTGCAATTTTTTCTTCCCCTGGCTTCCTATTCCCCTCTCCAGGGGACAAAGAAAGAGGCAATTTCCCAACCCCGAGACACTTGATATACAGTCAAACCCCAATTAAGCGGCCACCCTCGGGGAAATGGCAAATGGCTGCTTAATAGGGGTTGAGTTTTTATATTTAACTTTGACACTGTTTCTCTCCAACCAAGCGCTTACAAATTGAAGAGATTTCTCAGCAAAGAAGTCCGATAACCGATCATGTCAGCCATGCGGTCCAACGCCATTTTCCACCCCATAATTGCTTGTACGACAAGATACTTCAATAGACCAATTTCGATATATTAATATTCTAACTTGGCTCCGAGGCTTAGGGGAATAAAACAAAAGAAATGATTTATTCATCCCTCGACCTCGATGTGATTTATTGTCGATTTCTTTTGTTTTATTCCCCTAAGCCTCGGAGCCAAGTTAGAATATTAATATATCGAAATTGGTCTATTATCCCTACTCCCTACCCGGGAAAAGATTCTCCACCCCCAGGCCCCAGGGGCCGACTTTGTCCCAGGGGTTTCCCGGGGGGATGGTGGTGGTGGTGGTTACGGTAGGAATTGAACCATGCATAAAGAGGTCATGCAGATCAGTAAAAGCACGCGAAAAATGTCCAAAACTGGGGTGGGGGAATTTCCTCTTGGCTTCTCGATTCTTGGATTGTTATTTCGATGGGCTTCTTTAGGAACAATCTTGATTCATAAGGCATGCAGCAGTTACAGGTATTTAGGTAGGGATAGTCAGTACGCATTTTATCCATCTCAGTTCATCTATTGGACAGCTAGCACGAGCTCAGTCGGGGAAACAAATGTCGGTTTTGGCAAATCTTCCAAATATTTTTTATCCAATCAGAAACTGCTGGAAACTGGCGCAAGCACTCACGAATACTTGCGTCAGCAAATATCTCATGTTGCTTAGCAACATCGGGCACGAACACCGCGGGCCGCCAGGTGTCAGAATATTTCGCGCCAAAAACCACTGCAATGGGCAATGGCTGCACCACGTGCGAATTTTCATATTTTCATTCTCAAGAAATCGTCATATAAAAACATCCATTAACGACCCATTAACAGTACTTTCAGAAATTCGTGGGTGGTGGAACAAGAGACATCCCAGTTATGACCTTGAAGAAAAGCGGTTATTTATCAATCACAATATACGGAGTATTTACTCGAATAAACACATCGACGTCGCCTGATGAAGAATGAGGTATTATTCATTTCCCATTCTTTCATTGCGTTTATCTATCAGAAGATTATTTGTCCGTACAATAAATAAAAACGCTTATACTGACTCATCGTCGCCCAATATGGCAACTTATTGCGGACCAGCGAACGAGCCCCAGCGATGTGAAATTCTCGTGCAATTTTGAGAACTTTCAAAACATCACTCGTGCCCATAAATCACTCATTGCCCTCGCGTTCATACGATTTCCTATTCACTTAAAGGAGCACTATCACTGGAATTTTCCTGCTTTTTTGGTCAAAAACGGCGCTAAAATTATGACTCGGTACCTTCGCTCATACACAAAATGCACCTAGAACATCAAGAGGAAGATATCAAGTGAATTGTTGAAGGGAGAGCAAACCGTAATTAGTTTTTTAGCGATTTTTACAAGACAATGGCAGATGTTGAAAAAGTCTGCACGACTTGTTCAAATTGAGATCATAAGCCCCTGTACGGGTAACTCGCAATAGCACTCCTTTATAGCTTCAGTACACTAGCATAGTAGTTTTTGACAAAACTGGACCATTTTTTCTCAGGTTTCCATTGATGTAAATATGCCTTTTGGCTTTTGACATTTTGAAGTGATGCCCATGATGGCTCATAATATATAGTGCCCCTTTAAATCGTTTGCCCCGTGAAACTCCCATGCTCCCGTCTTGTCAGTCTTTCCTTAACTCTCAACGACTCTCGTTGTCTTTTGGTCCGGACTTATTAAGGGAAACACGCTGAATCTTTTGTTTCTTTTTCTTATTACCCAAGAATCTAGCTCCACTGAGAGCAGTGTACAGAACCACCGATCAGCGTCTATTAAAGACAAGCGTCGAACAGAACAGTAAGTGGATATTTCTTTTGCAGTAGCATATAGTTAGTTTTGCGCCGAGATTTCGGTTTAATGACATAAGGTTATATTTGTATAAGGATTAAGCTCTTTATAGCGCAGACCCAGCAAAGGATCCCACTTTTTGATCCATACAATTACGCAACCACGACTTAGAAAATGAATTTATATTTTACTTCAGAAACTTGCGATAATTCAGATGCATTCAGTTTGTCTGTCGATGTCACCCTATCCTCAGCTGAATATGTCAAGACCGAGTTCATTTCCAAAAATTAATACTGATAGAAACTTGAAATATTCCGGCGCCATCGTGGTTCACGTTTTCCACAAAACGCAGAATTGGGTCATTTCATGTTGTTGTTTTGCAAAGGAAGGCTCAGAAATGTTCCAAGCCGAGTATAATGCATGTGCACAGCCATTGCACTGCTCATTAATTAAACCTTTTCAGCGAACATTGAACGATGAACGAACTACGACATCGCCGAAAAGAACTTATCCGGTCGAATATTCATCACTAAGTCCGTTCCTTGAGCACAAATGAAGCAGTTGTAGTCGTGAAGAAAGTAGATAAATATATGGGATGAAACAGCGGGCAGATTTCTTCAAGAAATGCATCGGACCGCGGAGAGCTGAGATGTTTACTGCTCGCCGACATGTTGCAAATGAGCAGTCGCGATCGATTTTTTCCCGCATGCTTCGCGACGCGTGTCCAACACCGCCTGAGTTTGAACATATCTGATTCCGCTGACAAGTTATGTCACAAAATGGACTTTTGAAATATTTATGCTGATGATACCTGGCAAAATATTTTGCTGATCAAGTTTGAGGAATGTGGATTTGCTGGGAAACGCGTTTGTCCAGTTTTCAGCTTTCCGTATATTTTTAGACTTTCAGCTTATTAGTCCGAAAGCTTTGAAGGTTTTTTTGTTTGTGTAATCCGTCTGTAGTCAGAGAACGTAGAAACAAAAATCCTTGAAGAGTGGAACCATTTAGCAAGCTACATCGCAGGGTTGATTCCATCGAAATAGAGATTAATGTTGAACAAATTATATTCACTCAGTGGGAAGAGGAAAAAATAAATAACTGAGGTGTAATCTGAAGTAGTGCATGGTGTTGAACATGCAGGGGGCGTTCATGGAATAATTTTCAAGAAAATAACGAGTGGTCCAAATGCAGTTCAGAGGCACGTCCAGTCTTTAGTTGCAACGAGAACTTTTAAAGGATCTTCCCTTTTGTGAGATTCTGTCAGTAGCACTCGTAGTTCACGTCATACAAGAAATGCGTATGTTTTAAACTGAACATTTTGTAGGTCTTGTACAACAAATACTAGAAACTGGTACGCGTATCACTTGGTCTTCAATTTCAATGTACGTGGATTACTAAATCTGGCATTTTTGGCCGTGATATTCTTTGCGTTACATTGTAAACCAAACGCTTTCATATCTCTTTTTAGAGTATAAGGATAATTGCGCAAAAAACTGGACGAAAAAACAAATAAACAAACACATGTTTCTTTGCCAATCTTCCTGCTTTTTATTTAACATCAGCGAACTTGAAACAATTGCAAAACCCAGTAATCAGAGAAACCACTCGTTATATAATTAAGCAAGTTATTACTGTCCCATTATAAGCGTTTATGCAGGAATGGATGTTTTGTCTCGGGACCTAAGCCTGAGGTTTAGGAACTTCTTCAACAAAGATCCGGGACACTGAGTTATATCCTGTGTAGGCGTCAGCGTTTCCATAACTGGGACAATTACCGACCCGGAATCCCACGCGCACCTTCCCTTTGTGGATGTTGTTGCAGTGCCCTTCAATATGGCGAACACGGTGGGGACTTTGAGTCTTGCCGTGCCACAGGAACACAATACCGTCAATTGGCAGGGGAGCTGCACATTCAGCGCCGTTGAAAGTGAAATACCAGCGTTTACAACACCCGGTGCAGCCTTGAACTCTAAAGTCACCAGTCCAGTAAACATGGAGGGATGTGTCAGAGAAGTTCTTGGCGAACACACAGTCCTGAAAAAGTCATGATAAAAAAGAAGGAAATTTAAATTAATAAATCAATAGAAGCGGGGAACGTAAAGAATAAGCGCTTTGTTTACTCAATGATAATCATACAATTAGTTCAATTTTTCCTTGAATTAATTTGTTAGAGATTGCTGTTTGTGTTTTACTTGAAGTGCTATAGCTGTCAGTAAAGTTTATTTTCTCGCTATAATCTGATATGTTATAGTCATCAGTACAAATCTCGTTGAATAAACGCAAAGTTCCTTTTGTAAACGAAACATTCACCTTGATCAGACCGTGGTCCTTGTCGTCATTCAAGTTTTTCCACGCACATTCTTTCCAGTTCTTATAAGACATAGAACCAGCACTCCCAGGGATTCCACTTGTTCCACTCTCTCCGCGCTGCCCCTTTTGGCCGGGAGGACCCTGGACTCCAGGTTCTCCTTTAGCGCCATCCTTTCCATTGATACCAGGCTTTCCTCTGGTTCCTGGAGGGCCCTGGGTTCCAGTCTTCCCCAGGTCACAATTGGCCCCGTCACGGCCATCACGGCCGTCACGACCTGGTGCCCCAGGGGACCCAGGCTTACCGTGCATACCAGGGATACCACCATAACAGAAAGCAGGAGGTTGCTGGTTTGGAATAAGAAATGAGTTTTGACATTGTTAGGCTTCGATATCATAGATACTCCATATAAATTCTGCTTTACCATTATCCCTCGTATAGTGCTTTATTATTCTGAATTTGGCCTTAAATAGATGTAAATACTTTCTCAGAAGTTGACTAACAAACTAGTTGCTCTTACTAATAGAAAAATTAATATTTAAATTATTTAACGAGACGTTTTATAATTTCACATCAAGTGAAGACGATAGTTGTTGCTATAGATTTCGGGTTTTTCTTTTTTCTTTTGGGCTTTTTATATATTTAGGCTTTTCTTGGCCTTGAAAATGTTGCGCCAATTTGTTTTTTCTTCCCACTAGAATATTAATGAGTTCCTTACGTTTACCCTAGTGTGGCTGCAATTATAAATTTATAACAGTTGTTAGCCTATTAGTCTGATAAAGCGACTGCGAAAGCAGTTTTCAAGATGTCTGGATTGTTTGCGCAGTTCAATTGTTTTAGTCACAACAGTATGGCAGTTTAATAAATCAATATTTGCAAAGATATTTCGTTTTAGCACTTGTCAGAAATTACCATTTGCACGTAACGTAATTCCATGTAACTCACCACTTTGTATGATGGTTGATTGGTTTTGTTATTCGCTGTGGCACAGTAAACCAAGAATGACACCGCAAACAGAGACAACAAGAAGGTCACAGAGACTGTACGCAGAATAAAGGCCATTTCTTCTTCACGAACTGCTGCGGAGAAAGTTTACAAAGATCAGATCAATTTAAATTTTGTAGTTACAGTGCTGGCAAATCCAACATAAGAGATGCTATTTTTTACAAAATACGAGATTGTTGTTGAAAATGACGCTTTTAGAAACGCGTTAATTCTTGGGACGCTGGATTTCAACTCAACTGAGAAAAGTACAATATATAATACTATGATTTTTTTTTTTTTTTTGTCAAAAACGACGAAATCGGTGATGAAAGTTTTGTTTCATTTCGATGTGTCAGTAATTCCGAGTTTCTATTCAGTAATTTAACAGAGCGTTTTACTCATCCTCGTTATTTTTATTTTTTATACTCTTTAATTAATTCGTTGACTTTTACCCACACTTATTACATCGAGCTGGAAGCTGGATTTCAACTTCTAGAAATGAGTCCAAAAGTAACTTACGAATTCCAACAACTAATTATCCCCAGCAGCGTGTACCAGCTGAAAGGGTGAAACTATGATTCTTTTATTTTTTGGCGAAAACGACGAAAACCGGTGATGGAATTTTTGTTTCGTTTCGATTTGTCAGTAATTCCGAGTTTCTATTTATTTAACACACTGAAGAGCGTTTTACTCATCCTCGTTATGTCTGTGTGGCACATGAGGCCTCGAAAAACGTTTTAGAACAAGATGGATCATCCAGGCAATGAAAAACGCCAGCAATGAAGGAATTATATATAATTGTTCTACATGTAAACTATAGAGACGGATATTTTTAAGCGAATCATTTCTGTTTAACGTTTTTGTAGATATGCTGATCAAAGTTCGTCTTCTCTAAGAGGCTTAAAGTTTTGTCAGTGTAAAGGGCGTCTGAATCAATTTTTAAGCCAACGGGTGCTAAAAATAAGAAAGCCGTTTAGTTATAACGAGCAGAAGAAAAGTAGTGATCTTACCTCTAAGCTCGAAGGGTCGCTTTTCTGTTCCAACTATAATCGTTCCGTTACAGTGAGTTGTTCAACAGATAAGTAAGTTACGAATTGCAATTGAGTTTTCAAGCCTTTCTGTTGACTTTGGTTCGTGTTTGGACCAGTTTGTTGTTGACCATGAGTCCAGCTGTGTCATCAGTATATGTCATCCATGAGAATGTTTATGACAGTTATTTTGTTTATATCCAATGAGAGGGAAGATTGTAACTTCCTGTTCATACCTTGTACGAACCAAGACCTTCGCAGAGTTTTCAAAAAAAATATATTGAGAATGATATGATAAATTTTATCATTGGCAATTCTCCGATTGTTTTTAGCGTCTTCCAAGACTTAAAGAGTAATTGTACAGCTTTGTATTTCAGAGCGATCCGAGTAAAGAGCTCTTGTTTTGCTATGCTTGTCAATAGTTTATACAGACGATTTTGACTTGTTTGTTGAGGGGCAAAAATAAATCTCATTCAGGTCATCTCTGAGTTTGTTTGTTCAATTGTCACAAGCAACAGTTGCCACTGGAGTTAGGGAAACGGTTTTTTATAATTGATTAGAAACCTTATAGAGTATATAACCTTTTTTCGTAAACAAATTGAACTGTCCAAGACGATTGGGATCTGTTTTATTAGAAGGTCCATGCAGGCCTTTGCTGGTGATTCAGTTCTGTCCACGTGTTTGTTTGGTTTCTGGATTGTCTATCTAAATAAACATGTCGTGTACTACTGTTCTTTTTCTATAATTTTATTTTAACTTCATTAGTAAAGCTGCCATATTTACTTTTCCCATCTGTTTGTGAAAACGTTTCTTTTCGTGAATAATCAGTGTTTTCTTTAGTAATTCTTATTACCGCGGTATATTACTATCGTCCAGTAGTTCAGATTTTTGCAGTCAGTTTTTCTTAACTTTTTTTCAGTGTTTTATCGGTGCGTTTTCTCTTCTACAACATGCTGAAAAAATTTATCTGACTCATATCTGCAGTAAAAGCCATGCATGAAGGCACAGCGACCTGTGATATCTAGAGAGATAGAAGACTCGGCTGTTCAGTGACTAGTAAAGTGGCATTAACCTTATCTTTGTCAGTCTTTTGCGTGTAATTCTTAAATGTTCAATTTATTACGTAGAAAACCTAGTTTCGACCTGTTACACCCTTTATAAGTTGAACTTTAGCAATAGCAGAATGATCATGAATTATGCTCTGAATTAAATGATCATGAATTATTTTATTTATACATTGAAAAGTAGACAGTAGTGAGGAGGAATACATATCTGTCAGTGGAAATGAGTCGCCTCCAGTTTTCGAAATTAACGGCAATAACTCATAAACTCGAGCTTTCGAAACTGAAAAGCTTCCTGCCGCAAGTTCGGCTAATATCAGTACTGAATTTCTGTACGAATTGTACTTGTTCGTATTTGTTAGTAACTGACCCTGACCCTGTTGGTGCTGATACAATTGAGATATAGGAGTCGGTTTTACTACAACCAGGGTTAGAAATCGCGTTAGTATTAAGCCGGCCAAATGAAGATGAGAGTTGTTGAGAGTTCAAACTCTCGCTCTCGTTTGGCCAGAAACTCTGATGCGCTCTCAGCGCGCGAGTCTCATCGACTCTCGTGCGCTCTCGTGGAATTTGAACCTGCTCAAATTTTACTTGAGAGTCGTTTTGGGAAAAGCGCGCGTTGCGTAAACGACCCAAATGCATGACGGCTGCGTAGGAGACTATCGAGGACTCTCACTCTCGTTTGGCCAGAGGTGATGTAGTCGATTAGAGTTGAAGAAAACTCTCATGAGAGCCACTGTTAGCAACTCTCATCCTCGTTTTGACCGGACTTTATATTCAGTAAAATATCGAAAGTTCAAACTAAAAACCATTTATTTAAAAAGTGAAATATTTGAACTCACACTAATTAAAATCAAGACTATTTTTACAAGCTCTCAGTATAGTTTTGACAATTTGTTGTTGTAAAACGGAGCGGTTAAAATTTCGCAGAAAATATATTATCGCGATATGGTGAACGGAAAATTCATATAAACCGAGAAAATGTCTTGTCGTTTTATATTTTCACACAAAGTTTCAGCTACCATCGCTCCACCATCTAAATTATGATTTTAGACTTAAAGATTTTCAAACTGAAAAATATATACTTTTTTTTAGCAAAGCAGTTCATTTCCTCGTATTTTAAGGGTATAATTACATTTATTTTACCTTCTGAAGTATCGGAATTTGAAACATTATTTTTCCATGCTTGTCAACACAGACGATTTTGACTTGGTTGTCAAAAGGCAAACTAAATAAATCGCATTCAGCTCGTCTCTAAGTTTGCTCAATTGTCACAAGGCGCCATTGTATTAGAAAAGGATTCGTCATCAAGTGCACAGAAAGTTTACAAGTATTATTGTATTTATTAAACATTTGACATCCAAGACTATCGGATCTTTGCTGATGATTGTTCAGTTCCACGGGTTTGTTTAGCTTCTGGTTTGTTAAACATGTCATGTATACTATTGTCTATTTTCCATAATTTCATTTTGCCTCGGTCAGTAAACTGTTATGATGTTTATTTTTTGTTCGCCCTTTGTGAAAACATTTCTTTTCACGAATTGAATGACTTTATACTAGTTAAGGCTCTGGCAAATCGCTTCAGGCTCAAGCCTTTATATAGTCGTGGACTTACTCTTCCGAAATTTCGATTGATTGAAATTCTGTTTCTTGGTAGTGGACGTTACTCTGGTCTTATATAAATTAATGAATTGAAATCGCGATAGAAATGCCACAGAGTTATGCAAATATTCATTTTGAACACGGTTATACATCACAACACTATACTCTTTTATGTTCTGGCAGTTTCAAATTTTAGTCTTCCTGGTTTCCATATGTTTCCATAATGCTTGAATGTGATTGTTAAATTTGTCTTTCTCTGACAATTTTAATTCTCTCGTTTGTAATAATATGTATTTAGTCTGATGTAGGTCCTGTTTTCTCTTGAAAGAGCGATCGCCCAGGGGTGATCGCCAGTGATTGCTAACGATCTTTTGGAAACCAGGTTCTTAATTCTTTATAAATAAAGCGCAGCAAACATACGGAAAATAATAGAATTGAATTGAAGCTGATCGGATGACTTGCTACCCTGGGTGCCAGAGGGTTTTTTCCCCAGCGAGGAAAGCTATTGTCTTGCCGATGACCAGACGAATGAACGTGTTTATTTATCGAGAGCCCAGTTTGCTTTTAATCTGCCAGTATTTCTGTTATTTTAAAAGTAGCCTTCTCTCGTGTGACTGGTGCGGTTTGGCTCAGTAGTTCATTTGATTCTCTTGTTTAAACAATTAGAAGTCAATTGTAAAAATACCCAGCCGTCAGTTATACAACTTTCCGCTGAATAGTATTTCTTTCCTTATAAATCTAGGTTTAGAACAGTGTTTACCGTAGCGCGCGCGTGAATTAGTATTCGCACCAGCTAAAATGCTATGTCGTATAATAAAAACTAGTTATCGCAAGCCTTGGTGATGAGCCGATCACAAACTCCACTCTTAAAATACTGACGCAATTAAAATCAAACAGTCAGCTCAAGGCAAAATAACATTTTCATGATGAGCGCCACGATGTTTGCCGATTTGGATGCTCTGTATTTCTGTTTGTACATTCACATTGTAAGGCCCAATTTCTAGTCAGTTTTTATTTTTTCGAGCCAAAGTGCTGAATAACCACTTTTTACTTTACAGATGTTTGCAGTTTTTCTAAATTTAGTTGTATAAACTCGATTCGTCCGTGTTTTATTCGAGTGTCTTTCCTCTGTTCTAATATCTCGATCCTTTAACGACTCACGATATGAAAAGTCAGAAGTGTACACGTTGCTATCCCGAGTTGTGTTCTAGTGATTACGTTTTTTCATTTTACAAAATTTAATACATTAAAGTCAGTTTTAGTTACCTTCGCTCCACCGTCCTCCATCTCTCCGCATCGTATTGCCGGTTGGCGTCGTAGCATCTTTCGGAGAATGCTCGAACTATTTTCATACTACACGGTAAAACTCAGACTGGCCTTTTGGTTAATAATTTTAAGTTGTTTATCAAAATCAAATTAATTCAATCCAATCTGACTAATGAATTCGTTTTCAGTAGGCTACCAGCCTAGTACCCAGGCGTACTCTTCCCACTAACTGTGACGTCGCGAACACATGACATCACATATTATTCCCAGGACCTTGCTCGTGCTATGCCGTCGGCATAAAAGGAGAATGCCTAGCGACGCCTGGACACCAGTGGATGACCTTCCAGTAGAACTAAAGCCTGCTATTTTTAACGAGTATTGTCAAAAGAGAGATTTAAAATTGTGAGAGTAAGACAAAGTTAACAATGACAATCGAGCATTATGGAAGCATCATGGAAACCATGCAGGCTAAAATTTGAAACTGGAACATAAAAGAGAATTCATGATTTTTGGACGATAACGGCCAATCAGAATTGAACAGTCATATTAATATCCAACTTATCATCTTGAAGCGTATCGTGTTAATGGGGGAGAACCTAAACTGGGTTGGGAGGGTAATTATAACTTAACTGGGATGTATTTCATGTGAAATCTTTCTATTTCATCCTGTAAAAGAAACCAAAATACAATTCTTTGTACATATAAATGATTGACATAAACGATTGACTTCTTTTCAGAGTAAACTCATCGATCAAGAATTGTTCGTGTCCACTGAGTGAGTTTCAGAAGTGGAATATACCAGGACAGCTCATGCAGTCAAAAATGGTAAGTTAGAATTTTATCAATTATTAAGATTTTATTGATTACAAAAAGTGTACCTACCATGGTATTTACATAAAAGTGAACCCTGTTAAAGCTAGACACGTGCAACAAAAACTGTACCAAAACAAATTAAATCTTGGAAAGTGTGTAGAGAAAAGAGTCGAGAATGGCATAAGCTAATTATTTTGCCTCATGGCCATTTTTACTGGCTTTTCTCAGACGAAAATCGCTAGTGATGACTGTTCCACGCTTGGCAGTCATTAAATCAAGTGTTCCGATGTAAATATTTCTAGTACGTCAATTGCTATGTTACAGCGAATATTTGAGTTCCGGGTGATTGCGTTTTGTTTGACAACGCAAATAGATTATGAACTAAAAGTCTGTAGGAAAGGCAAATTTGTCAGTTAGATTCTTTGGGTAGAGCTCAAGAGAAACCACCCATCTTTAGAGGCTTTATAGTTGTACCTGTTTTTATCAGTTCGTATCTGCGAGACTTGATAAGCAAGGATAACTAGATACAAGAGATATAGCTGAGCATAAATAATCCAGCTCAATCTCTTGTCAAGCTATTTACGTATGTAAAACAGGACAAGGCAGCCCTCCACGCAGACGTAACGTGCGTGACTCGCGCAATTCTCGCGCGCTTATCACATGTATGCAAAATTGCACGCTAGAACTGAGCCTTTGCTTCAGTGAAGGATATAATTATGAACTGGCTTAAAATTTCCTTCTTTTTATTGAATTGATGCCACAAAGAGAAAGTTGACTAATTTCAATTGGAAACAGATATCTCCTTTATACAAAAGATTTCACAGTCGGGTAAAATAACATACTGCGAAATACAGTGTTTGTATGGAGGGTATCCGATATGTTAAAATTCGAATTCTGACATATTCAAAGTCTGTAACTGATTAAATATACTTCGCTACAGATTTTCTGATTGAATTTAAGGAATTTATATATAGATTTGATGGGAGGGATGCAGTCGTGTTTTCTGTTTTCCATGTATTTGTCTGTAAATTTCTCCGCGGAATTTGACTCCTAATTTCATCATACAAATTTATGGAAACCTGAAGATGAGTGTGGTTGCAAACGTTAACACATCATAAATATCTGAAAACTTAATCAGTGAAATGTTTTCCTAGCTCTCTGAAGCTTACAGGCTGTGAATATTACAGAAAAAAATTGTACGGAATTTAATTTGATGCTCATACACTCATTGTTATAGACTGCAAAACAGTTTCTCTTTTTTCTCTCCTTGTTTTCGTGGCCAAATGGTTAGCGCGTTGAATTTCATTGTGTTGTGTTCTTGTGTTCATAGTGCCCCTCTCCACCCAGGGGTATAAATGGGTACCGGCGAACTGTTAGGGAACCTGACGAAATGCTGGGGGGGGGGGGGGGGGGGGGGGTGGGGGGGGGGGGGGGGGGGGGGTAACCTGCGATTGACTTGCATCCCTCAAGGGGGAGTAACAATACTCCGAGTAGGCTTCATTTTATGGCAGTGTGGTCCAGTTTGGCTCGAGTGCGGCTTTATCTTTTTATAACAACCTAGCTTTTTATTGTGAGATTCTCTCAGTAGCACTCCCATATTCGTATATTATGGAGTTAAACTAAAGGCTCTTTTTCATTTCACAACGTTTTCAGTTGGGCTCAGATAAACTAGTATTGACGTTTTTCGCTTGGTATTACATGGCTTATTAAATCTCGTAGTTTTACCATGTGAACAAAACTATGTTTTTTTCTTTACTGGAGAATAAAGATAGTTGCGCGAGAATTTAATAAAATTAAAAAACAAACAGACACTTATTTCTTTTCCAATCTTCCTGCTTTTTATTTAACATCAGCGAACTTGAAACAATTACAAAGCAAACCCAGTAATCAGAGAAACCACTCGTTATATAATTAAGCAAGTTATTACTGTCCCATTATAAGCGTTTATGCAGGAATGGATGTTTTGTCTCGGGACCTAAGCCTGGGCTTAGGAACTTCTTCAACAAAGATCCGGGACACTGATTGTATCCTGTGTAGGCGTCATAACTTCCTCCATATCCGGCACAATTACCGACCCAGAATCCCACGCGCACCTTCCCTTTGTGGATGTTGTTGCAGTGACCTTCAATATGGCGAACACGGTGGGGATTTGAGACTTTACCCCAAGTACACAATACCGTCAATTGGCAGGGGAGCTGCACATTCAGCACCGTTGAAAGTGAAATACCAGCGTTTACAACACCGCTGCAGCCGTGAACTCTAAAGGCGCCAGTCCAGTAAACATGGAGGGATGTGTCAGAGAAGTTCTTGGTGAACACACAGTCCTGAAATATGTAATGATAAAAAAGAAGGAATTTAGATTAATAATTAATTTCAATAGAAGCGGGAAACGTAAAGAATGAGCGCTTTGTTTACTCAATGATAATCATACAATTAGTTCAATTTTTTTCCTTGAATGAGTTTGTGAGATTGCTGTTTTTGTTTTAGCTATAGCTGTCAGTAAAGTTTATTTTCTCGCTATAATCTGATATGTTATAGTCATCAGTACAAATCTCGTTGAATAAACGCAAAGTTCCTTTTGTAAAACGAAACATTTACCTTGATCAGACCGTTGTCCTTGCCGTCATTCAAGTTATTCCACGCACATTCTTTCCAGTTCTTATAAGACATAGAACCTGGACTCCCAGGGATTCCACTTGTTCCACTCTCTCCACGCTGCCCTTTTTGGCCGGGAGGACCCTGGACTCCAGGTTCTCCTTTAGCGCCATCCTTTCCATTGATACCAGGCGTTCCTCTGGTTCCTGGAGGGCCCTGGGTTCCAGTCTTCCCCAGGTCACCTTTGGCCCCGTCACGGCCATCACGGCCGTCACGACCTGGTGCCCCAGGGGACCCAGGCTTACCGTGCATACCAGGGATACCACCATAACAGAAAGGAGGAGGTTGCTGGTTTGGAATAAGAAATGAGTTTTGACATAGTTAGGCTTCGATATCATAGATACAAATTTCTGCTTTACCATTATCCCTCGTATAGTGCTTTATTATTCTGAGAATGATAAACTTTTCAATATTCTGTAACGAGACGTTAAAAAATTTCACATCAAGTCAAGACGGTATTTGTGTGCTGTAGATTTGGGATTTTTTCTCTTTTTTGGTCTCAGTTTACATTTTAGGCTTTCCCAGACTTCGAAAATGTTGCGCTAGTTTATTTTTCCTCCAATAGAATGGGTTCCTTACTTTTACCCAGTGTGGCTGCAATTATTGTCAAATTATAATAATTATTAGCCTATCAGTCTGATCAGCAGTTATCCAGAGGTCTGGATTGTTTGCGCGGTTTAATTGTTTTAGTGACAACAGTATCACAACTATGCCCAAAGTTAAATCAATATTTGCAAAGAAATGTCGTTTTAGCACTTGTCAGAAATTACCATTTGCACGTAACGCAATTCCATGTAACTCACCACTTTGTATGATGGTTGATTGGTTTTGTTATTCGCCGTGGCACAGTAAACCAAGAATGACACCGCAAACAGAGACAACAAGAAGGTCACAGAGGCTGTACGCAGAATAAAGGCCATTTCTTCTTCACGATCTGCTGCGGAGAAAGTTTACAAAGATCAGATCAGTATAAATTTTGTAGTTACAGTGGTGCTGGCAAATTCAACATAAGAGATGCTATTTTTGCTTACAAAATACGAGAGCTTTTGTTGTTGTTGAAATATTGCATATTTAGGACAAACTCTTGGATCTTCTTGGGACGCTGGATTTCAACTCAACTGAGAAAAGTACTGTCAATATATAATACTATGATTCTTCTTTTTTTTTCGAAAACGACGAAATTCGGTGTTGAAAGTTTTGTTTCATTTCGATGTGTCAGTAATTCCGAGTTTAGAGCGTTTTACTCATCCTCGTTATTTTTATTTTTTATACTCTTTATTAACTTTCATACCACACTTATTACATCGAGCTGGAAGCTGGATTTCAACTTCAAAAAATGAGTCCAAAAGTAACTTACGAATTCCAACAACTAATTATCCCCAGCAGCGTGTACCAGCTGAAAGGGTCTAACTGTGATTCTTTGATTTTTCATTGGCGAAAATGACGAAAACCGGTGATGGAATTTTTGTTTCGTTTCGATGTGTCAGTAATTCCGAGTTTCTATTAATTTAACAAACTGAAGAGCGTTTTACTCATCCTCGTTATGTCTGTGTGGCACATGAGGCCTCGAAAAACGTTTTAGAACAAGATGGATCATCCAGGCAATGAAAAACGCCAGCAATGAAGAAATATACAAAATTGTTCTACATGTAAACTATAGAGACGGATATTTTTAAGCGAATCATTTCTGTTTAACGTTTTTGTAGATATGGTGATCAAAGTTCGTCTTCTCTAAGAGGCTTAAAGTTTTGTCAGTGTAAAGGGAGTCTGAATCAATTTTTAAGCCGACGGGTGATAAAAATAAGAAAGCCGTTTAGTTAACGAGCAGAAGAAAATTAGTGATCTTACCTCTAAGCTCGAAGGGTCGCTTTTCTGTTCCAACTATAATCGTTCCGTTACAGTGAGTTGTTCAACAGATAAGTAAGTTACGAATTGCAATTGAGTTTTCAAGCCTTTCTGTTGACTTTGGTTCGTGTTTGGACCAGTTTGTTGTTGACCATGAGTCCAGCTGTGTCATCAGTATATGTCATCAATGAGAATGTTTATGACAGTTATTTTGTTTATATCCAATGAGAGAGAAGATTGTAACTTCCTGTTCATACGTTGTACGAACCAAGACCTTCGCAGAGTTTTTCAAATAAAAAATATTGAGAATGATATGATAAATTTTACCATTGGCAATTCCCCGATTGTTTTTAGCGTCTTCCAAGACTTAAAGAGTAATTGTATAGTTTTGTATTTCAGAGCAATCCGAGTAAAGAGCTCTTGTTTTGCTATGCTTGTCAATGCAGGCGATCTTGACTTGATTGTTGAGGGGCAAAAATAAATCGCATTCAGGTCATCTCTGAGTTTGTTTGTTCAAATGTCACAAGCTACAGTTGCCACTGGATTTAGGAAAATGGTTTTTATAATTGATTAGAATACTTATAGAGTATATAACCTTTTTTCGTAACAAATTGACCGACTGTCCAAGGCGATTTAATTGGGATCTATTTTATTAGAAGGTCCATGCATGGCATTGCTGGTGATTCAGTTCTGCCGTCCCACGTGTTTGTTTGGTTTCTGGATTGTCTATCTAAATAAACATGTCGTACTGTACAACTGTTCTTTTTTTTTAAACGAGTGTAGAACTTGTTTTATGTCCCATTTCGTTGTGTTTAGAGAGTTTTGCAGTCATACAGTATTCTTGTATGCAAATAAAAATCTTTAGACACAAAATCCCTTCCGATAATAAGCTCCCCCAATAAATAAGCCCCCCCCCCCCCCCCCCCCCGAAAATGAGCTCACAAAAACGTCCTTGAAAGAATATAAGCCCAGGTCTCACATTAGGAATTTTACAAATGATGAAGTTCATCTCATCATGCTTATCTTTATATATTTTTTAGAAGCGACTTGTTGTTGGCAGTACTCATTATGCCAAATAAGACTTGAAGTTATTCAAACTCTTTTGTTGAATTGAAGACTGAACAGCTTTGCGTTTTCTTGGATGATATTTGTAGAACTTCATTTCAAAGTCTCGCCGGATTATACTCCAATCCGACTGATCAAGACCGCCTTGTGTTTGAAGTTTCGTTTTGTTCAGATTATATTTCTAGGACTTTGTATTAGCGCCTGGAAGGAAAAGTGGTGTTCTGTCTGTATGTACTTGAAGGTTGTTTTACAAAGCTTGATGCTCATAAAATACTTCGTTCGAAAAAGTATTCTTGACCCAAGAATGAAGCAAGTCGCTATAATATTATCTGACCTGCTAAACTTGATATTCTCTTTCAAGGTTAAATTGATGGCAATGAAAATCCTTTCGAAGTGTTTGTTGGTGACTGCAGTGTAGACTGAGATCTGTTCAATTTTGATTCTCGTTACAACACGTTTGCAAACTGCTCTAGTGTAAAACAAAGAATAGTACGAGCTATATTGTTGGTCAGGTTACTGCAATCCAATGGCATTTCTATAAGCCGTGGTATCAACATATAAATTCTCCTACTAGACTCCATACATTTTTCAAGTACAAGTTGGGAGAATTTGTTTCCTAACATAGAAATAATTTTTAGAGGAAGCTGATGCTACATGATCAATTGGAAACACTTTCCACCTTTATTAATGCTGAAATATTATAAGCAAGCAAGTTAAAAACTTATCATAGGTGATGAGTTTTCTCTCTGCATGTCATGGTAATGCAGATCAGCCAATTTCTTTTCGGTTATAATGCACATATCTATACACTATCGACATTTTTAAACAATAAAACTACCGTTAACACAAATACCAAGAAAAACTCTCGTAACAAGTTTAATTTGAAGTAAATCAGAAAAACCGATAAATCTACGCTCACCCGAGTCACTAAACACTCTCTCGAGCTTTATGCTTGTCTGTAATTTAAACTTGTATCATTTGTTTGGTAGCTATAGTTTAATTTTGAAGCACCAATGTTTGCTTAAACACCCAAGTAAAAAGGCCAAAACGCCAAAAATTGTGATCTCAATTTACGTAATGAAACTTTGAAAATTTCAGTAACTCACTTCTAAAACACCATGATACATCTTCAGTCATCGCAGATTTGTTCTTTATAGCCATAACTTCATTCAGGATTGAACAATTTGAAGTTTAAGCGTTTTATAATTTTGAGAGCAATGTTTGCTGAGTAAAACTTAGTAAGACTATAATGAAATAGCATCAATGTTGCAATTTAAGTCTTACAATTGTTCAACATAAATGAAAATTAGAAACAAAGTTGCGTGGCTCAATACTTTGTGAGAAAGTTAACGATTCCATGGTGTAGAAATGCCTCGGCAAAAACGGTTTTTCAGTTGGAAAGGTCTTTTATTGAAACCGTTTTATAACGACAACAGAACGTGTCGTTTGCTTTTTCTGAAAATTGTACTCTATTGAGACATAGTGTAAAAAGCATAGTTAAGCTACCTAACATTAACTAAACGCTACTAAAATATGGGCAGTACAATCACTCACTTTTCTTGTAAGCTTGTGGTTCTCACCAAATCTTCAAACAATAAACTAACCAGGAAAGAAGAGAAAGGAATATTAGATTCAACATTAACTAAAAAAAGTAAAAAAAGGCATTAAAAAAACGAAGAATTAGCTTACATACGAGTCACTCTTCTAAGCGCCTCAGTTGTCGAGTAAAATGATTCTCGATAAAACAAGTTTGTGGCGTAATAATTTGACAGCTATATTTAGATACAAAGTGTCATTCTTACAAGGACTATTATTCGCCAGAATCGTTTGTTTACTCGTCCATTTGACCAAATGAAATGAAGTCTTCCATTTGTAAGTTGCCAAATACTGACGTGTTTCACAAGTTGATGAATGAAGGATGACTTTGACGAATAATTTTATTATTTTAGTTTAGAAAGTGTGCGCAATCTTTTTCAAAACAAAACACAAAATGGAATTTTTTGATAAAATTAAGATTAAGGAGGAGAGTATTTTCCTTTCGATCTTAACGAAAGTAACAAAACGACACCAATCGTTTCTAAACAGCACCCTTCAACAAATACTCTCTTTTAACCTCGTTTCTTTACGCTACTCTGATAAGGTACCGGATGGTATTTGGTATTTTTATATCCTGATCATTCTCGTACATGTCTATCAGTGCTATCAACATCAGTTAAAAACATTATGAAATTAAATTATCGGTAAAAAACGGCGAAAAACGGTTAACGACAACAGAACGTGTCGTTTGCTTTTTCTGAAAATTGTACTCTATTGAGACAGAGTGTAAAAGCACAGTTAAGCTACGTAACATTAACTAACGCTACTAAAATATGGGCAGTACAATCACTCACTTTTCTTGTAAGCTTGTGGCTCTCACCAAACTTCAAACAATAAGCTGACCAGGAAAGAGGAGAAAGGAATATTAGATTCAACATCAACTAAATAAAGTTAAAAAAAATAAAAAATAAAAATAAATAAATAAAGTAAAAAAAAGCAGGAAAAAAACCCGAAGAAGTTGCTTACACACGAGTCTCTCTTCTAAGCGCCTCAGTTGTCGAGTAAAATGATTCTCGATAAAACAAGTTTGTGGCGTTAATAATTTGACAACTATAGTTAGATACAAAGTGTCATTCTTACAAGGACTATTATTCGCCAGAATCGTTTGTTTACTCGTCCATTTGACCAATGAAATGAAGTCTTCCATTTGTAAGTTACCAAATACTGACGTGTTCACAAGTTGATGAATGAAGGATGACTTTGACGAAATAATTTTATTATTTTAGTTTAGATAGTGTGCGCAATCTTTTCAAAACAAAACAAAATGGAATTTTTGGATAAATTTAAGATTAAGGAGGAGGAGTATTTTCCTTTCGATTCTTAACGAAAGTAACAAACGACACCAATCGTTTCTAAACAGCAGCCTTCAACAAATACCTCTCTTTTAACTCGTTTCTTTACGCTACTAACAAGGTACGGGATGGTATTTTTATATCATGATCATACTCGTGCATGTCTGTCAGTGCTATCAACATCAGTTCAAAACATTATGAAATTAAAATTATCGGTAAAAACGGCCGAAAACGGTTAACGACAACAGAACGTGTCGTTTGCGTTTTCTGAAAATTGTACTCTATTGAGACAGAGTGTAAAAAGCACAGTTAAGCTACGTAAAACATTAACTATAACGCTACTAAAATATGGGCAGTACAATCACTCACTTTTCTTGTAAGCTTGTGGTTCTCACCAAACTTCAAACAATAAGCTGACCAGGAAAGAGGAGAAAGGAATATTAGATTCAACATCAACTAAATAAAGTAACAAAAGCAGAAAAAGAAGACGAAGAAGTAGCTTACACATGAGTCACTCTTCTAAGCGCTCAGTTGTCGAGTAAAATAATTCTCGATAAAACAAGTTTGTGGCATAATAATTTGACAGCTATATTTAGATTCAAAGTGTAATCTTACAAGGAATTGTTATTCGCCAGAATCGTTTGTTTACTCGTCCATTTGACCAATGAAATGAAGTCTTCCATTTGTAAGTTACCAAATGCTGGACGTGTTGCATACGTTGATGAATGAAGGATTGACTTTGACCAAACATTTCATTATTTTAGTTTTGAAAGTGTGCTGATTCTTTTTTAAAGTAAAAACGAAATGGAAATTAGTGATAGAATTAAGATAAGGAGGAGAGTATTTTCCTTTCAATTCTCTTAACGAAAGTAACAACCAAAACAATCGTTTCAAAAACAGCACCTTCAACAAATACCTCTTTTAACCTCGTTTCTTTACGCTACTAATAAGGTACCGGATGGTATTTTTATATCGTGATAATCTCGTGCATGTCTGTCAGTGCTATCAACATCAGTTCAACCACATTATGAAATTACATTATGTGTAAAAAACGGTAAGAATACAACCCCCTCCCGCAAACAAGGAAAATCATTTGGACGCATTATACATCAGAAACATCAGTTGCCCTGGCACACACCTATATCTAAGTGAGCATAAATAATCAAGAAAAACAACTCTCCTAACAATTTTAATTTGAACGGTAAATCAGAAAAACGAATAACCTGCGCTCACCCGAGTCACTGATCGCTCTCTCGTTATGCTTGATGAAATAAAGCTGCTTTAGTCTGTAACGTAAAACTTGTATCATTTGTTTGTTAGCTATGTTTAATTTTATTTTAAGGACCCATTTTGCTTAAACACCCAGGTAAATGCGCCAAAAACGCCATGTAGAAATTGTGATGTTTTAAATTCACGTAATGAAACTTTGAACATTTCAGTAACTCACTTCTAAACAGCCGGACCTACATCGTCAGTCATTCGCAGATTTGTTCTTTATAGCCATAACTTCATCCAGAAATTGAACAAGTTTACAATGTAAGCGTTTTCTTAATATCGAGAGTATTGTTTGCTGAATAAAACGTAGTGAGACTATAATGAAATAACATCAATGTTGCAATTAAGTCTTACAGTTGTTCTGTCATAAATGAAATTTAAAAACAAAGTTGTGCGGCCTCAATACTTAATGAGAAATTTAACGATTCCATGGTCTAGAAATGCCTCGGCAAAAACGGTTCAGTATCAGTTTGGAAGGTCCTTTATTGAAAACCGTTTAACGACAACAGAACGTGTAGTTTGATTTCTGAAAAATTGTACTCTATTGAGACAGAGTGTAAAAGCACAGTTAAGCTACCATAACATTAACCATGCCAACGCTACTAAAATATGGGCAGTGCAATCACTCACTTTTCTGTAAGCTTGTGGTTCTCACCAAATCTTCAAACAATATGTTAACCAGGAAAGAAGAGAAAGGAATATTAGATTCAAACATTAATTAAATAAAGTAACAAAAACCCACAAAACAAAAAACGAAGAAGTAGCTTACACACGAGTCACTCTTCTAAGCGCTCAGTTGTGGAGTAAAATGATTCTCGATAAAACAAGTTTGTGGCGTAATAATTTGACAGCTATATTTAGATTCAAAGTGTAATTCTTACAAGGATTGTATTCGCCAGAATCGTTTGTTTACTCGTCCATTTGGCCAATGAAATGAAGTCTTCCATTTGTAAGTTACCAAATGCTGACGTGTTGCATACGTTGATGAATGAAGGATGACTTTGACCAAACATTTCATTATTTTAGTTTTGAAAGTGTGCTGATTCTTTTTAAAGTAAAAACGAAATGGAAATTGTGATAGAATTAAGATAAGGAGGAGAGTATTTTCCTTTCAATTCTCTTAACGAAAGTAACAAACCAAACCAATCGTTTCAAAACAGCACCCTTCAACAAAATACCTCTCTTTTAACCTCGTTTCTTTACGCTACTAATAAGGTACCGGATGGTATTTTTATATCGTGATAATTCTCGTGCATGTCTGTCAGTGCTATCAACATCAGTTCAACACATTATGAAATTACATTATGGTAAAAAACGGTAAGAATACAACCCCCTCCCGCAACAAGAAAATCATTTGGAGCATTATACATCAGAAACATCAGTTTGCCCTGGGCACACACCTATATCTAAGTGAGCATAAATAATCAAGAAAACAACTCTCCTAACAAATTTAATTGAACGGTAAATCAGAAAAACCGAATAACCTGCGCTCACCCGAGTCACTGATCGCTCTCTCGTTATGCTTGATGAAATAAAGCTGCTTTAGTCTGTAACGTAAACTTGTATCATTTGTTTGTTAGCTATGTTTAATTTTATTTTTAAGGACCCATTTTTGCTTAAACACCCAGGTAAATGCGCCAAAACGCCATGTAGAAATTGTGATGTTTAAATTCACGTAATGAAACTTTGAACATTTCAGTAACTCACTTCTAAAACAGCCGGACCTACATCGTCAGTCATTCGCAGATTTGTTCTTATAGCCATAACTTCATCCAGGAATTGAACAAGTTTACAATGTAAGCGTTTTCTTAATATCGAGAGTATTGTTTGCTGAATAAAACGTAGTGAGACTATAATGAAATAACATCAATGTTGCAATTTAAGTCTTACAGTTGTTCTGTCATAAATGAAAATTAAAAACAAAGTGTGCGGCTCAATACTTAATGAGAAATTTAACGATTCCATGGTCTAGAAATGCCTCGGCAAAAACGGTTTCAGTATCAGTTTGGAAGGTCCTTTATTGAAACCGTTTAACGACAACAGAACGTGTAGTTTGATTTCTGAAAATTGTACTCTATTGAGACAGAGTGTAAAAGCACAGTTAAGCTACCTAACATTAACCATGCAACGCTACTAAAATATGGGCAGTGCAATCACTCACTTTTCTTGTAAGCTTGTGGTTCTCACCAAATCTTCAAACAATATGTTAACCAGGAAAGAAGAGAAAGGAATATTAGATTCAACATTAACTAAATAAAGTAACAAAAAACAAAACAAAAAAACGAAGAAGTAGCTTACACACGAGTCACTCTTCTAAGCGCTCAGTTGTGGAGTAAAATGATTCTCGATAAAACAAGTTTGTGCGTAATAATTTGACAGCTATATTTAGATTCAAAGTGTAATTCTTACAAGGATTGTTATTCGCCAGAGCAGTTTGTTTAGTCCTCCATTCGACCAATGAAATGAAGCCTTCCATTCGTAAGTTACCAAATACTGACGTGTTGCACAAGTTGAGAATGAAGGACGACTTTGACGAATAATTTTATTATTTTAGTGTAGATAGTGTGCACAATGTTTTGAAGGCAAAACGAAATGGAAATTTGTGATAGAATTAAGATGAGGAGGAGAGTATTTTACTTTCGAAAATAAACGACACCAATCGTTTCAAAACAGCACCTTTCAACAAATACCTCTCTTTTAACCTCCTTTCGTTACGTTACCAATAAACTACGGGATGGTATTTTTTATATCATGATAATTCTTGTGTTTATTAGTGCTATCGACATCAGTTGAAAACATTATGAAATTAAACAATCGGTATAAACCGGTAAGAATAGAATCCCTCCCCCGTCACAAAAATAACACCATTCTAAAATCGACGCTCGCTGGTCTGTCCTTTCAATGGTTGAAAGATTAAAATGGCTCTTCGTTTATAGTTTGGATAGGAGAAACTTTTTTAAAGAAATTTTAACCTCAACTGAATAATGAAGTAAATTTATTTTCATTAACACATGCGATAATGTAGTTTCAATTTCCGTCATCAGTGGAACTCAGTGAACATTTCAATGATTGTTCAGTGCACTAAAAATGTATTCCGCCAAAGTTCAGTTGTTCTCTATAATTTTGTGATTCTATAATAAACTCGAGGTAAGTGAAATAGCAAGAAAGGTATATATCAGACGTGAACAAGTAAGAGATAGGAAATAAACAACTTATGTAGCTGAATCGCATGAATGTCTTGGTAAATATAGGACGTCTGGGCATAATTGGAAAAGGTTTCTATTAAAACTGTCAAATTCATGTTGGGTTTTGTAAAATACACTCTAGCGAGACGATATAAAGGCGGCACATTGAAATACAACCACTCACCTTTCTAATAGATCTCTGTGTCTTGCCAATCTGCAAATAACAATCTAACTGGGAAAAGGAAGAATGGATGTTAGATTGAACTGTGATTAAATCAAGTAGCGAAGCAGAGAAACTTGAAAGTGGTAGCTTACATCGTCAGCCACGTTTGTCTTGTCGTTGTTTAGCCCTCGAGTAGAACTGACGATTCTCGACAAAACAGGTTTGTGAATAATTTAACAACTATATATAGAACAAATGTTTCTAGATAGTATTCTTATAGTGATTAATTGTATTTGTCAGAAAAGTGTGTATAGTCACCCATATTTATTTGTCTAATAAAATGAAGGCTACCATTCGCATGGTTTATACCAAATAACTGACTTTCAAATGCATATGATGAGTTTGGTGAATAATGATATTCCGTTATTTTAGAAAGTGTTTACTAATTTAAACAAAAACAGAATTTTCGAATTAATAGTGGCAGCAACAAGTGTTATAATAATAATCAGTGTACTGTTGAGAAGGAAACGTTACTTCACATTTCCCAGTAGGGATGCTGAAATATTTTCAATAGGATAGAAAATGCGACAACAGCCGTAATAACCTGTTTACGGGGTCTTTACAACTGAGAAGCGATACATTGTTGAAGCAAAATAAATTAAATCTTGGAAGGTGTTTAGAGAAAAGAGTCGAGAATGGCTTAAGCTATTTATTTGCTCTTTCGATTGGCTCGACAGCAGCCTCATACATGCAGCTATTTTTACTGACTTTTCTCAGACGAAAATCGCTGGTGATTACTGCTCCACGTATGGCAGTCATTGAATCAAGTGTTCCGATGCAAATATTTGTTCGTTTATATAAATATACGTCAAATGCCATGTCACAGTAAAATATTTGAGTTCCGGGTGATTGCGTTTGTTTGACAGGACCTTGGAACGCAAATAGACTATATTACGAATGCACTTCCTGTTTCTGTAGGAAAGGCAAATTTGTTGGATTCTATGGGTAGAGCTCAAGAGGAACCACCCATCTTTAGAGGCTTTGTAGTTGTACCTGTTTTTATCAGTTCGTATTTGCGGAACATGATCAAAAAGGATAACTAGATACAAGAGATATAGCTGAGCATAAATAATCCAGCTCAATCTCTTGTCCAGCTATTTACGTATGTAAAACAGGACAAGGCAGCCTTTCCACGCAGACGTAACGTGCGTGACTCGCGCAATCTCGCGCGCTTATCACGTGTGGCAAAATTGCACGCTGCAGAACTGAGACTTTGCTTCAGTAAAAGGAAAATGAACTGATTTTCTCATTTAATTGAAAACAAATATCTCCTTTACAAAAGATTTCACAGGTCGGGTTTATCATTTCGAAAGATAAAATAAAACCACAGGACTTTCGCGAGAGCGCGAAGCGCGAGGGAGCTTGGAACGAGCGCGAAGCGGGGGATGATGGACGCGCCCCCTGTTCTCAAATCCCGCCGCTCTGTGCGTGCTTGCGAGCGACTGGGGACGAGGCAGTGGCAAAGTCTGTAAACTATAGATTAGATAGGAGGGATGCAGTCGATGTTTTCCGTTTTCCATACATTTATCTGTAAATTTCATCATACAGATATCTGGAAACAGTGAAATATTTTCCAGCTCCCTTAAGCTTACAGACTATGAATATTACAGAAACAAAATTCTACGGAATTTATTTGATGCTCATACAATCACTGTTATAGACTGAAAAACAGTTTCTCTTTTTTCTCTCCTTGTTTTTCGTGGCCAATGGTTAGCGCGTTTGAATTTCATTGTGTGTTGTGTTCTTGTGTTCATAGTGCCCCTCACCACCCAGGAGTGTAAATGGGTACAGGCGAACTATTAGGGAAACATGAGGAAATGCTGGGGGGGGGGTGGGGGGGGGGTAATCTGCAAAGACTTGCATCCCATCTAGGGGGAGTAACCAATCCTCCCAGTCGGCTTCATTTAATGCCAGTGTGAACCAGTTTGGCTCGAGTGCCGCTTTGCCTTTTATAACAACCTAGCTTTTCATTGTGAGATTCTCTCAGTAGCACTCCCAGTTTGGGTGATATTCGTATATTATGGTGTTAAACTAAAGGCTCTTTTCATTTCACAACGTTTCAGTTGGGCTCAGATAAAACTGGTAGTGACGTTTTTCGCTTTGATTACATGGACTTATTGAATCTTATAGTTTTACCATGTTATCCCTTATTGAATTGATTGAGTATTTCCTACGGTCTTCGCTTATCTCCCTTCTTTAGCCGTGTTCTCTATTTCAAGTCTTGAATTACATTACATTGTGAACAAAACTATGTTTTATTTCTGAAGGATAAAGATAGTTGCACGAGAATTTAATATAATTAAAAAAACAAACAGACACTTATTTCTTTTCCAATCTTCCTGCTTTTATTTAACATCAGCGAACTTGAAACAATTACAAAGCAAACCCAGTAATCAGAGAAACCACTCGTTATATAATTAAGCAAGTTATTACTGTTCCATTATAAGCGTTTATGCAGGAATGGATGTTTTGTCTCGGGACCTAAGCCTGAGGTTTAGGAACCTCTTCAATAAACATCCGGGATACTGCCCTCCAGCCTGTGTCGGCGTCAGCGTTTCCATATCCGGCACAATTACCGACCCAGAATCCCACGCGCACCTTCCCTTTGTGGATGTTGTTGCAATGACCTTCAATATGGCGAACACGGTGGGGATTTGACTTTATCCCCAAGAACACAACACCGTCAATTGGCAGGGGAGCTGCACATTCCGCACCGTTGAAAGTGAAATACCAGCGTTTACAGCACCTGGTACAGCCGGCGACTCTAAAGACACCAGTCCAGTAAACATGGAGGGATGTGCCAGAGAAGTTCTTGGTGAACCACACAGTCCTGAAAAAAGTAATGATAAAAAAGAAGGAAATTCACATTAATAATTCATATTAAAAGAAGCGGTGAACGTAAAGAATGAGCGCTTTGTTTACTCAATGATAATCGTACAATTACTTAATTCATTTTTGCAAGGAAACAGACTTCCTTGAATGAGTTTCAGTGAGATTGCTGTTTGTGTCTTACTTGAAGTGCTATAGCTGTCAGTAAAGTTTATTTTATAATCTGATATGTTATAGTCATCAGTACAAATCTCGTTGACTGATAAACGCAAAAAATCATTTTGTAAAACGAAACATTTACCTTGATCAGACCGTTGTCACTGCCGTCATTCAAGTTTTTCCACGCACATTCTTTCCAGTTCTTATAGGACATAGAACCAGGACTCCCAGGGATTCCACTTGTTCCACTCTCTCCACGCTGCCCTTTTGGCCGGGAGGACCCTGGACGCCAAGTTCTCCTTTAGCGCCATCCTTTCCATTGATACCAGGCGTTCCTCTGGTTCCTGGAGGGCCCTGGGTTCCAGTCTTCCCCAGGTCACAATTGGCCCCGTCACGACCATCACGGCCGTCACGGACCGGCTTACCGTGCATACCAGGATACCACCATAACAGAAAGCAGGAGGTTGCTGGTTTGGAATAAGAAATGAGTTTTGACATAGTTAGGCTTCGATATCATAGATATACATTTCTGCTTTACCATTACCGTAAAAGCTCTGTTTAGCCCCCCCCCCTCTCTCTATTAAGCCCCCTATCTAATAGGCCCCCCTTTGGAGGTCAGATTTTGTAATAAGCGCCCGTCTCTATTAAGCCCCCCCCCCCCCCCCCACCCCCCCCCCCACTCCTTCCGTCAGGCTGATGTAAATGGCGTTTCAGTCACTTTGTATTGAAACGTGGTCTTTAATTCCAGAACTATCGTCGAGTTAGGGTATAAATGACGTTTCCTTTGTAAGACGGTCATACATAACCCAGGTTCTTGTTTTGTTTTAGTTAGTGGTGTAATAGTAAAGTTTGAAAAATTAATGTGAATTTCTTGAATAATTTATGATTTGAAATAAGCCCCCATCTCTAATCAGCCCCCCCCCCCCCCCCCCCCCTCTTGAGGCCTGAAATTAAATAAGCCCCCCGGGGGCTTAATAGAGCTTTTACGGTATCCCTCGTATAGTGCTTTATTATTCTGAGAAAGATCAACTCTTCAATATTCTGTAACGAGACGTTAAAAAATTTCACATTAAGTCAAGACGGTATTTGTTGCTGTAGATTTTGGGATTTTTTCTCCTTTTTTGGTCTCAGTTTACATTTTAGGCTTTCCCAGACTTCGAAAATGTTGCGCTGGTTTATTTTCTCCTCCCATAGAATGGGTTCCTTACTTTTACCCTAGTGTGGTTGCAGCTATTGTCACTGAAATTACTGATTAACAATTATTAGCCTATCAGTCTGATGAGCAGTTATTCAGAGGCGTACTGGATTCTTTGCGCGGTTGAATTGTTTTAGTGAGTATGCCCAAAGTTAAATCAATATTTGCAAAGAAATGTCGTTTTAAACACTTGTCTGAAATTTCCATTTGCACGTAACGCAATTCCATGTAACTACTTACCACTTTGTATGATGGTTGATTGGTTTTGTTATTCGCCGTGGCGCAGTAAACCAAGAATGACACCGCAAAACAGAGACAACAAGAAGGTCACAGAGACTGTACGCAAATAAAGGCCATTTCTTCTTCACGAACTGCTGCGTAGAAAGTTTACAAAGGTCAGATCAGTATACATTTTGTAGTTACAGTTGTGCTGGCAAATCCAACATAAGAGATGCTATTTTTTCTTACAAAATACCAGAGCTTTTTTTTAAAAACTATTTGATGTTAAGTGTTAAAATATTGCATATATCGGATAAATGACACTTTTTCCAAGAAACGCGTTAACTCTTGGGAAGCGGGATTTTAACTTAACTGAGAAAAGTACAATATATAATACTATATGATTATTTTTTGTGTTTGTGTCAAAAACGACGAAATCCGGTGTTGAAATGTTTGTTTCGTTTCGATGTGTCAGTAATTCCGAGTTTCTATTAATTTAACAAACTGAAGAGCGTTTTACTCATCCTCGTTATGCCTGTGTGGTACACGAGTCCTCGAAGAACGTTTTAGAACAAAATAAATCATCCAGGCAATGAAAAAACGCCAGCGTCGAAGAAATGTATAATTGTTCTACATGTAAACTATAGGGACGGATATTTTTAAGCGAATCATTTCTGTTTAACGTTTTAGTAGTCGTCTTCTCTAAGAGGCTTAAAGTTTTGTCAGTGTAAAGGGAGTCTGAATCAATTTTTAAGCCGAACGGCAATAAAATAAGAAAGCCGTTTAGTTAAGGAGCAGAAAAAACTGAGTGATCATACCTCTAAGCACGAAGGGTCGCTCTTCTGTTCCAACTATAATCGTTCCGTTACAGTGAGTTGTTCAACAGATAAGTAAGTTACGAATTGCAATTGAGTTTTCAAGCCTTTCTGTTGACTTTGGTTCGTGTTTGGACCAGTTTGTTGTTGACCATGAGTCCAGCTGTGTCATCAGTATATGTCATCAATTAGAATGTTTATGACAGTTATTTTGTTTATATCCAATGAGAGGGAATATTGTAACTTCCTGTTCATACGTTGTACGAACCAAGACCGTCCCAGAGTTTTTCAAATCGAAAAAAAAATATTGAGAATGATATGATATATTTTACCACTGGCAATTCTCCGATTGGTTTTGTCGTCTTTCAAGACTTAAAGAGCAATTGTATAGTTTTGTATTTCTGAGAGATCCGAGTAAAGAGCTCTTGTTTTGCTATGTTTGTCAATAGTTTATACAGACGATTTTGACTTGTTTAAGTTTGTTGAGGGCAAAAATAAATCACATTCAGGTCATCTCTGAGTTTGTTTGCTCAATTGTCACAAGCCAGTTGCCACTGGATTGAGGAAAACGGTGTGGACAGACATTAATGATTAGAAACCTTATAGGAGTATATAACATTTTTTCGTAACAAATTGACTGTCCAAGACGATTGGGATCTGTTTCATTCACAAGGTCCATGCAAGCCTTTGCTAGTGATTCAGTTGTGTCCCACGTGTTTGTTTGGTTTCTGGATTGTCTATCTAAATAAACATGACGTGTACTACTGTTCTTTTTTTCTATAATTTTATTTTAACTTCATTAGTAAAGCTGCCATATTTACTTTTCCCCTTCTGTTGGTGAAAACGTTTCTTTTCGTGAATAATCAGTGTTTTCTTTAGTAATTCTTATTACCGCGCTATATTACTATTGTCCAGTAGTTCAGTTTTTTTTTGCAGTCAATTTTTCTTAACTTTTTTTCAGTATTTTATCGGTGCGCTTTCTCTTCTAAGACATGGTGAAAAAAATTCCCCGAGTCTTATCTGCAATGAAACTGAGCCATGTGAAGGCACAGCGACTCCGATATCAAGAGACATAGAAGATGCGGCTATTGAGTAACTAGTAAAGTAGCATTAACCTTATCTTTGTCAGTCTTTTGCGTGTAATTCTTAAATGTTCAATTTATTACGTAGAAAGCCTAGTTTCGACCTGTTACACCCTTTAATAAGTGGAACTGTAGCAATAGCAGAATGATCATGAATTATACTCTGAATTAAATGATCATGAATTATTTTATGGATACATTGAAAAGCAGAAAGTAGTGAGGAATACATACCTGTCAAATGGAAATAAGTCGCCTCCAGTTTTCGAAATTAACGGCAATAACTCATAAACTCGAGCTTTCTAAACTTATTACATCGAGTTAACTTTAAAAAAAATGAGTTCAAAATTACGAATTCCAACTCCTAATTTTCCCCAGCGTGTACTACCTGAAAGGCGAAAACGACGAAATCCGGTGATGGAATTTTTGTTCGTTTCGATGTGTCAGTAATTCCGAGTTTCTATTCATTTAACAAACTGAAGAGCGTTTTACTGATCCTCGTTATGGCTGTGTGGTACATGACGCCTCGAAGAACGTTTTAGAACCAAATAAATCATCCAGGCAATGAAAAACGAAGGAATATACAAAATTGTTCTACATGTAAACTATAGAGACGGACATTTTTAAGCGAATCATTTCTGTTTAACGTTTTTGTAGATATGGTGATCAAAGTTCGTCTTCTCTAAAAGGCTTAAAGTTTTGTCAGTGTAAAGCGGGGAGTCTGAATCAATTTTTAAGCCGACGACAATAAAAATAAGAAAGCCGTTTAGTTTTAAAAGGAGCAGAAAAAAATTAGCGATCTTACCTCTAAGCTCGAAGGGTCGCTTTTCTGTTCCAACTATAATCGTTCCGTTACAGTGAGTTGTTCAACAGATAAGTAAGTTACGAATTGCAATTGAGTTTTCAAGCCTTTCTGTTGACTTTGGTTCGTGTTTGGACCAGTTTGTTGTTGACCATGAGTCCAGCTGTGTCATCAGTATATGTCATCAATGAGAATGTTTATGACAGTTATTTTGTTTATATCCAATGAGAGGGAAGATTGTAACTTCCTGTTCATACGTTGTACGACCAAGACCTTCACAGAGTGTTTCAAATTAAAAAAATATTGAGAATGATATGATAAATTTTACCACTGGTAATTCTCCGATTGTTTTTAGCGTCTTCCAAGACTTAAAGGACAATTGTATAGTTTTGTATTTCAGAGAGTTCCGAGTAAAGAGCTCTTGTTTTGCCACGCTTGTCAATGCAGGCGATTTTGACTTGATTGTTGAGGGGCAAAATAAATCGCATTCAGGTCATCTCTGAGTTTGTTTGTTCAAATGTCACAAAGCCACAGTTGCCACTGGAGTTAGGAAATGTTTTTATAATTGATTAGAATACTTATAGAGTATATAACCTTTTTTCGTAACCAATTGACGGACTGTCCAAGACGATTTGGGATCTATTTTACTAGAAGGTCCATGCAGGCCTTGCTGGTGATTCAGTTGTGTCCCACGTATTTGTTTGGTTTCTGGATTGTCTATCTAAATAACATGTCGTGTACTACTGTTCTTTTTTTCCATAATTTTATTTTAACTTCATTAGTAAAGCTGCCATATTTACTTTTCCCTTCTGTGGTGAAAACGTTTCTTTTCGTGAATAATCAGTGTTTTCTTTAGTAATTCTTGTTACCGCGGTATATTACTATCGTCCAGTAGTTCAGTTTTTTTTTGCAGTCAATTTTTCTTAACTTGTTTTTCAGTATTTTATCGGTGCGCTTTCTCTTCTAAAACATTCTGAAAAAAATTTATTCGAGTCTTATCTGCAATGAGACTGAGCCACGTGAAGGCACAGCGACTCCGATATCTAAAGACATAGAAGACTTGGCTGTTCAGTAACTAGTAAAGTTCCATTAACCTTTTCTTTGTCAGTTTTTTGTGGGCAATTCATAAATGTTCAATTTATTACGTAGAAAGCCAAGTTTCGACCTGTTACACCCTTTATAAGTTGAACTGTAGCAATAGCAGAATGATCATGAATTATACTCTGAATTAAATGATCATGAATTATTTTATGTATACATTGAAAAGCAGACAGTAGTGAGGAATACATGTCTGTCCAATGGAAATGAGTCGCCTCCAGTTTTAGAAATTAACGGCAATAACTCATAAACTCGAGCTTTCGAAACTTATTGCATCGATTCAACTTAAAAAAATGAGTTCAAAATTACGAATTCCAACTCCTCATTTCCCCAGCGTGTACTACCTGAAAGGCGAAAACGACGAAAACCGGTGATGGAATTTTGTTTCGTTTCGATGTGTCAGTAATTCCGAGTTTCTATTAATTTAACGGCACTGAAGAGCGTTTTACTCATCCTTGTTATGCCTGTGTGGCACATGACGCCTCGAAGAAACGTTTTAGAACAAGATGGATCATCCAGGCAATGAAAAAACGCCAGCAATGAAGGAATATACAAAATTGTTCTGCATGTAAACTATAGAGACGGATATTTTAAGCGAATCATTTCGGTTTAACGTTTTTGTAGATATGGTGATAAAAGTTCGTCTTCTCTAAGAGGCTTCAAGTTTTGTCAGTGTAAAGGGAGTCTGAATCAATTTTTAAGCCAACGGGTAATAAAAATAAGAAAGCCGTTTAGTTAACGAGCAGAAGAAAATTAGCGATCTTACCTCTAAGCTCGAAGGGTCGCTTTTCTGTTCCAACTATAATCGTTCCATTACAGTGAGTTGTTCGACAGATAAGTAAGTTACGAATTGCAATTGAGTTTTCAAGCCTTTGTGTTGACTTTGGTTCGTGTTTGGACCAGTTTATTGTTGACCATGAGTCCAGCTGTGTCATCAGTATATGTCATCCATGATAATGTTTATGACAGTTATTATGTCCAATGAGAGGGAAGATTGTAACTTCCTGTTCATACGTTGTACGAACCAAGACCTTCGCAGAGTGTTTCAAATAATAAAAATATTGAGAATGATATGATATAAATTTTATCACAGCCAATTCTCCGATTGTTTTGGCGTTTTCAAGACTTAAAGAGCAATTGTATAGTTTTGTATTTCTGAGGGATCCGAGTAAAGAGCTCTTGTTTTGCTATGCTTGTCAATAGTTTATACAGACGATTTTGACTTGTTTAAGTTTGTTGAGGGCAAAAATAAATCGCATTCAGGTCATCTCTGAGTGTGTTTGCTCAATTGTCACAAGCCACAGTTATACCATTGGAATTAGGAAAACGGTTTTTTATAAGTGGACAGACATTATGATTAGAAACCTTATAGAGTATATAACCTTTTTTCGTAACAAATTGACTGTCCAAGACGATTGGGATCTGTTTTATTGGAAGGTCCATGCAGGCATTTGCTAGTGATTCAGTTCTGTCCCACGTGTTTGTTTGGTTTCTGGATTGTCTATCTAAATAAACATGACGTGTACTACTGTTCGTTTTTCTATAATTTTATTTTAACTTCATTAGTAAAGCTGCCATATTTACTTTTCCCTTCTGTTTGTGAACCACGTTTCTTTTCGTGAATAATCAGTGTTTTCTTTAGTAATTCTTATTACCGCGGTATATTACTATCGTCCTGTAGTTCAGTTTTTTTTGGCAGTCAGTTAATTCTTAACTTTTTTTCAGTGTTTTATCGGTGCGCTTTCAGCTCTTCTAAAACATGCCGTGAAAAAATTTATCTTAGTCTTATCTGCAATGAAAGCCATGTGAAGGCACAGCGACTCTGCGATATCTAGAGACATAGAAGACTCGGCTGCTCAGTAACTAGTAAAGTGGCATTAACCTTATCTTTGTCAGTCTTTTGCGTGTAATTCTTAAATGTTCAATTTATTACATAGAAAGCCTAGTTTCGACCTGTAATTATACTCTGAATTAAATGATCATGAATTATTTTATGTATACATTGAAAAGCAGACAGTAGTGAGGAGGAATACATATCTGTCCAATGGAAATAAGTCGCCTCCAGTTTTCGAAATTAACGGCAATAACTCATAAACTCGAGCTTTCGAAACTTATTACATCGAGTCAACTTAAACAAAAATGAGTTCAAAAATTACGAATTCCAACTCCTAATTTTCCCCAGCGTGTACTACCTGAAAGGCGAAAACGACGAAAACCGGTGATGGAATTTTTGTTTCGTTTCGATGTGTCAGTAATTCCGAGTTTCTATTAATTTAACAAACTGAAGAGCGTTTTTACTCATCCTCGTTATGTCTGTGTGGTACATGACGCCTCGAAGAACGTTTTAGACGTTTTAGAACAAGATGGATCACCCAGGCAATGAAAAACGCCAGCAATGAAGAAATTACACAATTGTTCTACATGTAAACTATAGAGACGGATATTTTTAAGCGAATCATTTCTGTTTAACGTTTTTGTAGATATGGTGATAAAAGTTCGTCTTCTCTAAGAGGCTTAAAGTTTTGTCGGTGTAAAGGGAGTCTGAATCAATTTTTAAGCCAACGGGTAATAAAAATAAGAAAGCCGTTTAGTTAACGAGCAGAAGAAAATTAGCGATCTTACCTCTAAGCTCGAAGGGTCGCTTTTCTGTTCCAACTATAATCGTTCCGTTACAGTGAGTTGTTCAACAGATAAGTAAGTTATGAATTGCAATTGAGTTTTCAAGCCTTTCTGTTGACTTTGGTTCGTGTTTGGACCAGTTTGTTGTTGACCATGAGTCCAGCTGTGTCATCAGTATATGTCATCCATGATAATGTTTATGACAGTTATTTTGTTTATATCCAATGAGAGGGAAGATTGTAACTTCCTGTTCATACGTTGCATCAACCAAGACCTTCGCAGAGTTTTCAAGTAAAAAAATTATTGAGAATGATATGATAAATTTTACCACAGCCAATTCTCCGATTGATTTTGGCGTTTCATGCAAGACTTAAAGAGCAATTGTATAGCTTTGTATTTCTGAGGGATCCGAGTAAAGAGCTCTTGTTTGCGATGCTTGTCAATACACACGATTTGACTTGTTTGTTGAGGGACAAAAATAAATCTCATTCAGGTCTATCTGAGTTTGTTTGCTCAATTGTCACAAGCCTGTTGCCACTGGATTGAGGAAAACGGTTTTCATAAGTGGAAAGACATTACTGATTAGAAACCTTATAGAGTATAACCTTTTTTCGTAACAAAACTGTCCAAGACGATTGGGATCTGTTTCATTCCAAGGTCCATGTAGGCCTTTGCTGGTGATTCAGTTGTGTTCCACGTGTTTGTTTGGTTTCTGGATTGTCTATCTAAATAAACATGACGTGTACTACTGTTCCTTTTTCTATAATTTTATTTTAACTTCATTAGTAAAGCTGCCATATTTACTTTACCCTTCTGTTTGTGAAAACGTTTCTTTTCCGTCGTGAATAATCAGTGTTTTCTTTAGTAATTCTTATTACCGCGGTATATTACTATCGTCCAGTAGTTCAGTTGGTAGATGCAGTCAGTTTTTTTCAGTATTTTATCGGTGCGTTTTCAACTCTAAAACATGCTGAAAAATTTCTCTACCTGATATCTGCAGTAAAAATAAAGGCACAACGACTCCGATATCTAGAGACATACAAGACTCGGCTGTTCAGTGACTAGTTAAGGGACATTAACCTTATCTTTGTCAGTCTTTTGCGTGTTATTCTCAAATGTTCAATTTATTACGTAGAAAGCCTAGTTTCGACCTGTTACACCCTTTATAAGTTGAACTGTAGCAATAGCAGAATGATCATGAATTATACTCTGAATTAAATGATCATGAATTATTTTATGTATACATTGAAAAGCAGATAGTAGTGAGGAGGAATACATATCTGTCCAATGGAAATAAGTCGCCTCCAGTTTTCGAAATTAACGACAGTAACTCATAAACTCGAGCTTTCGAAACTGAAAAGCTTCCTGCCGCAATTCGGCTAATATCAGTTCAGTTCAGTTCATTTTTATTCACACTTATTTCGATTACAATAAATTATTAACAATCATAAGAAGAAGGAAAAAAAAAAAGAAAAAGGACAGAGCAAGTATGAAATAACATTTTTTAAGGGGGAAGTGTGTAGTGGCCAAAGGAGCAAAGCTTTCGAGTTGGCCACTACCACAGTGCAGTTACAAAGAGAGGAAATAAAATTCATACAAATAAGGCTCTAGTCGATATTACAAAGATATAATTAAAGTGACAAATATAGCTATTTACAGCATTTATAACTTATTTATGTCTGACTGCCAAGAAGGAAGAGTTTACATTCATTCTTAAAAGCGTTATGAGGCAGACACTTATCCCACAAGAATTATCCACAATAATAAGACTTTTACACAGCAGGCTGATATTGCTGAATTATTTAATAACTCAGTTTTTTGTGAATGTCGGGCCAACCTTAGCAAGGAAAATCAAATCTGATAACACGGACCACACACAGTACATAAGCTCTACACTACTCAACAGTTTTTTTCTTGCAAAAGTAACTGAAGCACAAGTATTTACATTATTTGCTGGGTTAAAAGAAAACAAGGCATGCCTTAATGTTCCTAACAAACTTATTAAAACTTGCAAGTGGACCACTCTCTGTACCCTTCACCAAAATATATAATGAGTCAATATCATCAGGGGTAGTTATCAAGGGTAACCCCCATATTTAAGAGTGGTATTGTAACTGAGTTAGGGAACTACAGGCCAATAGCAGTTATCTCTCCTTACAGCAAAATACTGGAAAGATTGGTATACAATCAATCATTACAATCATTACTGAATTTCTGTATGAATTGTACTTGTTCGTATTTGTTAGTAACTGACCATGACCCTGTTGGTGCTGATACAATTGAGATATAGGAGTCGGTTTTACTACATCCAGGGTTAGAAATCGCGTTAGTATTAAGCCCGGGCCAAATGAAGATGAGAGTTGTTGAGAGTTCAAACTCTCGCTCTCGTTTGGCCAGAAACTCTGATCATGCGCTCTCAGCGCGCGAGTCTCATCGACTCTCGTGCGCTCTCGTGGAATTTGAACCTGCTCAAATTTTTCTTGAGAGTCCTCGATGACACTCGCTCTCGTTTGGCCCGAGGTGATGATAGTCGATGAGAGTTGAAGAAAACTCTCATGAGAGCCACTGTTAGCAACTCTCATCCTCGTTTTGACCGGACTTTATATTCAGTAAAATATCGAAAGTTCAAACTAAAAACCATTTATTTAAAAAGTGAAATATTTGAACTCACACTAATTAAAATCAAGACTATTTTTACAAGCTCTCAGTATAGTTTTGACAATTTGCTGTCGTAAAACGCAGCGGTTAAAATTTCGCAGAAAATACATTATCGCGATATGGTGAACGGAAAATTCATATAAACCGAACAAATGTCATCTCGTCGTTTTAATATTCTCACACAAAGTTTTCAGCTACCATCGCTCCACCTTCTAAATTATGATTTTAGACTTAAAGATTTTCAAACTGAAAAATATATGATACTTTTTTTTAGCAAAGCAGTTCATTTCCTCGTATTTTAAGGGTATAATTACATTTATTTTACCTTCTGAAGTATCGGAATTAAGAAACATTATTTTCCCATGCTTGTCAACACAGACGATTTTGACTTGGTTGTCAAAAGGCAAACTAAATAAATCGCATTCAGCTCGTCTCTAAGTTTGCTCAATTGTCACAAGGCGCCATTGTATTAGAAAAGGATTCGTCATCAAGTGCACAGAAAGTTTACAAGTATTATTGTATTTATTAAACATTTGACATCCAAGACTATCGGATCGTTGCTGATGATTGTTCAGTTCCACGGGTTTGTTTAGCTTCTGGTTTGTCAAACATGTCATGTATACTATTGTCTATTTTCCATAATTTCATTTTGCCTCAGTAAACTGTTATGATGTTTATTTTTTGTTCGCCCTTTGTGAAAACATTTCTTTTCACGAATTGAATGACTTTATACTAGTTAAGGCTCTGGCAAATCGCTTCAGGCTCAAGGCTTTACATAGTCGTGGACTTACTCTTCCGAAATTTCGATTGATTGAAATTCTGTTTCTTGGTAGTGGACGTTACTCTGGTCTTATATAAATTAATGAATTGAAATCGCGATAGAAATGCCACAGAGTTATGCAAATATTCATTTTGAACACGGTTATACATCACAACACTATACTCTTTTATGTTCTGGCAGTGTCAAATTTTAGTCTTCCTGGTTTCCATATGTTTCCATAATGCTTGAATGTGATTGTTAAATTTGTCTTTCTCTGACAATTTTAATTCTCTCGTTTGTAATAATATGTATTTAGTCCGATGTAGGTCCTGTTTTCTCTTGAAAGAGCGATCGCCCAGGGGTGATCGCCAGTGATTGCTAACGATCTTTTGAAAACCAGGTTCTTAATTCTTTATAAATAAAGCGCAGCAAACATACGGAAAATAATAGAATTGAAGCTGATCGGATGTGTTGCTACCCTGGGTGCCAGAGGGTTTTTTTCCCCAGCGAGGAAAGCTATTGTCTTGCCGATGACCAGACGAATGAACGTGTTTATTTATCGAGAGCCCAGTTTGCTTTTAATCTGCCAGTATTTCTGTTATTTTAAAAATAGCCTTCTCTTGTGTGACTGGTGCGGTTTGGCTCAGTAGTTCATTTGATTCTCTTGTTTAAACAATTAGAAGTCAATTGTAAAAATACCCAGCCGTCAGTTATACAACTTTCCGCTGAATGGCCTCGGTTGTATTTCTTTCCTTATCAATCTAGGTTTAGAACAGTGTTTACCGTAGCGCGCGCGGTGAATTAGTATTCGCACCAGCCGAAATGTTATGTCGTATAAGTAAAACTAGTTATCGTGAGCCTTGGTGATGAGCCGATCACAAACTCCTCTCTTAAAATACTGACGCAATTAAAAGCAAACAGTCAGCTCAAGACAAAATAACATGTTCATGATCACCGAACTGGAAGAAGAACGCCACGATGTTTGCCGATTTGGATGTTGAGTATTTCTGTTTGTACATTCACATTGAAAGGCCCAATTTCTAGTCAGTTTTTATTTTTTCGAGCCAAAGTGCTGAATAACCACTTTTTACTTTACAGATGTTTGCAGTTTTTCTAAATTTAGTTGTATAAACTCGATACGTCCGTGTTTTATTCGAGTGTCTTTCCTCTGTTCTAATATCTCGATCCTTTAACGACTCACGATATGAAAAGTCAGAAGTGTACACGTTGCTATCCCGAGTTGTGTTCTAGTGATTACGTTTTTTCATTTTACAAAATTTAATACATTAAAGTCAGTTTTAGTTACCTTCGCTACACCGTCCTCCATCTCTCCGCATCGTCTGATTGCCGGTTGGCGTCGTAGCATCTTTCGGAGAATGCTCGAACTATTTTCGTACTACACCGCGGTAAAACTCAGACTGGCCTTTTGGTTAATAATTTTAAGTTGTTTATCAAAATCAAATTAATTCAATCCAATCTGACTAATGAATTCTTTTCAGTAGGCTACCAGCCTAGTACCCAGGCGTACTCTTCCCACTAACTGTGACGTCGCGAATACATGACATCACATATTATTCCCAGGACCTTGCTCGTGCTATGCCGTCGGCATAAAAGGAGAATGCCTAGCGACGCCTGGACACCAGTGGATGACCTTCCAGTAGAACTAAAGCCTGCTATTTTTAACGAGTATTGTCAAAAGAGAGATTTAAAATTGTGAGAGTAAGACAAAGTTAACAATGACAATCGAGCATTATGGAAGCATCATGGAAACCATGCAGGCTAAAATTTGAAACTGGAACATAAAAGAGAATTCATGATTTTTGGACGATAACGGCCAAACAGAATTGAACAGTCATATTAATATCCAACTTATCATCTTGAAGCTTATCGTGTTAATGGGGGAGAACCTAAAACTGGGTTGGGAGGGTAATTATAACCTAACTGGGATATATTTCATGTGAAATCTTTCTATTTCATCCTGTAAAAGAAACCAAAATACAATTATTTGTACATATAAATGATTGACATAAATGATTGACTTCTTTTCAGAGTAAACTCATGATCAAGACTTGTTCGTGTCCACTCAGTGAGTTTCAGAAGGGAATATACCAGGACAGCTCATGCAGTCAAAAATGGTAAGTTAGAATTTTATCAATTATTAAGATTTTATTGATTACAAAAGTGTACCTACTCTGGTATTTACATAAAAGTGAACCCTGTTAAAGCTAGACACGTGCAACAAAAACTGTACCAAAACAAATGAAATCTTGGAAAGTGTGTAGAGAAAAGAGTCGAGAATGGCTTAAGCTATTTATTTTGCCTCATGGCCATTTTTACTGGCTTTTCTCAGACGAAAAATCGCTAGTGATGACTGTTCCACGCTTGGCAGTCATTAAAACAAGTGTTCCGATGTAAATATTTCTCCGTTTATATACTACGTCAATTGCTATGTTACAGCGAATATTTGAGTTCCGGGTGATTGCGTTTTGTTTGACAACGAAATAGATTATGAACTAAAAGTCTGTAGGAAAGGCAAATTTGTCAGTTAGATTCTTTGGGTAGAGCCCAAGAAAAACCACCCATCTTTAGAGGCTTTTTAGTTGTACCTGTTTTTATCAGTTCGTATCTGCGGGACTTGATAAGCAAGGATAACTAGAAACAAGAGAGGTCCCTCCATATCCGAGCATAAATAATCCAGCTCAATCTCTTGTCAAGCTATTTACGTATGTAAAACAGGACAAGGCAGCCTTCCACGCAGACGTAACGTGCGTGACTCGCGCAATTCTCGCGCGCTTATCACGTGTGCAAAATTGCGCCCTAGAACTGAGCCTTTGCTTCAGTGAAGGATATAATTATGAACTGGCTTAAAATTTCCTTCTTTTTATTGAATTGATGCCACAAAGAGAAAGTTGACTAATTTCAATTGGAAACAGATATCTCCTTTATGCAAAAGATTTCACAGTCGGGTAAAATAACATACTGCGAAATACAGTGTTTGTATGGAGGGTATCCGATGACATAATTTTCGCGCGCGTAAAATTCGAATTCTGACATATTCAAAGTCTGTAACTGACTAATGTACTCAGTTCGCAACAGATTTTCTGATTGAATTAAGGAATTTACATGAAGTACTATATAGATTTGATGGAAGGGATGCAGTCGCGTGTTTTTTGTTTTCATACATTTGTCTAAATTTCTCCGCGGACTTTGACTCCTAATTTCATCATACAAATTTATAGAAACCTGAAGATGAACGTGGTTGCAAACGTTAACACATCATAAATATCTGAAAACGTAATCAGTGAAATCTTTCCCAGCTCTCTGAAGCTTACAGACTGATATTACAGAAACAAAATTGTACGGAATTTAAAAGGTTCATACACTCATTGTTATAGACTGCAAAACAGTTTCTCTTTTTTCTCTCCTTGTTTTCGTGGCCTAATGGTTAGCGCGTTGAATTTCATTGTGTTGTGTTCTGTGTTGTGTTCAAAGTGCCCCTCACCCTGGAGTATAAATGGGTACTGGCGAACTATTAGGGAAACCTGACGAAATGCTGTGGGGGGGGGGGGGGGGGGGTAACCTGTGATGGACTTGCATCCCTCAAGGGGGAGTAACAATACTCCGAGTAGGCTTCATTTTATGGCAGTGTGGGCCAGTTTGGCTCGAGTGCCGCTTTACTTTTTTATAACAACCTAGCTTTTCATTGTGAGATTCTCTCAGTAGCACTCCCATATTCGTATATTATGTGTTAAACTAAAGGTTCTTTTTCATTTCACAACGTTTTCGGTTGGGCTCAGATAGAATTGTATTGACGTTTTTTTCGCTTGGTTTACATGGCTTATTGAATCTTATAGTTTTACCATGTAAACAAAACTATGGGCTTTTTCTGAAGGATAAAGATAGTTGCACGAGAATTTAATATAATTAAAAAACAAACCGACACTTATTTCTTTTCCAATCTTCCTGCTTTTTATTTAACATCAGCGAACTTGAAACAATTACAAAGCAAACCCAGTAATCAGACGAACCACTCGTTATATAATTAAGCAAGTTATTACTGTCCCATTATAAGCGTTTATGCAGGAATGGATGTTTTGTCTCGGGACCTAAGCCTGAGGCTTAGGAACTTCTTCAATAAAGATCCGGGACACTGAGTTATATCCCGTGTAGGCGTTATAACTTCCTCCAAAATCGGCACAATTACCGACCCAGAATCCCACGCGCACCTTCCCTTTGTGGATGATGTTGCAGTGACCTTCAATATGGCGAACGCGGTGGGGATTTGAAGACTTTACCAACAAGTACACGATACCGTCAATTGGCAGGGGAGCTGCACATTCAGCGCCGTTGAATGTGAAATACCAGCGTTTACAGCACCCGCTGCAGCCGGAGATTCTAAAGTCACCAGTCCAGTAAACATGGAGGGATGTGTCAGAGAAGTTCTTGGTGAATACACAGTCCTGAAAAATGTAATGATAAAAAAGAAGAAATTACATTAATAATTCATTGCAGTAGAAGCCGTAAACGTAAAGAATGAGCGCTTTGTTTACTCAATGATAATCATACAATTAGTTCAATTTTGCAAGGAAACAGACTTTCCTTGCTGATCTTATTAGAGATTGCTGTTTGTGTTTTACTTTAAGTGCTATAGCTGTCAGTAAAGTTTATTTTCTCGCTATAATCTGATATGTTATAGTCATCAGTACAAATCTGGTTGAATAAACGCAAAAATCATTTGTAAAACGAAACATTTACCTTAATCAAACCGTGGTCCTTGCCGTCATTCAAGTTTTTCCACGCACATTCTTTCCAGTTCTTATAGGACATTGGAACATGACTCCCAGGGATTCCACTTGTTCCACTCTCTCCACGCTTCCCTTTTTGGCCGGGAGGACCCTGGACTCCAGGTTCTCCTTTAGCGCCATCTTTTCCAGGCGTTCCTTTGGTTCCTGGAGGGCCCTGGGTTCCAGTCTTCCCCAGGTCACCTTTGGCCCCGTCACGGCCATCACGGCCGTCACGACCTGGTGCTCCAGGGGACCCAGGCTTACCGTGCATACCAGGGATACCACCATAACAGAAAGCAGGAGGTTGCTGGTTTGGAATAAGAAATGCGTTTTGACATAGTCAGGTTTCGATAATGTCATAGATATAAATTTCTGCTTTACCATTATCCCTCGTATAGTGCTTTATTATTCTGAATTTGGCCTTAAAAAAGTTGACTAACAAACTAGTTGCACTTGAAACAAGAAACAAACTTTCATGATGAGAAAGATCAACGTTTCAATATTCTGTAATGAGATTTGTTCCTGTAGATTTCGGGATTTTTTCTTTTTTGGGCTTTTACATTTTATGCTTTTCCTGGCCTCGAAAATGTTGCGCAGTTTATTCTTCCTAGTAGAAAGGCCGGTTCCTTTGTTTTTCCCTGGTCAGGTGTGGTTGCAATCATTCTCAAATTCTACCGTTATTAGCCTATTAGTCTGATACGCGGTGACTGCGAAAGTAGTTATGAAGAGGTCTGGATTGTTTGCACGGTTTAATTGTTTTAGTCACAACAGTATGACAACTATGCCCAAAGTTAAAACAATATTTGAAAAGAAATGTCGTTTTAACACTTGTCAGAAATTACCATTTACACGTAACGCAATTCCATGTAACTCACCACTTTGTATGATGGTTGGTTGGTTTTGTTATTCGGTGTGGCGCAGTAAACCAAGAATGACACCGCAAACAGAGACAACAAGAAGGTCACAGAGACTGTGCGCAGAATAAAGGCCATTTCTTCTTCACGAACTGCTGGCGTAGAAAGTTTACAAAGATCAGCCATCAGTTTAAATTTTGTAGTTACAGTGGTGATGGCAAATCCAACATAAGAGATGCTATTTTTGCTTACAAAATACGAGAGCTTTTAGGACAAACTCTTGGAGCTTTTTGGACGCTGGATTTCAACTTAACTGAGAAAAGTACAATATATAATACTATGATGATGATGATTTTTTTTTTTTTTAAACGACGAAATTCGGTGTTGAAAGTTTTGTTTCATTTCGATGTGTCAGTAATTCCGAGATTAAAGCGTTTTACTCATCCTCGTTATTTTTATTTTTTATACTCTTTATTAACTTTCATACCACACTTATTACAGCGAGCTGGAAGCTGGATTTCAACTTCAAATAACTTACGAATTCCAAAAAACTAATTATCCAAAGCAGCGTGTACTAGTTGAAAGGTGAAACTATGATTCTTTTATTTTTGGCGAAAACGACGAAAACCGGTGATTGAATTTTTGTTTCGTTTCGATGTGTCAGTAATTCCGAGTTTCTATTAATTTAACACACTGAATAGCGTTTTACTCATCCTCGTTATGTCTGTGTGGCACATGAGGCCTCGAAGAACGTTTTGGAACAAAATCAATCATCCAGGCAATGAAGAAACGCCAGCATTGAAGAAATATACAAAATTGTTCTACATGTAAACTATAGAGACGGATATTTTTAAGCGAGTCATTTCTGTTTAACGTTTTTGTAGCTATGGTGATAAAGTCAATAAACCAATAAATTATTATTATTATTAAAAGTTCGTCTTCTCTAAGAGGCTTAAAGTTTTGTCAGTGTAAAGGGAGTCTGAATCAATTTTTAAGCCAACGGGTAATAAAAATAAGAAAGCCGTTTAGTTAACGAGCAGAAGAAAATTAGCGATCTTACCTCTAAGCTCGAAGGGTCGCTTTTCTGTTCCAACTATAATCGTTTCCGTTACAGTGAGTTGTTCAACAGATAAGTAAGTTACGAATTGCAATTGAGTTTTCAAGCCTTTCTGTTGACTTTGGTTCGTTTTTGGACCAGTTTGTTGTTGACCATGAGTCCAGCTGTGTCATCAGTACTGATGTCATCAATTACAGTTATTTTGTTTATATCCAATGAGAGAGAAGATTGTTACTTCCTGTTCATATGTTGTACGAACCAAGACCTTCGCAGAGTTTTTCAAGTAAAAAATATTGAGAATGATATGATAAATTTTACCATTGGCAATTCCCCGATTGATTCAAGAGTAATTGTATAGTTTTGTATTTCAGAGCAATCCGAGTAAAGAGCTCTTGTTTTGCTATGCTTGTCAATGCAGGCGATCTTGACTTGTTTGTTGAGGGGCAAAGATAAATCGCATTCAGGTCATCTCTGAGTTTGTTTGTTCAAATGTCACAAGCTACAGTTGCCACTGGATTTAGGAAAATGGTTTTTATAATTGATTAGAATACTTATAGAGTATATAACCTTTTTTCGTAACAAATTGACCGACTGTCCATGAAGATTTAATTGGGATCTATTTTATTGGAAGGTCCATGCATGGCATTGCTGGTGATTCAGTTCTGCCTGTCCCACGTGTTTGTTTGGTTTCTTGATTGCCTATCTAAATAAACATGTCGTACTGTACAACTGTTCTTTTTTTAAACGAGTTTAGAACTTGTTTTATGTCCCATTTCGTTGTGTTTAGAGAGTTTTGCAGTCATACAGTATTCTTGTATGCAAATAAAAATCTTTAGACACAAAATCCCTTCCGATAATAAGCTCCCCCAATAAATTAGCCCCCCCCACCCGAAAATGAGCTCACAAAAACGTCCTTTGAAAGAATATAAGCCCAGGTCTTACATTAGGAATTTTACAAATGATGAAGTTCATCTCATCATGCTTATCTTTATCTATTTTTTAGAAGCGACTTGTTGTTGGCAGTACTCATTATGCCAAATAAGACTTGAAGTTATTCAAACTCTTTTGTTGAATTGAAGACTGAACAGCTTTGCGTTTTCTTGGATGATATTTGTAGAACTTCATTTCAAAGTCTCGCCGGATTATGCTCCAATCCGACTGATCAAGACCGCCTTGTGTTTGAAGTTTCGTTTTGTTCAGATTATATTTCTAGGACTTTGTATTAGCGCCTGGAAGGAAAAGTGGTGTTCTGACTCTATGTAGTGGAAGGTTGTTTTACAAAGCTTGATGCTCATAAAATACTTCGTTCGAAAAAGTATTCTTGACCCAAGAATGAAGCAAGTCGCTATAATTATCTGACCTGCTAAACTTGATATTCTCTTTCAAGGTTAAATTGATGGCAATGAAATTCCTTTCGAAGTGTTTATTGGTGACTGCAGTGTAGACTGAGATCTGTGCTGTTCAAGAATTTTATTCTCGTTAGAACACGTTTGCAAACTGCTCTAGTGTAAAACAAAGAATAGTACGAGCTATATTATTGGTCAGGTTACTGCAATCCAATGGCATTTCTATAAGCCGTGGTATCAACATATACATTCTCCTTACTAGGCTCCATACATTTTTCAAGTACAAGTTGGGAGAATTTGTTTCCTAACATAGAAAATAATTTTTAGAGGAAGCTGATGCTACATGATCAATTGGAAACACTTTCCACCTTTATTAATCCTGAAATATTATAAGCAAGCAAGTTAAAAACTTATCATAGGTACTGAGTTTTCTCTCTGCATGTCATGGTAATGCAGATCAGCCAATTTATTTTCGGTTATAATGCACATATCTATACACTATCGACATTTTCAAACAATAAAACTACCGTTAACACAAATACCAAGAAAAACTCTCGTAACAAATTTAATTTGAAGTAAATCAGAAAACCGATCAATCTACGCTCACCCGAGTCACTAAACACTCTCTCGAGCTTAAGTGCTTTATGCTTGATGAAATAAAGCTGCTTTGTATAGGTAATCGCATGGGGCCGAGTAAAATTAAGGATTAATATCACGCGTGTTTTCAGAAGTTGCAGAAATTGCCCGAGTCGCGCAGCAACAAGGGCAATTTCTGCAACTTCTGAAAACACAAGTGATATTAATACTTAATTTTACGAGGAAACATGCGATTACTTGTTTATGACATAGAGGGCAAAATTTTCGGTAAACATTCAAGGCGCGAAGCTAAATTCTGCCGGCGGAACGAAAATATTCCTTCCTAAAATCACACAGAATCACAGCGAGATCGAGCAAACCCTTACGTTCAGAACAGGATAACGTTAACTGTTATGTAAATCTAAAGAGAAAAATGTAAGTCGTGAAAATAAAAAAATAACAAGCTTAGGCTCAAGCCAAGTAAAAGGTAATTTTATTCACCTGTTTGCATGTTTTGAAGCTTGTCAATCCTACATCGATAAAACGGCAAACGACGACTCCAAACAAACTTGTAGAGGTAATTTCTCCTGTTCAATTTGTTGGCCTTCTTCTTTCTTTGAACAAACTCTGTGCTCTTTACTCTGGGTTGCACATGATGAAGCCCGTATAACAGAAGTGAAGCGAAGAAGTCAGTTGGCCGCCAAGAATGAATTTCGTTTCAAACTTGTCAAGTGTCTCGCTGATGTTTTCTAGTTTTCAACTGAAATAATCTTCTGTTGTTTCGAGTGAAACACTGAGATTCAGCTTTCGGAATTTCGTTTCAAGCTATCAAACGGTTTCCATTCCTTTTTCATCAAATAACTCGGGAAACTGAAGTCAAACTCCGAAGCGACGTACAAGCGAGCGCTGTTTTTGAAAATTCTACTCAAAATCCCGCCGTCAAGAAGCCAACTAAGTGCAGCGCGCTCAGCCAATTAGGAGCGAGGAATTTTGCCGCTCGTCCAATTAGGATCAAGTAATTTTGCCCCGGCAAACCAAAATTAATGAAAATGCCGTCTGTCTCAGCCAATCAGCATTCAGTAATTTTGCCCTCTATGTTATAAAGTCTGTAATTTAAACTTGTATCATTTGTTTGGTAGCTTATAGTTTAATTTTGAAGCACCAATTTTTGCTTTAAACACCCAAGTAAAAAGGCCAAAACGCCAAAAATTGTGATCTCAATTTACGTAATGAAACTTTGAACATTTCAACTTAACTCACTTCTAAAAACACTATGATACATCTTCAGTCATTCGCAGATTTGTTCTTTATAGCCATAACTTCATTCAGGGATCGAACAATTTGAAGTTTAAGCGTTTTCTTAATTTTGAGAGCAATGTTTGCTGAGTAAAACTTAGTAAGACTATAATGAAGTAGTATGTGAGAACGTTAACGATTCCACGGTCTAGAAATGTTCGGCAAAAACGGTTTGAGTATCAGTTGGAAAGGTCTTTTATTGAAACGGTTTTATAACGACAACAGAACGTGTCGTTTGCTTTTTCTGAAAATTATACTCTATTCCGACAAAGTGTAAAAGCATAGTTAAGCTACCTAACATTAACTAACGCTACTAAAATATGGGCAGTGCAATCACTCACTTTTCTTGTAAGCTTGTGGTTCTCACAGGAAAGAAGAGAAAGGAATATTAGATTCAACATCAACTAAAAAAGTATAAAAAGGCATTAAAAAAACGAAGAATTAGCTTACACACGAGTCACTCTTCTAAGCGCTCAGTTGTCGAGTAAAATGATTCTCGATAAAACAAGTTTGTGGCGTAATAATTTGACAGCTATATTTAGATTCAAAGTGTCATTCTTACAAGGACTGTTATTCGCCAGAACAATTTGTTTAGTACTCCATTTGACTAATGAAATGAAGTCTTCCATTCGTAAGTTACCAAAGACTGACGTGTTGCACAAGTTGATGAATGAAGGATGACTTTGACGAATAATTTTATTCTTTTAGTTTAGAAAGTGTGCGCAATCTTTTCAAAACAAAACAAAATGGAATTTTTTGATAAATTTAAGATTAAGGAGGAGAGTATTTTCCTTTCAATTCTCTTAACGAAAGTAACAAACGACACCAATCGTTTCTAAACAGCACCTTCAACAAATACCTCTCTTTTAACCTCGTTTCTTTACGCTACTAACAAGGTACGGGATGGTATTTTTATATCGTGATAATTCTCGTACATGTCTATCAGTGCTATCAACATCAGTTAAAAACATTATGAAATTAAATTATCGGTAAAAACGGCGAAAACGGTTAATGACAACAGAACGTGTCGTTTGCTTTTTCTGAAAATTGTACTCCATTGAGACAAAGTGTAAAAGCATAGTTAAGCTACGTAACATTAACTAACGCTACTAAAATATGGGCAGTACAATCACTTACTTTTCTTGTAAGCTTGTGGTTCTCACCAAACTTCAAACAATAAGCTGACTAGGAAAGAGGAGAAAGGAATATTAGATTCAACATCAACTAAATAAAGTAAAAAAATAAATAAATAAATAAATAAAAATAAAGTAAAAAAAGCAGGAAAAAACCCCGAAGAAGTTGCTTACACACGAGTCTATCTTCTAAGCGCTCAGTTGTGGAGTAAAAGTGATTCTCGATAAAACAAGTTTGTGGCGTAATAATTTGACACCTATATTTAGATACAAAGTGTCATTCTTACAAGTTATTCGCCAGAATCGTTTGTTTACTCGTCCATTTGACCAATGAAACGAAGTCTTCCATTTGTAAGTTACCAAATACTGACTTGTTTCACAAGTTGATGAATGAACGATGACTTTGACGAATAATTTTATTATTTTAGTTTAGAAAGTGTGCACAATTTTTGAAGGCAAAACGAAATGGAAATTTTTGCTAGAATTAAGATAAGATAAGTGATCATACTCGTGCATGTCTGTCAGTGCTATCAACATCAGTTCAAAACATTATGAAATTTAATTATCGGTAAAAACGGTAAGAATACAAAATTAACCCCCTCCTCAACAAGAAAGTCATTGCATTATACGTCAGAAACATCAGTGTGCCCTGACACACACCTATATCTATACGTTATCGACATTTTCAAACAATAAAAACTACGGCGAACACAAACAACCAAGAAAACAACTCCCCTATATAGCTAACAAATTTAATTTGAAGTAAATCAGAAAAACCGATCAATCTGCGCTCACCCGAGTCATTTAACACTCTCTCAAGCTTAAGTGCTTTATGCTTGATGAAATAAAGCTGCTTTAGTCTGTAATTTAAACTTGTATCATTTGTTTGGTAGCTATAGTTTAATTCTGTAGCACCAATTTTTGCTTTAAACACACAGGTAAAAAGGCCAAAACGCCAAAAATTGTGACTCTCAATTTACGTAATGAAACTTTGAACATTTCAGTAACTCACTTCTAAAACACCATGATACATCTTTAGTCATTCGCAGATTTGTTCTTTATAGCCATAACTTCATTCAGGAATTGAACAATTTGAAGTTTAAGCGTTTTATTAATTTTGAGAGCAATGTTTGCTGAGTAAAACTTAGTAAGACTAATGAAATAACATCAGTGTTGCAATTTAAGTCTTACAGTTGTTCCGCCATAAATGAAAATTGGAAACAAAGTTGCGCGGCTCAATACTTTGTGAGAAAGTTAACGATTCCATGGTCTAGAAATACCTCGGCAAAAACGGTTTGAGTATCATTTGGAAAGTTCTTTTATCGAAACTGTTTAACGACAATAGAACGTGTCGTTTGCTTTTTCTGAAAATTGTACTCTATTGCGACAAAGTGTAAAAGCACAGTTAAGCTACCTAACATTAACTATAACGCTACTAAAATATGGGCAGTACAATCACTCACTTTTCTTGTAAGCTTGTGGTTCTCACCAAATCTTCAAACAATAACTAACCAGGAAAGAAGAGAAAGGAATATTAGATTCAACATTAACTAAATAAAGTAAAAACAGGCATTTAAAAAAACCCGAAGAAGTAGCTTACACACGAGTCACTCTTCTAAGCGCTCAGTTGTCGAGTAAAATAATTCTCGATAAAACAAGTTTGTGGCATAATAATTTGACATCTATATTTAGATTCAAAGTGTCATTCTTACAAGGACTGTTATTCGCCAGAATCGTTTGTTTACTCGTCCATTTGACCAATGAAATGAAGTCTTCCATTTGTAAGTTACCAAATGCTGACGTGTTGCATAAGTTGATGAATGAAGGATGACTTTGACGAATAATCTTATTCTTTTAGTTTTGCCTTGTGTGCTGATTCTTTTTAAAGCAAAACGAAATGGAAATTTGTGATAGAATTATGATTAAGGAGGAGAGTATTTTCCTTTCAATTCTCTTAATTTTTAATAAACGACACCAATCGTTTCTAAACAGCTCCCTTCAACAAATACCTCTCTTTTAACCTCCTTTCTTTACGCTACTAATAAGGTACCGGATGGTATTTTTATATCGTGATCATTCTCGTGCATGTCTGTCAGTGCTATCAACATCGGCAACACAAGAAATTAAATTATCGGTAAAAACGGTAAGAATACAACCCCCTCCTAAACAAGAAAGTCATTGCATTATACGTCAGAAACATTAGTGTGCCCTGACACACACCTATATCTATACGTTATCGACATTTTCAAACAATAAAACTACGGCGAACACAAACAACCAAGAAAACAACTCTCCTATATAGCTAACAAATTTAATTTGAAGTAAATCAGAAAAACCGATCAATCTGCGCTCACCCGAGTCATTTGTTCTTTATAGCCATAACTTCATTCAGGGATCGAACAATTTGAAGTTTAAGCGTTTTCTTAATTTTGAGAGCAATGTTTGCTGAGTAAAACTTAGTAAGACTATAATGAAGTAGCATGTGAGAAAGTTAACGATTCCACGGTCTAGAAATGCTCGGCAAAAATGGTTTGAGTATCAGTTGGAAAGGTTTTTTATCGAAACCGTTTAACGACAACAAAACTTGTAGTTTCCTTTTTCTGAAAATTGTACTCTATTGAGACAAAGTGTAAACGCATAGTTAAGCTACCTAACATTAACTATAACGCTACTAAAATATGGGCAGTACAATGACTTACTTTTCCTGTAAGCTTGTGGTTCTCACCAAATCTTCAAACAATATGTTAACCATGAAAGAAGAGAAATAAATATTAGATTCAACATTAACTAAATAAAGTGAAAAAGCAGAAAAAAACGAAGAAGTAGCTTACATACGAGTCACTCTTCTAAGCGCTCAGTTGTCGAGTAAAATGATTCTCGATAAAACAAGTTTGTGACGTAATAATTTGACAGCTATATTTAGATACAAAGTGTCATTCTTACAAGGACTGTTATTCGCCAGAACAATTTGTTTAGTACTCCATTTGACTAATGAAATGAAGTCTTCCATTCGTAAGTTACCAAAGACTGACGTGTTGCACAAGTTGATGAATGAAGGATGACTTTGACGAATAATTTTATTCTTTTAGTTTAGAAAGTGTGCGCAATCTTTTCAAAACAAAACAAAATGGAATTTTTTGATAAATTTAAGATTAAGGAGGAGAGTATTTTCCTTTCAATTCTCTTAACGAAAGTAACAAACGACACCAATCGTTTCTAAACAGCACCTTCAACAAATACCTCTCTTTTAACCTCGTTTCTTTACGCTACTAACAAGGTACGGGATGGTATTTTTATATCGTGATAATTCTCGTACATGTCTATCAGTGCTATCAACATCAGTTAAAAACATTATGAAATTAAATTATCGGTAAAAACGGCGAAAACGGTTAATGACAACAGAACGTGTCGTTTGCTTTTTCTGAAAATTGTACTCCATTGAGACAAAGTGTAAAAGCATAGTTAAGCTTACGTAACATTAACTAACGCTACTAAAATATGGGCAGTACAATCACTTACTTTTCTTGTAAGCTTGTGGTTCTCACCAAACTTCAAACAATAAGCTGACTAGGAAAGAGGAGAAAGGAATATTAGATTCAACATCAACTAAATAAAGTAAAAAATAAATAAATAAATAAATAAAAATAAAGTAAAAAAAAGCAGGAAAAAACCCCGAAGAAGTTGCTTACACACGAGTCTATCTTCTAAGCGCTCAGTTGTGGAGTAAAAGTGATTCTCGATAAAACAAGTTTGTGGCGTAATAATTTGACACCTATATTTAGATACAAAGTGTCATTCTTACAAGTTATTCGCCAGAATCGTTTGTTTACTCGTCCATTTGACCAATGAAACGAAGTCTTCCATTTGTAAGTTACCAAATACTGACTTGTTTCACAAGTTGATGAATGAACGATGACTTTGACGAATAATTTTATTATTTTAGTTTAGAAAGTGTGCACAATTTTTTGAAGGCAAAACGAAATGGAAATTTTTGCTAGAATTAAGATAAGATAAGTGATCATACTCGTGCATGTCTGTCAGTGCTATCAACATCAGTTCAAAACATTATGAAATTTAATTATCGGTAAAAACGGTAAGAATACAAAATTAACCCCCTCCTCAACAAGAAAGTCATTGCATTATACGTCAGAAACATCAGTGTGCCCTGACACACACCTATATCTATACGTTATCGACATTTTCAAACAATAAAACTACGGCGAACACAAACAACCAAGAAAACAACTCCCCTATATAGCTAACAAATTTAATTTGAAGTAAATCAGAAAAACCGATCAATCTGCGCTCACCCGAGTCATTTAACACTCTCTCAAGCTTAAGTGCTTTATGCTTGATGAAATAAAGCTGCTTTAGTCTGTAATTTAAACTTGTATCATTTGTTTGGTAGCTATAGTTTAATTCTGTAGCACCAATTTTTGCTTTAAACACACAGGTAAAAGGCCAAAACGCCAAAAATTGTGACTCTCAATTTACGTAATGAAACTTTGAACATTTCAGTAACTCACTTCTAAAACACCATGATACATCTTTAGTCATTCGCAGATTTGTTCTTTATAGCCATAACTTCATTCAGGAATTGAACAATTTGAAGTTTAAGCGTTTTATTAATTTTGAGAGCAATGTTTGCTGAGTAAAACTTAGTAAGACTAATGAAATAACATCAGTGTTGCAATTTAAGTCTTACAGTGTTCCGCCATAAATGAAAATTGGAAACAAAGTTGCGCGGCTCAATACTTTGTGAGAAAGTTAACGATTCCATGGTCTAGAAATACCTCGGCAAAAACGGTTTGAGTATCATTTGGAAAGTTCTTTTATCGAAACTGTTTAACGACAATAGAAACGTGTCGTTTGCTTTTTCTGAAAATTGTACTCTATTGCGACAAAGTGTAAAAGCACAGTTAAGCTACCTAACATTAACTATAACGCTACTAAAATATGGGCAGTACAATCACTCACTTTTCTTGTAAGCTTGTGGTTCTCACCAAATCTTCAAACAATAACTAACCAGGAAAGAAGAGAAAGGAATATTAGATTCAACATTAACTAAATAAAGTAAAAACAGGCATTTAAAAAAACCCGAAGAAGTAGCTTACACACGAGTCACTCTTCTAAGCGCTCAGTTGTCGAGTAAAATAATTCTCGATAAAACAAGTTTGTGGCATAATAATTTGACATCTATATTTAGATTCAAAGTGTCATTCTTACAAGGACTGTTATTCGCCAGAATCGTTTGTTTACTCGTCCATTTGACCAATGAAATGAAGTCTTCCATTTGTAAGTTACCAAATGCTGACGTGTTGCATAAGTTGATGAATGAAGGATGACTTTGACGAATAATCTTATTCTTTTAGTTTTGCCTTGTGTGCTGATTCTTTTTAAAGCAAACGAAATGGAAATTTGTGATAGAATTATGATTAAGGAGGAGAGTATTTTCCTTTCAATTCTCTTAATTTTTAATAAACGACACCAATCGTTTCTAAACAGCTCCCTTCAACAAATACCTCTCTTTTAACCTCCTTTCTTTACGCTACTAATAAGGTACCGGATGGTATTTTTATATCGTGATCATTCTCGTGCATGTCTGTCAGTGCTATCAACATCGGCAACACAAGAAATTAAATTATCGGTAAAAACGGTAAGAATACAACCCCTCCTAAACAAGAAAGTCATTGCATTATACGTCAGAAAACATTAGTGTGCCCTGACACACACCTATATCTATACGTTATCGACATTTTCAAACAATAAAACTACGGCGAACACAAACAACCAAGAAAACAACTCTCCTATATAGCTAACAAATTTAATTTGAAGTAAATCAGAAAAACCGATCAATCTGCGCTCACCCGAGTCATTTGTTCTTTATAGCCATAACTTCATTCAGGGATCGAACAATTTGAAGTTTAAGCGTTTTCTTAATTTTGAGAGCAATGTTTGCTGAGTAAAACTTAGTAAGACTATAATGAAGTAGCATGTGAGAAAGTTAACGATTCCACGGTCTAGAAATGCTCGGCAAAAATGGTTTGAGTATCAGTTGGAAAGGTTTTTTATCGAAACCGTTTAACGACAACAAAACTTGTAGTTTCCTTTTTCTGAAAATTGTACTCTATTGAGACAAAGTGTAAACGCATAGTTAAGCTACCTAACATTAACTATAACGCTACTAAAATATGGGCAGTACAATGACTTACTTTTCCTGTAAGCTTGTGGTTCTCACCAAATCTTCAAACAATATGTTAACCATGAAAGAAGAGAAATAAATATTAGATTCAACATTAACTAAATAAAGTGAAAAAGCAGAAAAAAAACGAAGAAGTAGCTTACATACGAGTCACTCTTCTAAGCGCTCAGTTGTCGAGTAAAATGATTCTCGATAAAACAAGTTTGTGACGTAATAATTTGACAGCTATATTTAGATACAAAGTGTCATTCTTACAAGGACTGTTATTCGCCAGAACAATTTGTTTAGTACTCCATTTGACTAATGAAATGAAGTCTTCCATTCGTAAGTTACCAAAGACTGACGTGTTGCACAAGTTGATGAATGAAGGATGACTTTGACGAATAATTTTATTCTTTTAGTTTAGAAAGTGTGCGCAATCTTTTCAAAACAAAACAAAATGGAATTTTTTGATAAATTTAAGATTAAGGAGGAGAGTATTTTCCTTTCAATTCTCTTAACGAAAGTAACAAACGACACCAATCGTTTCTAAACAGCACCTTCAACAAATACCTCTCTTTTAACCTCGTTTCTTTACGCTACTAACAAGGTACGGGATGGTATTTTTATATCGTGATAATTCTCGTACATGTCTATCAGTGCTATCAACATCAGTTAAAAACATTATGAAATTAAATTATCGGTAAAAACGGCGAAAACGGTTAATGACAACAGAACGTGTCGTTTGCTTTTTCTGAAAATTGTACTCCATTGAGACAAAGTGTAAAAGCATAGTTAAGCTACGTAACATTAACTAACGCTACTAAAATATGGGCAGTACAATCACTTACTTTTCTTGTAAGCTTGTGGTTCTCACCAAACTTCAAACAATAAGCTGACTAGGAAAGAGGAGAAAGGAATATTAGATTCAACATCAACTAAATAAAGTAAAAAAATAAATAAATAAATAAATAAAAATAAAGTAAAAAAAAGCAGGAAAAAACCCCGAAGAAGTTGCTTACACACGAGTCTATCTTCTAAGCGCTCAGTTGTGGAGTAAAAGTGATTCTCGATAAAACAAGTTTGTGGCGTAATAATTTGACACCTATATTTAGATACAAAGTGTCATTCTTACAAGTTATTCGCCAGAATCGTTTGTTTACTCGTCCATTTGACCAATGAAACGAAGTCTTCCATTTGTAAGTTACCAAATACTGACTTGTTTCACAAGTTGATGAATGAACGATGACTTTGACGAATAATTTTATTATTTTAGTTTAGAAAGTGTGCACAATTTTTTGAAGGCAAAACGAAATGGAAATTTTTGCTAGAATTAAGATAAGATAAGTGATCATACTCGTGCATGTCTGTCAGTGCTATCAACATCAGTTCAAAACATTATGAAATTTAATTATCGGTAAAAACGGTAAGAATACAAAATTAACCCCCTCCTCAACAAGAAAGTCATTGCATTATACGTCAGAAACATCAGTGTGCCCTGACACACACCTATATCTATACGTTATCGACATTTTCAAACAATAAACTACGGCGAACACAAACAACCAAGAAAACAACTCCCCTATATAGCTAACAAATTTAATTTGAAGTAAATCAGAAAAACCGATCAATCTGCGCTCACCCGAGTCATTTAACACTCTCTCAAGCTTAAGTGCTTTATGCTTGATGAAATAAAGCTGCTTTAGTCTGTAATTTAAACTTGTATCATTTGTTTGGTAGCTATAGTTTAATTCTGTAGCACCAATTTTTGCTTTAAACACACAGGTAAAAAGGCCAAAACGCCAAAAATTGTGACTCTCAATTTACGTAATGAAACTTTGAACATTTCAGTAACTCACTTCTAAAACACCATGATACATCTTTAGTCATTCGCAGATTTGTTCTTTATAGCCATAACTTCATTCAGGAATTGAACAATTTGAAGTTTAAGCGTTTTATTAATTTTGAGAGCAATGTTTGCTGAGTAAAACTTAGTAAGACTAATGAAATAACATCAGTGTTGCAATTTAAGTCTTACAGTTGTTCCGCCATAAATGAAAATTGGAAACAAAGTTGCGCGGCTCAATACTTTGTGAGAAAGTTAACGATTCCATGGTCTAGAAATACCTCGGCAAAAACGGTTTGAGTATCATTTGGAAAGTTCTTTTATCGAAACTGTTTAACGACAATAGAACGTGTCGTTTGCTTTTTCTGAAAATTGTACTCTATTGCGACAAAGTGTAAAAGCACAGTTAAGCTACCTAACATTAACTATAACGCTACTAAAATATGGGCAGTACAATCACTCACTTTTCTTGTAAGCTTGTGGTTCTCACCAAATCTTCAAACAATAACTAACCAGGAAAGAAGAGAAAGGAATATTAGATTCAACATTAACTAAATAAAGTAAAACAGGCATTTAAAAAAACCCGAAGAAGTAGCTTACACACGAGTCACTCTTCTAAGCGCTCAGTTGTCGAGTAAAATAATTCTCGATAAAACAAGTTTGTGGCATAATAATTTGACATCTATATTTAGATTCAAAGTGTCATTCTTACAAGGACTGTTATTCGCCAGAATCGTTTGTTTACTCGTCCATTTGACCAATGAAATGAAGTCTTCCATTTGTAAGTTACCAAATGCTGACGTGTTGCATAAGTTGATGAATGAAGGATGACTTTGACGAATAATCTTATTCTTTTAGTTTTGCCTTGTGTGCTGATTCTTTTTAAAGCAAAACGAAATGGAAATTTGTGATAGAATTATGATTAAGGAGGAGAGTATTTTCCTTTCAATTCTCTTAATTTTTAATAAACGACACCAATCGTTTCTAAACAGCTCCCTTCAACAAATACCTCTCTTTTAACCTCCTTTCTTTACGCTACTAATAAGGTACCGGATGGTATTTTTATATCGTGATCATTCTCGTGCATGTCTGTCAGTGCTATCAACATCGGCAACACAAGAAATTAAATTATCGGTAAAAACGGTAAGAATACAACCCCCTCCTAAACAAGAAAGTCATTGCATTATACGTCAGAAACATTAGTGTGCCCTGACACACACCTATATCTATACGTTATCGACATTTTCAAACAATAAAACTACGGCGAACACAAACAACCAAGAAAACAACTCTCCTATATAGCTAACAAATTTAATTTGAAGTAAATCAGAAAAACCGATCAATCTGCGCTCACCCGAGTCATTTGTTCTTTATAGCCATAACTTCATTCAGGGATCGAACAATTTGAAGTTTAAGCGTTTTCTTAATTTTGAGAGCAATGTTTGCTGAGTAAAACTTAGTAAGACTATAATGAAGTAGCATGTGAGAAAGTTAACGATTCCACGGTCTAGAAATGCTCGGCAAAAATGGTTTGAGTATCAGTTGGAAAGGTTTTTTATCGAAACCGTTTAACGACAACAAAACTTGTAGTTTCCTTTTTCTGAAAATTGTACTCTATTGAGACAAAGTGTAAACGCATAGTTAAGCTACCTAACATTAACTATAACGCTACTAAAATATGGGCAGTACAATGACTTACTTTTCCTGTAAGCTTGTGGTTCTCACCAAATCTTCAAACAATATGTTAACCATGAAAGAAGAGAAATAAATATTAGATTCAACATTAACTAAATAAAGTGAAAAAGCAGAAAAAAACGAAGAAGTAGCTTACATACGAGTCACTCTTCTAAGCGCTCAGTTGTCGAGTAAAATGATTCTCGATAAAACAAGTTTGTGACGTAATAATTTGACAGCTATATTTAGATACAAAGTGTCATTCTTACAAGGACTGTTATTCGCCAGAACAATTTGTTTAGTACTCCATTTGACTAATGAAATGAAGTCTTCCATTCGTAAGTTACCAAAGACTGACGTGTTGCACAAGTTGATGAATGAAGGATGACTTTGACGAATAATTTTATTCTTTTAGTTTAGAAAGTGTGCGCAATCTTTTCAAAACAAAACAAAATGGAATTTTTTGATAAATTTAAGATTAAGGAGGAGAGTATTTTCCTTTCAATTCTCTTAACGAAAGTAACAAACGACACCAATCGTTTCTAAACAGCACCTTCAACAAATACCTCTCTTTTAACCTCGTTTCTTTACGCTACTAACAAGGTACGGGATGGTATTTTTATATCGTGATAATTCTCGTACATGTCTATCAGTGCTATCAACATCAGTTAAAAACATTATGAAATTAAATTATCGGTAAAAACGGCGAAAACGGTTAATGACAACAGAACGTGTCGTTTGCTTTTTCTGAAAATTGTACTCCATTGAGACAAAGTGTAAAAGCATAGTTAAGCTACGTAACATTAACTAACGCTACTAAAATATGGGCAGTACAATCACTTACTTTTCTTGTAAGCTTGTGGTTCTCACCAAACTTCAAACAATAAGCTGACTAGGAAAGAGGAGAAAGGAATATTAGATTCAACATCAACTAAATAAAGTAAAAAAATAAATAAATAAATAAATAAAAATAAAGTAAAAAAAAGCAGGAAAAAACCCCGAAGAAGTTGCTTACACACGAGTCTATCTTCTAAGCGCTCAGTTGTGGAGTAAAAGTGATTCTCGATAAAACAAGTTTGTGGCGTAATAATTTGACACCTATATTTAGATACAAAGTGTCATTCTTACAAGTTATTCGCCAGAATCGTTTGTTTACTCGTCCATTTGACCAATGAAACGAAGTCTTCCATTTGTAAGTTACCAAATACTGACTTGTTTCACAAGTTGATGAATGAACGATGACTTTGACGAATAATTTTATTATTTTAGTTTAGAAAGTGTGCACAATTTTTTGAAGGCAAAACGAAATGGAAATTTTTGCTAGAATTAAGATAAGATAAGTGATCATACTCGTGCATGTCTGTCAGTGCTATCAACATCAGTTCAAAACATTATGAAATTTAATTATCGGTAAAACGGTAAGAATACAAAATTAACCCCCTCCTCAACAAGAAAGTCATTGCATTATACGTCAGAAACATCAGTGTGCCCTGACACACACCTATATCTATACGTTATCGACATTTTCAAACAATAAAACTACGGCGAACACAAACAACCAAGAAAACAACTCCCCTATATAGCTAACAAATTTAATTTGAAGTAAATCAGAAAAACCGATCAATCTGCGCTCACCCGAGTCATTTAACACTCTCTCAAGCTTAAGTGCTTTATGCTTGATGAAATAAAGCTGCTTTAGTCTGTAATTTAAACTTGTATCATTTGTTTGGTAGCTATAGTTTAATTCTGTAGCACCAATTTTTGCTTTAAACACACAGGTAAAAAGGCCAAAACGCCAAAAATTGTGACTCTCAATTTACGTAATGAAACTTTGAACATTTCAGTAACTCACTTCTAAAACACCATGATACATCTTTAGTCATTCGCAGATTTGTTCTTTATAGCCATAACTTCATTCAGGAATTGAACAATTTGAAGTTTAAGCGTTTTATTAATTTTGAGAGCAATGTTTGCTGAGTAAAACTTAGTAAGACTAATGAAATAACATCAGTGTTGCAATTTAAGTCTTACAGTTGTTCCGCCATAAATGAAAATTGGAAACAAAGTTGCGCGGCTCAATACTTTGTGAGAAAGTTAACGATTCCATGGTCTAGAAATACCTCGGCAAAAACGGTTTGAGTATCATTTGGAAAGTTCTTTTATCGAAACTGTTTAACGACAATAGAACGTGTCGTTTGCTTTTTCTGAAAATTGTACTCTATTGCGACAAAGTGTAAAAGCACAGTTAAGCTACCTAACATTAACTATAACGCTACTAAAATATGGGCAGTACAATCACTCACTTTTCTTGTAAGCTTGTGGTTCTCACCAAATCTTCAAACAATAACTAACCAGGAAAGAAGAGAAAGGAATATTAGATTCAACATTAACTAAATAAAGTAAAAACAGGCATTTAAAAAAACCCGAAGAAGTAGCTTACACACGAGTCACTCTTCTAAGCGCTCAGTTGTCGAGTAAAATAATTCTCGATAAAACAAGTTTGTGGCATAATAATTTGACATCTATATTTAGATTCAAAGTGTCATTCTTACAAGGACTGTTATTCGCCAGAATCGTTTGTTTACTCGTCCATTTGACCAATGAAATGAAGTCTTCCATTTGTAAGTTACCAAATGCTGACGTGTTGCATAAGTTGATGAATGAAGGATGACTTTGACGAATAATCTTATTCTTTTAGTTTTGCCTTGTGTGCTGATTCTTTTTAAAGCAAAACGAAATGGAAATTTGTGATAGAATTATGATTAAGGAGGAGAGTATTTTCCTTTCAATTCTCTTAATTTTTAATAAACGACACCAATCGTTTCTAAACAGCTCCCTTCAACAAATACCTCTCTTTTAACCTCCTTTCTTTACGCTACTAATAAGGTACCGGATGGTATTTTTATATCGTGATCATTCTCGTGCATGTCTGTCAGTGCTATCAACATCGGCAACACAAGAAATTAAATTATCGGTAAAAACGGTAAGAATACAACCCCCTCCTAAACAAGAAAGTCATTGCATTATACGTCAGAAACATTAGTGTGCCCTGACACACACCTATATCTATACGTTATCGACATTTTCAAACAATAAAACTACGGCGAACACAAACAACCAAGAAAACAACTCTCCTATATAGCTAACAAATTTAATTTGAAGTAAATCAGAAAAACCGATCAATCTGCGCTCACCCGAGTCATTTGTTCTTTATAGCCATAACTTCATTCAGGGATCGAACAATTTGAAGTTTAAGCGTTTTCTTAATTTTGAGAGCAATGTTTGCTGAGTAAAACTTAGTAAGACTATAATGAAGTAGCATGTGAGAAAGTTAACGATTCCACGGTCTAGAAATGCTCGGCAAAAATGGTTTGAGTATCAGTTGGAAAGGTTTTTTATCGAAACCGTTTAACGACAACAAAACTTGTAGTTTCCTTTTTCTGAAAATTGTACTCTATTGAGACAAAGTGTAAACGCATAGTTAAGCTACCTAACATTAACTATAACGCTACTAAAATATGGGCAGTACAATGACTTACTTTTCCTGTAAGCTTGTGGTTCTCACCAAATCTTCAAACAATATGTTAACCATGAAAGAAGAGAAATAAATATTAGATTCAACATTAACTAAATAAAGTGAAAAAGCAGAAAAAAACGAAGAAGTAGCTTACATACGAGTCACTCTTCTAAGCGCTCAGTTGTCGAGTAAAATGATTCTCGATAAAACAAGTTTGTGACGTAATAATTTGACAGCTATATTTAGATACAAAGTGTCATTCTTACAAGGACTGTTATTCGCCAGAACAATTTGTTTAGTACTCCATTTGACTAATGAAATGAAGTCTTCCATTCGTAAGTTACCAAAGACTGACGTGTTGCACAAGTTGATGAATGAAGGATGACTTTGACGAATAATTTTATTCTTTTAGTTTAGAAAGTGTGCGCAATCTTTTCAAAACAAAACAAAATGGAATTTTTTGATAAATTTAAGATTAAGGAGGAGAGTATTTTCCTTTCAATTCTCTTAACGAAAGTAACAAACGACACCAATCGTTTCTAAACAGCACCTTCAACAAATACCTCTCTTTTAACCTCGTTTCTTTACGCTACTAACAAGGTACGGGATGGTATTTTTATATCGTGATAATTCTCGTACATGTCTATCAGTGCTATCAACATCAGTTAAAAACATTATGAAATTAAATTATCGGTAAAAACGGCGAAAACGGTTAATGACAACAGAAACGTGTCGTTTGCTTTTTCTGAAAATTGTACTCCATTGAGACAAAGTGTAAAAGCATAGTTAAGCTACGTAACATTAACTAACGCTACTAAAATATGGGCAGTACAATCACTTACTTTTCTTGTAAGCTTGTGGTTCTCACCAAACTTCAAACAATAAGCTGACTAGGAAAGAGGAGAAAGGAATATTAGATTCAACATCAACTAAATAAAGTAAAAAAATAAATAAATAAATAAATAAAAATAAAGTAAAAAAAAGCAGGAAAAAACCCCGAAGAAGTTGCTTACACACGAGTCTATCTTCTAAGCGCTCAGTTGTGGAGTAAAAGTGATTCTCGATAAAACAAGTTTGTGGCGTAATAATTTGACACCTATATTTAGATACAAAGTGTCATTCTTACAAGTTATTCGCCAGAATCGTTTGTTTACTCGTCCATTTGACCAATGAAACGAAGTCTTCCATTTGTAAGTTACCAAATACTGACTTGTTTCACAAGTTGATGAATGAACGATGACTTTGACGAATAATTTTATTATTTTAGTTTAGAAAGTGTGCACAATTTTTTGAAGGCAAAACGAAATGGAAATTTTTGCTAGAATTAAGATAAGATAAGTGATCATACTCGTGCATGTCTGTCAGTGCTATCAACATCAGTTCAAAACATTATGAAATTTAATTATCGGTAAAAACGGTAAGAATACAAAATTAACCCCCTCCTCAACAAGAAAGTCATTGCATTATACGTCAGAAACATCAGTGTGCCCTGACACACACCTATATCTATACGTTATCGACATTTTCAAACAATAAAACTACGGCGAACACAAACAACCAAGAAAACAACTCCCCTATATAGCTAACAAATTTAATTTGAAGTAAATCAGAAAAAACCGATCAATCTGCGCTCACCCGAGTCATTTAACACTCTCTCAAGCTTAAGTGCTTTATGCTTGATGAAATAAAGCTGCTTTAGTCTGTAATTTAAACTTGTATCATTTGTTTGGTAGCTATAGTTTAATTCTGTAGCACCAATTTTGCTTTAAACACACAGGTAAAAAGGCCAAAACGCCAAAAATTGTGACTCTCAATTTACGTAATGAAACTTTGAACATTTCAGTAACTCACTTCTAAAACACCATGATACATCTTTAGTCATTCGCAGATTTGTTCTTTATAGCCATAACTTCATTCAGGAATTGAACAATTTGAAGTTTAAGCGTTTTATTAATTTTGAGAGCAATGTTTGCTGAGTAAAACTTAGTAAGACTAATGAAATAACATCAGTGTTGCAATTTAAGTCTTACAGTTGTTCCGCCATAAATGAAAATTGGAAACAAAGTTGCGCGGCTCAATACTTTGTGAGAAAGTTAACGATTCCATGGTCTAGAAATACCTCGGCAAAAACGGTTTGAGTATCATTTGGAAAGTTCTTTTATCGAAACTGTTTAACGACAATAGAACGTGTCGTTTGCTTTTTCTGAAAATTGTACTCTATTGCGACAAAGTGTAAAAGCACAGTTAAGCTACCTAACATTAACTATAACGCTACTAAAATATGGGCAGTACAATCACTCACTTTTCTTGTAAGCTTGTGGTTCTCACCAAATCTTCAAACAATAACTAACCAGGAAAGAAGAGAAAGGAATATTAGATTCAACATTAACTAAATAAAGTAAAAACAGGCATTTAAAAAAACCCGAAGAAGTAGCTTACACACGAGTCACTCTTCTAAGCGCTCAGTTGTCGAGTAAAATAATTCTCGATAAAACAAGTTTGTGGCATAATAATTTGACATCTATATTTAGATTCAAAGTGTCATTCTTACAAGGACTGTTATTCGCCAGAATCGTTTGTTTTACTCGTCCATTTGACCAATGAAATGAAGTCTTCCATTTGTAAGTTACCAAATGCTGACGTGTTGCATAAGTTGATGAATGAAGGATGACTTTGACGAATAATCTTATTCTTTTAGTTTTGCCTTGTGTGCTGATTCTTTTTAAAGCAAAACGAAATGGAAATTTGTGATAGAATTATGATTAAGGAGGAGAGTATTTTCCTTTCAATTCTCTTAATTTTTAATAAACGACACCAATCGTTTCTAAACAGCTCCCTTCAACAAATACCTCTCTTTTAACCTCCTTTCTTTACGCTACTAATAAGGTACCGGATGGTATTTTTATATCGTGATCATTCTCGTGCATGTCTGTCAGTGCTATCAACATCGGCAACACAAGAAATTAAATTATCGGTAAAAACGGTAAGAATACAACCCCCTCCTAAACAAGAAAGTCATTGCATTATACGTCAGAAACATTAGTGTGCCCTGACACACACCTATATCTATACGTTATCGACATTTTCAAACAATAAAACTACGGCGAACACAAACAACCAAGAAAACAACTCTCCTATATAGCTAACAAATTTAATTTGAAGTAAATCAGAAAAACCGATCAATCTGCGCTCACCCGAGTCATTTGTTCTTTATAGCCATAACTTCATTCAGGGATCGAACAATTTGAAGTTAAGCGTTTTCTTAATTTTGAGAGCAATGTTTGCTGAGTAAAACTTAGTAAGACTATAATGAAGTAGCATGTGAGAAAGTTAACGATTCCACGGTCTAGAAATGCTCGGCAAAAATGGTTTGAGTATCAGTTGGAAAGGTTTTTTATCGAAACCGTTTAACGACAACAAAACTTGTAGTTTCCTTTTTCTGAAAATTGTACTCTATTGAGACAAAGTGTAAACGCATAGTTAAGCTACCTAACATTAACTATAACGCTACTAAAATATGGGCAGTACAATGACTTACTTTTCCTGTAAGCTTGTGGTTCTCACCAAATCTTCAAACAATATGTTAACCATGAAAGAAGAGAAATAAATATTAGATTCAACATTAACTAAATAAAGTGAAAAAGCAGAAAAAAACGAAGAAGTAGCTTACATACGAGTCACTCTTCTAAGCGCTCAGTTGTCGAGTAAAATGATTCTCGATAAAACAAGTTTGTGACGTAATAATTTGACAGCTATATTTAGATACAAAGTGTCATTCTTACAAGGACTGTTATTCGCCAGAACAATTTGTTTAGTACTCCATTTGACTAATGAAATGAAGTCTTCCATTCGTAAGTTACCAAAGACTGACGTGTTGCACAAGTTGATGAATGAAGGATGACTTTGACGAATAATTTTATTCTTTTAGTTTAGAAAGTGTGCGCAATCTTTTCAAAACAAAACAAAATGGAATTTTTTGATAAATTTAAGATTAAGGAGGAGAGTATTTTCCTTTCAATTCTCTTAACGAAAGTAACAAACGACACCAATCGTTTCTAAACAGCACCTTCAACAAATACCTCTCTTTTAACCTCGTTTCTTTACGCTACTAACAAGGTACGGGATGGTATTTTTATATCGTGATAATTCTCGTACATGTCTATCAGTGCTATCAACATCAGTTAAAAACATTATGAAATTAAATTATCGGTAAAAACGGCGAAAACGGTTAATGACAACAGAACGTGTCGTTTGCTTTTTCTGAAAATTGTACTCCATTGAGACAAAGTGTAAAAGCATAGTTAAGCTACGTAACATTAACTAACGCTACTAAAATATGGGCAGTACAATCACTTACTTTTCTTGTAAGCTTGTGGTTCTCACCAAACTTCAAACAATAAGCTGACTAGGAAAGAGGAGAAAGGAATATTAGATTCAACATCAACTAAATAAAGTAAAAAATAAATAAATAAATAAATAAAAATAAAGTAAAAAAAAGCAGGAAAAAACCCCGAAGAAGTTGCTTACACACGAGTCTATCTTCTAAGCGCTCAGTTGTGGAGTAAAAGTGATTCTCGATAAAACAAGTTTGTGGCGTAATAATTTGACACCTATATTTAGATACAAAGTGTCATTCTTACAAGTTATTCGCCAGAATCGTTTGTTTACTCGTCCATTTGACCAATGAAACGAAGTCTTCCATTTGTAAGTTACCAAATACTGACTTGTTTCACAAGTTGATGAATGAACGATGACTTTGACGAATAATTTTATTATTTTAGTTTAGAAAGTGTGCACAATTTTTTGAAGGCAAAACGAAATGGAAATTTTTGCTAGAATTAAGATAAGGAGGAGAATATTTTCCTTTCGATTCTCTTAACGAAAGTAATAAACGACACCAATCGTTTCAAAACAGCACCTTCAACAAATACCTCTCTTTTAACCTCCTTTCTTTACGCTACTAATAAAGTACGGGATGGTATTTTTATATCATGATAATTCTTGTGTTTATTAGTGCTATCGACATCAGTTGAAAACATTATGAAAATAAATTATCGGTATAAACGGTAAGAATACAACCCCCCTCCCCCTATACACCATTCTCAAATCGACGCTCGCTGGTCTGTCCTTTTCAATGTTTGCAACATTAAAATGGCTCTTTGTTTATAGTTTGGAAAGGAGAAACCTTTTTTAAGAAATTTTAACCTAAACTGAATAATGAAGTAAATTTATTTTCATTAACACGTCCGATAATGTAGTTTCAATTTCCGTCATCAGTGGAACTCAGTGAACATTTCATTGATTGTTCAGTGCACTAAAAACATAGCCAGAAATTTCGAACCAAATTAAACTTGCGTTACTCCGTGCCCAGTCACGCGTGGAAGACACACGATTGGTCAGTTACGTCGCGCCACGTTTTCCAGATCAAGTTGTTGTCACGCGGGATTCCTGATGAGAGGCATATTCTTGCTTTCTGTGGTCCACAAAAGAAAGCAATCGACAAAAATCCAATGTGAAACGAAAGTCACCGTATTCAAGAGAACTTAAGCTCGCTTTCACGATCAATTTTACCAGCAGACATGCTTTATTCTGTTAAATTGAGCAAATGTTTTTACTTCGTGACTCAATCGTGACTGCCTTCGACTGCCTTTTGCATAAATTAAATGACAAAACAAGCTAAGCTACCAAGCCTTTCTGTGAACCCCAGTCTCTTCTCCTTTTCATTCATGTTTTGGAAAATGGCGGCTGTTTTCGTATGTTGATTTTGTTTTGGTCTTTTTAATATGAGGCGCGCTGGAGCAAACCGATTTCGTTCAATAATGGCGTCCTTTAGCTTCAATTTTTCCTCGACAAATACTGCCGTAAACCGCAAGATTTCAACGGCTACAAAGCCTTATAATATCATGGAAATACGAAGACACCTTCGAACTTCAAAAACTGTCTGGGGATGAAAGGATAGCTACATCTAGAAAGGCATGGAGAGAGTTCGCATGGAGTGAATTTAGCTTGTTGTCACCTCAGAGGTAAGCAATTGTATGGCCTGTCTTATCGTGTTAGTCCTTAAACTACTTTCTTAAAAACCGCAATGAATATTCGATATATCACCGTTTTGAAACCTCACAGGAGATGACTTAAGTCGTATCTCCCAATCGTATCTGGGGATAGATGTCCTTTTTACGCCACGGTTTAGATATATCATGTTTTTGTTTCGACTTCATACGAATCTCTGTAAGTTTGGAGCCGCCATTTTCTTTTTAACGGTCACGGACCGTCACGGTTAAATGCTCACGCGCGTTCGGAATTTCTGGCTATGATGTATTCCGCCAAAGTTCAGTTGTTCTCTATAATTTTGTGATTCTATAATAAACTCGAGGTAAGTGAAATAGCAAGAAAGGTATATATCAGACGTGAACAGGTAAGAGTTAGGAAATAAACAACTTGTGTAGCTGAATCGCATGAATGTCTTGGTAAATATAGGACGTCTGGGCATAATTTGGAACAGAGTTTCTATTAAAACTGTCAAATTCATGTTTGGGTCATTTTGTAAAATACACTCTAGCGAGACGATATAAAGGCGGCACATTGAAATACAACCACTCACCTTTCTAATAGATCTGTGTGTCTTGCCAATCTGTATAACAATCCAACTGGGAAAAGGAAGAATGGATGTTAGATTGAACTGTGATTAAACTGATCAAGTAAAGAAGCAGAGAAACTTAAAGTGGTACATAGCTTACATCGTCAGCCACGCTTGTCTTGTCGTTGTTTAGCCCTCGAGTAAAACTGACGATTCTCGAGAAAACAAGTTTGAATTAATTTAACAACTATATATAGAACAAATGTTTCTTGACAGTATTCTTATAATGATTAATTGTTATTTGTCAGAAAAGTGTGTATAGTCACCCATATTTATTTGTCTAATAAAATGAAGGCTACAATTCGCATGGTTTATACCAAATAACTGACTTTCAAATGCATATGATGAGCTTGGTGAATAATGATATTCCGTTAGTTTAGAATGTGTTTACTAATTTAAACAAAAACAGAATATTATAATTAATATTGGGCAGCAACAAGTGTTATAATAATAATCAGTGTTGAGAAGGAAACGTTACTTCACATTTCCCAGTAGGGATGCTGAAATATTTTCAATAGGATAGAAAATGCGACAACAGCCGTAATAACCTGTTTACGGGGTCTTTACAACTGAGAAGCGATACATTGTTGAAGCAAAATAAATTAAATCTTGGAAGGTGTTTAGAGAAAAGAGTCGAGAATGGCTTAAGCCATTTATTTTGCTCTTTCGATTGGCTCGACAGCAGCCTCATACCATGCCAGCTATTTTTACTGACTTTTCTCAGACGAAAATCGCTAGTGATTACTGTTCCACGTATGGCAGTCATTGAATCAAGTGTTCGGATGCAAATATTTGTTCGTTTATATAAATATACGTCAAATGCCATGTCACAGTAAATATTTGAGTTCCGGGTGATTGCGTTTGTTTGACAGGACCTTGAACGCAAATAGACTATATTACGAATGCACTTCCTGTTTCTGTAGGAAAGGCAAATGTGTTGGATTCTTTGGGTAGAGCTCAAGAGAAACCACCCATCTTTAGGGGCTTTATAGTTGTACCTGTTTTTATCAGTTCGTATTTGCGGAACTTGATCAAAAAGGATAACTAGATACAAGAGATATAGCTGAGCATAAATAATCCAGCTCAATCTCTTGTCCAGCTATTTACGTATGTAAAACAGGACAAGGCAGCCTTCCACGCAGACGTAACGTGCGTGACTCGCGCAATTCTCGTGCGCTTATCACGTGTGCAAAATTGCACGCTAGAACTGAGCCTTTGCTTCAGTAAAAGGTATATGAACTGATTTTCTCATTTCAATTGAAAACGAATATCTCCTTTACAAAAGATTTCACAGGTCGGGTTTATCATTTCGAAAGTAAAATAACATACTGCGAAATACAGTGTTTGTATGCTGTGCATGGGTATCCGATGTGACAAATTCTGTCATGATATGCCAAAGTCCTGCCTCCTCCACAGGACTATCGCGAGAGCGCGAAGCGCGAGGGAGCTGGGAACGAGCGCGAAGCTCGAGAGCGGGGGATGATGGGAAGGAGAAAAATACTTCCCATCGTTCCCCGCGCCCCCTGTTTTCAATTCCCGCCGCTCTGTGCGTGCTTGCGAGCGACTGGGGACGAGGCAGTGGCAAAGTCTGTAAACTAAAAATACCTCGCAACAGATTTTCTCGTTGAATTTAAGGAATTTATATATAGATTTGATAGGAGGGATGCAGTCGCGTTTTCTGTTTTCCATACATTTGTCTTTTGTCGCAAAAACTGTTCTTTATACTAGCATCAATCATACTCAACCCTCAAAAGCTGGTTTGGGGCGATTTGTGGCGCTTATAAGGCACGAAATTCTATAATTTCTGAGAATTTCCGACGGCTTAACGAAAACGAACCAGGAATGACCGCGCTTGGAATGGAAACGAATTTACTGTTTTTGTGACGTCATATGTGGTGAGCTTGTTTTCACGCGCGTGTTTTCGCGCGTGTTTTCAGCAACGTGTGAAGGTCGATGCGAAGAAGCTTTTAATGAATTTCTCACATTATATTGCTCTCTTATCATTGACACGTGAATGGAGAACTACGCTTCCGTTTGTGGAAGCGAAAAAAAAGGCAGTTTTCAAAGTCGAATACCTCGACGACGTTTTGTCCAAATCGTTTCAAACTTAAGAACATGATTATTCATAATATTCCCTATTATTTCGACTTAAAACTAATCTTACTAAAATTTTGTTGCATTTGACCTTTAAGCTTACAGGCTGTGAATATTACAGAAACAAAATTGTACGGAATTTATTTGATGCTCATACAATCACTGTTGTAGACTACAAAACAGTTTCTCTTTTTTCTTTTTTCTTTTTTCTTTTTCTTTTTTCTTTTTTCTTTTTTCTTTTTTCTTTTTTCTCTCCTTGTTTTCGTGGCCTAATGGTTAGCGCGTTGAATTTCATTGTGTTGTGTTCTTGTGTTCAAAGTGCCCCTCACCACCCAGGAGTGTAAATGGGTACAGGCGAACTGTTAGAGAAACCTGACGAAATGCTGGGGAATGAGGGAGGGGGGTCACCTGTGATGGACTTGCATCCCATCTAGGCGGAGTAACAATACTCCGAGTCTGCTTCATTTTATGGCAGTGTGGACCAGTTTGGCTCGAGTGCCGCTTTACCTTTTTATAACAACCTAGCTTTTCACTCCCATATTCGTATATTATGGTGTTAAACTAAAGGCTAATTTTCATTTCACAACGTTTCCGGTTGGGCTCAGATAAAACTGGTATTGACGTTTTTCGCTTGGTTTACATGGCTAATGGAATCTTATAGTTTTACCATGTGAACAAAACTATGTTTTATTTCTGAAGAATAAAGATAGTTGCACGATAATTTAATATAATTAAAAAACAAACAGACACTTATTTCTTTTCCAATCTTCCTGCTTTTTATTTAACCTCAGCGAACTTGAAACAATTACAAAGCAAACCCAGTAATCAGACGAACCACTCGTTATATAATTAAGCAAGTTATTACTGTCCCATTATAAGCGTTTATGCAGGAATGGATGTTTTGTCTCGGGACCTAAGCCTGAGGTTTAGGAACTTCTTCAATAAAGATCCGGGACACTGATTGATATCCTGTGTAGGCGTCATAACTTCCTCCATATCCGGCACAATTCGTGACCCAGAATCCCACGCGCACCTTCCCTTTGTGGATGTTGTTGCAGTGACCTTCAATATGGCGAACACGGTGGGGATCTGAAGACTTTACCAACAAGTACACGATACCGTCAATTGGCAGGGGAGCTGCACATTCAGCACCGTTGAATGTGAAATACCAGCGTTTACAACAATTTGTGCAGCCGTGAACTCTAAAGGCGCCAGTCCAGTAAACATGGAGGGATGTGTCAGAGAAGTTCTTGGTGAACACACAGTCCTGCAAAAAGTAATGATAAAAAAGGAAACTTAAAATAGAATAAGCTCTTTGTTTACCCACTGATAATCAATTTTGCAAGGAAACACAGACTTTCTGGCTGAGTTTTTGTTAGAGATTTCTGTTTGTGTTTGTCAGTAAATTTCATTTTCTCGCTATAATCCTATCAAATATAGTCGTACAATTCTCGTTGAATAAACGCACGTTCCTTTTACCTTGATCAAACCGTTGTCCTTGCCGTCATTCAAGTGTTTCCACGCACATTCTTTCCAGTTCTTATAAGACATAGAACCTGGACTCCCAGGGATTCCACTTGTTCCACTCTCTCCACGCTTCCCTTTTTGGCCGGGAGGGCCCTGGACTCCAGGTTCTCCTTTAGTGCCATCCTTTCCATTGATACCAGTTGTACCTTTGGTTCCTGGAGGGCCCTGGGTTCCAGTCTTCCCAAAGTCACCTTTGGCCCCGTCACGGCCATCACGACCGTCACGACCTGGTGCCCCAGGGGACCCAGGCTTACCGTGCATACCAGGGATACCACCATAACAGAAAGCAGGAGGCTGCTGGTTTGGAATAAGAAATGAGTTTTGACATAGTTAGGCTTCGATATCATAGATATAAATTTCTGCTTTACCATTATCCCTTCTATAGTGCTTTATTATTCTGAGAATGATAAACTTTTCAATATTCTGTAACGAGACGTTAAAAAATTTTACATCAAGTCAAGACGGCATTTGTTGCTGTAGATTTTGGGATTTTTTTCTCTTTTTGGTCTCAGTTTACATTTTAGGCTTTCCCTGACTTCGAAAATGTTGCGCTAGTTTATTTTCTCCTCCAATAGAATGGGTTCCTTACTTTTACCCCAGTGTGGCTGCAATAATTGTCAAATTATTAACAATTATTAGCCTATCAGTCTGATGAGCAGTTATCCAGAGGTCTGGATTGTTTGCACGGTTTAATTGTTTTAGTGACAACTGTATCACAACTATGCCCAAAGTTAAATCAATATTTGCAAAGAAATGTCGTTTCAACACTTGTCAGAAATTTCCATTTGCACGTAACGCAATTCCATGTAACTCACCACTTTGTATGATGGTTGATTGGTTTTGTTATTCGCCGTGGCACAGTAAACCAAGAATGACACCGCAAACAGAGACAACAAGGATGTCACAGAGGTTGTACGCAGAATAAAGGCCATTGCTTCTTCGCGAACTGCTGCGTGGAAAGTTTACAAAGATCAGATCAGTTTAAATTTTGTAGTTATGTACTGGTGATGGCAAATTCAACATAAGAGATGCTATTTTTGCTTACAAAATACGAGAGCTTTTTTTGTTGTTGAAATATTGTATATTTAGGACAAACTCTTGGAGCTTCTTGGGACGCTGGATTTCAACTCAACTGAGAAAAGTACTGTCAATATATAATACTATGATTCTTCTTCTTTCTTTTTCGAAAACGACGAAATTCGGTGTTGAAAGTTTTGTTTCATTTCGATGTGTCAGTAATTCCGAGTTTAGAGCGTTTTACTCATCCTCGTTATTTTTATTTTTTATAATCTTTATTAACTTTCATACCACACTTATTACATCGAGCTGGAAGCTGGATTTCAACTTCAAAAAATGAGTCCAAAAGTAACTTACGAATTCCAACTCCTAATTATCCCCAGCAGCGTGTACCAGCTGAAAGGATAAAACTATGATTCTTTTATTTTTTGGCGAAAACGACGAAAACCAGTGATGGAATTTTTGTTTCATTTCGACTGATGTGTCAGTAATTCCTAGTTTCTATTAATTTAACAAACTGAAGAGCGTTTTACTCATCCTCGTTATGTCTGTGTGGCACATCAGGCCTCGAAAAACTTTTTAGAGCAAAATAAATCATTCAGGTAATGAAGAAACGCCAGCAGTGAAGAAATATATGGGACCGTTCTACATGTAAGCTATAGAGACGGATATTTTTAAGCGAAACATTAATTTCTGTTTAATGTTTTTGTAGATATGGTGATAAAAGTTCGTCTTCTCTAAGAGGCTTAAAGTTTTGTCGGTGTAAAGGGAGTCTGAATCAATTTTTAAGTCGAACGGGTAATAAAAATAAGAAAGCCGTTTAGTTAACGAGCAGAAGAAAATTAGCGATCTTACCTCTAAGCACGAAGGGTCGCTTTTCTGTTCCAACTATAATCGTTCCGTTACAGTGAGTTGTTCAACAGATAAGTAAGTTACGAATTGCAATTGAGTTTTCAAGCCTTTGTGTTGACTTTGGTTCGTGTTTGGACCAGTTTGTTGTTGACCACGAGTCCAGCTGTGTCATCAGTATATGTCATCCATGAGAATGTTTATGACAGTTATTTTGTTTATATCCAATGAGAGGGAAGATTGTTACTTCCTGTTACGTTGTACTAAACTAAGACCTTCGCGGAGTTTTTCAAGTAAAAAAAAATATATTGAGAATGATATGATAACTTTTATCATTGGCAATTCCCCGATTGTTTTTAGCGTCTTCCAAGACTTAAAGGGCAATTGCATACTTTTGAATTTCAGAGAGTTCCGAGTAAAGAGCTCTTGTTTTGCCACGCTTGTCATTATAGACGATTTTGACTTGATTGTTGAGGGGCAAAAATAGGTCTCTTTCAAGTCTCTGAGTTTGTTTTCTCAATTGTTCAGTACAAGCCAGTTGTCATGATTTAGGAAAATGTTTTTTATAAGTGAACAGACATTGATTAGAAACCTTATAGAATATATAACCTTTTCAGATCGTAACAAATTAACTGTCCAAGACGATTGGGATCCTTTTAATTAGAAGGTCCATGCAGGCCTTTGCTGGTGATTCAGTTGTGTCCCACGTGTTTGTTTGGTTTCTGGATTGTCTATCTAAATAAACATGACGTGTACTACTGTTCTTTTTTCTATAATTTTATTTTAACTTCATTAGTAAAGCTACCATATTTACTTTTCCCTTCTGTTGGTGAAAACGTTTCTTTTCGTGAATAATCAGTGTTTTCTTTAGTAATTCTTGTTACCGCGGTATATTACTATCGTCCAGTAGTTCAGTTTTTTTTTTGCAGTCAATTTTTCTTAACTTGTTTTTCAGTATTTTATCTGTGCGCTTTCTCTTCTAAAACATTCTGAAAAAAATTTCTTCGAGTCTTATCTGCAATGAAACTGAGCCACGTGAAGGCACAGCGACTCCGATATCTAAAGACATAGAAGACTTGGCTGTTCAGTAACTAGTAAAGTTCCATTAACCTTTTCTTTGTCAGTTTTTTGTGGGCAATTCATAAATGTTCAATTTATTACGTAGAAAGCCAAGTTTCGACCTGTTACACCCTTTATAAGTTGAACTGTAGCAATAGCAGAATGATCATGAATTATACTCTGAATTAAATGATCATGAATTATTTTATGTATACATTGAAAAGCAGACAGTAGTGAGGAGGAATACATATCTGTCCAATGGAAATGAGTCGCCTCCAGTTTTAGAAATTAACGGCAATAACTCATAAACTCGAGCTTTCGAAACTTATTACATCGATTCAACTTTAAAAAAAATGAGTTCAAAATTACGAATTCCAACTCCTAATTTTCCCCAGCGTGTACTACCTGAAAGGCGAAAACCGGTGATGGAATTTTTGTTTCGTTTCGATGTGTCAGTAATTCCTAGTTTCTATTAATTTAACACACTGAAGAGCGGTTTACTGATCCTCGTTATGTCTGTGTGGCACATGAGGCCTCGAAGAACGTTTTAGAACAAGATAAATCATCCAGGCAATGAAAAAACGCCAGCAATGAAGGAATATACAAAATCGTTCTACATGTAAACTATAGAGACGGATATTTTTAAGCGAATCATTTCTGTTTAACGTTTTAGTAGTCGTCTTTTCTAAGAGGCTTAAAGTTTTGTCAGTGTAAAGGGAGTCTGAATCAATTTTTAAGCCAACGGGTAATAAATTAAATAAGAAAGCCGTTTAGTTAACGAGCAGAAGAAAATTAGCGATCTTACCTCTAAGCTCGAAGGGTCGCTTTTCTGTTCCAACTATAATCGTTCCGTTACAGTGAGTTGTTCAACAGATAAGTAAGTTACGAATTGCAATTGAGTTTTCAAGCCTTTGTGTTGACTTTGGTTCGCGTTTGGACCAGTTTGTTGTTGACCATGAGTCCAGCTGTGTCATCAGTATATGTCATCCATGAGAATGTTTATGACAGTTATTTTGTTTATATCCAATGAGAGGGAATATTGTAACTTCCTGTTCATACGTTGTACGAGCCAAGACCTTCCCAGAGTTTTTCAAGTCGAAAAAATATTGAGAATGATATGTTATCTTTTACCACTGGCAATTCTCCGATTGGTTTTGTCGTCTTTCAAGACTTAAAGAGCAATATGTATAGTTTTGTATTTCTGAGAGATCCGAGTAAAGAGCTCTTGTTTTGCTATGCTTGTCAATAGTTTATACAGACGATTTTGACTTGTTTAAGTTTGTTGAGGGCAAAAATAAATCACATTCAGGTCATCTCTGAGTTTGTTTGCTCAATTGTCACAAGCCAGTTGCCACTGGATTGAGGAAAACGGTTTTATAAGTGGACAGACACTAATGATTAGAAACCTTATAGAATATATAACCTTTTATCGTAACAAATTGACTGTCCAAGACGATTGGGATCTGTTTCATTCCAAGGTTCATGCAGGCCTTTGCTGGTGATTCAGTTCTGTTTTGTTTGGTTTCTGGATTGTCTATCTAAATAAACATGTCGTGTACTACTGTTCGTTTTTCTATAATTTTATTTTAACTTCATTAGTAAAGCTGCCATATTTACTTTTACCCTTCTGTTTGTGAAAACGTTTCTTTTCGTGAATAATCAGTGTTTTCTTTAGTAATTCTTATTACCGCGGTATATTACTATCGTCCAGTAGTTCAGTTTTTTTTGCAGTCAATTTTTCTTAACTTGTTTTTCAGTATTATATCGGTGCGCTTTCTCTTCTAAAACATGCTGAAAAAAATTTCTCCGAGTCTTATCAGCAATGAAAGCCACGTGAAGGCACAGCGACTCCGATATCTAGAGACATAAAAGACTCGGCTGTTCAGTAACTAGTAAAGTGGCATTAACCTTATCTTTGTCAGTCTTTTGCGTGTAATTCTTAAATGTTCAATTTATTACGTAGAAAGCCTAGCAATAGCAGAATGATCATGAATTATACTTTGAATTAAATGATCATGAATTATTCTCTGTATACTTGAAACGCAGACAGTAGTGAGGAGGAATACATATCTGTCCAGTGGAAATGAGTCGCCTCCAGTTTTCGAGATTAACTGCAATAACTCATAAACTCAAGCTTTCGAAACTGAAAACCTTACTGTTACAATTTGTCTAATATCAGCTACTGAATTTCTGTTCCTTTGTAACTCTGGTCCGCTAAATTAAAGAATTGTTAGTTCGTATTTGTTAGTAAACTGCCCCTGACCCTGTTGGTGCTGATAAAACTACATCCAGGGTTAAAAATCGCGTTCGTATTAAGCCTGGGCCAAATGAAGATGAGAGTTGTTGAGAGTTCAAACTCTCGCTCTCGTTTGGCCAGAAACTCTGATCATGCGCTCTCAGCGCGCGACTCTCATCGACTCTCGTGCGCTCTCGTGGAATTTGAACCTGCTCAAATTTTTCTTGAGAGTCGTCGACGACACTCGCTCTCGTTTGGCCCGAGGTGATGTAGTCGATGAGAGTTGAAGAAAACTCTCATGAGAGCCACTGTTAGCAACTCTCATCCTCGTTTTGACCGGACTTTATATTCAGTAAAATATCGAAAGTTCAAACTAAAAACCATTTATTTAAAAAGTGAAATATTTGAACTCACACTAATTAAAATCAAGACTATTTTTACAAGCTCTCATTAGTTTTGACAATTTGTTGTTGTAAAACGGAGCGGTTAAAATTTTGCAGAAAATACATTATCGCGATATGGTGAACGGAAAATTCATATAAACCGAGAAAATGTCTTCTCGTCGTATTTTCACACAAAGTTTTCAGCTACCATCGCTCCATCTTCTAAATTATGATTTTAGACTTAAAGATTTTCAAACTGAAAAATATATGATACTTTTTTTAGCAAAGCAGTTCATTTCCTCGTATTTTATGGGTATAATTACATTTATTTTACCTTCTGAAATATCGGAATTAAGAAACATTATTTTTACATGCTTGTCAACACAGACGATTTTGACTTGGTTGTCAAAAGGCAAACTAAATAAATCGCATTCAGCTCGTCTCTAAGTTTGCTCAATTGTCACAAGGCGTCATTGTATTAGACAATGATTCGTCATCAAGTGCACAGAAAGTTTGCAAGTATTATTACATTTATTAAACAAATTGACATCCAAGACTATCGGATCTTTGCTGATGATTGTTCAGTCCCACTGGTTTGTTTAGCTTCTGGTTTGTTAAACATGTCATGTGTACTATTGTCTATTTTCCATAATTTCATTTTGTCTCAGTAAACTGTTATGATGTTTATTTTTTCTGAGCTATTTGTGAAAACATTTCTTTTCACGAATCTAATTACTGTGTAGTTAGGGCTCTGGCAAATCGATTCAGGCTCAAGGCTTTACATAGTCGTGGACTTACACTTCCGAAATTTCGATTGATTGAAATTCTGTTCCTTTGTAGAGGACGTTACTCTGGTCTTATATAAATTAATGAATTGAAATCGCGATAGAAATTCCACAGACCGTTTTACGCAGATATTCATTTTGTCACTCATACATCACAACATTACTCTTTTATGTTCCTGTTTTCAATTTTAACCTGTATGTTTTCCATATGTTGCCATAATGTTAAATTTGTCTAGGTCCTGTTTTTTCGCGAATTCATGAGTGATCGTCCCGGCAGGGGTGATCGCTAGTGATCGCTACTGAACGATCATATAATGGGAACCAAAAAAGCACAGTAATATACGGAGAATAATAGAGTTGAAGCTGATCGGATGTGTTGCCAATGATCAGACGAATAAACGTGATGATTTATCGAGAGCCCAGTTTTCTTTTAATTGTGTGCCTCGCGTTTTATACGCGCTTGTCCTTCATAATACTAAACGCATCATTTGCGCAGTGAACAACAACATCTCTCGGCCGATGCTTAAACAAATAGAAGTCTTAAAATACCCAGCCGTATTATACAACTTTTTGCTAAACAGAGCTTCGGTTTGATTATTTCCTAAAATATAGGCTTAAAACAGTCACGGTGTCCACCGTAGCGCGCGCGGTTGCACTCGCATTCACACACGGCTAAACTGATGCTATGTCGTATAATAAAACTAGTTATCGTGAGCCTTGGTGATGAGCCGATGGATCATAAACTCCACTCTTAAAATACTGCGCAATTAAAAGCAAACAGTCAACTCAAGGCAAGATTACGAAGAGAGGAACAGCGCCACGATGTTTGCCGATGCTCTGTATCAGTGTTGTACATTCACATTGTAAGGCCCAATTTCTACTCAGTTTTTATTTTTTTGAGCCTAACCGCTGAATAACCACTTTTTACTAGACAGATGTTTTCAGTTTTTCTAAATATGTGTTGTAACCCCGGGTTTTATTGGCGCTTTCCTCTGTTCTAATATCTCGATCCTTTAACGACTCACGAACTTATTAACCGCCATATGAAAAGTCAAAAGCTTACACGTTGCTATCCCGAGTTGTGTTCTTGTGGTGATGACCTGTTCAATTTCATTTTTCAAAATTAAAGTTTTCGTTACCTTCGCTCCACCGTCCTCCATCTCTCCGCATCGTATTGCCGGTTGGCGTCGTAGCATCTTTCGGAGAATGCTCGAACTATTTTCGTACTACACAGTAAAACTCAGTCAGACTGGCCCTTTGGTTAATAATTTTAAGTTGTTTGTCAAAATCAAATTAATTCAATCCAATCGGAATAATGAATTTGTTTTCAGTAGGGTAATACCTTCAGTAGGCTACCGGCCTAGTACCCAGGTGTACTCTTCCTACTAACTGTGACGTCACGAACACATATGACATCACATATTGTTCCCAGGACCTTGCTCGTGCTATGCCGTCCGCAATGCCTACCGACGCCTGGACGCCAGCGGATGACCTTCCAGTATAACTAAAGCCGGCTATTTTTTAACGAGTATTGTCAAAATTCGATTCGTGGTTTTTAAGACTATTTTGATTTTTGTAACTCATGACGTGACTGAAGATATCTGATTCCGCTGACAAATAATAAGTCTGTAATGTTGAACAAATTATATTCACTCACTGGGAAAAGGACAAAAATAAATAACTGAGGTGAAGTAGTGCATGGTGGTTGACATGCAGGGGACGTTCAGTCCCTTTTAAAGGATCTTCCCTTTTGTGAGATTCTGTCAGTAGCACTCGCAGCTCAAGTCGTACAAGAAATGCGTATGTTTTTTACTTAACATTTTGTAGGTCTTGTAGAAACTGGTACGCGTATCACTTGGTCTTCATTTTCAATGTACGTGGATTACTAAATCTGGCATTTTTGGTATATTTTCATCTTGAACTCTAATTTCCAATTTAGTCTGGCCGCGATATTCTTTGCGTTACATTGCAAACAATACGCTTTCATATCTCTTTTTAGAGTGTAAGGATAATTGCGCGAAAAACTGAATGAACAAAAAAATAAAATAAGCACAAACGTGTTTCTTTTCCAATCTTCCTGCTTTTATTTAACATCAGCGAACTTGAAACAATTACAAAGCAAACCCAGTAATCAGAGAAACCACTCGTTATATAATTAAGCAAGTTATTACTGTCCCATTATAAGCGTTTATGCAGGAATGGATGTTTTGCCTCGGGACCTAAGCCTGAGGTTTAGGAAACTTCTTCAACAAAGATCCGGGACACTGCCCTCCAGCCTGTATTGGCGTTATAACTTCTTCCATATCCGGCACAATTACCGACCCAGAATCCCACGCGCACCTTCCCTTTGTGGATGTTGTTGCAGTGTCCTTCAATATGGCGGACGCGGTGGGGATCTTGAGCCTTTACTGCCCCCAAGTACACAATACCGTCAATTGGCAGGGGAGCTGCACATTCAGCGCCGTTGAATGTGAAATACCAGCGTTTGCAACACCCGATGCAGCCGGTGACTCTAAGGGTACCAGTCCAGTAAACATGGAGGGATGTGTCAGAGACGTTCTTGGTGAACACACAGTCCTGAAACAAGTCATGATAAAAAGGAAGGAAATTGACATTCATAATTCCTTTCAAATCCAATAGAAGCGGGGAACGTGAAAAATGAGCACTTTGTTTAGTCAATGATGATCGTACAATTAGTTCAATTTTGGAAGGACTTTCATGGCTGTGTTTGTTAGAGATTGCTGTTTGTGTGTAAGTGCTTTCTCAGTAAAGTTAATTTGCTATAATCTGATGATTTGTTTTAGTCGTAAGAATCTCGTGTAATAAACGCAAGTTACATTTGTAAAAGAAAACATTTACCTTGATCAGACCGTTGTCCTTGCCGTCATTCAAGTTATTCCAGGCGCATTCTTTCCAGTTCTTATAGGACATAGAACCAGGACTCCCAGGGATTCCACTTGTTCCACTCTCTCCGCGCTGCCCCTTTTGGCCGGGGCGACCCTGGACTCCAGGTTCTCCTTTTGCGCCATCCTTTCCATTGATACCAGGCTTTCCTCTGGTCTTCCCCAGGTCACAATTGGCCCCGTCACGGCCATCACGGCCGTCACGACCTGGTGCCCCAGGGGACCCAGGCTTTCCGTGCATACCAGGGATACCACCATAATAGAAAGGAGGAGGTCGCTGGTTTGGAATAAGAAATGAGTTTTGACATAGTTAGGCTTCCATATTCTGTAACGAGACGTTAAATATTTTCACATCAAGTCAAGACGACATTTGTTGCTGTAGATTTTGGGATTTTTTTCTCTTTTTTGGTCTCAGTTTACATTTTAGGCTTTCCCTGACTTCGAAAATGTTGCGCTAGTTTATTTTCTCCTCCAATAGAATGGGTTCCTTACTTTTACCCCAGTGTGGTTGCAATTATGCTCAAATTATAAACAATTATTAGCCTATCAGTCTGATAAGCAGTTATCAAGAGGTCTGGATTGTTTGCGCGGTTTAATTGTTTTAGTGACAACAGTATGACAACTATGTCCAAGTTAAATCAATGTTTGCAAAGAAATGTCGTTTTAACACTTGTCAGAAATTACCATTTGCACGTAACGCAATTCCATGTAACTCACCACTTTGTATGATGGTTGATTGGTTTTGTTATCCGCGTTGGCGCTGTAAACCAAGAATGACACCGCAAACAGAGACAACAAGAAGGTCACAGAGACTGTACGCAGAATAAAGGCCATTTCTTCTTCACAATCTGCTGCGGAGAATTAAGTTTACAAAGGTCAGATCAATTTAAATTTTGTAGTTATTGGCAAATTCAACATAAGAGATGCTATGTTTTCTTACAAAATACGAGAGCCTTTTTAAAACTTATAGGATAAATGACGCTTTTTGCTAGAAACGTGTTAACTCTTGGGAAGCTGGGTTTCAACTCAACTGAGAAAAGTACAATATATAATACTATGATTCTTTCATTTTTGACGAAAATGACGAAAACCGGTGATGGGATTTTTGTTTCGTCAGTTTCGATCTGTCATTAATTCCGAGTTTCTACGAAGAGCGTTTTACGGCCATCCTCGTTATGTCTGTGGCACATGAGGCCTCGAAAAACGTTTTAGAACAAATCAATCATCCAGGCAATGAAGAAACGCCAGCGTCGAATAAATATAAAATTGTTCTACATGTAAACTGTAGGGATATTTTTAAGCGAATCATTTCTGTTTAACGTTTTTGTAGATATGGTGATAAAAATTCGTCTTCTCTAAGAGGCTTAAAGTTTTGTCCGTGTAAAGGGCGTCTGAATCAATTTTAAGCCAACGGGTAATAAAAATAAGAAAGCCGTTTAGTTAACGAGCAGAAGAAAATTAGCGATCTTACCTCTAAGCTCGAAGGGTCGCTTTTCTGTTCCAACTATAATCGTTCCGTTACAGTGAGTTGTTCAACAGATAAGTAAGTTACGAATTGCAATTGAGTTTTCAAGCCTTTCTGTTGACTTTGGTTCGTGTTTGGACCAGTTTGTTGTTGACCTTGAGTCCAGCTGTGTCATCAGTATATGTCATCAATTAGAATGTTTATGACAGTTATTTTGTTTATATCCAATGAGAGGGAATATTGTAACTTCCTGTTCATGCGTTGCATCAGACCAAGACCTTCGCAGAGTTTTGCAAGTAAAAAAAATTATTGAGAATGATATGATATATGATAAATTTTATCACAGCCAATTCTCCGATTGATTTTGGCGTCTTTCAAGACTTAAAGAGCAATTGTATAGCTTTGTATTTCTGAGGGATCCCAGTAAAGAGCTTGTTTGCGATGCTTGTCAATACACACGATTTGGACTTATTTGTTGAGGGACAAAAATAAATATCATTCAGGTCTCTGAGTTTGTTTGCTCAATTGTCACGAGCCTGTTGCCACTGGATTGAGGGAAAACGGTTTTCATAAGTGGAAAGACATTACTGATTAGAAACCTTATAGAGTATAACCTTTTTTTTAGTAAAAAACTGTCCAAGACGATTGGGATCTGTTTCATTCCAAGGTCCATGTAGGCCTTTGCTGGTGATTCATGCAGTTGTGTCCCACGTGTTTGTTTGGTTTCTGGATTGTTTATCTAAATAAACATGTCGTGTACTACTGTTCGTTCTTCTATAATTTTATTTTAACTTCATTAGTAAAGCTGCCATATTTACTTTACCCTTCTGTTTGTGAAAACGTTTCTTTTCGTGAATAATCAGTGTTTTCTTTAGTAATTCTTATTACCGCGGTATATTACTATCGTCCAGTAGTTCAGTTTTTTTTGTAGTCAATTTTTATTAACTTGTTTTTCAGTATTTTACCGGTGCGCTTTCTCTTCTAAAACATGCTGAAAACATTTCTCCGAGGCTTATCTGCAACGAAACTGAGCCATATGAAGGCACAGCGACTCCGATATCTAGAGACATAGAAGACTCGGCTGTTCACTAACTAGTAAAGTGGCATTAACCTTTTCTTTGTCAGTCTTTTGCGTGTAATTATTTTAAATGTTCAATTTATTATGTAGAAAGCCTAGTTTCGACCTGTTACACCCTTTAATAAGTGGGAACTGTAGCAATAGCAGAATGATCATGAATTATACTCTGAATTAAATGATCATGAATTATTTTATGTATACATTGAAAAGCAGACAGTAGTGAGGAGGAATACATATCTGTCAAATGGAAATAAGTCGCCTCCAGTTTTCGAAATTAACGGCAATAACTCATAAACTCGAGCTTTCGAAACTGAAAAGCTTCCTGCCGCAATTCGGCTAATATCAGTACTGAATTTCTGTATGAATTGTACTTGTTCGTATTTGTTAGTAACTGACCCTGACCCTGTTGGTGCTGATAGAATTGAGATATAGGAGTCGGTTTTACTACAACCAGGGTTAGAAATCGCGTTAGTATTAAGCCCGAGCCAAATGAAGATGAGAGTTGTTGAGAGTTCAAACTCTCGCTCTCGTTTGGCCAGAAACTCTGATGCGCTCTCAGCGCGCGAGTCTCATCGACTCTCGTGCGCTCTCGTGGAATTTGAACCTGCTCAAATTTTTCTTGAGAGTCGTCGATGACACTCGCTCTCGTTTGGCCAGAGGTGATGTAGTCGATGAGAGTTGAAGAAAACTCTCATGAGAGCCACTGTTAGCAACTCTCATCCTCGTTTTGACCGGACTTTATATTCAGTAAAATATCGAAAGTTCAAACTAAAATCCATTTATTTAAAAAGTGAAATATTTGAACTCACACTAATTAAAATCAAGACTATTTTTACAAGCTCTCAGTATAGTTTTGACAATTTGTTGTTGTAAAACGGAGCGGTTAAAATTTTGCAGCAAATATATTATCATCGTATTTTCACACAAAGTTTTCAGCTACCATCGCTCCACCATCTAAATCATGATTTTAGACTTAAAGATTTTCAAACTGAAAAATATATGATACTTTTTTTAGCAAAGCAGTTGATTTCCTCGTATTTTAAGGGTATAATTACATTTATTTTACCTTCTGAAGTATCGGAATTAAGAAACATTATTTTTACATGTTTGTCAACACAGACGATTTTGACTTGGTTGTCAAAAGGCAAAAATAAATCGCATTCAGCTCGTCTCTAAGTTTGCTCAATTGTCACAAGGCGCCATTGTATTAGAAAAGGATTCGGCATCAAGTGCACAGAAAGTTTACAAGAACATTTGATGTTGCTGATGATTATTCAGTTCCACGGGTTTGTTTAGTTTCTGGTTTGTTAAACATGTCATATATACTATTGTCTATTTTCCATAATTTCATTTTGCCTCAGTAAACTGTCATGATGTTTATTTTTTTGTTTGCCCTTTGTGAAAACATTTCTTTTCACGAATTGAATGACTTTATACTAGTTAAGGCTCTGGCAAATAGCTTCAGGCTCAAGCCTTTATATAGTCGTGGACTTACTCTTCCGAAATTTCGATTGATTGAAATTCTGTTTCTTGGTAGTGGACGTTACTCTGGTCTTATATAAATTAATGAATTGAAATCGCGATAGAAATGCCACAGAGTTATGCAAATATTCATTTTGAACACGGTTATACATCACAACACTATACTCTTTTATGTTCTGGCAGTTTCAAATTTTAGTCTTCCTGGTTTCCATATGTTTCCATAATGCTTGAATGTGATTGTTAAATTTGTCTTTCTCTGACAATTTTAATTCTCTCGTTTGTAATAATATGTATTTAGTCTGATGTAGGTCCTGTTTTCTCTTGAAAGAGCGATCGCCCAGGGGTGATCGCCAATGATTGCTAACGATCTTTTGGAAACCAGGTTCTTAATTCTTTATAAATAAAGCACAGCAAACATACGGAAACTAATAGAATTGAAGCTGATCGGATGTGTTGCTACCCTGGGTGCCAGAGGGTTTTTTCCCCAGCGAGGAAAGCTATTGTCTTGCCGATGACCAGACGAATGAACGTGTTTATTTATCGAGAGCCCAGTTTTTAATCTGCCAGTATTTCTGTTATTTTAAAAATAGCCTTCTCTTGTGTGACTGGTGCGGTTTGGCTCAGTAGTTCATTTGATTCTCTTGTTTAAACAATTAGAAGTCAATTGTAAAAATACCCAGCCGTAAGTTATACAACTTTCCGTTGAATAGTATTTCTTTCCTTATCAATCTAGGTTTAGAACAGTGTTTACCGTAGCGCGCGCGGTGAATTAGTATTCGCACCAGCTAAATGCTATGTCGTATAATAAAACTAGTTATCGCAAGCCTTGGTGATGAGCCGATCACAACTCCACTCTAAATACTGACGCAATTAAAATCAAACAGTCAGCTCAACACAAAATAACATTTTCATGATGAGCGCAACGATGTTTGCCGATTTGGATGCTCTGTATTTCTGTTTGTACATCGTTCACATTGTAAGGCCCAATTTCTAGTCAGTTTTTATTTTTTCGAGCCAAAGTGCTGAATAACCACTTTTTACTTTACAGATGTTTGCAGTTTTTCTAAATTTAGTTGTATAAACTCGATTCGTCCGTGTTTTATTCGAGTGTCTTTCCTCTGTTCTAATATCTCGATCCTTTAACGACTCACGATATGAAAAGTCAGAAGTGTACACGTTGCTATCCCGAGTTGTGTTCTAGTGATTACGTTTTTTCATTTTACAAAATTACATTAAAGTCAGTTTTAGTTACCTTGGCTCCACCGTCCTCCATATCTCCGCATCGTATTGCCGGTTGGCGTCGCAGCATCTTTCGGAGAATGCTCGAACTATTTTCATACTACACGGTAAAACTAAGACTGGCCTTTTGGTTAATAATTTTAAGTTGTTTATCAAAATCAAATTAATTCAATCCAATCTGACTAATGAATTCGTTTTCAGTAGGCTACCAGCCTAGTACCCAGGCGTACTCTTCCCACTAAACTGTGACGTCGCGAAACACATGACATCACATATTATTCCCAGGACCTTGCTCGTGCTATGCCGTCGGCATAAAAGGAGAATGCCTAGCGACGCCTGGACACCAGTGGATGACCTTCCAGTAGAACTAAAGCCTGCTATTTTTAACGAGTATTGTCAAAAGAGAGATTTAAAATTGTGAGAGTAAGACAAAGTTAACAATGACAATCGAGCATTATGGAAGCATCATGGAAACCATGCAGGCTAAAATTTGAAACTGGAACATTAAAGAGAATTCATGATTTTTGGGCTATAACGGCCAATCAGAATTGAACATTCATATTAATATCCAACTTATCATCTTGAAGCGTATCGTGTTCATGGGGGAGAACCTAAAACTGGGTTGGGAGGGTAATTATAACCTAACTGGATGTATTTCATGTGAAATCTTTCGATTTCCATCCTCTAAAGAAACCGAAATGCAATTCTTTGTACATATAAATGATTCACATAAATGATTGACTTCTTTTCAGAGTAAACTCATGATCAAGAATTGTTCGCGTCCACTCAGTGAGTTTCAGAAGTGGAATATACCAGGACAGCTCATTGCAGTCAAAAATGGTAAGTTAGAATTTTATCAATTATTAAGATTTTATTGATTACAAAAAGTGTACCTACCATGGTATTTACATAAAAGTGAACCCTGTTAAAGCTAGACACGTGCAACAAAAACTGTACCAAAACAAATGAAATCTTGGAAAGTATGTAGAGAAAAGAGTCGAGAATGGCTTAAGCTATTTATTTTGCCTCATGGCCATTTTTACTGGCTTTTCTCAGCCGAAAATCGCTAGTGATGACTGTTCCACGCGTGGCAGTCATTAAAACAAGTGTTCCGATGTAAATATTTCTCCGTTTTAATATATACTACGTCAATTGCTATGTTACAGCTAATATTTGAGTTCCGGGTAATTGCGTTTTGTTTGGACAACGCAATACATTATGAACTAAAAGTCTGTAGGAAAGGCAAATTTGTCAGTTAGATTCTTTGGGTAGAGCTCAAGAGAAACCACCCATCTTTAGAGTCTTTATAGTTGTACCTGTTTTTATCAGTTCGTATTTGCGAAACTTGATCAAAAAGGATAACTAGATACACGAGAGGTCCCTCCATATCCAAGCATAAATAATCCAGCTCAATCTCTTGTCAAGCTATTTACGTGTGTAAAACAGGACAAGGCAGCCTTCCACGCAGACGTAACGTGAGTGACTCGCGCAATTCTCGCGCGCTTATCACGTGTTTGCAAAATTGCACGCTAGAACTGAGCCTTTGCTTGAGTGAAGGATATAATTATGAACTGGCTTAAAATTCCTTCTTTTTATTGAATTGATGCCACAAAGAGAAGTTGACTAATTTCAATTGGAAACAGATATCTCCTTTATACAAAAGATTTCACAGTCGGGTAAAATAACATACTGCGAAATACAGTGTTTGTGTGGAGGGTATCCGATATGACATCTTCAAAGTCTGTAACTGATTAAATATACTTCGCTACAGATTTTCTGAGCGAATTTAAGGAATTTATATATAGATTTTATGGGAGGGATGCAGTCGTGTTTCTGTTTTCCATACTTATTTGTCTGTAAATTTCTCCGCGGACTTTGATTAACACGTCTATAAATATCTGAAAACTTAATCAGTGAAATGTTTTCCTAGCTCTCTTAACCAGGCTGTGAATATTACAGAAAAAAAAGTTGTACGGAATTTAAAAGGTTCATACACTCACTGTTATAGACTGCAAAACAGTTTCTCTTTTTTCTCTCCTTGTTTTCGTGGCCTAATGGTTAGCGCGTTGAATTTCATTGTGTTGTGTTCATAGTGCCCCTCGCCACCCTGGAGTATAAATACAGTGGGTACCGGCGAACTGTTAGGGAAAACGTCGGCTTCATTTTACGGGATACGGGATGCTCCAGCAGTGTGGTCCAGTTTTGGCTCGAGTGCGGCTTTATCTTTTTATAACAACCTAGCTTTTTATTGTGAGATTCTCTCATTCAGTTCGGGTGATATTCGTATATTATGGAATTAAACTAAAGGTTATTTTTAATTTCACAACGTTTTCAGTTCGGCTCAGATAAAACTAGTATTGACGTTTTTCGCTTGGTATTACATGGCTCATTAAATCTCGTATTTTACCGCCCATGTTTATCCTCATTGAACTGAGTATTTCATTACGGTCTTCGCTTATCGCCTCTTCCTTAGCTTGTTCTCTATTTACGTTCTTTGAATTACGCTACATTTGAACAAAACTATGCTTGTTTTTTTTTTACTGGAGGATAAAGATAGTTGCGCGAGAATATAATTAAAAAACAAACAGGCAGACATTTCTTTGTCAATCTTCCTGCTTTTTATTTAACATCAGCGAACAATTACAAAGCAAACCCAGTAATCAGAGAAACCACTCGTTATATAATTAAGCAAGTTATTACTGCCCCATTATAAGCGTTTATGCAGGAATGGATGTTTTGTCTCGGGACCTAAGCCTGAGGCTTAGGAACTTCTTCAACAAAGATCCGGGACACTGATCGATATCCCGTGTAGGCGTCAGCGTTTCATATCCGGCACAATACCGACCCAGAATCCCACGCGAACCTTCCCTTTGTGGACGTTGTTACAGTGACCTTCAATATGGCGAACACGGTGGGGACTTTGATTCTTGCCGCGCGACAGGTACACAATACCGTCAATTGGCAGGGGAGCTGCACATTCAGCGCCGTTGAAAGTGAAATACCAGCGTTTACAGCACGAGTCGCAGCCATGAACTCTAAAGCCACCAGTCCAGTAAACATGGAGGGATGTGTCAGAGAAGTTCTTGGTGAACACACAGTCCTGAAAAAAAGTAATGATAAAAAAGAAGGAAGTTTAGATAATAATTCGTTTTAACAGAAGCGGGAAACGTAAAGAATGCGTGCCTTTGTTTACTCAATGACCATCATACAATGAGTTTAATTTTATAAGGAAACAGACTTTCTTTGGCTGAGTTTGCTAGTTGTTTGTTAAGTTCATTTTCTCGCTATGATCTTACAAATCTCGTTGAATAAAGGCAAGTTCCTTTTGTAGAAGAAAACATTTACCTTGATCAAACCGTTGTCCTTGCCGTCGCCGCCTTTCCACGCACATTCTTTCCAGTTCTTATAGGACATAGAACCAGGAGTCCCAGGGATTCCACTTGTTCCACTCTCTCCACGCTGCCCTTTTGGCCGGGAGGAACCCTGGACTCCATGTTCTCCTTTAGCGCCATCCTTTCCATTGATACCAGGCTTTCCTCTGGTTCCTGGAGGGCCCTGGGTTCCAGTCTTCCCCAGGTCACATTTTGCCCCGTCACGGCCATCACGGCCGTCACGCCCTGGTGCCCCAGGGGACCCAGGCTTACCGTGCATACCAGGGATACCACCATAATAGAAAGGAGGAGGTTGCTGGTTTGGAATAAGAAATGAGTTTTGACATAGTCAGGTTTCGATATCATAGATATAAATTTCTGCTTTACCATTATCCCTTCTATAGTGCTTTATTATTCTGAGAAAGATCAACTTTTCAATATTCTGTAACGAGTACGTTAAAAAATTTCACATCAAGTCAAGACGGTATTTGTGTGCTGTAGATTTTGGGATTTTTTCTCTTTTTTGGTCTCAGTTTACATTTTAGACTTTCCCGAAAATGTTGCGCTAGTTTATTTTTCCTCCAATAGAATGGGTTCCTTACTTTTACCCTGGTGTGGCTGCAATTATTGTCAAATTATTAATTAATTAGCCTATCAGTCTGATCAGACAGTTATCAAGAGGTCTGAATTGTTTGCGCGGTTCAATTGTTTTAGTGACAACAACTATGTCCAAAGTTAAATCAATATTTGCAAAGAACTGTCGTTTTAACACTTGTCAGAAATTACCATTTGCCACGTATGCAATTCCATTTAACTCCACCACTTTGGATGATGGTTGATTGGTTTTGTTATTCCGCCGTGGCGCAGTAAACCAAGAATGACACCGCAAACAGAGACAACAAGAAGGTCACAGAGACTGTACGCAGAATAAAGGCCATTTATTCTTCACGATATGCTGCGAAGAAAGTTTACAAAGATCAAATATCAGAAATTCAGGCGTTTACGATAATGTTAGTCAAGGAGAAAGAGGCCATTTCTCCTTCACAAACTGAGGAAAAGAGACGTTTTCCAAAGATTAGAAAAGATCTTAGAAACTTTGAAAATCTGGATTGTTTAGTAAACAACTCAATCTAACATTTGGTACACCCTCCACATAAAGTAATAAAAACTACCAAAGAGTTAAAACTCACCTAAATTATATAACGTAAAATTCCGAATATAAAGCTCCTAAAGAAATATAAAATAGAGGAACGAAGACCGGACTCGAGAGAGCGGCGGAAATCGAGCCTAATTTAAAACTTGATGCTCATAAAATACTTGTTCGAAAAAGTATTCTTGACCCAAGAATGAAGCAAGTCGCTATAATTATCTGACCTGCTAAACTTGATATTCTCTTTCAAGGTTAAATTGATGGCAATGAAAATCCTTTCGAAGTGTTTGTTGGTGACTGCCGTGTAGACTGAGATCTGTTCAAATTTGATTCTCGTTACAACACGTTTGCAAACTGCTCTAGTGTAAAACAAAGAATAGTACGAGCTATATTATTGGTCAGGTTACTGCAATCCAATGGCATTTCTTTTAGCCGTGGTATCAACATATACATTCTCCTTACTAGACTCCATACATTTTTCAAGTACAAGTTGGGAGAATTTGTTTCCTAACATATAATTAATTTTCCATGCATTGGGGTTGCCGTGGTGCTAGAGGACGCTCGTACTATCAATTGGAAACACTTTACATATGTTTAATGCTGAAATATTATAGCGACTTTTTAAAACAAGCAAGCAAGTAAAAAACTTATCATAGGTACTGAGTTTTCTCTCTGCATGTCATGCTTGATGATGTAGTTCAGTCAATTTCTTTTCGGATATAATGCCACTTGTCTATACACTACCAACATTTTCAAAGAAAAAAAACTACCGTAAACACTATTTAGAGAATTTTTGCTGAATAAAACGTAGTAAGACTATATAATGAAATAACATCAATGTTGCAATTTAAGTCTTACAGTTGTTCAACATAAATGAAAATTAGCAACAAAGTTGCGCGGCTTTCGTCTTTTATCGAAACTGTTTAACGACAACAGAACGTGTAGTTTACTTTTTCTGAAAATTGTACTCTATTGAGACAGAGTGTAAAAACATAGTTAAGCTACCTAACATTTACTAACGCTACTAAAATATGGTCAGTACTCTCACTTTTCTTGTAAGCTTGTGGTTCTCACCAAACTTCAAACAATAAGCCTAACCAGAAAAGAAGAGAGGAATATTAGATTCAACATTAACTAAATAAAGTAACAAAAAACAAACCAAAAAACGAAGAAGTAGCTTACACACGAGTCTCTCTTCTAAGCGCTCAGTTGTCGAGTAAAATGATTCTCGATAAAACAAGTTTGTGGTGTAATAATTTGACAACTATAGTTAGATTCAAAGTGTCATTTCTTACAAGGACTGTTATTCGCCAGAATCGTTTGTTTACTCGTCCATTTGACCAATGAAATGAAGTCTTCCATTCGTAAGTTACCAAATACTGACGTGTTGCACAAGTTGATGAATGAAGGATGACTTTGACGAATAATTTTATTATTTTTGTTTAGATAGTGTGCACAATCTTTTCAAAACAAAACAAAATGGAATTTTTGATAAATTTAAGATTAAGGAGGAGAGTATTTTCCTTTCGATTCGACACCAATCGTTTCTAAACAGCACCTTCAACAAATACCTCTCTTTTAACCTCGTTTCTTTACGCTACTAACAAGGTACCGGATGGTATTTTTATATCGTGACAATTCTCGTACATGTCTATCAGTGCTATCAACATCAGTTAAAAACATTATGAAATTAAATTATCGGTAAAAACGGCGAAAACGGTTAATGACAACAGAACGTGTCGTTTGCTTTTACTGAAAATTGTACTCTATTGAGACAAAGTGTAAAAGCATAGTTAAGCTACGTAACATTAACTAACGCTACTAAAATATGGGCAGTACAATCACTCACTTTTCTTGTAAGCTTGTGGTTCTCACCAAATCTTCAAACAATAAACTAACCAGGAAAGAATAGAAAGAATATTAGATTCAACATCAACTAAATAAAGTAAAAAAATAAAAATAAAAACTAAATAAAGTAAAAAAATGCAGGAAAATAAAAACGAAGAAGTAGCTTACACATGAGTCACTCTTCTAAGCGCTCAGTTGTGGAGTAAAATGATTCTCGATAAAACAAGTTTGTGGCGTAATAATGTAACAGCTATATTTAGATTCAAAGTGTCATTCTTACAAGGACTGTTATTCGCCAGAACAATTTGTTTACTCGTCCATTTGACCAATGAAATGACGTCTTCCATTTGTAAGTTACCAAATACTGACGTGTTTCACAAGTTGATGAATGAAGGATGACTTTGACGAATAATTTTATTATTTTAGTTTAGAAAGTGTGCGCAATCTTTTCAAAACAAAACAAAATGGAATTTTTTGATAAATTTAAGATTAAAGAGGAGAGTATTTTCTTTTCGATTCTTAACGAAAGTAACAAACGACACCAATCGTTTCTAAACAGCACCTTCAACAAATACCTCTCTTTTAACCTCCTTTCTTTACGCTACTAATAAGGTACCGGATGGTATTTTTTATATCGTGATCATACTCGTGCATGTCTGTCAGTGCTATCAACATCGGCAACACATGAAATTAAATTATCGGTAAAAACGGTAAGAATACAACCCCCTCCTCAACAAGAAAATTGTTGCATTATACGTCAGAAACATTAGTGTGCCCTGACACACACCTATATCTATACGTTATCGACATTTTCAAACAAAACTACGGCGAACACAAACAACCAAGAAAACAACTCCCCTATATAGCTAACAAATTTAATTTGAAGTAAATCAGAAAAACCGATCAATCTGCGCTCACCCGAGTCATTTGTTCTTTATAGCCATAACTTCATTCAGGGATCGAACAATTTGAAGTTTAAGCGTTTTCTTAATTTTGAGAGCAATGTTTGCTGAGTAAAACTTAGTAAGGACTATAATGAAGTAGCATGTGAGAAAGTTAACGATTCCACGGTCTATAGAAATGCTCGGCAAAAATGGTTTGAGTATCAGTTGGAAAGGTTTTTTTATCGAACCCGTTTAACGACAACAAAAAAGTGTAATTTCCTTTTTCTAAACTTGTACTCTATTGAGACAAAGTGTAAACGCATAGTTAAGCTACCTAACATTAACTATAACGCTACTAAAATATGGGCAGTACAATCACTTACTTTTCCTGTAAGCTTGTGGTTCTCACCAAATCTTCAAACAATATGTTAAACCAGGAAAGAAGAGAAAGAAATATTAGATTCAACATTAACTAAATAAAGTAAAAAATGCAGAAAAAAACGAAGAAGTAGCTTACATACGAGTCACTCTTCTAAGCGCTCAGTTGTGGAGTAAAATGATTCTCGATAAAACAAGTTTGTGGCGTAATAATTTGACAGCTATATTTAGATACAAAGTATCATTCTTACAAGGACTGTTATTCGCCAGAATCGTTTGTTTACTCGTCCATTTGACCAATGAAATGAAGTCTTCCATTTGTAAGTTACTAAATACTGACGTGTTGCACAAGTTGATGAATGAAGGATGACTTTGACGAATAATTTTATTATTTTAGTTTAGAAAGTGTGCACAATATTTTCAAAACAAAACAAAATGGAATTTTTTGATAAATTTAAGATTAAGGAGGAGAGTATTTTCCTTTCGATTCGACACCAATCGTTTCTAAACAGCACCTTCAACAAATACCTCTCTTTTAACCTCGTTTCTTTACGCTACTAACAAGGTACCGGATGGTATTTTTATATCGTGACAATTCTCGTACATCATGTCTATCAGTGCTATCGACATCAGTTCAAAACATTGAAATTAAATTATCTGTAAAATCGGTAAAAACGGTTAATGACAACAGAACGTGTCGTTTGCTTTTTCTGAAAATTGTACTCTATTGAGACAAAGTGTAAAAGCACAGTTAAGCTACCTAACATTAACTAACGCTACTAAAATATGGGCAGTACAATCACTCACTTTTCTTGTAAGCTTGTGGTTCTCACCAAACTTCAAACAATAAGCTGACCAGGAAAGAGGAGAAAGGAATATTAGATTCAACATCAACTAAATAAAGTAAAAAAAATAAAAAATAAAAATAAATAAATAAAGTAAAAAAAGCAGGAAAAAACCCCGAAGAAGTTGCTTACACACAAGTCTCTCTTCTAAGCGCTCAGTTGTCGAGTAAAATGATTCTCGATAAAACAAGTTTGTGGCGTAATAATTTGACAACTATAGTTAGATACAAAGTGTCATTCTTACAAGGACTGTTATTCGCCAGAATCGTTTGTTTACTCGTCCATTTGACCAATGAAATGAAGTCTTCATTCGTAAGTTACCAAATACTAACGTGTTGCACAAGTTGATGAATGAAGGATGACTTTGACGAATAATTTTATTATTTTAGTTTAGATAGCGTGCACAATTTTTTGAAGGCAAAACGAAACTGAAATTTGTGATAGAATTAAGATAAGGAAGAGAGTATTTTCCTTTCGATTCTCTTAACGAAAGTAAAAATAAACGACACCAATCGTTTCAAAACAGCACCCTTCAACAAATACCTCTCTTTTAACCTCCTTTCGTTACGTTACCAACAAAGTACGGGATGGTATTTTTATATCATGATAATTCTTGTGTTTATTAGTGCTATCGACATTAGTTGAAAACATTATGAAATTAAATTATCGGTATAAACGGTAAGAATACAACCCCCTCCCCCCGTCACAAAAATAACACCATTCTCAAATCGGCGCTCGCTGGTCTGTCCTTTTCAATGTTTGCAACATTAAAATGGCTCTTTGTTAATAGTTTGGATAGGAGAAACGTTTTTAAAGAAATTTTAACCTAAACTGAATAATGAAGTAAATTTATTTTCATTAACACATGCGATAATGTAGTTTCAATTTCCGTCATCATTGGAACTCAATGAACATTTCATTGATTGTTCAGTGCACTAAAAATGTATTCCGCCAAAGTTCAGTTGTTCTCTATAATTTTGTGATTCTATAATAAACTCGACGTAAGTGAAATAGCAAGAAAGGTATATATATCAGACGTGAACAAGTAAGAGATAGGAAATAAACAACTTGTGTAGCTGAATCTCATGAATGTCTTGGTAAATATAGGACTTCTGGGCGTAATTTGGAAAAGGTTTCTATTAAAACTGTCAAATTCATGTTTGGGTTTTGTAAAATACACTCTAGCGAGACGATATAAAGGCGGCACATTGACATACAACCACTCACCTTTCTAATAGATCTGTGTGTCTTGCCAATCTGTATAACAATCTAACTGGGAAAAGGAAGAATTGAATGTTAGATTGAACTGTGATTAAATCAAGTAAAGAAGCAGAGAAACTTGAAAGTGGTAGCTTACATCGTCAGCCACGTTTGTCTTGTCGTTGTTTAGCCCTCGAGTAAAACTGACGATTCTCGACAAAACAAGTTTGTGAATTAATTTAACAACTATATATAGAACAAATGTTTCTAGATAGTATTCTTATAGTGATTAATTGTTATTTGTCAGAAAAGTTTGTATAGTTGCCCATACTTATTTGTCTAATAAAATGAAGGCTACCATTCGCATGGTTTATACCAAATAACTGACTTTCAGTTGTATATGATGAGTTTGGTGAATAATGATATTCCGTTAGTTTAGAAAGTGTTTACTAATTTAAACAAAAACAGAATATTAGAATTAATAGTGGGCAGCAACAAGTGTTATAATAATAATCATTGTTTAGAAGGAAACGTTACTTCACATTTCCAAGTAGGGATGCTGAAGTCTTTTCAATAGGATAGAAAATGAGACAACAGCCGTAATAACCTGTTTACGGGGTCTTTACAGCTGAGAAGCGATACACAGTTGAAGCAAAACAAATTAAATCTTGGAAAGTGTGTAGAGAAAAGAGTCGAGAATGGCTTCAGCTATTTATTTTGCTCTTTCGATTGGCTCGGCCGCAGCCTCATACCATGCCAGCTATTTTTACTGGCTTTTCTCAAATGAAAATCGCTAGTGATTACTGTTCCACGTATGGCAGTCATTGAATCAAGTGTTCCGATGCAAATATTTGTTCGTTTATATAAATATACGTCAAATGCCATGTCACAGTAAATATTTGAATTCCGGGTGATTGCGTTTGTTTGACAGGACCTTGAACGCATATAGACTATATTATGAATGCACTTCCTTTTTCTGTAGGAAAGACAAATGTTTTGGATTCTATGGGTAGAGCTCAAGAGAAACCACCCATCTTTAGAGGCTTTATAGTTGTACCTGTTTTTATCAGTTCGTATTTGTGGGACCTGATAATAACGTATAATTAGATACAAGAGAGGTCTCTCCATATCCAAGCATAAATATTCCAGCTCAATCTCTTGTCCAGCTATTTACGTATGTAAAACAGGACAAGGCAGCCTTCCACGCAGACGTAACGTGCGTGACTCGCGCAATTCTCGCGCGCTTGTTACGTGTGCAAAATTGCACGCTAGAACTGAGCCTTTGCTTCAGTAAAAGGTATATGAACTGATTTTCTCATTTCAATTGAAAACAAATATCTCCTTTACAAAAGATTTCACAGGTCGGGTTTATCATTTCGAAAGTAAAATAACACACTGCGAAATACAGTGTTTGTATCCTGTGCATTGGTATCCGATGTGACAAATTCTGTCATGATATGCCAAAGTCCTGCCTCCTCCACAAGACTTTCGCGAGAGCGCGAAGCGCGAGGGAGCTGGGAACGAGCGCGAAGCGCGAGAGCGGGAGAAGATGGGAAGGAGAAAAATACTTCCCATCGTTCCCCGCGCCCCCTGTTCTTAATCCCCGCCGCTCTGTGCGTGCTTGCGAGCGACTGGGGACGAGGCAGTGGCAAAGTCTGTAAACTAAAAATACCTCGCAACAGATTTTCTCATTGAATTTAAGGAATTTATATATAGATTTGATAGGAGTCACGTTTTCTGTTTTCCATACATTTGTCTGTAAATTTCATCATACAAATATCTGAAAACAGTGAAATATTTCCCAACTCTCTAAGTTTACAGGCTGTGAATATTACAGAAACAAAATTGTACGGAATTAATTTGATGCTCATACAATCAGTGTTGTAGACTACAAAACAGTTTCTCTTTTTTCTCTCCTTGTTTTCGTGGCCAAATGGTTAGCGCGTTGAATTTCATTGTGTTGTGTTCTTGTGTTCATAGTGCCCCTCTCCACCCAGGAGTGTAAATGGGTACCGGCGAACTATAAGGGAAACGTGACGAAATGCTGGGTGGTAGGGGGGGGGGGGGGGGGGGAGGGGGTAACCTGCGATGGACTTGCATCCCATCTTGGGGGAGTAACAATCCTCCCAGTCGGCTTCATTTTATGGCAGTGTGGGCCAGTTTGGCTCGAGTGCCGCTTTACTTTTTTATAACAACCTAGCTTTTCATTGTGAGATTCTCTCAGTAGCACTCCCATATTCGTATATTACGGAGTTTAACTAAAGGCTCTTTTTCATTTCACAACGTTTTCGGTTGGGCTCAGATATAATTGGTAATGACGTTTTTCGTTTGGTTTACATGGCTTGTTGAATCTTATAGTTTTAACATGTGAACAAAACTATGTTTTATTTCTGAAGAATAAAGATAGTTGCACGAGAATTTAATAAAATTAAAAACAAACAGACACTTCTTTCTTTTCCAATCTTCCTGCTTTTTATTTAACATCAGCGAACTTAAAACAATTACAAAGCAAACCCAGTAATCAGACGAACCACTCGTTATATAATTAAGCAAGTTGTCACTGTCCCATTATAAGCGTTTATGCAGGAATGGATGTTTTGCCTCGGGACCTAAGCCTGAGGCTTAGGAACTTCTTCAATAAAGATCCTGGACACTGAATTCCAGCCTGTGTAGGCGTTATAACCTCCTCCAAATCCGGCACAATTACCGACCCAGAATCCCACGCGCACCTTCCCTTTGTGGATGCTGTTGCAGTGGCCTTCAATATTGCGAACGCGGTGGGGATTTGAAGACTTCGCCGCTAAGTACACGATACCGTCAATTGGCAGGGGAGCTGCACATTCAGCATCGTTGAAAGTGAAATACCAGCGTTTACAACACCGGCTGCAGCCGGAAATTCTAAAGTCACCAGTCCAGTAAACATGGAGGGATGTGTCAGAGAAGTTCTTGGTGAACACACAGTCCTGAAAAAAGTAATGATTAAAAAAGAAGGAAATGACATTAATAATTTAAAATTAATTTCAATAGAAGCGGATAACGTAAGTTTTGTTTACTCAATGATAATCGTACAATAACTTCATTCAATTTTGCAAGGAAACAGACTTTCCTTGAATGAGTTTGTGAAATTGCTGTTTGTGTTTTACTTGAAGTGCTATAGCTGTCAGTAAAGTTTATTTTCTCGCTATAATCTGATATGTTATTGTCATCAGTACAAATCTCGTTGAATAAACACAAAAATCCTTTTGTAAAACGAAACATTTACTTTGATCAGACCGTTGTCCCTGCCGTCATTCAACTTATTCCACGCACATTCTTTCCAGTTCTTATAAGACATAGAACCAGGACTCCCAGGGATTCCACTTGTTCCACTCTCTCCACGCTGCCCCTTTTGGCCGGTAGGACCCTGGACTCCAGGTTCTCCTTTAGCGCCATCCTTTCCATTGATACCAGGCTTTCCTTTGGTTCCTGGAGGGCCCTGGGTTCCAGTCTTCCCCAGGTCACAATTGGCCCCGTCACGGCCATCACGGCCGTCACGACCTGGTGCCCCAGGGGACCCAGGCTTACCGTGCATACCAGGGATACCACCATAACAGAAAGCAGGAGGTTGCTGGATTGGAATAAGAAATGAGTTTTGACATAGTTAGGCTTTGATATCATAGATATAACTTTCTGCTTTACCATTTTCCCTCGTATAGTGCTTTATTATTCTGAGAAAGATCAACTCTTCAAAGGGCTTAACATTTTATTTCAAGTACATATTACATTGGCCAATCCATACCTATTTATAAGGTGGGGACCGAAAAATTTTCCATGCTCTTTTCCTTCTACTATGGCTCTGTTGTACATTGCTACGAAGGTGATATTTGGTCCAGACGCGGATGTCCAACAATTAAACATGTAGCAGGAGCTCTTCTTTCTGTTATAAGATTTTAATCCACAGGTGCGTGTAGAGAAAATGCAGGGTAGTACTACTTGTATGAAGGTGTGTGTATACTGTGCGGGGGGGGGGGGGGGTCGTACATAATTTCTAACTGATTAGAGGGGGGACAATAACTAAATTCACTCCTTTAGGAAGGGGGGTATTACCTAATATTTTCCTACTTCAAGCCCATTTTCCAACCCCCCGTCCTGATAATTATTGCACAGTCCCTAAATCAATATTTGCAAAGAAATGTCGTTTTAACTCTTGTCAGCAATTACCATTTGCACGTAACGCAATTCCATGTAACTCACCACTTTGTATGATGGTTGATTGGTTTTGTTATCCGCTGTGGCACAGTAAACCAAGAATGACACCGCAAACAGAGACAACAAGAAGGTCACAGAGACTGTACGCAGAATAAAGGCCATTTCTTCTTCACGAACTGCTGCGTAGAAAGTTTACAAAGATCAGCCATCAGTTTAAATTTTGTAGTTACAGTGGTGCTGGCAAATCCAACATAAGAGATGCTATTTTTGCTTACAAAATACGAGAGCTTTTAGGACAAACTCTTGGAGCTTTTTGGACGCTGGATTTCAACTCAACTGAGAAAAGTACATTATATAATACTATGATTATTATTATTTTTTTTTTTGAAAACGACGAAATTCGGAGTTGAAAGTTTTCTTTCATTTCGATGTGTCAGTATATTCCGAGTTTAGAGCGTTTTACTCATCCTCGTTATTTTTATTTTTTATACTCTTTATTAACTTTCATACCACACTTATTACATCGAGCTGGAAGCTGGATTTCAACTTCAAAAAATGAGTCCAAAAGTAACTTACGAATTCCAACAACTAATTATCCCCAGCAGCGTGTACTAGTTTAAAAGGTGAAACTATGATTCTTTTATTTTTTGGCGAAAACGACGAAAACCGGTGATGGAATTTTTGTTTCGTTTCGATGTGTCAGTAATTCCGAGTTTCTATTAATTTAACACACTGAATAGCGTTTTACTCATCCTCGTTATGTCTGTGTGGCACATGACGCCTCGAAGAACGTTTTAGAACAAAATAAATCATCCAGGCAATGAAAAACGCCAGCAGTGAAGAAATATACAGAATTGTTCTACATGTAAACTATAGAGACGGATATTTTTAAGCGAATCATTAATTTCTGTTTAACGTTTTTGTAGATATGGTGATCAAAGTTCGTCTTCTCTAAGAGGCTTAAAGTTTTGTCAGTGTAAAGGGAGTCTGAATCAATTTTTAAGCCAACGGGTAATAAAAATAAGAAAGCCGTTTAGTTAACGAGCAGAAAAAACTGAGTGATCATACCTCTAAGCACGAAGGGTCGCTTTTTTGTCCCAACTATAATCGTTCCGTTACAGTGAGTTGTTCAACAGATAAGTAAGTTACGAATTGCAATGGAGTTTTCAAGCCTTTGTGTTGACTTTGGTTCGTGTTTGGACCAGTTTGTTGTTGACCATGAGTCCAGCTGTGTCATTAGTATATGTCATCCATGAGAATGTTTATGACAGTTATTTTGTTTATATCCAATGAGAGGGAAGATTGTTACTTCCTGTTCATACGTTGTACTAACCAAGACCTTCCCAGAGTGTTTCAAATTAAAAAAAATATTGAGAATGATATGATAAATTTTACCATTGACAATTCTCCGATTGTTTTTAGCGTCTTCCAAGACTTAAAGAGTAATTGTACAGCTTTGTATTTCAGAGCGATCCGAGTAAATAGCTCGTCTTGTTTTGCTATGCTTGTCAATAGTTTATACAGACGATTTTGACTTGTTTAAGTTTGTTGAGGGGCAAAAATAAATCGCATTCAGGTCATCTCTGAGTTTGTTTGTTCAAATGTCACAAGCAACAGTTGCCACTGGATTTAGGAAAATGGTTTTTATAATTGATTAGAATACTTATAGAGTATATAACCTTTTTTCGTAACAAGTTGACCGACTGTCCAAGACGATTTAATTGGGATCTTTTTCATTCCAAGGTCCATGCAAGCCTTTGCTGGTGATTCAGTTGTGTCCCACGTGTTTGTTTGGTTTCTGGATTGTCTATCTAAATAAACATGTCGTGTACTACTGTTCGTTTTTCCATAATTTTATTTTAACTTCATTAGTAAAGCTGCCATATTTACTTTACTCTTCTGTTTGTGAAAACGTTTCTTTTCGTGAATAATCAGTGTTTCCTTACTTACGCGTTGGCGCAGTCAGTTTTCCTTAACTTTTTTTCAACGTTTTATTGGTGCGTTTTTCCTTCTAGAACATGCTGAAAATATTTCTCTAACTCATATCTGCAGTAAAAAGCCACTCCCATGCATGCCGGAGAAGGCACAACGACTGTGATATCTAGAGAGATAAAAGTCTCGGCTGTTCAGTGATTAGTAAAGTTGCATTAACCTTTCCTTTGTCAGTTTTCTTTGCGGGCAATTCATAAATGTTCAATTTATTACGTGGAAAACCTAGTTTCGACCTGTTACACCCTTTATAAGTTGAACTTTAGCGATAGCAGAATGATCATGAATTATATTCTCAATACGTGAAACGCAGCGTTTCGCAGTAGTGAGGAGGAATACATATCTGTCCAGTGGAAATGAGTCGCCTCCAGTTTTCGAAATTAACGGCAATAACACATAAACTCGAGCTTTGGAAACTGAAAAGCTTCCTGCCGCAATTCGGCTAATATCAGTTACTGAATTTCTGTTCCTTTGGTACTCTGGATCACTACATCGGAATTGTAATAGTTCGTATTTGTTAGTAGTAACTGAACCTGAACCTGAACCAGTTCAAACTCTCGTTCTCGTTTGGCCGACACAAACTCTGATGCGCGCGACTCGTCGTCTCTCGTGCGCTCTCGAGGAATTTGAACCTGCTTAAATTTTCTTGAGAGTCGTTTTGGGGAAAAGCGCGCGTTGCGTAACGACCCAAATGCATGACGGCTGCGTAGGAGACTATCGACGACTCTCGCACTCGTTTGGCGCGAAGTGATTATAGTCGATTAGATTTGATGAAAACTCTCATGAGAACCAACTCTCAGCAACTCTCATCCTCGTTAGCCCGGGCTTTATATTCAATAAAATAAACTAAAATCCTTCGGATCAGCCATTTATTTAAAAAATGAAAATATGAACTCACGCGCTAATAAAAATCCAGACTATTTTACAAGCTCTCAGTGGTTTTGACAGTTTGTTGTTGTAAAATGGAGCGGGTAAAATTTCGCAGATAATATATAATCGCGATATGGTGGACAAGAAATTCAATATCTGCTTGTCGTTATTTTCACATAAAGTTCCAGCTACCATCGCTCCACCATCTAAACTGATCATGCTTTTACATGTAGACTCAGTAAAAGATTTTCAAACTGAAAAATTATATTTTTTTTAAGCAAAGCAGTTAATTTCCACGTAGTTTAAGGGTAATTACATTTTCTTTTTACTAAATTCTGTGAGGTATCGGAATTTGAAACATTATTAGTTTTCCATGCTTGTCAGTCAACACAGACGATTTTGACTTGGTTGTCAAAAGGCAAACTAAATAAATCGCATTCAGCTCGTCTCTAAGTTTGCTCAATTGTCACAAGGCGCCATTCTATTAGAAAATGATTCGTCATCAAGTGCACAGAAAGTTTACAAGTATTATTACATTTATTAAAAAATTGACATCCAAGACTATCGGATCTTTGCTGATGATTGTTTAGTCCCACGGGTTTGTTTAGCTTCTGGTTTGTTAAACATGTCATGTATACTATTGTCTATTTTCCATAATTTCATTTTGCCTCAGTAAACTGTTATGATGTTTATTTTTTTGTTCGCTCTTTGTGAAAACATTTATTTTTACGAATTGAATGACTTTATAGCTAGGTCTCTGGCAAATCTATTCAGGCTCAAGCATTTATATAGTCGTGGACGTACTCTTCCGAAATTTCGATTGATTGAAATTCTGTTCCTGGTTATACATCACAACACTATACTCTTTTATGTTCTGGCAGTTTCAAATTTTAGTCTTCCTGGTTTCCATATGTTTCTATTATGCTTGAATGTGATTGTTAAATTTGTCTTTCTCTTACAATTTTAATTCTCTCGCTTGAAATAATATGTATTTAGTCTGATGTAGGTCCTGTTTTCTCTTGAAAGAGTGATCGCCCAGGGGTGATCGCCAGTGATCGCTAACGATCTTTTGGAAACCAGGTTCTTAATTCTTTATAATAAAGCACAGCCAACATACGGAAACTAATAGAATTGAAGCTGATCGGATGTGTTGCTACCCTGGGTGCCAGAGGGATCTTTCCCCAGCGAGGAAAGCTATTGTCTTGCCAATGACCAGACGAATGAACGTGTTTATTTATCGAGAGCCCAGTTTGCTTTTAATCTGCCAGTATTTCTGTTATTTTAAAAGTAGCCTTCTCTCGTGTGACTGGTGCGGTTTGGCTCAGTAGTTCATTTGATTCTCTTGTTTAAACAATTAGAAGTCAATTGTAAAAATACCCAGCCGTCAGTTATACAACTTTCCGCTGAATAGTATTTCTTTCCTTATCAATCTAGGTTTAGAACAGTGTTTACCGTAGCGCGCGCGGTGAATTAGTATTCGCACCAGCTAAAATGCTATGTCGTATAATAAAACTAGTTATCGCAAGCCTTGGTGATGAGCCGTTCACAAACTCCACTCTTAAAATACTGACGCAATTAAAATCAAACAGTCAGCTCAAGGCAAAATAACATTTTCATGATGAGCGCCACGATGTTTGCCGATTTGGATGCTCTGTATTTCTGTTTGTACATTCACATTGTAAGGCCCAATTTCTAGTCAGTTTTTATTTTTTCGAGCCAAAGTGCTGAATAACCACTTTTTACTTTACAGATATTTGCAGTTTTTCTAAATTTAGTTGTATAAACTTGATACGTCCGTGTTTTATTCGAGTGTCTTTCCTCTGTTCTAATATCTCGATTATTTAACGACTCACGATATGAAAAGTCAGAAGTGTACACGTTGCTATCCCGAGTTGTGTTCTAGTGATTACGTTTTTTCATTTTACAAAATTTAATACATTAAAGTCAGTTTTAGTTACCTTGGCTCCACCGTCCTCCATCTCTCCGCATCGTATTGCCGGTTGGCGTCGTAGCATCTTTCGGAGAATGCTCGAACTATTTTCGTACTACACGGTAAAACTCAGACTGACCTTTTGGTTAATAATTTTAAGTTGTTTATCAAAATCAAATTAATTCAATCCAATCTGACTAATGAATTCGTTTTCACTAGGCTACCAGCCTAGTACCCAGGCGTACTCTTCCCACTAACTGTGACGTCGCGAATACATGACATCACATATTATTCCCAGGACCTTGCTCGTGCTATGCCGTCGGCATAAAAGGAGAATGCCTAGCGACGCCTGGACACCAGTGGATGACCTTCCAGTAGAACTAAAGCCTGCTATTTTTAACGAGTATTGCGGTCAAAAGAGAGATTTAACATTGTGAGAGTAGGCATGCATTATGGAAGCATCATGGAAACCATGCAGGCTAAAATTTGAAACTGGAACATAAAAGAGAATTCATGATTTTTGGACGATAACGGCCAATCAGAATTGAACAGTCATATTAATATCCAACTTATCATCTTGAAGCGTATCGTGTTAAGGGGGAGAACCTAAACTGGGTTGGGAGGGTAATTATAACCTAACTGGGATGTATTTCATGTGAAATCTTTCTATTTCATCCTGTAAAAGAAACCAAAATACAATTCTTTGTAGATATAAATGATTGACATAAACGATTGACTTCTTTTCAGAGTAAATTCATCGATCAAGAATTGTTCGTGTCCACTGAGTGAGTTTCAGAAGTGGAATATACCAGGAAAGCTCATGCAGTCAAAAATGGTAAGTTAGAATTTTATCAATTATTAAGATTTTATTGATTACAAAAAGTGTACCTAGCATGGTATTTACATAAAAGTGAACCCTGTTAAAGCTAGACACGTGCAGCAAAAACTGTACCAAAACAAATTAAATCTTGGAAAGTGTGTAGAGAAAAGAGTCGAGAATGGCATAAGCTAATTATTTTGCCTCATGGCCATTTTTACTGGCTTTTCTCAGACGAAAATCGCTAGTGATGACTGTTCCACGCTTGGCAGTCATTGAATCAAGTGTTCCGATGTAAATATTTCTAGTACGTCAATTGCTATGTTACAGCGAATATTTGAGTTCCGGGTGATTGCGTTTTGTTTGACAACGCAAATAGATTATGAACTAAAAGTCTGTAGGAAAGGCAAATTTGTCAGTTAGATTCTTTGGGTAGAGCCCAAGAAAAACCACCCATGTTTAGAGTCTTTATAGTTGTACCTGTTTTTATTAGTTCGTATCTGCGGGACTTGATAAGCAAGGATAACTAGAAACAAGAGAGGTCCCTCCATATCCGAGCATAAATAATCCAGCTCAATCTCTTGTCAAGCTATTTACGTATGTAAAACAGGACAAGGCAGCCTTCCACGCAGACGTAACGTGCGTGACTCGCGCAATTCTCGCGCGCTTATCACGTGTATGCAAAATTGCACGCTAGAACTGAGCCTTTGCTTCAGTGAAGGATATAATTATGAACTGGCTTAAAATTTCCTTCTTTTTATTGAATTGATGCCACAAAGAGAAAGTTGACTAATTTCAATTGGAAACAGATATCTCCTTTATACAAAAGATTTCACAGTCGGGTAAAATAACATACTGCGAAATACAGTGTTTGTATGGAGGGTATCCGATATGACATAATTTTCGCGCGCGTAAAATTCGAATTCTGACATACTCAAAGTCTGTAACTGACTAAATATACTCAGTTTGCAACAGATTTTCTGATTGAATTAAGGAATTTACATGAAGTACTATATAGATTTGATGGGAGGGATGCAGTCGTGTTTTCTGTTTTCCATGTATTTGTCTGTAAATTTCTCCGCGGAATTTGACTCCTAATTTCATCATACAAATTTATAGAAACCTGAAGATGAGTGTGGTTGCAAACGTTAAAGGGACACTGTCCTGATTTTAGGATGATTTTGGGAAGCTCAGAAACATATCTAGATCATAGGAAGTTGAACAATAATGGTTTGATTCTGTAGAATAGCACTCGACAAATGACAGGAACCCATTAGGAAGTGAGGATGACAAACGACAGCGAGGATGGAAATGGATTGCAATATGGATTTTTGAAAAACTGTCAGGATGTCAGTTTTTCAAAGTTTCAAATTTGGCTCGTAAATCTTTGAAATTTTGCTAAAATTGTGTTGCAGTATGGAATTGCTTGAAGAAATTGCTTTTTATCATTTAGTTAGAGTTTATTAAGTTCTTATTTCATAGATTTAGGGACCATTTCGTGCATTTATAACAGTTTTGAGCAAATAAGCCGGGACAGTGTCCCTTTAACACATCATAAATATCTGAAAACGTAATCAGTGAAATCTTTTCCCAGCTCTCTGAAGCTTACAGGCCGTGAATATTACAGAAACAAAATCATACGGAATTTATTTGATGCTCATACAATTAAAAAACAGTTTCTCTTTTTTCTGTCCTTGTTTTCGTGGCCAAATGGTTAGCGCGTTGAATTTCATTGTGTTGTGTTCATAGTGCCCCTCTCCACCCAGCTGGAGTATAAATGGTACCAGCGAACTATTAGGGAAACCTGACGAGAAATGCTGGGGGGGGGGGGGCGAAATGCTGGGGGGGGGGGGGGCGAAATGCTGGGGGGGGGGGGTAACCTGCGATAGACTTGCATCCCATCTAGGGGGAGTAACAATACTCCCAGTCGGCTTCATTTTACGGCATTGTGGACCAGCAGTTTGGCTCGAGTGCGGCTTTACATGTACCTATTTATAAGAACCTTTTCATTGTGAGATTGTCTCAGTAGCACTCCCAGTTCGGATGATATTCGTATCTATTATGGAGTTAAACTTCATTTCACAAAGTTTTCAGTTGGGCTCAGATAAAACTGGTAATGACGTTTTTCGCTTGGTATTACATGGCTTATTAAATCTCGTGTTTTTACCATATTTATCCTCATTGAACTGAGTATTTCATTACGGTCTTCGTTTGTCTCCTCTTCCTTAATTAGCTTGCTCTCTTTTTCCATTCTTTGAATTTAGTTACATTGTGAACTAAACTATGTTTTTTTATAGAGGATAGTTGCGCGAGAATAGAATTTAAAAAAGAAAAGAAACAGTAACATATTTCTTTGTCAATCTTCCTGCTTTTTATTTAACATCAGCGAACTTAAAACAATTACAAAGCAAACCCAGTAATCAGAGAAACCACTCGTTATATAATTAAGCAAGTTATTACTGTCCCATTATAAGCGTTTATGCAGGAATGGATGTTTTGTCTCGGGACCTAAGCCTGAGGTTTAGGAACTTCTTCAACAAATATCCGGGACACTGAATTCCAGCCTGTGTAGGCGTCATAACCTCCTCCATATCCGGCACAATTACCGACCCAGAATCCCACGCGCACTTTCCCTTTGAGGACGTTGTTACAGTGGCCTTCGATATGGCGAACACGGTGGGGATTTTCAGACTTTCCTGACGCCCCCAAGTGCACAATACCGTCAATTGGCAGGGGAGCTGCACATTCAGCGCCGTTGAATGTGAAATACCAGCGTTTGCAACAACTTGTACAAAGGCGGACTCTAAAGTCACCAGTCCAGTAAACATGGAGGGATGTGTCAGAGAAGTTCTTGGTGAACACACAGTCCTGAAAAAAAGAATGAAACAACACAAAAACATAAAATAAAAATAAATTAAATTAAATTAATAAATAATTCATTTCAACAGAATACATAGGAAAGAAATGGACAGAGTTTGGTAGCCTTTGTAACTTCGTCATATATGAACCATTCACCTTGATTAAACCGTGGTTCTTGGCGTCATTCAAGTCTTTCCATGCGCACTCTTTCCAGTTCTTATAGGACATAGAACCAGTTCCACTTGTTCCATTCTCCCCACGCTGCCCCTTTTGGCCGGGAGGGCCCTGGACTCCAGGTTCTCCTTTAGCGCCATCCTTTCCATTGATACCAGGCGTTCCTTTGGTTCCTGGAGGGCCCTGGGTTCCAGTCTTCCCCAGGTCTCCTTTGGCCCCGTCACGGCCATCACGGCCGTCACGACCTTGTGCCCCAGGGGACCCAGGCTTACCGTGCATACCAGGGATACCACCATAACAGAAAGCAGGAGGTTGCTGGATTGGAATAAGAAATGAGTTTTGACATTGTTAGGCTTCGATATCATAGATACTCCAGATAAATTCTGCTTTACCATTATCCCTCGTATAGTGCTGTATTATTCTGAATTTGGCCTTAAATAGATGTAAATACTTTCTCAGAAGTTGACTAACAGACTAGTTGCGCTTACTAATAGAAAAATCAACTTTTCAATATTCTGTAACGAGACGTTTACAAATTTCACATCAAGTGAAGACGATAGCTGTTGCTATAGATTTCGGGATTTTTTTTCTCTTTTGGGCTTTTATATATTTTAGGCTTTTCTTGGCGTCGAAAATGTTGCGCCAATTTGTTTTTTCTTCCTAGTAGAATGGGTTCCTTACTTTTACCCTAGTGTGGCTGCAATTATCCTCAAATTACAGTTGTTAGCCTATTAGTCTGATAAAGCGACTGCGAAAGCAGTTTTCAAGAGGTCTGGATTGTTTGCGCAGTTCAAGTGTTTTAGTCACAACAGTATGACAGTTAATAAAATCACTGAATGTTTGCAAAGATATTTCGTTTTAACACTTGTCAGAAATTACCATTTGCACGTAACGCAATTCCATGTAACTCACCACTTTGGATGATGGTTGATTGGTTTTGTTATTCGCCGTGGCACAGTAAACCAAGAATGACACCGCAAACAGAGACAACAAGAAGGTCACAGAGACTGTACGCAGAATAAAGGCCATTTCTTCTTCACGAACTGCTGTGGAGAAAGTTTACAAAGATCAGATCAGTATAAATTTTGTAGTTACAGTGGTGCTGGCAAATCCAACATAAGAGATGCTATTTTTGCTTACAAAATACGACTTTTTTTTTTAAATTTATAGTTTTGAAATATTGCTTGTTGAAATGAACAAATGACGCTTTTTCCCTGAAACGCGTCAATTCTTGTGAAGCTGGATTTCAACTCAACCGAGAAACGGTGAGGGCGATAAATGAATCCGAAAGTAACTTTCGAATTCAAACTCACTCATATTTTTTTGAAAGGGTAAAATATATAATACTATGATTCTTTTTTTTTTGTCGAAACGACGAAAACTGGTGATGAAATTTTCTGTTTCGGTTCGATGTGTCAGTAAAGCGGTTTACTCATCCTCGTTATGTCTGTGGTACATGAGGCCTCGAAGAACGTTTTAGAACAAAATAAATCATCCAGGCAATGAAGAAACGCCAGCAATGAAGAAATATACAACATCGCTCAGTAGAGACGGATGTTTTTCTGCGACTCAGTGATTTCTGTTCAAACTTGGTATGAAAATTAGCGATCATACCTCTAAGCAGGAAGGGTCGCTTTTCTGTTCCAACTACCTGTTGAACAACTCACTGTAACGGAACGATAAGTAAGTTACGAATTGCAATTGAGTTTTCAAGCCTTTCTGTTGACTTTGGTTCGTGTTTGGACCAGTTTGTTGTTGACCATGAGTCCAGCTGTGTCAATAGTATATGTCATCCATGAGAATGTTTATGACAGTTATTTTGTTTATATCCAATTAGAGGGAATATTGTAACTTCCTGTTCATACGTTGTACGAACCAAGACCTTCGCAGAGTTTTGCAAGTTAAAAAAAAATATTGAGAATGATATGATGAATTTTACCACAGCCAATTCTCCGATTGATTTTGGCGTCTTCCAAGACTTAAAGGGCAATTGTATAGCTTTGAATTTCTGAGGGATCCGAGTAAAGAGCTTGTTTGCGATGCTTGTTAATATAGACGATTTGGACCTGTTTGTTGAGGGGCAAAAATAAATCGCATTCAGATCTCTGAGTTTGTTTGCTCAATTGTCACAAGCCAGTTGCCACTGGATTGAGGAAAACGGTTTTTATAAGTGAACAGACATTGATTAGAAACCTTATAGAATATATAACCTTTTTTTCGTAACAAATTGACTGTCCAAGATGATTGAGATCTTTTTCATTACAAGGTCCATGCAGGCCTTTGCTGGTGATTCAGTTGTGTTCCACGTGTTTGTTTGGTTTCTGGATTGTCTATCTAAATAAACATGTCGTGTACTACTGTTCGTTTTTCCATAATTTTATTTTAACTTCATTAGTAAAGCTGCCATATTTACTTTACCCTTCTGTTTGTGAAAACGTTTCTTTTCGTGAATAATCAGTGTTTTCTTTAGTAATTCTTATTACCGCGGTACATTACTATCGTCCAGTAGTTCATTTTTTTTTGCAGTCAATTTCTCTTAACTTTTTTTTCAGTATTTTATCTGTGCGCTTTCTCTTCTAAAACATGCTGAAAAAAATTTATCCGAGTCTTATCTGCAATGAAACTGAGCCATGTGAAGGCACAGCGACTCCGATATCTAGAGACATAGAAGATGCGGCTATTGAGTAACTAGTAAAGTAGCATTAACCTTATCTTTGTCAGTCTTTTGCGTGTAATTCTTAAATGTTCAATTTATTACGTAGAAAGCCTAGTTTCGACCTGTTACACCCTTTAATAAGTGGAACTGTAGCAATAGCAAAGCAGTTGATTTCCTCGTATTTTAAGGGTATAATTACATTTATTTTACCTTCTGAAGTATCGGAATTAAGAAACATTATTTTTCTATGCTTGTCAACACAGACGATTTTGACTTGGTTGTCAAAAGGCAAACTAAATAAATCACATTCAGCTCGTCTCTAAGTTTGCTCAATTGTCACAAGGCGCCATTGTATTAGAAAAGGATTCGTCATCAAGTGCACAGAAAGTTTACAAGTATTATTAAATTTATTAAAAAATTGACATCCAAGACTATCGGATCTTTGCTGATGATTGTTCAGTCCCACTGGTTTGTTTAGCTTCTGGTTTGTTTAACATGTCATGTATACTATTGTCTATTTTCCATAATTTCATTTTGCCTCAGTAAACTGTTATGATGTTTATTTTTTCTGAGCTATTTGTGAAAACATTTCTTTTCACGAATCTAATTACTGTGTAGTTAGGGCTCTGGCAAATCGATTCAGGCTCAAGGCTTTACATAGTCGTGGACTTACATTTCCAAATTTCGATTGATTGAAATTCTGTACCTTTGTAGTTGACGTTACTGATCTTATATAAATGAATGAATTGAAATCGCGATAAAAATGCCACAGAGTTAAGCAAATATTCATTTCACTCACAACATTACTCTTTTATGTTCCTGTTTCCAATTTTAGCTTGTATGGTTTCCATATGTTTCCATAATGTTAAATTTGTCTTACTCTCACAAAATGGCTCTCTTGAAATAATGTTTAATCTGATGTAGGTCCTGTTTTTTCGCGAATTCATGAGTGATCGTCCCGGCAGGGGTGATCGCCAGTGATCGCTAATAAGCCTGGTTTCCATATAATCTCAACGATCGCAAGAGTGGTTTCCATATGATCGTATTGATCGCTGCGATCGTTGCGATAATATGGAAACCAGGCTTGACGATCATATAATGGGAACCAAAAAAGCACAGTAATGTACGGAGGATAATAGAGTTGAAGCTGATCGGATGTCTTGCCAATGATCAGACGAATAAACATGTTGATTTATCGAGAGCCCAGTTTTCTTGCATTTTGTGTGCCTTGCTTTTAAACTGTGTTTTATGCGCGCTTGTCCTTCATAATACTAAACGTATCATTCCCGCAGGAGTGAACAACACAACATCTCTCGGCCGATGCTTAAACAAATAGAAGTCTTAAAATACCCAGCCGTATTATACAACTTTTTGCTAAACAGAGCTTCGGTTTGATTATTTCCTAAAATATAGGCTTAAAACAGTCCCAGTGTCCACCGTAGCGCGCGCGGTTGCACTCGCATTCGCACACGGCTAAACTGATGCTATGTCGTATAATAAAACTAGTTATCGTGAGCCTTGGTAATGAGCCGATGGATCATAAACTCCACTCTTAAAATACTGCGCAATTAAAACTTAAAAGCAAACAGTCAACTCAAGGCAAGATTACCGAAGAGTGAAGAGCGCAACGATGTTTGCCGATTTGGATGCTCTGTATTTCTGTTTGTACATTCACATTGTAAGGCCCAATTTCTAGTCAGTTTTTATTTTTTTGAGCCTAACCGCTGAATAACCACCTGTTTTCAGTTTTTCTAAATATGTGTTGTAAAATCCCGGGTTGTAACTCGATTTGTCCGTGTTTTATTGGCGCTTTCCTCTGTTCTAATATCTCGATCCTTTAACGACTCATGAAATTTTTCACCGCGGTATGAAAAGTCAGAAGCTTACACGTTGCTATCCCGAGTTGTGTTCTTGTGATGATGACCTGTTCAATTTCATTTTACAAAATTAAAGTTTTAGTTACCTTCGCTCCACCGTCCTCCATCTCTCCGCATCGTATTGCCGGTTGGCCTCGCAGCATCTTTCGAAGAATGCTCGAACTATTTTCGTACTACACAGTAAAACTCAGACTGGCCCTTTGGTACAGTTTTGGTTAATAATTTGTTTGTCAAAATCAAATGAATTAAATCTGACTAATAATTCCTTTTCAGTAGGCCACCAGCCTAGTACCCAGGCGTACTCTTCCCACTAACACATATGACATCATATATTGTTCCCAGGACCTTGTTCGTACTATGCCGTCCGTAATGCCTACCGACGCCTGGACGCCAGCAGATGACCTTCCAGTACAACTATTAAAAACCGGCTATAAATTCACGAGTTAAGGCTATTTTGATTTGTGTAACTCATGGCGTGACTGAAGATATCTGATTCCGCTGACAATTGACAAAACATAGGCACGCAAGGCGTGCAGGAGTTATTTTTTATCATTATTTTTATGGTCCATACTAAAACGATCGAAACGGCATCAGCGTTTTCAAAGCTCTCCGTTTTCATTCATGCACACGAAAAACGACGGCTATTCAAAACGGTATGTTTTGAAATTTGTACCATCCCATGCAAGTATATGATAAAATTCATGTTGTTTATCCCAAATTAAATCTATTTTATCCTTCTTTCCCCATTTGCAATTGCATGGATCATGATAGGGCTATAACAAGGAAATAAATGAACGGGAGTGAAAGTCGGCAATATTTAAAGTGAACACAAAAATAGGTTATGAAATAAGGATGGGATAAATTATCATGTTGACTCAATCTGAAGATGAAACTATCATGTTACATGGGTTTCAGAACATAAAAGCATCATTTTACATAGGTTTCAGAAGATAAACAAAAGTATCATGTTTCATGGCAGAAGATAAACAAAAGTTTCATATTACATGGGTTTGGAAGAAAAAGAAAAGTATCATGTTACATATGTTCGCGAGGCAGCATGATCGTATACCCTTGGGGCAAAGAAAGACTATTGCTGTGAGAAATCGACCCGCAAAGAAGGGAAAAATAGCATCATAACCATAAATTTTCTTTCATTTCTGCATGGTCCTTTCATGTGCGCGGAACAACATCAGGTATCTGATTGGCTATGATTAACTTGAAATTTGTACAGGTACAAGTAACTAAAAAAAAATACGTGATAAAATTCATGTTACGTACCTTTCCAACAATATTCACAATCTCTAATAACTTCTCGTGCACAAGTCTACGCAACAGAATAAGCGATCAGAACAGAAATACCAGCTCAAGAATTTGACACTTTCCGTGAAAACAGCAAAATGTAAAAAACAAAGCCTGTACATCGCAGTATAGTGATTGCACATCTTTCTATGATTAACTTGAACTCTGTATAGGTAGCTATGAAATTCATGTTGCGTACCTTTCCAAAAAATATTCGCGATCTCTAATAACTTCTCGTGCACAAGTCTAAAAGCAGGTCAAAGCTACGCACTGTAACAGAAACAGCGACCAGAACAGAAATACCAGCTCAAGAATTTGTTAGTGAAAACAGCAAAATGTAAACAAAGCGGAAATTTGTGCAAAAGACTTATCCAGCAATGAGGCAGCACAAGTTCGCCTTGTGGACCTATTTTTTATATTTTTCCCTCGCCTCCCCCTCCCCTCCCTTCTTATCATAATATTTCCCACTAATCTTTGCGAGTGTAGTTCAGTTCCGCCATGTTGCACGTAACATGGCGAAAAAATTGGTTTTGCAGCAGGTCAGCAGGTTTGTTCTTTATTTAAAACCGCTTGAACTAGTGATATTATACTTTATATGAAACATCAGCTAACTTGCTTTACTTTTGTTTGCAGCTCGGAGCCAGGAGACACAATATGGAGGAATTACAGAAAGCTTTGTTCACCTCGTGCAAGAGTCGATGAAAAAGGTAAGATTTTAATTTCACAACTTAGCTTTAGGCTTTAAGCTTATATATTGAACTAGATACAGTCGAAGCTCCTGTAAGCGGACATCCTCGGGAAGCAGAAAATGTATCCGCAACTGGAGCTGTCCGCTATTAAACGGTAATGTGTAAATACAGAGTTTGTATGATCGAGCTAGAGTTCAAACAGGGTTTTATTAGAGCTGTCCGCTAATAGGAGTGTTCACTGTTTATCAACATTTGTTTTGTTATTCAAATTTTCCAACCATTAAACAAAAGAACTCTTTGTTTCAACAGCCAATAGTTCTCTGGTTGGCACATTAATAACAATAGGTGACGTAACGAGAAACATCGCTATTACGAGAGTGTCCGCTCAGAAAGCTTCGACTGTATTTACATCAACGCCGCATGTACATGTACATACAGCCATCAGAGTTTCTTCTGCGTCAGTAGAGGCACATATAGATAAGCTGACAGAATACAAGATGTAGATGTACATGTACTGAACATACAGTAATAGACCTGCAAACACATCAGGGCCATTCCATTTTATATCCAAGTTGATGAGGTCAGTCAACATTTACCCCGAAGAAAACAAGATCAAAGTGCCGACATGATAACCCCCACGGAAAGTAGCAAATGTTAATTTTCCATTCCCCCTAAGAAAAAATTATGTTTTCTCACTAACCCCTCGGAAAATACGCAAAGATAAAAAGATGCCGATGCACTGACCCCTTGGAAATGACCTATACAATATTATCAGGAGAAGCGGTCATTACAAATATGCAGACTACATGCAGTTTGCAGCAGACTGGGTATAAAATGCGGACTGAGACCAAAACTAACACTTTGTCTTTAATATTCGTGATTTATTTTCATGGAATCTTATATTCAACCGTAGTGTCCATTCCAATATTGAATGTTGATTTGATTAAATATAACAGTGCAGTGAAATACAGTGAGTTGACAGTGTATACATGTACAGTTACTAACTTGCTAAACAATAATTTGGCACACTAATTTACAGACAGAATTATTGACTGACTAACTGGCAGACTGCCTGATTGATTGACGCGTTCGTTGGTACAGTGTACATTTTACATGTACAGTGTACATGGACACATTTAAAATGTGACACTAAGTACTTGTACATGTACTGTAGTTAGTAAAGCAAAATTGTATTTTGAATTTCACACTGAAACAGGTTTTAATCTCTTTTTTTTTTCAGATCAGATGCCATTGGACCAAAGCTTCAAGACTTTATCTTTAGTAGTGCTGCATGTTTTTCTTTGCAATCCAGCTCTTGAGTGAACCAGGTAAACATAACTCTTCTATAAGCCAAGTTCTGCTCTTGACTTCAGACATGCCAACTACCTTACCATGGTTAATTTGCACAGTGGATAAGTGGAGCTCTCAAAAGTTAATAATAAGTGGACTGTGTAACTGACATACTGATTGGATTACTGTACCAATAAACTGGATTATTATTTGAATTACAGACTCTCGTAACTACCATTTGACTGATTGCCAAATGACTGCCTGCTTGATGGACTCACTGTAGAGTGTTAGTTAATAATAAAACTGATCGACAGACTACTAACATTGACAAACTTACTGTACTGATTGAACTACATTTACAGATTGAGTGACAAACTTATTGAGATGGAGACTAAATTGCTGAATGACTGACTGACTGAGTAATGGATAGACTGTCTGACTGACCGACTGACTGGCTGTCTTGACTGACTGACTGGCTGCCTGCCTGATGGACTCGCTGCAGGGTGTTAATTAATAAAACTGATTGACAGACTAATAACATTGACAAATTGACTGATTGAACTACTGTACATTTACTTACTGATTTGAGTGATTGAGTACTAAATTGCTGACTGACTGACTGATAGACTGACTGTGTCTGACTGACTGCAGGTCTTGACTGACTGACCGACCGACCGACCGACCGACCGACCGACCGACCGACCGACCGACCGACCGACCGACCGACCGACCGACCGACCGACCGACCGACCGACCGACCGACTGATTACATGTAAGTGACAGACTAAATGACTGACTGACTGGCTGCCTGATGGACTCACTGACAGGGTGTTAATAATAAAATTGATTGGTGGACTAATAATATTTACAGATTAACAGACTGATAGAACTACTATGGTACTTTACTGATTGAATGACCGGCTTATTGAGATTGAATACTAAATTGCTGACTGACTGATAAACTCTCTGGATGACTGACTGACAGACAGACTAATTTGTAGACTAAATGACTGACTGATTGATTGTCTGACAGAATGACTGACTGACTGATTAAGTGACAGACTAAATGACTGACTGATTTTCTGACTGACTGAGTCACGGACAGATGGACATACATACATGTAACTCATGGTTGTCACAGGTCAGGAAAAAGTCAGGGGAAAACATTTCAAGGCAAGGGAAAAGTCAGGGAATCAAGCTTTTAGCAAGAAGGGCATCAAGGTGCCTGTGGGGCACCCAATCCTAGGAGAAAAAATAACGAAAAAACGCACCAAAGCCTTAACAAGTTTATACGGGACATGCCTCTAGGACACCCACTTTTCAAATTCTGGCTAAAAAGCGTGAAGGGAATTTAGTATCTTGTCAGGGAAATTCTAAATTTCTTATCAAAGTCAGAGAATTTAGTATCTTGTCTGGGAAATTCTAAATTTCTTGTCATAGTCCGAGAATTTGGTATCTGGTCAGGGAAATTCTAAATTTATTGTCAAAGTCAGAGAATTTAGTGTCTGGTCAGGTTAATTTTAAATTTCTTGTCATCTAAATTTCTTTTCAAAGTCAGAGAATTTAGTGTCTGGTCAGGGAAATTCTAAATTTCTTGTCATAGTCCGAGAATTTGGTATCTGGTCAGGGAAATTCTAAATTTCTTGTCAAAGTCAGAGAATTTAGTGTCTGGTCAGGTTAATTTTAAATTTCTTGTCAAAGTCAGGGAATTTAGTATCTGGTCAGGGAAATTCTAAATTTCTTGTCAAAGTCGGAGAATTTTGTGTCTGGTCAGGTTAATTTTAAATTTCTTGTCAAAGTCAGGGAATTTAGTATCTGGTCAGGGAAATTCTAAATTTCTTGTCAAAGTTGGAGAATTTAGTGTGGTCAGGGAGGTATTCTAAATTTCTTGTCAAAGTTGGAGAATTTTATTTTAAGGTTGGCTCAGGTTTTGATAATGACAGTCTTACTTTGGTCAATGAAAATGGTTTTCACCAAAAAAATTGGCTACTTTCCATTTGATCAGTTTCTATTTCTCCATGGGTGGCAACCATGAATGTAATTGATGGACTAATTATAATAAATAGACAAACTGACTAATAAACTACAATGTACTGGCTGACTGATTGATTGGCTGACTGACTGACTGATGAACAGATGCACGGACTGACTCACTGTCTGTCTGACTGACTGATTAACTGACTGTCTGAATGACTGACTGACTGTCTGACTGATAAACTGACTGACTGTCTGTCTGACTAACTGATGAACTGTCTGACTGACTGACTGACTGATGACCAGATGGATGGACTTACAGTCTTCAACTGATTGATTGATTCATAAACTGATTGACGGACCAATTAACACACTATCAAATATAACTACCACATTGATTGACTGAATGATCAGTGAGGCACGGACCAATGAATGATGGACTGACTGAGAAATTAACAAACTGATTGATAGATTACAAATGTACATTGCCAAACTCCATGTGCCTTGTCAATTGATCGACTGACATCTGCTGATTGATTGACAGAGCTTATCATACTCATTGACTGGTCGATTGACTAACAAACGGACCAACTGATTGACACGGGTCCACCCTGCAACTGACCAATAACTTCACTTTTATAGAGAGGCTCTATATATTCATGTGTTCGTAGTGTAGACTGTTTACAGCTTCTCCATTTTCGCAGAAGATCTTGGAAGAGGCATGGAACCAAGGAATCACAAGTGAGGCAAGTGACCAAGAGCACTTGCTCTCTCAGGGCTCCTGTGAACACTTGCTTTGCTTGTGATTCTTCAGTCTTGTGCACCATTCATGATCTTGTTAGAAAATAGAGATTGTAACAATCTACATTGATTGGTCTTGGTAGATTGCATGTCTGGGGTATTTAATACAGTTGAACCTCCCTGAGTGACCACCTTGCGTAAAGTGACAAATCCTATATGAATACATGTTAAGTGCAAAAAATTGTCTAGTGCAGCCAAATTAGGGTAGGGTCGGAAACTCAAATTACTTTAGACAAAACGGTTTATTGTAGGCAACTACAATGGTTTGGCAAAATGGGTTGTCGCCTACGGCTGGTTCATCTGTATCCTTGATTACTGTAACTTGATGGGTATGTTTTTTTTAAACCTCTCTTGCTTATCCTCTACTTTCGGATTTGATTTTCATTTTTTTTTTCGTGGTAACTTTTAAAGTACTCTCATTCAAGATTGCAGCAGAAAATGTTTCGTTTTGTCAAATAAGTTTCCTTTTGCAACACGTTTTGAAAAGAAATACAAAGTCGGTAAGTGTAATTTTCAATGTTATGAAATTGGAATACTTGAAAATAACAAATTACATGTGGTTTTGCATTGCGTGACTGAATTGCTTTGTGTTACCAAAAATAAATGACATGTCACATAAGACGAGAAGTACACTAGAAATACATTTAAAAACTCCAAGACTTGAAAATAACAAATTACTACATATGGTTTTGCATTGCGTGACTGAATTGCTTTGTGTTACCAAAAATAAATGTCACACAAGACAATAAGCACATTGCAATACATTTAAAAACTCGGCTATAGTAGGGCTAGTATTTTAATTCTCTCAGTTACAATTATTTTGGAAAGAAACTATCTCTGTTTGCGCTTTAACAAAGACTTAAATTCATTATATTTTGTCTGTTTTGTGGTAGGAAAAAAAAAGCTGTAAAGCAAAGTTATCTTCATTTTTCAGCGGATTGAGAATTGTTTTGGAACCCTTGAAAAAACAGCGATTACCACATCAATTTATTGCAAAACAGAAGTTCAAAATATTGTTTTAATCTATTAAAATGCAAAAATTATATATACGATGCGTGCAAATGGCAAGCAGAAATTACCATAGTTTTGTTTTCTCGTTTTTAAGCCAAGGTTGTTTTCTCATAGATTAAGGGGGTGATTACATGGCGAATTTCAGCCCGGGCTGAAATTTCAGCCCGGTTAGGGGGCTGGAATTTTGTTGCGATTACATGACGAGTTTCAGCCCGGGCTGAAATTTCAGCCCGGGCGCCAAATTTGAAATTGCGCGGGAAGAGTCATCAGAGAATGAGGGGCGATTTGAATAACCGGCAACTTATTTACATATCGGCTGAACGTTTGAAGAACGAAGCTGTTGTTATATTCCATTTTCGATTTGAAATTCGCGACACATCGAATAAGATTTTCGATTTTATCTCCCTTGTTCCACTGGAACCTTTTTTCCATATTGTTTAAAAACACAGGAGCGATTTTACAATACCCGGCAACTTATTTACATACCGGCTGCACGTGTATATAAAAAACAAAATGACCATTTTTATTCAATGACATGCAAATACGTTGACGGGCATTCTACAATTTAGCCAAAACACAATCACTGCGCATGCCCAAGTTCACTTTTCAGCCCGGGCTGAAAATTCCATTCCGATTACATGGTTTTTTTCAGCCCGTTTGGCCGGGCTGAAAATTCCAGCCCGGTTTCTCAAACCGGGCTGGAATTATCAGCCCGGGATGAATTTCAGCCCGGGCTGAAACCTTGTCCATGTAATCGCTAACTTCATTTCAAGAGGATTTGTTTCGGAAGTCGGGCTGAAATCTCAGCCCCACTAACCGGGCTGGAATTTCAGCCCGGGCTGAAATTCGCCATGTAATCACCCCCTTAGAAGTGTCAACTAAAATTTTGCTGCAATTTTGAATGAATTTTTCACAGTTCGGAATAAAATAACGCGCAATCATTTCTAAACCAGTCTTACAGAGGAAGCAATGGAGAGGTTTTGGAAAACGTGCTCTGAGCCATTCAGTCCCTAGTGATGAACATATTATTTCTCCTTACAATATCAATACATTGTCAAGCAAACGCTGATGAGAATAAAGAAAATGAATCAACTCGGGATGATTTCTCAAAACTAACATTCACGGCAATCTCAGTATTGTGAGGAGAATTAATATTTCCAGCTTGGAACTGAAAGGTTTATGTTTACAGTAATTGCGAAGTCTCAAGAAAACGGTACTATGAAGACTTAGTTTTAGCAAACAGTTCGTTTCTGTGACGAAGTACGCCATAGATACGTGTTGGTAACATTGCAGAACGCGTAAACTGAATTTAATTTGGTTTCGAAGTATGCAGACAGCCACAATGTTCAGTAGAGTTTATAATCTTCACAGCCTTTCTTAGGATTGTCACGCAACCGGGCGCATCATGTCACGCTTGTCCCTTTGCGTGATGACCCCAAAAAAGGCTGTGAAGATAACAAATTGTACTGAACATTGTGGCTGTCTACATGCTTCTGAACCAAATTAAATTTATTTTACGCGTTTTGCAATGTTAACAACACGTATCTGTGTCGTACTTCGTCACAGAAACGAACTGTTTACTAAAACGAAGTCTTTTTAGTGTCACAAAGTTTTCTTGAGACTTCGGCAGAACTTGCCTTATATTGAGGAGTTTATCTGGTTCACTCAAGTGGTTGGATTGCAAAATAAACAGCACAGTTTAGGAAGAAAACTATTTTATTGATGATAAAAAAAAATAAAAAATACCTAGCCAATCTTTGTCCTGCTATTGGGTTGCTTTCACTCTGCTGCTCCAAGTCGGTGTTGTTTCTTCAGTCCTCATTTAATATTCCAACTTTCAAATCCTGGTCTGTTTTATCCGATCCCTTGATCCAAGCCAAGGACAGTTGAACACTTGGAAGAGTTGACCGTTTGCTCCCAAGTGAAGAGGACAGCGTAAAGGAAAGTGAGAGTTTGCTCCCCATGCCTCCAGGGTCTCGTTCTTAATTTGTCACAATGCCACTACCGAATAAATTTAAAATTTAATGCAAAAAATGCTAATTCACAAGCCAATGTCACGCAAAACGTACGCAACTGGACAAGAAAAACCGAAGTGCTAAACTGTGGCACTCAATTTCAGTGCATCTCTTTTGAAATCAAAGGAAAGATTTGAACACGAATCCCCCAGTCTGACCTCCCTGCCGATCCAGCCGATCGTCATCCCACAAACTTCACCAAATAAAGCACAAGTCACTAAACATCTCTCATTTTGTGAAGCTACCGATGTCAGGTTACTCTCTCTAAGTTTCTCTTTAATTGAAATGAAAGAAAATAGCCGATATTTGTGTAAATTAGTAAATAGGAAAAGGTTTAGTGTGTACAAAATGGTTGAAGTAGCACATTCAGCTCTGTTTGTTTGTTGTCCCATTTCAAATCACGTGATGTTCTCAGGATAATTGTTTTCGAATTGCTAATCAGTAATCAAGTGCGCGTGAATAAAACAGAAGAACAAATCTCCAGAGAACGACCGTGATTTGAACCGAGCAACAAACATACGAAGCTGAATGAGTCTGAAAATTGTTTGAAAATAAAATAAGCTAAATAAATAATCCTAATTTGTTGCTAAGAGTATTACAAATTTGGAAATAAGCCAGGAATTTGCGGGAGCTGCTAAGCTAAATCGTATTTATTTAATGTTTAGTTTTTAAGAAATGTCTTTGACGCGCGATAATTTTTTTAAAAGCTAAACAGAAAATATAATTTTGCCGAATTTTATTTAGGTTAAGAGTTGTTTTGAAAAAAAAATGCGAGAGGTTTCGGTTTAATAGCGCATTCAGCTCTGTTTGTTTGTTATCCCATTTCAGATCACGTGATGTTCTCTGGAGCATTGTTTTCGAATTGCTAATCAGTAATCACGTGCGCGTGAATAAATAATTTCTAGGAAAACAAAAGAAGAAATCTCCAGAGAACGCCCGTGATAAGAACCGAGCAACAAACATACGAAGCTGAATGAGTCCGGAAATTATTTGAAAATAAGCTAAGTGAATAATCCAAATTTTTGCTAAGAGTTTTAAAAATTTGGAAATGAGCCAGGAATTTGTGGAAGCTGTTAGAGCTAAATCGTATTTATTTAAGGCTATTAAAGAAGTATTTGAAGACAAAGAAAAGCAAAAATATATAAATATATATTTTTTTAATAAAATTGGTGGTGAGATTTTTTTGATTAGTTTGTCGATAATTTTTTTATTGAAAACTGAGTTTATAATGAAAGTGCTTAAAATAATCAATGCCAGATGTTTCAGGATAACCCTTCATCAGTAGACTGATTAACCGTTAAATAAAATGCCGCTGTTTTATTCAACAGTTAATCAGTCTACTAATGAGGCATTATTCCTCAAACATCTGACATAGTTTGTAATAAATTGCTTTGAGAATGATCCTATTTGCCACTCCAGAAACATCAGGCAGGCTGAGCACCAACTTTCGACACTAGGATTTCTGGGATTGTTTGGATAACAGTGTGAGCTGTGATTAGTCGACGGTTTCCAATGGCAACCATCAATCAATCATAACAAACATTGGTTACCAAACAATCCCAGAAATCCTAGTCCTGAAAGCTGGTGCTCAGTCTCCCCAAAGTTGCTGGAGTGGCCAACTGGTGTTATTTTGAAGAATGTTTGAAGTTATAAATTGGATGAAAATGAAATTGATGATGAAAATAATCCAATTGTACGAATTATTTAGGAAAATGAGACTAAAGAAAAATTCACTAAGAATAAAATAATTATTATTTTATTCTTAGTGAGAAAATGCTAATTTAAAAAAAATTATTTGACACCTATGATTTATAATAATTTTTTTAAGAAAATAAGTTTTAAAGGAATATCAAAAAATATAAATTATTTTATTCTTAGTAAGAAAATGCTATTTTTGAAAAAAGATCATTTGTTTATAATAATTATTGGACCTATGATTTATATTAATTTTAGTTTTAATTTTTAAATTAAATGAAAAACTAAGAGAGAAAACCGTAACCAGTGCAACCCAATCTGAGAGACACCCAGTGACCAACAGCTAAATTTGATGTCATTTGTGAAAATCCAATCAAGTCAGACTGATGAAATTCGTGCTCACCTCTGTCCTCAATTTCTCCAGAGATACACCTTCCTTGAGCCCCAACAATTCAGCACTCCTGTTTTATGTCCGTGGTCGTGAAATGTTCCCGGATACATCGACCGCAAAGAAGCACCTTGCCGCGCCGAAATGTGCGAAATTGATGGTGTGGTATTGTGACAAATTAAGTGAAACCCTAAAGACATGAAGAGCAAACTCTCACCTTCCTCCACGCTGTCCTCCCCACCTGAGAGCAAACGGCCAACTCTTCCAAGTGTCCAACTGCCCCCAGCTTGAATTTCAGGATCAGATAAAGTTTCCCAGGATTTCTCAGTTGGAATATTTCAGAGGACATCAGAAACACACCTTCTCAGAGCTTCAGAGCTTCCACAACCCAGCAGGGACGTGATTGGCTAGATTTGTGTGTGTGCCACTTGCAGTCCTGGAATTAAATAATACCCTTAAAACTTATTAGTAGATATACAAGCTCATTAGCACCATAAAATAGACTAATAGAAAGAAAACATGGCTTTCTTGGTGATACGAGTCCCAAAAGAAAAAAGATTACAACCTTAACTGATCTAGCCTGCGAGTAGGCTGCTGTGCTCAGGTTACTGAGCAGTAAAATGCCAGCTTAAATAAATCTCTAGAATTTGTGGAGCAAATCGATGAGGAAATTCAAAATATCGTGACTTTTGTAACACCAAGATGTAACCATGAAAGCAAAATAAATATGTTGGTCGTCAACAGTCTGCATTATTTGACTTATTAGTGCCTAAGTGCCTTGATCATGTCAATAAAATTGCAAAAAGGTTTCATCATAATAATAATGCAAGATTTTGTTTCTAGCTTAAAATGAAAAATGAAAAAAAAGAAACCTATATGTAGCAGTAAGTTAAAATGCAGACTGTTGATAATTAATTCTACTTAATAATATATTAATAATGATACCTTAAATTTATGCTAAAATGAACAAAAAGGAAAAAATGGATTAAAATAATCCAGAAATAAAATGAAAATAAAATAAGTCCAATGGGCACTGAAAAAGCCTGATAAATAAAAGGTCCTTAGTAACCATTGGGTAAATGATTGTTTTTTTTTAAAGAATGGGGTTTTTTTGTAAAATTGCCACTCAAAAACTTTTCTATGTAGAAATTTGTGGATTAAGGCCAATAATTTTTTGCATCATTTGAAATGTTGATTAATCTTGAAAACAATAAAATGCAACTCAAGATGGTAAATATAATGGAGTGGCAACAGAAAGGAAAAGTTTGAAATATTATTGTGCTAATGAGCTTGCTGATCTACTTATACAAAGTAAGCAAATATAAACAAAGGAAGCATTAAACATTTAAATCAGAAAAAAACTGGCAAAATCCTGGCATCTAGAAGTGGCGTGCAAAATGAAATTTGTTTGCTAGGCCACATCTTGTGGATGAAATAATTCTTATCCAAACTGTTAGAACGAAAAATGAGCAATAATTGACCGACTATCTTGTTAATGTTAAATTTATAAGAAGTGCTTCCCTTGTTTATAAAAACCACCATCAAGCTACCAAACATTTTAAAATGGAAATTAAATGCGAAATTAAATAGGAAATTGAATTACTGACTTTTTGTTTTCAGAAAGCAACCTGCGAATGGTTAAAAAAAACTGTAAATAGTTTAAAACAAAAACCTGCTAGGTAGGATTGCATTCATTTGGTAACATGATGTTGATTGTATAGCTATAATTCATTAGTTAAATATTATTAATACAAAATAATGAAACCCACCTAATGACTAATCATTTAACAAGCTGATCCCTTTGAGCAGTGAAGTATGTCAATATTCTACCCCTTATTGTATGTAACCCTAGTATGTGACCAATGAAATAAAAGCTGTTGAGCAGTTACCATTGTGTTGATGTTGTTTTGATTTTCTTAAGTTTAGAACTCATTTATAATTATTGTTACGGCCAAGTTGGTGCATACATGTAAGATCTCAAACATGTACTTTTGATGAGTACATGTATCTTAATGCCCTCTTAAGGTAGTACAATTGGCTGAGTCGTAAAATATAAAGTTGCCTTCGTTTTCAGCCAGCTGGTAGATAAAACATTATTATGATCAATTCCAAAAGATAAGAGTCCACCGTTTGCGGGTTTTGGAGAAAGCGGAGATTGAATTTCGTTGTCTGGGGCGCCATTTTAAGACGCCATCTTGGATTTGCAGACGTAAGTATCGAACGGTGGAAGCTAAGGACATGCGCTCTGGTATTTTGTTCACGGGAGTCTCGCACAACATTCCAGATTATTTTTCGTGTGTGCTCATGTTGATCAGGCTGGTAAGTACAAGGCTCAAGATGGCGGATCAATTTGCAGAGAAATCGCGATGAAAAACTGGCTGAATTCGTCGAATTCGGCGTCTTTTTGACTTACATGTGATAAAATTTAACAAATTGCCACTAGGAAAAACTCAATGCTGACGAAATTTGGCACAGTTTTTGTCCACATGTTAAGTAATCTTCCTGCATTTAGCCGCAAAAAAACATTCAATTTGAATAAAATTAAGGGAGTCATGTTCTTGATTTTAATGCCTGTTAATAATTAACACAGAATTTACTGTTTCACTGCGGCTAACTCATATTTCATGTATTTTCTTCATAACTGTTTTATAAAACAAAAATTATGACTACTAATTAAAACATAAACCTAAAAATTAGAAAAAACTGATTTTTACACCGCTTGCGAGGTAATCAATTTCACACATTCCCGTTACGAAAGTGAAAATGTCGATTTCAGAATCTGTTTCTCTGATAAAATTGACTTAACAACTTCTTCTATGGAATTTGAAATGGATTTGAAACAGTTCTCAAAAAGGGTCCTTTTTCGGAGCATTTTAGCCAGTTGTACTACCTTAACTAGCACATCATAGTTAAATAAATGATTGATTGATTGATTGATTGATTGATTGACGGCTTTAACATTTTAGAAAGGTTTACATGAACAGAAAATTGAAAGAAATCTCAGAGTGAAATTCTCCTTGATTTACCTTAGCTGCAAAATTTGTTTTTCTTTAATAATTTATTAATTTGTATTTCTTTAATTGAAGAAATAAACTTTTGAAAGTTAGATAAACATGAATTTGTTGTTGTTGATGTCTTTAAAATCCTTAAAATGCTAAGAGTGATCAGCAACTAAATTCTCCTCACAATATCAACCACATAATTTGAGAATTGAGCAAATGATCATAAATTAAAAGGATATACATTTTGTTTTCATTTTAAAAATTTAGCCAATTACAGATTGCTTCAATGTTGTGTTTAGAAATGATCAATTATTCATTACTTGTCACCATGTACCTTTCTTATAGCAGAATATTTATGCTGACACTGCAGTTTACATTGATGCGCACCATACTATTGTCACTCAACACAGTTTTTTATTAACTTTGACATATTTTTTGTAAACAAATTTTGGAGAACTTTCTAGTTAATTATTATAAATCAAAATTAATCAAAGACTTTGTTCAGTGTCAACAGTACAGCATGCATCCATGTAATGGAAAAAGAGAACCACTGCTCAAAGTTGGGACCCTCAAACCCAGCTTACTCAAATTGAACAAACAAGTGCTAAAAAATATGAGTGGATTCAAAATCAGCCAAATGGAATGGTTCAATCTGAATCTAGTATGCAATTAACTGGATCACTGATTGGAGTCAGAGGGCTATGCTGCTACATGCAGTGCTCATAGCATAAAAGGTAAAAGGTATTATCATTTGTCTCATGATGATGTAGTCACTAAAGATATAGATTGTGACAGTTCAACTGCTTACTGCTAGTCTTCATCGCCCAATAAAGAAGACTAGCAATAAGCAGTCAAAATGTTGTGATCTACATCCTAAGTGACTACATCATGAGACAAACAATAATACATTTTATTAATAATTTATTTAAATTAAATGAATAATTTAGTGATGCAGGAAAATAAAAAAATTCAGAAAAACACACTTGTTTGAACAATGGTGGCACACACCTACATTAAATGTAAAAATAATTATCTGAGACTTGATGCTCATTGTCAACATTAATGTAACCTACAATCAGATTGACTTTTCTATGCTCTTATTCTCTTATAAGAGTGCAGAAAAATTAGCCAGATCGCAGCATAACATTAATGGGGAAGTAATAACAACAAAAACCTATTAAGCAAAGAACTAACTTGAACGGGGGTTGTGGAACAACAGCTGGGTGAAAAACCTCCCCGTACGTCCACTTGCCCCTAGGAGGAAAACCCCGGGCCAGCTGTACCCCACGTTCAAAGGCCTCCCGGGCTGGGCCAGATAAATAGAAAGTTGTAAACTACTACTTAACTACCATACTTAATGATAATAAATCATCTTGCCCTGTCAATAATTATTGTCCCAGGCCTCTACTGTCCTTCCTCTGGTCTCTCCAGCTCCACTGCAAGGCCCATTCTGTCTTGTGAAGCTCTCTATCAAGTTCAATATCCTGTGATGTAACAAACATTTGATCCGTTAGTTATGTGTACCCAAACAAACAGCTGTACAGATAGATTTTACATCACCATGTGGGTTTATTTTTTATCATTCAACATCCATAAATGAAATTTCATGTAGATAATTGAAGTAACTCAATCACCACGACTAGCTTTCTTAGGCACTACTTATGGATAATAATTCGTCATTATTTTTTGAAAAGACAGCGTTGATTAAAAAAATAAGTAAAATAAAAGTGTTTATTAATAAGTGCATCTGTCATGAAAAACCGACCCCCTACATTACAGTAAAAACCCGCAAGTAAGAACCTGCATTTTACTAAGTTAGCCTAAACAGGTTCTTACATAAATGGTAATTAGGACAAATTTAGGCTATTTAGGTTCTTAAATAGGTTCTTATTTTCTGAAGAAAAAAATTGCATTGTAGCTAATATAATTTAGTGGTATTCAGCCTATTCCTTATATAAAATCTGCATACCAAGTAAGTATTTATGTAAAAATGACTATAATAAGAACAATTGACGCACTGATCACATGAATTTTCATGAATTCCAAAATGTTGACCTATCTTATTTGCCCAAGTGTACCGATTTTTTTATATAGATTTTAGAAAATAAGAACCTGTTTCAAATTTTAGGCTAAGCGCCAGGTTCTTGTATAGAGGGGGTCTAACTGGCAAATTTTAGCCTAACAGGTTCTTAAAAACTAGGTTCTTACTTGCGGGTTTTTACTGTATACTGTAAAGGTAAAAAGATAAAGCTGTATGGGGCCATAAACTGGCCACACTAACAGAGCTTTATATCCCAGTTTCCGTAGCATGAAGCAAACTAGGAGTATTGCAAAATTTCAGTTCCATTTTCTTTCCCTCTTGGAATTTTAGTGGGTTTTTTTGGTCAAATGGAGAGGGCAGATTACTTTGTACACAGAGCAATCACAACAAATGTAAGCAACAAAATGAACCAATAAGAACTTGAAGCAAAGACACGTAACAAGCGCCAAGCACGGAAAAACAGGTGACCAATTTTAGTTTTGCACCCGATTGGTTGAGTACATGTAGGTTGGATGGATGGAAACTTTATTTATCCAGGGTTGCCCATTCAGCAACTAGGCCGGTATTCATAGGGGCCCTGCATAGCCGGCACAAGTTTTTAAAGCCAATCATAGAGCATAGTAAAGCAAAACCAAAGCAATTGCGGATTACTTTTGACACTCAATTGAAAACCGCTCTAGGTGGCGAGGTGTTACACTAATCAGAAATTTGATCAGGAATGCCGGGAGAGATGGTAACAGTGTATTTACCTGGTTAATCACGGTCTGAATGGTTTTTGTCCATCTAGGCTTGTCCACTGTCCATGTCCACTGTTCATCCAGACTTGTCCACTGTTCATCCAGACTTGTCCACTGAAAAATTCAAAATAGTAGGGAAATTTTCATTGATATGCTGCCACCTCATATGGCACATGCAGAGATAGTACTTGATATCGGTAATCCCGCGAAAATAATTTCCACGCATGCGAAGAAGTGCAACATGAATAGAAGTTTTGTTTAATTACAATTTAGTGAATTACCATGAAATTTCACTCGTATTACCAGACCTAAACTTTACTGAACTAGGCTGAATTACAAAGCGGGCTGCTTTATATACAGGGAGGAGGTCTATGGTTATGTCGTGCATACCCCTGGGACACGCTGGGAATGTAAAGTAGTGTATGATTGTTCATTTAGGCTTTTTGTGCGTATTTTCCTAGTCAGAATAGTTCAAAATTTCAATACCTCAAATTTTCGATCTACCCTTGCAAATTTTCATCAAATTTTAGCTTGAAAGGGCACTATGGTTCGCTCGAAAGTTCATCCAAAATTTGCGGAAACAAAGAAAGAATTTTGTCAAAATTTGCTCTTATTACTTTTGCACAGTACTATAGAAGTCCCCATCGCTGATGGGAGGAGGAGAGATAAAAAAGGAGTCTAAACCGAAACACTCAGGGGCATTCATGAATGCATACTGTAAATTTTATCCTTGCATAACCGCTCCTCCTACAGTGAAAATTTGAAATAAGTGCCCCCCCCCCTCGAATAAGCGCAACCCCCCTCCCCTCCCCTTGACCTTCTGTATTTTTTTCTGGCAGAGTACTGAGACAACAAAGGTTAAGTTTTAGTGTTGGTCATGCTTAATCACTCGCCAGCCATTTTTTACAATCATTAATTCAGAAATTATAAAAAGTACATGATTGTATTATAATTATTATTACAAAAAGTGACCATACACATGTAACTGGCCATGATTTGGGAAAAAGTAAGTAAGTGCCATCCCTCCCTCGAATAAGCGCCCCCTGTCTTATTCTCAATTTGAAATAAGCGCTCTGGGCAAGATGATTTACGGTAAAGTCTGTACAACAACAGGTTGGGAGGAGGGCATATAAATACATGACCATTGACAGTACTAAATGTCCATTGTACTAAATACCCCAGGTACACGAGTAAACGGATCAAGTGAGGCCTTACAATCATTGGTAATAATAATAATACAGGTACAGTATACATGTATACATGTATGGTGAAAATCTAAACAAGTTACTGACATATAGTCATGTAAAGAAAGTCAAGAAACCCAGAAACTGACCAATAATATATTGGTCAATTTCTGGGTTTCTTTTGTCAGTAGCAACAATAATTCAAAATAAAACAATATTGAAGGGTATGGTTAAAGAGAGGCATACATGAATACAATGTATTTTGTGGATTGTTTACTTTTTCTCAGAATCGCTTCATTTATTTGGGCAAACAAACTTGTTAACATGTAGTTTTCACATATGTACCTACCGTAAAAGCTCTATTAAGCCCCCAGGGGGCTTATTTAATTTCAGGCCTCAAGAATGGGGACTTATTAGAGAGGGGGACTTTATAGAGAGGGGGGCTTATTTCAAATCATAAATTTTCAAGAAAATTCACATCAATTTTTCAAACTTTACTATTACACCACTAACTAAAACAGAACAAGAAATTGGTTATGTACAAAGGAAACATCATTTATACCCTAACTCGACAATAGTTCTGGAAATTAAAGACCACGTTTCAATACAAAGTGACTGAAACGCCAGAAAATATTGCTGAAAAGTAATTTACATCAGCCTGACGGAAGGAGGGGGGGCTTAATAGAGAGGGGGGCTAAATAGAGCTTTTACAATATTTATGATACATGCTGTGTATCTACATGTATTTATCAAAACCTACATCAAAACATCAATCTGTAGGATTTGGTCATAGTTAAGGAAATGTAATCTATAGTTGAGTTTGTTTGTTTGTTTGTTTGTTTTTTCAGGCAAAGAAACTGATGCCAAGGGGAGATTTTTTCAGGCCCACTATGCTGCTGGTCCCCCAAAAAGCCAAAATTGGAATACATGTACCACAAAAGCTCTATTAAGCCCCCGGGGGCTTATTTAATTTCAGGCCTCAAGAAGGGGGGCTTATTAGAGAGGGGGGCTTAATAGAGAGGGGGGGCTTATTTCAAATCATAAATTTTCAAGAAAATTCACATTATTTTTTCAAACTTTACTATTACACCACTAACTAAAACAGAACAAGAAATGGGTTATGTATGACCGCCTTACAAAGGAAACGTCATTTATACCCTAACTCGACGATAGTTCTGGAAATTAAAGACCACGTTTCAATATAAAGTGACTGAAACGCCAGAAAATATTGCTGAAAAGTCATTTACATCAGCCTGACGGAAGGAGGGGGGGCTTATTACAAAATCTGACTTCAAAGGGGGGCTTATTAGATAGGGGGGGCTTAATAGAGAGGGGGGGCTAAATAGAGCTTTTACGGTATCTAGTATTCAGGCTACAGTGTATTTACCTGTATTCGTTATCCTAGTGTTTTGGAAATCAGTCTCCATCACCATTCAGTCTCGTTTTTTCTTGGTTTGCTTAAAATCCTTGTTCAGCCACATCTATCCATCCTCTTCTTCGCTAGTTGGTCTGAAAAAATTAATTGTACATGTAAATTTAACACCCTTGGGATCAGTGCTTGTTTAGAGGAGATATAAAAGAGTCCATTTATAATTTATTATTATGTAGGTGGCATAAATTTTTTGTGGGTTCTAATTTTTGAGCCGTAAAAAATCATTCCCTGGAAAAAAAATTTGGTAAACAAAAACCGGACGTTCAATTTTGTTTGATTCACAATTTTTTTGTAAGTTCGATTTTGATCGATGACCGAACTAAATCAAACTGAGCCTTTGAACCCCCTCCCCCCTGGGTTTACAACTCCCTCTGTGGTGGGGGTATGGATATTTTCTAGAACCACACATTCTTAAATACAGTCGAACCCCGATTAAGCAGCCACCCTCGGGGAAGTGGCAAGTGGCTACATAACAGGGGTTGGCCACTTAATCAGGGTTTTATTTACAGTATTATACTGATATTGGGACTTTGATAGCTGGCCGCTTAATCGGGATTGGCCGCTTAATAGGTGGCCGCTTAATCGGGGTTCGACTGTATTACACCTAAAAAGGTTTAATTTGACAAAATCCCTTCCAATATAACCAGAACATTTTTGAAATGTAAAATTTCCACCCCCAAAACACACAAAACGAAGCCAAGAAGCCCTCCAAAAAAGCCTTCTGAACAAAGTTTAAGATTAGCCCAGGGCTTATTACTGAAATTTTACAATATTATTGAGGACAAAGGAGAAAATGTTGGAACTAGTCAGGTTGAAGTTACAAAAGATTTGAATTTGCATTCTGCAGCAGTTTTAGCTGCCACGTGCAAAAGTAAAATGCAAATTAGAGTGAAGTCGCTTTTAGCTACTTTTAGAACATTTTAACACCTTTTGTGTTGTCTAAAAGGATCTTTTATGGGTCTGAATTTCCTTTTGTAAAGCTAAACACTAAAATATAGCTCAGTAAACCGATATTTTTTATTCAAAACTTTAAGTAAAAAACAAACAACGGCGCACGTGCGGTCGAGCACGGCCGTAAAATATTTGAATTTCCCCCTGTATAAATTATAAAATCATAAACACCTTTTATAGAGTCTAATGTAGGGTTCAATTCCTACTGTTACCATCCCTCCCCTCCCCCCCCCCCCCGGGCAACCCCTGGGACAAAGTCGGCCCTTGTGGCCCAGGGGTGGGAAATTTTGCAGGTAGTCTTGTCCCGGGGGTAGGGATAATTTAAGTATATAGTCGCGCAAGGAATTATGGGGCGAAAATTGGCGTCGAACAACACGGGTCGACATGCGGCAGTTAGTGGAGGTCTTTGCTGGGAAATCCCTCCAGTTTGTACGCGATTGGTTGGAGGAAAACAATTTGTCCAAGTTTATACAACCTGTGTTTGAAAAAACCGCAACAGAGGAGCGTTAAAAGCCAAATAAACAAGGACGAGAAACAAAAACAATGGGAGAGATGTTTCCTGACCTTTGTATGGATACGAGTCCACGTCGATCTATTTTGTAAAACGTAATAAATATTTCCGTCTTCTAGCTTGTGAAACAATGCAGTTTGTTTTTAAGTGTCCCGGGGGTGGGGAATTGCCTCTTTCTTTGTGGCCGGGGGGGGGGGGGGGGGGGGGGGGGGAATAGGACGCCAAGTGAAGAAAAAATGGCAAATCCCCGGGGGTGTGCCCGGGGGGGATGGTAACAGTAGGAATGAACCCTGCATAATTTAACCAAGTTACATGCTTATTTAGCCAATAAAAAAAGAAATGGAACCAATTCAATGTTTATAAGCGGCGATTTTTTAGCTTAAAGCTTACCTCTCGCGTGATCCATATCTTGCATTTGTCGGCGCGAGTCACAGGCTGTTCTAAAAACTTGCAAAACCGTGGTCTCAATTTGCGACCGCTATAGCCATTATCCTTGTGTTCAAATAACACCAAATGAGGGAAAATATGCTTCAAAAGGCAACTTATACCAAAGAGCGCTTCTTCGTCGACGGTTTAGCGTCAAAATAGCTTATAATTCCACCAAATTAAAGCTTCAAGCCTCAGTCGCCATGTTGAAATCTTTCGGTCCCAGTTTTCCCTTACGTCACGGACACGTCACGTAAAAATACGCGGGAAAATGGGAAACGCGGGAACACGCGGCAACACGCGGCAACACGCGGCATAAATTATTCCTGTTTCCCGGGCACGAAAATGCTGAAAATTTGCTCAAAACATGCTCAAAAGTTGCTCGAAAATGGAAAAAGGTGCTCGTAAAATACGATGTACTACTGCATTGACGTGGTACAAAAAAATTGTTGTTGCTGCGTAGCACTCAATCAGATAGGTATATATAAAACATAGGCACGCAATGCGTGCAAGAGCTATTTTTTGGCGTGGTAAAGAATGGTGTTATGGAGCATGAAAAGATTGGATTGGAAACTGTAGATCATGTTGGTTGTTTTGAGTTGGCAGATTGGCTTTAGTATAGTGTATTTTAAGTTATCAAAAATTAAGCGATGTGGCTTGTTTTTCCTGGCAAACAGTTTTGTGCTGGTCAAGTTGATTATATTCAATGGACGATCGAATGTTTCCAGTCAGAGAATATTCAAACGTTTTTTATATTTTATTAATTTTACTTGGGTGGTTTAAGTTTTAAAATTGCGAATTGTAGTTAAAAAGGAAAATAAAACGTTTGGTGTCGTCGATTAGAAAATAATGCAATTCTTGGATGTTAAAAGCGTAACGTGAAAGAAATAAAAAAGAGATTGGACTGCATTGGTGTTTTGAGATAAAGAATATTTTCCAAACATTTTGAAAAGTTACATTTGTTACCGAGTGGTCAAACTCAAAGACTCGAAGGGTTGAATGTCAGAGCAGTCAGCTACGCATGCTCCCCCAGTCCGCGATCGAGGTGGAGAGGATCGCAGGCACACCGAAACACCCACAGCTGGAGACTGAGCCTACCCCACCCTGGGAGTGCAAATCCCCACCTCCAGTCCAATAGTTGACTGCTATAAAATAAAAACGGTTCTGTGAGGGGCAGTTGTTTTTACATCTTCCTTTAACTACCAGGCAAAGAAACAGTTGGAAACGAATGCGTGACAATTGAACAAACCTGCGTTACACATGACAAGAGTCAACAAAAGTATTTTATTTAGGTATTAAAACATAAACCATTTGTGTTGTGGTTCATCAAGAAATATTTGTGCCAGTACAGTGTGTTGTTTTAAATATTAAATTGTACTCCTTATCATCGTATAATTAAAAGCCTTAGTGAAGGTCTGCTTAAAAACATTCATGTAAATTTGATTGATGACCTTTTGACCCTGACATGTTGTAATGCATTTTATTAATCAAATACAAAATGCTAAAATTTAATGACAATTCACAACTGCAAATCCTCACAGTACCTTGAAGGAAAACAATTTTTTGATTTCATTCCAAAGAAAAACATCACGTTTTTTATTAAAATTTCGGATCTTTTACATGTAATTAAATTAAATTTTACATTTGAAAACAAGTGTATCAAATTATATTTTGTTTTCGATATCCATATTTCTACTGCAGCAAATTTGCACCAAACTGGAAATAAATGCCATATATTGAAAATTCCTTGTGATAAAATTGAATAGAAAAGATTTTTATTTTATTCAACACGCAGATATTTATCCAACTGAGAAACAAGAACTAATTCAATTATCACAAGCGTTTGTACGAAAAACAAAAGTATCAGGTTACATCCTTTGCATGAAAAACAAAAGTATCAGGTTACACACGCCGACATTACAACCAAAAGTATCACATTACATACGTTTCTGTTTTACCGAAATTAATATGGTAAAACATTCGGATAAAAACGTAACAAGTTCTGTGAATAAAATCAACCCAAGAAGATTGACCGAAAGTCAACTATTAAAAAGACAAGAGAACTTGCGTAAGCATATTTCAACTTTTCTCTTCAAAATATCTGCTTCACGAATTACCACTTCCCGTGAAAATTTCTGCACTCAACAGCAAAACATCGAAATAGCGCGTGTTTAGCAAAAATCAAATTCTGTTTGGCATGATTCGTCACCGAATCCTCGAATATTCAAAGTAGTTACTTTAGCGCGGAATTCTCAACGTACCGGGTACTCCCTTATATGGCCTATACGGGGACGTGCCGCTGGACAGGGTATGGTTTTTGGCCTCTCTGCCCTGAACAGGGTATATAATTTCATGCGAGTCTGCCCTAAACAGGGTGTCTAAAATAAACCTGTCCTAAACAGGGTATTGTTCCGGGGTATTGTTGCAAGGGGACGTTTGCCGGTCTTTAGCAGCTCATCAGTCAACATCACATCATTTTCAAGACAAGATAAATGCTATTGTTGTCGGTATCCTTTAATTCCACCCAATTAGCATTATAACATAAGTGCATATTGATTGACAGAAGGTTAGTTTGTTTAGAACAAGAGAGTGTGTATTTTGTCGTTTGCCCTAAACAGGGTCCTAAAATAGAGGGTGTTGCCCTACACAGGGTGGGTATTTTAGGCTTTTTTTTGCCCTAAACAGGGTCAGGGTTTCAAACACTCAGCGGCACCCCTATACCAAAACATGGGTCAAGTACTCCCCCCCACCCCCCACTCCACCCCCCACCCCCCCGTTTTTTTGTACCGTCGGTGTTGATGGTAAACCTTCCACCGAGCGGAGGTGCTCACCGAATCGGTCTGCGAGCCTACGACCAGTTTTCTCCAGTGTACATTGCTTGACAGCGGGTACAATTGATTGCGTAAATAACACTGGTCGTAGTGCAGCTGTGGCTTCCTTTGAGGTGCACAACTCCGTTCGCGTGGTTGATGTTGGCCGTCCTTCCGGTGAAACGCACATGTTCTGCATCTGGGTCGTTGGCAAGGAAATGTTCCAGCCTGCCTCTTGATCGGGATGTGGAGAAAAGGTGCTATGGACCAGGACGTCTCGAAGGCTGGTATCCCGCCAATAAACACACATGGGCGGGGTCTTGAAGATATCTTTTGTACGAGGATCATCAGTCAGGATACTAAAGTTCCTAAACAAGATCTTCTTGACGTCCTGGTTCTTTGGATGGGTAGTTGAGTACCATGCGCACCTTTCCTGATTCCTCCTCAGACGCTTGGTCTCCTGACCTTCCTAGGGCTCTCTGACGGCTGATGTTTGCTGCCTTTCTTTGACCGGTTGCAACTACTTCGTTGGGGTAGCCCCTCGTCTCGAAAAATGATGCCATCTCGTTTGATTTGGTTTTGTAGCCATCCTCGTCGGAACAGATGCGACGCAGGCGAAGAAATTGACTATAAGGGATGGCGTTCTTACAGTGAGGAGGGTGAGACGACCCATAGTTGAAGGTAGCTGTGAGTATCTGTAGGCTTATAGTGGATAGATGTTGTTATCCTGTTGTCGGTTATGGAGAGGCGAAGATCCAAGAAAGGAATCGATGTTTCGCTGATTTCGAAGGTGTACTTGAGCGCAGGATGATACGTTGAGCAGAAGTTTATGAACTCTTCAAGATCTTCGCGGGAACCAGAAGTGGCGCCGCCAATGACGTCGTCAATGTACCGTTTATATAGTTCTGGTCGTTGCCTCGGTAGTCTTGGAACATTCTACTCTCGACATAACCGACGTAGAGACAAGCGTAATTAGGCCCCATTTTCGTACCCATGGCAACTCCTCCGACTTGCTGGTCTCACTTTTTCGCTTGCTATGTGATCGACCGGCTTTCGACTTATAATTCTCTTTTTTTCCCTCTTTTTACTGATAGAAAATTTCCGAGTCTCACTGCCGATCATTTAGTCTATTTCAAAACCTTGACCGGCTGCCTGTCATTTCGCCACAAATTAAAACCTCACAACTTGTATAATAATCTGATATACATGCTTCCATTATTTCACACTTTAGTCTTCATTTTACCCCTGGTCTGTAGTCCTTCGTTGCATGCAGTCTCCACTCTGCGTTAATACACTGACCGGATTTATTCGTACTTTCTGAAACTATTTACGTCCGAGCTAAAATTAAACGAAATCACGTCTTCTTTCGACGACTTGAAGTATTTTGATACTTGCCTTTGAAGTTAATGAACAGCCATCATCACAAACGTATAGTGATGTATTAAAAATCACCTAACCTAGATGCATCGAACGACAATAACACAATAAATACAAACTTTTACTGAAACACTGCACAACACTACTGAATATAAAAATCGACGCAACCAGATTTACCTCCATCAACTGTTGAAAAGAGATCATATAACAAACTCCTAAAGCACATTCAAATTATCTCCTCAATTTGACCACTTTCCGTAAACACAACGAAATGTACAAAGAAAGCCTGTACATCGCAGTAGCACTCTCTTCGCCATTCTCGTGAACATCAACAACAGTATCACTGACAAAGATGGCCGTCACCAAAATTGAAATGACTCTCAAAAATCGATATCTACTCGGATTTACTCGGATATTAGAATCAGCTATTTCATTGGTTGTTCATAGTAGCCCAATCTGATTGGTGTGACATACAAGGCAGCATGATAACATCTTCACAGAGGTCAACGTTTGACCGCTGTGGAGTGGGCACCAGTGTTAACAGAGCGAAATGGTAACTTTTCAGAAGCTTGTATTTTTTTTAGTAAATCGTAAAAAAAAGTTAGTAAACTCAAAAATTGAAGAAAACTAACAAGCTTTAAGCTCTGAAAGTAAAACCCTTATCTTTGACCGCCTTCGCTTATGTTTTACGTTGACCGCGGTCAAGATAACATCGCCTCATGCGACGGCTAAGAGTATGTTTTTTAGAAGAAAAAAATAACTCAATAATACCTTATTCGTACTAATTTTCGCGGGGACTTAAATTTCGCGATTTAGCAGAAAGTCCCGCGAAAATTAGTACGAATAAGGCAAGTCTGTTATGCTGATGATACCTGGCAAAATTTTGCTGATCAAATTTGAGAATGTGGATTTTTGCTGGAACGTTCGAAAACGTGTTGTCTGGTTTTTAGCTTTCCATTTATTTTTAGAATTTCATTTAATCCGAAAGACTTTGAAGGGTTTTTTGTGTCTACTGCGCATGCACAGTAAACACTATGCATTTAACCGTAAAACATTGCCGCGACCCCAACAACGTAAATCTTTGATTAGTCATGTGTTTAAAAATAGGTCCGCAATGCGTACGTGTGTTTAATGCATTTAGTGCCAATAAAGACGAGTTATTCAGAAAACTGAAGTTAAAATTAGAGATTGAAGTAACAACTTGTCCTCTCAATGGCGTTTCGTTAGGCCTGGTTCAAACTAGCGACATAAGCATAACGATCATTGCCAGATGGTATCACTCTTGTTAAAAGATAAAATTGAAATAGAAAAGATAGTTAGCTGTCATGAACAAATAATCGCAACTGCCTTTGTTAAAAAGTAGTCTAATTTCCCTTCATATAAAAACACGCCATCTTATTTGCATTATGTACTATGTATATACGTAACCATGGTAATAAACTATCTTTGCTATGTAGGTTAAGTAAGTGTTTGTCTGTAAAAAATGTGGGTGTGTAAATTAGGAATGATAATAAAATATCGCAACTATGACTAGAAATTATACACCAGATATTCTATAATAGGCATCATGTATTTAACAAATAGATTCCATTTGGCCGTGCGTCCTGTTCAGTAATAGATCACAGATGACGTCAAATGTGGTAAGAAACAAAAAGTGGCCAACGAGCCGCTGCGGCGAGTTGGTCACTGATGTTCTTACCACATTTTGACGTCTTCTGTGATCTATTACTGAACAGACGCACGGCCAAATGGAATCTAGTTGTTTTATATAATAAAGAGGCAAAATGTTAAGAAAAAAGCTTGCTTATTTGAAATAACTGGAAAGCGGGTCGTCAACTCACGTCGAGAAACACGAAAATAGCGATTTGACGTAATCTATTGTCTATACAAAATGGAGCAAACTCATTGGCTGCTGATGCGAGGCAAAGAACTGTGATTGGTTCAGGCAAATCACGCCACAGTCAGGCCTTGGAATGGAAAATCACAGCGAAAGCGCAATTCAGCATTCGAAATCTACAAATGCAATACAAAATTCTGCCAAAATCAAGTCATTTGTTATCATCGGAGTGACTCTGTAAGCCGAAAAGCACTTGGACATTGCCATGAATATTACAAGAACTGAAAAAAGCCGCTCGGAAACTTGCGGTTGCGGTCGACATCGACACGTTGGAGGCCATGCGATTCGAGCTTTGAAAAAGTGGAGCGTTGTCGCCGGTGGAAATCTGTGAGCTCTGACTCCTCTGTGGTTGATAATTCTCAAGGGCATTTGAAATAGTGTCGGAGACGTTTTCCAATTGCGAAACGGACGGCCGTGAGCTGTAGTGAGCTATACTTTGCTCACTGCTGTGCCCTGAAACGCACATGATGTGGCGATCTGGAACATTTGCGTCGGAAAGTAAGGTTATGGCGGATGGCCCGGACTGAGTGGTTGGTGTACACCTGAGAGAGCTTCGCTCCAACAGATATAGTTTTCATTCATTTCGGCCAACTTGTTAATACCAAGTGGCTTGTTCTCGTACCAGACGATGTCATCGGTTGTCACTCTTTGTTTTGGATGTTGGAAGAACGCTTTGCAGGATGGATTCAATTTAGACACGTACAGTTTCAGACTGGCAAAAGCATCATCATCTGCTCCAGTGCTGTACAGTCTTGTTTCCCGTTCAGCCGAAGGCTTGCTTGGTTTCTCCACCGGGATGGTTTTTGGTGGCTTCATTGTGTGTCATGACTGCGTACTCGCGACCATTGGCATCTTTCATAAACTCAAAACTGTCGCGGCGAAGGTCTCGCTGGCCCTCTCTTCCACGCCTACACCAGTACAAAGAAACGTAGAACCAGGTTCTTCTAAGCAGTCCGACAGGATTCGTCGAACTAAGGAACGGGCTGGCTCGTATTTTTGCAAGGTCAGAAGGTACGATAACTGGTTTATGTTGTACATTTTCTTTGCCCGTGCGGCGGTTGATTCTTAGCTTCGCGTCGAGAATTTTGTTGCTCTTTTGAAAGTCGTCATTCTTTGATATTTTTACTGTCAAACCATTGTTGTTCAGATATCGTTCAATTGAATTGCGGAAACCAAGAAGAGCTGAACGACTGTACTCTTCTCCTTTTTTCGTTCTTGCTTCGACATAAAACCTTGCTAGGTTTTGGTCCAATTCTGTTGTTTTCATTTTAAGAAGTGGTGTTGTAATGTTTTCTTTCCTGACACCAATCTGTGTAAACAATTATTTTGGGACTGAGAAAAGTTGAAATTTTTCAAATAAATCAAACTCATGATAGTTTTGTTTGGTGTGTTTGTTATTTTCGAAGCAAAGTAATGGTTTCTCACCTTGAAATAGTTTCACCACCCATTTTGTGTTTCGTTTTGTCGCGCATCGACTGAGACTGCTCGAGTATTTTTTCTAAGTCGTTTTCTACAAAGAAACGTGTTTTTTTCTTCTTCCTGCTTTTCGAACTTGTCCACAGCCTCGGCAAGACATATTTCTACATCGTCGTTCACCCAGTCTGGTATTATATCCTCTAAATTTTCAAAACTTTCCGCCATTTTAAAAAAACATAAAAAAAGTTGTCAGTGGTGACGTCATCTATGCGTCTGTCCTCCAATAGATCATAAGTAAGAACCAATCACAGCGCGAGTTTTACACAGTAAATTATATAAATTGTAATAGTACATTACCCATTATTGTAACATGATCGTAACGTACTGTAAGGTATTGTGTTATTGTATTGTAAGTAAAGTGTTGTAAAACTGCAAACTCAATTTAAATTTAAAAAGTAAAATAATAATGACATGGGAACGTCGTTTATGTCGTTGTCACTAGTGTGAACATGTAGTCATAACAACATATCAGCATCATAACAACTTAGACATAACAACATAAGGAAAAGATCAGTTTTTCCTATGTCCATGTCGTTATGGTGCTATGTCATTATGGCTGCCTGTTTACACTAGCGACATAACAACATAAATGACGTTCTTATGCCATTATGCTTATGTCGTTATGCACTAGTGTGAACTAGGATTTACAGGCCTAGGACAAACCGTATTTTACCTGGTGTCTCCTTTGGCATTACAAGGTTTTTCTTCAAATATCTGTAAGAAATTATTTTATGATGCTTGTAGGATACAGCTAAAATCTTGGCATAAAAAGGTGAAAAAATTATGATTTTTTTAAAAATTATTATATAATTTTTATTTCACAAGCAGGACATCAAACATAAACAACACTTTCCATTCTTGTGAATGTATGTAGCTTATCCGCTTCAGGTACAATTCCTCACTATTATATCGTTTTGATCCCCAAAAGAAAAGTTAAACTAACGTGAAAATGCACCAAATAAGTTAGATTTAAGTACATATGAGTACAAAAATCATCACCATCAGTCTTACAAACATGTCTTTTATTACTTTATTTTTCCTATTCTTATTTCCATCTATCTTACATGTAGTTGTTTCAAATTTCTGATGACTATAATTCTCTTTTTTTCAAGTTTGTAAACGGAATCATAGAAATTCCGAGTAAGGTTGGACGTTTAACAATCTACAACCACAAAGTTTTCACTTTCTTCATTTTAAAACATCAGTGTTGTCGTGATATAACTTCCATTATAGCTATTCACTTTGCTATCGATCAAGTCCCCTTTCATTTGAGAAAATATACGACACTTCTTTTTACTAGTTTGCGAAAGGAGAGCTTCATCACAGGTTAAACTGCTCTTTTTGTACATTTGTGCTTTTTAAATATATTATTTTCAGACAGCAGCATTATTTCTCCAACCAAATTCCCAAGTGATCCAATTTTAATAATAATAATTTTAATAATATAAAACTACTATATAACGTGAGCTGATTGGTTGAATGAAGCCTGCACATAGCTTTATTATACAAAAGAAATATAGAAATAAACACTATTATGTGTTTACTGATGCAAACATGAAAGTAAGTTTGGGAGAACTCGGAAGTACTTCAGAGAACCAACGGATCAAACATGGTTGAATTGGCCACCTATGAAGAAAACAAAACTGAACTCCCTCACTCTTCACTTACAAGTCACTGACCTTCTCAATGACATTAATAATTCATCAAGTTAAAACAATGGAAATCATAACCGTGACAGTGGTTTGGATATCTGATCTTAATTAGCATAGCATTACGATTTCATTTCTCCGTTTACTCCTTCGTTTTTTGCTTCCATTGAGAAGATATATCTAACACTCGATACAGTGTTTCATCACATTTCCAAACACCTCAAATGTTTTCAAAAATACTTCGCTATGCGTCGTATTTTTCAACTCTATTTATTATCACTGTTTGGAAATGTGATGAAACACTTTCTCTCGTATTTGATACATTACATAACAAGACTGATAAAGTCAGTAAAAAGTAGCCAATTTACACTTTAGAATTTCCCTTACCAGATACTAGATTTTTCTTTGAAAAAAAAATCCTGACTTTCTCCAACTTGTGCCAGCAAACCTGCAGGCTCATACGAACTTTCCAGTTTTCTCCCAACGTACTCGAGTATTTGCATCATCCTACTACTAAGTCTGCCAGCGATATTTTCATACCCCAGAGTTTATTTCGCCTCACCGTTCATGAGGCCACAAGTCTAGATTGAATGTGCGTCTTGTGGTATGTTGTGTAAGCAGCACAGATAATGACCATGCGCTCAAGATTAGAAACCTTTTGCGTGTACTTTATTCTGTATTTTCCTTCTTGATATGCCAGTTAGCAATTCAACAAGCAGTGGACTTGAAGACACGAAGCTCTTGTCTTTCACCACCGACAGTCTTTGCTCTCTCCAACAGTACAATACTGCTAAGCGCTGTTGTGAAGTGTTGTTAACCAGGAGCCTGCAATGTAGCAGCAGGCCATCAGCACTTGAGCATGCTCTTGAGGCATTTCTGCCAGAATGTTCTGGAATCTTTGTGGTGATTGTTGGTACATTTTTTGTATGATACTGACGAGTCCTGAACGAATAGCTGGAAAATAATTATAACAAATATTCAGAATAACCTGGTGTTTCCCATTAAGCAACATACTACACATCTCTTTGTTAATTGGCTCAATTAACAACGCGGATGTTGGAAGAATGAGAGTTGCCAAGAGACGAGGGACTATCGTCAAGCGTGGGCCAAACGAGAGAAAACTCTCGATGACTCTCAGGAAAAGAGTTTGACAACAGCACAGAGAACTTCAGGCCAAACGAAAGCGAGAGTTTGGACTCTTGTCAATTCTCGTTCTCGTTTAGCCCGGGCTTAATAACCCAAGTGGTTTATAAATTGTACCGATAAACCATAGAAATTTGTGGTACAGTCGAACCTCCCGAAAGCGACCACACAAAATGTCAAGCCAAGTGGTTGCTTACTGGAAGTGGTCGCTTATGAGAATAAGACCACTGGGGGTCTAAATTTTGATTGATAGCCTGTTGTAGTTTCAGAGGCTTAATCCATGCACCTGTAAATCCAAAATGCTGTGTTCAAGAACAAATCTGGTACAATTCAAAAAGATTTTAGTGCGTTCAGTGCAACTTCTAAGTTTCAATACTTACAGTGTCACGGTGAACCAGCAGTGACTGGCAAAAATCGGATATCAGAAATAAAACGCTCTAATGTAAGAACAAATTTAATCTTCATATAAGGGTTGTATAGCGTGTCATTGCCCATTTTACTATCGTAGTGAGACGAGATCGCATGAAGTGGTCGCTTATCGGAGATTTAAAAAAAAGAATTTGAAACCATAAGCCCCAAAGTGGTCGTGGTTGCTTAGGAGAGGTGGTCGCTTACGAGAGGTTCCGACTATAGTGATTTGACTGAGAAAATTGTGGTATTTTGGACAAGTGGTCGCTTAAAAGAGGTGGTTCCACTCCCAAGAGTGTCAAAGCTCAAAAATGAAAAAAATCCCAAATTTTCATTTTGCAAAATATGGAGAGAAAAAAAACAGAACTACATGAAAGTACTGCTCGATAGCTTTCACTTGAGTGGCCAAACACTAGGGTTTCATCCACAGACTTAAAATAATTGACTAGATGCTTGATTCTGGGAGTGGAAGGGTTAATGAAATAACTAAAATTTCCTAGTGGTTTACCGAAAATCTCACTCACCATCCTGTAAGGTGTCAGAGGGAAGAACTTGTGAAAACACTGCTAGAAGCTGTGGTAGATACTGTCTGATGAGTGGGTGCTGATCACTAAACAGCTCTATGATGCACGAATAAACAGGACGGTTCTCTTCAAAGTCTTCCTTTAAAGGAAGACACTGCAACAATCCTGGAAAAACCTACAAGAGATCACAAGATAATTGAAGTCCCAATAAACGATTTCAAATTATAGAAATATTGACTAAATATAGCAATGCGAACCGCTATTTTGGACGTCTTACATTACAAAACAGGAGCTGCGTCATGGTTTGGGCATCTTAAAAAAATTTAGACTAAATCTTTGAAGTTTTTCGTTTGCAATCTGCCTTAATCTTCCCCATCCCGAACCATCCACGTTCTTTTTGGTTCCTTATTACATGTTTGGTATTTTTCTACCTAAGTACACTATTATTTTGAGGTTTCCACATTTAATTACACAAATACTTCGACCAAAACTAAACATTAGTACATCCATGATTACTATAAGGAAAGCGAAAAGGAAAAGCAACTCAAACCTTCCCCAGAGGAACAGAATTCCTATTTGCCATGACCATCCTACTGACAGCACCGCAGATGTTGTCGACAACTCGAGGAGGTTGGTTCTGAGACAGGATCAGAAACAGCGCTTCTAGAATAGTCTGATAATGACTGAAAGATGTTAAGAAAACACTTGTAGGTATACTAAAGAATGGAGAGGTTTTCAATTGAGTGTCGAAAGTAATCCAGAATTACTTTGGATTTGCTTTACTACGCTCTGTGATTGGATTAAAAACTTGCGCCACCTTCTCAACCAATCAGATGCAAACCAAAACCAATCACGACCTAGTAACATGCGTTTTCCCGCGCTTGGCGCCGGTCACGTGTATTTGCTTCAAGTTCTCATTGGTTCGTTCGTTGTTTACATTTCTTGTGATTGGCTATTGTTTTATTGCTTTGGTTTTGGTTTTACGACCCTCAGTTGAAAACCGCTCTATACAGGAACATTATACTTACATTAACGTACTTCCGAGAATCAACAGCAGTTTCTCGGTCATAGCAACTTATTGAAGATGGGTCAGATAGTTTTGACGAGAAAATCCGAATATTATTTTAACGTCAAATGTTTTCATAAGAGTGGAGTTTTCACTTTGTGGAATGAAAAGTGGGGTCTACAATGTTCTTGTTTGAATACATCCGTCTCACCAGCGCGCTGCCACTTGGTGCACTCACTCATGGGTACACGTAGTCTAGATGGTACACTCTTTTTTTTTTGTAAGAATTATTTTTATAAGAATATTGAGGCTGAGAGTGGCGAAATTTTAAGAATATGTTAAGAATATACCCAAGGCTGAGAGTTAATGCATAACATGCATGATATTCGTGAATGGCTGATGAATGGCTAGTGACGGCTTTTAGCAGTTCGAACGGATAACCGTGTTGTACGTTTTCGCGTGAGAGGTCACATGTTGATAAAAAATAAAATAAATAAAAATCACATAATGTCTTTAAATGAATACCATTGAAAACTGTGATGGTAATTTTGCACATGTAACACGATACAGACACCATGTAATGCTATTTGATGGTTTTCCTTGTCACATCTGTATTATTTTACTGAAATACTGTATACCGTAAAAGGGCATCAAAAGTGTCATGTCCAAGAACACAACACTATAATGGACAGGAAAAACAATCGACCTTTCTGTCTCGATCGCAGAGCACTGTGAATTAGGCCAGTATGCCTCGCACACATACAGGTCATAGCTACTACCAGAACCTCTAAAAAATCACGCAACACTAAAAACGCGCAAAAAAGCCCCATCACTCCAATGTCTCGAGTAACCATGGTTACACAAGACAAAAACGAGGTACAACACGTGTAAGGATACGGTGTTATAAGATCTCCACCATAGAAAGCAAGAAGACCAAGACCATAGATAGTGTTGCTTCTCACTTCATCATCCTCATCCTTGAGTGACGTCATAAACACTGGGAACAGATGCTGCACAAAAGGAACTATGGCATAGCCCATGGCGAGCAATACCTACATGTACAACGAGGCAAAATGTGTGATGAGTTTACAGCGGTTTTCAATTGAGTGTCGAAAGTAATTTGGAATTGCTTTGGTTTTGCTCTACTACGCTCTGTGATTGGTTAAAAAACTTGCGCCACCTATTAAACCAATCAGATGCAAGATGAAACACAATCTCGACTTGGTCGCGCGCGTTTTCCCGCCCTTGGCGCCGGTTACGTATATTTGCTTCAAGTCAGTTCTAATTGATTCATTGTGTTGTTTACGTTTATTGTGATTGGCCATTGTGAATGCTTTGGCTATAGTTTTACAACACTCAATTGAAAACCGCTCTATATCAGCTGTGTCTTTATCATTCGCGTGTTATTGTAAAATAAATCTCTCTCCATGCTTAACACACTGGCGGGTATATCATAGCATACGATGTACAATCATGGAATTAAACCAACATGTTATTAACCCTTTCACTGTATGTGCCAAGTTCAAAAGTCAAAACTGAGAAAAAATATTGAATTTCATTTTGCAAAATTGTCAAAAACAAACAGTAAAACTTGAAAGTTCTGCTCAATAGCTTTCATTTGAATGGTCACACACTAGGGTTTCATCCACAGACTTAAATGTTAGAACCATATTTATTGACTCAAGGTTTCACTCTGGGAGTGAAAGGGTTAATAATCATCAGTGTTTGAGACAAAAAACTCACCTCTGATATAGTTCCAATGGCAAATGATTTATCAGAAACTGGACAGGATTTTCTCTATGAGGGAAAAGATGATGCAGGGATTATTATGCTGCAGAAACCATCAGATCACATCATCAGTGAAGCAAGGTAATATCTCAGTTAAGTAATTCAATATCTAAAACTATCAATATTATGAATTGGCTCGCTAGTACTACTAAACACGATAATGACAGCTATATTGAGAAGTAATAAACTAGATTGACTACGAGCAGTTCCTAACTTTGGATCGTCGATCGAGAAGTGAAAAAATGGACCTGCAAAAACTGGGGTGAGGCGCAAGAGAAAGTAATATTTACACCATCCCTCGACGATCTGAGGCAAAGTAAGGACTGCTCGTAGTCTATAAACTGGAAACTTCTAAAGAGATGGTGAAATTGATTTTTAATTGTTTCTATATTACACAAGTCATCGTACACTATTAAAGTGGCCGTTGCAGGGAGGTTCAATAAAAGTGTAACGCGTTGTTTGGTATGTTATTTACTTACAGTTTTCTTCAGTAATAGGGGTAAGAATCCAGCAAAGTATGGTGCAAAGATAGGACCACCCACAGCAGTAGCCAATGAAGGCAGAATATCCCCTGCATATTCAATCAACATGGCATCAAACTCAGCCTGTTGGTCTGAATCGTCTATGTCATCATCTTCACCTTGTTGACAAGCAGTCTAGAAAGAAAGGAAGACAAACAAAGAGATCCTATGGCTATCTCGTGGATCAGGTAAACACGCTATTACATTGAAGATTTATAAGCTTTTGTTAGCCCTTTCACTCCCAAGAGTGCTAAGTTCAAAACTGACGAAAAAATAGTGAACTTCATTTTGGAAAATTGTCAAAAACAAACGGCACCACTTGAAAGTACTGCTTGACAGCGTTCATTTGAATGGCCACACACTAGACTTAAAAGGTACAACGGTTACCACATTTATTGACTCAAGGTGTGAAAGGGTTAATATAACGCACACTTTGATTGGTTGCATAACCGTTTCAGATCAGCTTATGTGTTAAATATAACCTGATGCAAACGAGAGAGAGTTTCGGAGAATCGGCCCAAATTCTTCCAATCTCCTCCCGTGTTTACATCAGGCGAAGCATGTGCACCATTTCATATTTCGTAACTTGTGTGGTCTTTGTACTACAATGATACAGACAAGTTGTTAGTTTTTGTAGACACTAAATTCAGGTTGACTGAGCAAACATTTGGTGTTATCTTTCACAAAGAGGGAAACCGATAGAATGGTTGTATGCAGTGCAGTTTATATCAGTATTCTATGTCACAGGCTGTGTTGTTCAATTGCCATTGTGATGTTAAACTAATACGAAGGAAAGATTTATTGAGCAGTTAATGCATGAACCTCAACCCTCACTCCAAAAGAGAGAAGTAGGAGGTGATGGATTAAATAAAGTAATTAAATGAATAGTGATCATCGCAGTTATGAATGCAATTTTTGTAATTGCAATATAAGCCTGAAAAAAAGGGATTTGAACCCATGATCTCTGCGCGTTACTAGTGCGATGCTCTACCAACTGAGCTATGAAGCCACACATAGGGAGCAGGCCAATAATTATTGTGAGTTTTACACCCATGATAGGAATGAATGTGATGATGAATATATGAATAAATAAAGCAAATAAATAAATCAACTTTGTTTAACAAGGGTGACACTTAACAGTTTTACGACTGACAAACATGTGGCCTTCGGATTCCAGATAAAATTGGAATTGACAAATGTTCGTTTTTGTGTAGGGAGGAAAACTGGAGTACCCCAGAGAAAGGAAGAGAACCAACAACAAACTCCACCCACATATGACTCCTGGCCGGACTCGCACCTGGGACACATTGGTCGGAGGCGAGCACTCTCACCACTGCACCATCTCTGCCAATACTGCCCTGATCTACAATCAATGTTCATGAACCAACCTTCTGCATCAGCACTGTCCTGGCGGCATTAGCAATGGCATCAGGGTGTCCCTGTTCATCAATGATTACAGACTTGACTGACTTGAGCACTTCATTAAGTGACTGTAATGTTGCCATAGCAACTGATCTGTCCTTGTCCTTTGTTATAACGGTTATAAAGGTTGGTATGGCTGTGCTGAGCATACGCTGCACTACAATGGAATAAGTCAAAACAAGACACTGGTCAGCAATGTTGCTATACAACACACAGCTTCCCCAGACAAGGAAACTGGGTTAATTATTGGAATACCATAAAGATGCAAATAGAGTAGTGATTTTTGTATGGAAATTTTGTTGTTGTTGCCTGCAGCGCGTGGGGGAAGATCTTCCAGTGCACAAGTTACGTGTTGGTAGTCAGTATTCATGAAAAATTCAATTCATCGAATTTCTTGTGACATTTTAAAGTTATTTTTTAGCTGTTACGTTGCCAATGCACTACATAGTGTCCATACATGTAATTTCCATAGTACGCTGGTGACACAAAATGTTGAACCACCTGTACAAGTCTTACTGTGGTAAAAATAACTATTACATAACACTGAGGACCCTACACATGTTTTTTGAAATGCTGATTGAAAAGGGAACAAAAATACAAACATCAATAATCTTTGATTTTGACATCATGCAAGCATCATACATTATATTTGGTAAAGGGAGTGTTTCACAAATCGGTGCATATGCACACTATGAAGTAATCCCATTTAATTTCAGTGTTTATGAACCAATCAAAAGCGAGTACTCGGGCGGGAAATTTGCCTGTGATTGTCCTTTCTGTACATACATGCTGTTTTATCCTCTGCACCAGCTTCCTGAAGAAGATTATGAAATCCACTGCAGAACTGACCTAACGCCATCACAGCTCCCTTCCGTACTCCTGTGTGAGGAAACTGACAAGTCGCATGGATTTTGTTAACAAAAGAAAGCAAAACAGGTTTTGCCTCTGTTGGTTTAATAATCATAATCCTTCTAGTTTAACATTTTACCCCCCCCCCCCCCCCCCTTCCCCCTCACCCCTCCATCTCCGAATTCTATTTACCTTTTTTTAAACAGATCAAGAGTAGTTTTCAATTGACAATGATGTGTTGTATTTGGTTATACGTTTGCTGAGCTAATACGTTTATTAAAAAAAAACATTTGAACTTTTGATGTGTATTAGTTGCATTTGGTTGTGATTACTTCAATTGGTTTTGGTATGCTGCTCTAAGTCTACACAATTGGAAATTCTTTGGGTACTTGTATGAGTTTTTGCTAAAACTAGCAGTCTTTCTTCAACTAAATAACACAGGATTGAAAACCAAACTTCATGTTATCAAGTGTCAAATCACCAGCTATGTTGAATAGGCCATTTCCGAGTTGTCTCTTGCCTGTTTCAAAACGAGTCCTGGTTCAAAATCAAATAAAAATAAGTTTGATTTGCATTTGAATGAACTTGTGAGTAAAACTCATTTTCATATGAAAGGTTGTGTGCCAGGACTCGTTTTGAAACAGAGTTCTCAACTCATTAATAATTCATCAAGTTAAAACAAAGGAAATCATAACCGTGTCGGAGGTTTGGAAACCCGGTCTTAATTAGCATAGATTTTTACGATTTTATTTCTCCGTTTACTCCTTAGTTTTTGTTTCGATTGAGAAGATATATCAAACACTCGAGACAGTGTTTTCATTGGCTATCCAAACACCTCGAATTTCGTCAAAAATACTCCGCTGCGTGTCGTATTTTCAACTCCATTCTCGGTGTTTGGATAGCCTGATGAAACACTGTCTCTCGTGTTTGATATATTACGTAAAAGGCAACTCGGAAATGGCCTATTACATCTGTTAGCACAGTAACCTCAGATTTCTTACCTGGATAAGTTTTAAAACTTCTTTAAATGATTCATCCAAGTATGGTAGAAACTCTGTTCTGTATGATGGAGAAAATTCAATAGTTATCCTTTCGGTTTCAGTAACAGTTGATTACTTTTGGTTCTAGCCCTCAATCAGTTGTGGTCGCCCTGCCTATTTGTAATCTATTCCGGTTTTCTGTTATGTCGTAGGCGAAGTCAAATAAAATAAAATAAAATATTTAAAAAACCCTGAATGTCTCTTCTGACACAATAAAATGTAATCCTAATGCCTTTTATTTTCCCATACTTTCAAGATCGTGTTATCATACAGTTGAACCTCCGCTTAAGGACACCTCCGGTAGGTGGACACTTCCCATAAGTGGACACTAGGTCATGGTCCCAGTTACATACAAACAATACATTTTTAACCTCCCATAAGCGGACACCTCTCCTAAGCAGAAACGTTTTCTGGTTCCAAGGGTGTCCACTTACAGAGGTTCGACTGTGATACAATACAATACAAGCAGCAAGCAGCGTAAAGGATATTATTTGGGTCATAAGGCAACGTTGCGTGACGACCGCTGCGAAGGAGACTGAGTAAAGGGCTATAAACGAATTCACATACATGTATTGAATTAGCATTAACAACTTACCCTGAATTTTCTGAGATCTCTCCAAGAGCATTACAAGTGTCTTCTTTCTCCTCTAAGTAAGCATTTTCCACACTATATCTGTACTCAAACAGAAACAATGAAATGATATAAAGCGGAGTCAAAGTGTCAGTGATTGTGAACAAGTTGTTAAATTTCTCAATACACCGGTACTTATAAATGTAATAAATAACAGCCTTGACAACACAACAGTTGACGTGGCGAGAAGACAAATTTGCTGCTTGTATGGCACTATTATTAATTCATTTTCAGACATGAAATTTTAAATTCACTTGTATTTCTGGTGCAAAATCTCTACAATGTTATCTGAATTTTAGAGTAAAGGCCTTATCACCCCCGTAAAAGTACATCAGAATTAAAAAACTCATAATATCAAATGTCACAATGTTGTCTTAATTTATAAAGGACACTTGCTACAAATTAGAGAATAGATAGTCAAATGCCAGATTAGAAGACCAGATAAAAACTGACAGAACGTGAGAGCTGTAACAATATAACACGGCCCAAGCAAAATAATAGAAAATGTATGAAAAACACTGATTTGTCAACTTGTTCTCGAGGATGCAAGCACAAAAATCATCAAATTAAAAATATATAATATATATATATTATGTACCCAGTTACTTCATCATCATCTTCGTCATCTCCTAAGTCTTCATCTTCCAGTAGAAAACTAGGGTCTTCCTCACTTGCATAGTGAGTCTGTTGATAGAATTAAATTACACTCATCTGATATAAGATTAAAACTTGATTTTATTAGAACTTTACAATAATATGAAGAACATCACATGATTTTGTAAGAGGCATTAAGAATGTTAAAATCTGAGAGTCGCTGTGTAACAGCTGGGATAATGGTAATGCTAATGGTACTGAATCTTATATAGAGCATTTTCCATGTGTATACTGTTCAAATACGCTTTACATTTCATTCAACTCAGGGGTGAGATTGGATGTCAGCTTGTAAAGGCACCTATGGGAACTGCTATCAGTCCATTCATAATCTCACCCCACCCACCCAACCCATGAATACATAAAAAAAATCCCGCAGTTTTAGGTCACAGGAGTGAGCGAACATGACACTTGAAGTAATGACCAGTATTCAGAAGTTAATTCACAGTTTGTAACAGAAATTACAGGGCGTAGAGTGATAGGAGAAAATAAACAAGGTGAACAAGGAAACGAGCTTAGACCCCTTATTTCTAATGCAGGACTGGGATTCTTGGTACAAAAACGTTCACACTGAATGTTCTCATTTGATCCTTCTGAGATTTGGGACAGTATTTTTTCATGAGTTGAAGTATAGAAAAGGGTAGGGAAAACTGTCATATCTCGAACAGACACACCCAACGGTAGCCTCCTTTGCAGACGTTCTTTGGGTCTGTCCTATTCTCCCTCCCCGGAGGGAGAATAGGACAGACCCAAAGAACGTCTGCAAAGGAGGCTAACCCAACGGCTGATTCATCCAATATTTTAAGGGCTACCCAAGCGAAAAGTTTAAGAAATGTTGGAAAAGGGGTGCACTTTTTCAACTGTAGGTATTTGAAAGGGGTACCATTTTCTATGGAAGGTATATGAAAGGGTTACCTTTTCTGTCAAAAAATTAAATGGTATATAAAAGGGTAATGGTTTGGACCTTGGGTCCCCATATAAAACTTTGTTGAGTACCCCCCAAGGGTTGGATGTTGGATGTGAGATTGGGAAGTAAAGCTTAGCCAGTATCCTGGAGTAGTGATCTTGTGCCTCTTGTCATCCAGACTATGTGTATAAATGGGTTCCAGCAAATTCGTGGGGCCAGCCTGCATGCAGCTGACAAAATGCTAGGGTGGCAAGGGTAAACCTGAGATGGACTAACATCCCATCCAGGAAGATTAGCAATACAGCTCTACTAGTCACTTCATGCTACAGAAAGTGGTGTTACATGCTGGCACTGACAAGCCATCTGGCTTCAACTCCAGATCACAAGGTTTGGAATAAACATTACCTTGACCTTCCTAAAACTTCTTAGATATCAATAAATGCTAAGAGGAATGACTGACTTGGATAAAGTGAATAAATGAAGATTAATGTCTCAACTCGAAATACTCAGAAAAAATTCTGAGCTCCCCAGACCATGAGTCCTCCATAGCTCAGTGGTTAGAGCATCCAACTGGCACCTGGACAGTCATGGGTTTGATTACTGTTGGAGAGCTCAGAATTATTTTTTCTGAGTATTTCGACTTGAGCAGGACTTGAGACATTAACCTTCATTTATTCTTAGATATCATTTTTTACACCAACATATGCCTAACAATATGACAGGTTTAAACAATCCTACAAATCCAAGTGCATAAACAGTAACATAGTTATAAACCTACCACAATTCCTTCTGTAGATTGCAGTGAATCAATCATATATTTAACAATCTCTTTGAGATATTTTCCCATATTAGCCTTTAATATTGTAGATACTGATGCAAACAGACCATACCTGTAAAAGAATGTAATGCAGTAGCCTAATGGTTAGTGCGTTGATGACTCTGAATTGAGTGGTCCGGGCCACTGGCTGGGGTCATTGTGTTGTGCTTTTGGCAAGACACTTCACTCTCACAGTGCTTCTCTACACCAGGAATAAATGGGTACCAGTGAATTGTCAGGGCAACCTGGCAAAAATGCTGGGGGATTACCGACAATAATACCAACAATAATTACTGACAATGTACTATCATGGGTAGTATCAATAATTATTCTCCTTTTCGCTTCATCGAAACTGGATTTAAGCGTCAGCCTCGTAAGCCACCGGCTTGTAGACAAACTAACTAAGTAACCCACAGTAATAGTGAAATCTACAATGTGATGCTATAATCACAATTCTTACGTGCATCTTCTAAGATCAGGATCCCTGTCTTGCTCAAGGAGTCTCTGAGAGAAAAATCAAAGATCCATTCACTTGTGTACATAAAAAGTCTACAAAAAAGATACTACACAAAGACAATAGGGAGTAGGCAAAATTGATCTGTTTGAGTGTTGCCCTCTGCTCATCAATATGTACAAAATAACACAAAATGAAGAATACTTTCTCAAACTAATTGGCTTTCCAGCTACTCTCATAAAACACTGTTTGTTAGCTATTTGTTTGGCATGGTTTCTTAATGTTTCACTCCCTGGGGGTGAGGTAATCCATACATTGGTCAAAATGGAGAGGGCACTATTTCTAGTGTCTCTCAGTAAGTGTAATGCACTTGATTAACATTTTGGTGTTCTGCCAAGTTATATCTCAACTGGTACAAACAAGGGACCATTTAAGAGTTTTGAAACTGTCACTTTGTAAGTAATTAAACGTCATTATTTGAATAAAAAAAAAAAAAATTAAAAAAAAAAAAATAAATTATTTTTCTTAGAGTTTTGGCATAGCCTTCCTCTGCTTCTTTTCTTAACTTGAGGGTTCTCCTCATCCTCTCTCCCTAAACTTCCCAAATATGTCACCATATTGTTTTCATTGGTAACTTACCATGCCAAGCTGAACACACTCATCTGCTAGCGGCATGAAGTTATCTGGACCAATAGTTCTTGCCAGAACACCTAAGGTGTCTATGAAGAATGAATAAAAGTCAAAGAAAGCTGTTAAGATAAAGTTGCCATTGAAAGTAATGCTAGTGTAAGTCAGTACAGGATATGTGGTGGCCTAATGGTTAGTGTTGGACTCCAGATTGAGTGGTCCGTGTTTGAGCCCTGGCCGGAGTCACTGTGTTGTGTTCTTGGGCAAGACACTTAACTCTCACAGTGTCTCTCTCCACCCAGAAGTATAAACGGATACTGACAAATTGTCATGGCAACCTAACAAAATGCTGGGGGTAACCTGGCGTTGGACTAGCATCCCGCCCAGGGGAGTATCAATACTCCAAACTAAGTCGGCTTCATGCTACGGAAACCGGGATAAGCTCTGGCAGTGGCCCCGAAAGGTGTAAGTGAGGAGAGAAGACAGTAAAATTCAGAATTTGAGGATGATCTGCTAAACTATAGCAGGATACAGAGACAGGATAAGGCTTTTCTTGCAGAGAAGCTTGAGCTGGAAGCCATCAATTTTAAGTAAGATTAATTTCTAATTTTAAGAGGCAAACATGTCAACTGGAAACATATATGAAATAGGCGAGACTATAAATGAACAATGAAAAAAAATCTAGTTAATCAACATTAATGTTTTGTTGTATACATTTCCAGCTGACGTCTTTTCTTTTATCCATCAAAGGTTGGAACCAAAAGCTCAAAGTTCTTAATTGTATAATATACATGTAGGCAGAGATTTTTTAACTTAACGAGTTTTAAGTTTTGTGAAAGTATTCTCATGGACAGTACTTAAATTGCATGAGCTTTTAGTCTTATCTTGAATCACTACAATGTCTGTAAGTAATATTCACAAATAGACTCACCAATAGCTTGTACTCGCAAAATATTTGTTTCTACTGATCCTGAATTGCTTAGATATTCCTGCAAAAAAAACAAAAAACACCTGAATAGGTAATTTGAAAAACAAGAGAGTTGAACTATAACTTGGGGCCGATTATTTAAAGTTAAACCAAGTCTAAGTTGGACCTGGTTTAAGGCTAAATCGAGGTTTACACGGGACTCTCTGACCACGACTAAGCGGAGGCTAGATGGTGTCATCACAACATGGGCGAGATCCAGTTCACGTAGAACGCGTTTAGACATGGTGTAATAAGTGTGGCTATTGGTTTAAATCAGGTTTAGATCAGAGCTTTATTAAACGTTGTCTAAACTTCGTTTAAATAATCAGCCCTTAGAGTTTATCAAAGAGATTTGGTAACAGGTAACACAGTAGCAAGACAACACTTCAGTAATTTTTGCTATGAAAAATGGTATTTTTACTTGATTGCATTTGTTCATGTTCTGTCTAACAATGTTGATTCCTTACAAGTTACATTGTGTTGTTTGTGGTTATAGCAGCAGCAGTACTGTACATGTACATCAACTTACATCCTCTTGTCTCACATGCTTAAAAAACATTGAAAACACAACTAAATACAGAAACTGTACACACTCGAGCTTGAGCAACAACAACAACAACAACAAACAAGCTAAATGGGTCTATTACTGAATGCAATACATTAATGCAATCGTGGAAGCAATTTGATAACTATTCAAGCAGGCACAATTATAATAATTACCTTAATAAAATCAACTATTTGAGGGAAGTATGGTAACATGGCTTCTTTAGCAGCATTTGCTGTAAAAAATATATATTTGTAACAACAGAGAATGAATGAAATGGAATTGAGACAATGGCAAACAGAACTGGGAAGGAAAACAACAAATTAAAATAAGATGATAGACAAAATATCAAATGCTGTATGTGAAATCCTGTCCTTAAGCAACTACAAACTACGATGTTCCAGGATTAACATGTTTAATAACAAAAGCCACATATTACACTCATGGCTTCCAAAAGCAGGATGCATCACGGAATGCCAACAGCAATGAACGACTTCTGCTAACACTACAGTAACATAAACTTCCGGTGTAATACACTATATGCTGTAGCTATGTAAAATCAAGAGAAATGGTCTCTACACAGTGCAAAACTGCAGTGAAAAAATGTTGTGAAATAAACTGTATTCAGTTTGTCATGATCACAGGGCTACAGAGAAAATAATCTGAGTTCCTGATGCGAATTTAACCACATGACCTTCCACACACTGGTCAGATCGGCTAACCACTGAGCTACAGGAGACTCATGGTGAGCAATGTCATTTACTAGCGCCAGGTTTGTATGTGACATACATTGTTTAAAAGAGTGGAGGATGTAGTACCAGGTGTGTTTCCCCCCTGGCATGTTCACATGTATCCATGGATTGGGTGGGTGGGGTGAGATTATAACTGGACTGATGACGGCGCTGTCATAGGTGCCTTTACAAGCTGACGTCTGATCTCACCCCAAGTTGAATTGTAAAGCGCATTTGAACAATACCACAAAATGTGCTATATAAATTAACATTACCATTACATCCTGCAAACTGCTAATGTCAAGTCTGGTGATAAAGAGACAGATGTTTACCTGCAGCTCCTACTGCACTGATGGCCAATTCCTTCATCTGTGCACTCTGCAGAAAAAAATATGCAAACTTGGTTAATAAATCCAGTTTCATTAGAAACTAATCACTTTGTCAGGGAGGCGGCGTGGCCGAGTGCTTTAGGGCGCTGGATTTGAAATCTGGAGGTCCCAGGTTCAAATCCTGCATCCTGCCACTAGCTGGATTTGTTCTCGGCAGTCCGAGTTCAACTCCTCTTCCACGCTTTGTAAATAGCCAACTGGTTATCCTCCTGCCAGTTGGGATTCTTAACACGTTTATGTTCAATTTGCAATATTTGTTTCTTCATTTACAATATTAGTACTACCGTGCTAAATACACAGACACTTAAATAAAGTCATTTTTTGTCCATTTATTCGATAAATCTGTTTCTATTAAAAATTAAGTTTCACTGATAGTAAATGTCCCCTAATAAAAGTCAAAAGGATGAACAAAAATTGTACAGTGTATGAATCAAGAGTGAGTAAACAACTTAACATTTTCTTCAAAAGTTATTTGTAAAATGATTTTAATTAATATATAATAACTTACAGTACTAGGTGACAAAGCAAGAAGAAGTTTTTCCATTAATGTAGGTAAATATGGAAGTATCCCCTCTCCTGCAAAAAGGTTGATGAAAGATGTAAGAATATTATAACTAATGAAACAATTTGACCTCATTCTGCAATAATTTATTCTATTCAGCCAAATTAAAGAAAATTGTTCAATAATAAGTTTGGTGAGTTTCATTCTAAAAGTATTCTGGGGGAATACCACCTTTAGGTAGAAAAACACCAAAGAGGTGATAATAAACCAAACAGGAACAAGGATGGTTGAAGATTAAGACAGATGCAAACAGTGAACTTGAAAAAAATTGGCCATTTTTTTCAAGATGTGCCATCCATGACGTTGCTTAAAGATTATTAAAGCTTCTTTAATATCTTATATGTGGTATTTATGGGGTTAATGTCATTTTTTTTTTTGGGGGGGGGGAAGGGGGTTGTAATATTACTTCTTAGATGATCAGAATACTTTTAATGATTTAATTCATTGAATATATAGTATAATATATTATTCTATAAGCACTGTTAAATTGTTTTCAACACTTCTCCAACATCCACATGGCACAGTGTATGTACCACACAACCCCTTTTTCATAAATTTACACACAAAATTGATCACCTGTGGTTACATTACCTAAATTTTCACAGAATGTTTCTAATGCATAATAAGTCCTTGTTACACTAGCTAAACTTTGTCCACTCTCTGAAGTATTCACAAGTCTCTCAAACAGAAGTGGAAGAATATCTGCACTGTATTTACTGATATCTGGCTAAAAGAAAGAAACCCATATGTCAGTTAATAAAGAGTCCTGTGGTAGTAGATATAAATGGTTAAAGTTATTCAAAAGATAAATTTATAATAATCACACAAATCTAGTGTTTGAACTGTAGATTAAAAAAAGTAAACAAAATTGAATCCATTCAGTGGTTTAGACCATCTCAATACACTGTTTTGTTTTCCATTACCTGACTAACAAACTTTTATGAAAAAGCCAAAAAAAGATGCAGACAGTTTATTTCAAGTAATTATTGTCAAGGTCATGTACACACTGTATGGGACAAATTTTCATTTTCCGCTTATTTATTTGGTTTGAAAGTATTTGCCCGCACATGTTCGTATCAATAAATTATTGTCATGCATTCTAGCCTCAATCTCTGCCCAGGGGGAGGGGGGGACTTCCATATAAAAGTGACGGGGGTGATCGTCGTACCTTTTAGGGGTTAAAATTTCTGGTTGCGGGAAAAAAATATGACAGGAACTAGTTTTGTCTTCGTCACTTTTGTATGGGAGTCCCCCCCCCCCCCCCCCCCCCGGGTATATACATTCTTTTTTTATAGGTATGGCCTCGTTAGTAATAAATATTAATTACCATAAGAACAAAGTGTATCACCTGCAAATACTCTGAGTACTGACCCAGTGCAAACAGAGCAGCATTCTGAACTAAAGGGTTTTCATCTGAAAGACCTGAGGTAACACGAGACAAGAAAGAACTTATACATCTTAACCAAAATTTTAAGGTAGCTCCAGGAATATATTTTGTCTCTAAGGCCCAATTTATACACCACATTTCAGTCGCGTCGAATAGAAATCTCATTGGTATTACTTGATTCAACTACCTTGCAATTGCACCATGGGAGCAACATATTCTACTTTGCTATTTTTATGCGAGGGTATTGGCTGATGTAAGCCAATTTCAACAAGTTTTCAGGGACTGACGTGACTGAAATGTGACATTGGCTTTAATTCTCCATATATTCTCCATAATGAAAGAACATGACAAGTGGAAAGACCACCTCCAACTCCAACCTGAATCCCAGCTGAGATGACTGACAACTATGACATTCTCCATACTCTTTTCTTTATTTCCCCCGTCTACATGTACTTGACAATGTGTCAATGAACATTATATGGAGAAATTAGACACTGATCACTCTCAGGAACTAAAGGGGAGAGTGACTTGTTACAGCTGGATAATTTCATGTAGAAATGTTTAAATTATACTAGTCAGTTAAAAGTTAATTAAAAGACAACTCAAAGAGACTTGAGAAAGTACAATTATATCTCTTTTCCTCAGTTGTAATAAGAGATGAAAAATGAAACTACTAGAACAATAAGCCTAATACTAGAGCAATAATAATAATAATAATTATTACAAGTGGGAATTACAAATGGGAATTACAAGTGAGCAATAATTTACAAGTGGGAAAAACTGCAGTGTAAAGTGAAGACATGATGCTCGAAGCCTGAAAATAATTCAGCCAGGGCTCAGTTTGGAAAAACTGTGCAGAAGTTCTCTTGGGACCACTTCATCCTAGTTTAATCAACATAAGAAGGTGCATTGTATTTGCATGTGTGGCTTCATAGCTCAGTTGTAGACCATCACAATGGTAACGCGGCGGTCATGGTTCAATTCCCAATTGCTTAATTTGCAAATAAAACTGTGAGGATGGTTTCTTCACTTTATTAACATTATTCACAAACAATGCATTTTTTATCCACACCTCTACATATGGTCTGTAAAGCAGCCTCGAGATATCTGTAATGCAATATACAATGTAATCATAAATATTTTAATACACTGTTGTTTCCATGCGATATCTCCCCTGGAAATCCCAGGCACCCAACCTCCATATAGCGATGCAGTTGTTAATTGGGGTAAAAAAAACCTGCCTGGGCAGCACAGTGTTGTGTTCTTAGGTGAGACACAGTTCCTCAAGTCTCTCTGTAGGCATGTAGGCAATTTGTTCAGCAGGGCACTAACACTAACCCTAAAACCTAACCCTAACTGAAAAGGTTAGGGTTAGGTTTTAGGGTTAGGGTTAGTTGGCAGTCTGCAGTCTGTGTTTTTCCTGAATGACAGGGCCTGGTTGTTCAATGGGTTGATTATAATGTTATACACAAGATAAATCACTATCAAGTGGGATAGCATAGTATGTTTTGTTAACCTCTACAGTTATCCATCCTTTGAACAGGGCCTGAGTACCTGACAAAATGTTGGGATGTAACCTGCAATGGACTAGCATCCCATTCAGGGAGAACAATACCACTCCTAGTAACGTAGGGCACTGGAAACTGTAGTTACAATGTAAGTGCTACATTGCAGGCCCTTTGTGGCTCATAACAGATGTTGCATTTACAAGGAATCTGTTACAGTGTGGCTACTATAACTGGGGCCACTTACACAATGAAAACCAAACCACCTTGCAGAATAGAAACAAAGAATTCCAACTTCAGTCAGTTTTTTGTTCAAACGCAACATTTCAATTTGGAAATTAAGTTGAAATAATTGAATCTGCTCTGAAATATGCGATGAATTTTCCGTGTCTAAGTGGTCCTGGTTACAGTAATTGCACTGTAATTTACACTTGGTTCTGATATTCATTCTACAGATAATAGGGAAATGAAGAAGATATCAACCTGTTCCTGATGTAGTCTGCACAACCCTCAGCAAGAACTGCCAGAGCTATTAGTGCTGCTTTTCTCTTATAAGGGTCCTCGCTCGCAAGAGCTGGCTGGACCAACTGCATCTGTGGAAATGTCACAAACATCACAATTAACAATCAAAAACAGAGATTCATAATGGTAGCCCTGAGAAAATTGAATCCTTGAATTATTTGAATCCTTGAATCTTCAGGCTGGGGATCACGATCACAGGTGCAATTTCGGTAAATCAAAAAATACTCTTAAGAGTTTCAGATTTTCATTTACCAACTGAAAATTTGCAGGAGCACTTGCAAGGACTCCAGGTAGCCATGTGACCTTATCATGAACTTGGCAATCAATCAATCAATCAATCAAAATTAATCAATAACTTTATTTACGTGCAATCTCTCAAAAGACTGCAGACTGAAGTGTGATCACTTACCAGAGGTGGAATAACAGACTCAGGTGGAAAATGAAGAGCAAGAATATCAAGAACCTAGTAAGCAAAACAAGCATAAATAGAAGTTAACAAGAGTGACAAATTTCAAATTAAAATAAATCCCAAATTTCATGGAAAAGTAACTAAAAACCAACAGCACCAACTCCAAGTACTGCTCATAATGATTGCAGCTATCATTTTGAATGGTCAGACACTTTCATCCATAGACGTACATACACTGTATGTACAAGTTTCAACCATCTTTTACATCTAATAATACAAAGTACGACATGAAAGTATTGCTCAGTAGCTTTCATTTGAATGGACAATACACTAGGCCTAGGGTCTCATACCCAGACATAAAAAGTTAGAACCAATTAATAAGTTTGAATGGTAAAAGGTCAATTCCGGCAAAATTATCAGTTTAATGCTTTCAACAGAGTGTACTTAATTACACATTCAACAAACAATGTTGGATAACCACACCATTGTACACATTGATACGGTACCATAAATAAAAGCCCTTGTTCTATACTTTACCTGTGAAGCGACAGCACAAGGTCTGCTTGCTTCTGTTCCATCCTCTACCTCATCATCCTCATCATCTTCATCAAGCTCGTCATCTTCACTTGGTGGTGATGCCATTAGCGGGAACACAACAGACAAGGTTGGCAAGAGAAGTTTGTTCTTTACCAGTGCCTATTAATTAAAGAAAAATTCTTAGAATTAATTTTCTTTAATGTCGAGCTGGTATCTACAAGCACTGTCATAGAAATCTGCTTACTGCAATTGGACACTCAAGATCGATCAGCCAAATCAAACCCCGGGGGGGGGGGGGAGGGGTACTCAAAAAAGTTTTATACGGGGAGGCTCCGCCCAGAGGTCCAACCCCATACCCTTTTATATACCATTCTTGACAGAAAAGGTACCCCTTTCATTTACCTTCCATGGAAAATGGTACCCCTTTCATATACCTTCCATAGACATTATGAAAATGGTACCCTTTCACATACCTACAGTAGAAACACTGCATCCCTTTTCTATACCCTTGGAATGAACTTAATGAACAATATATATCCCCAGAAGGAAGTGGAAGGAAGCTGTCTTACGATGGCTAAGCTAGAACTTCAAACCTGCAGTCCACCTCATACCTAAATGACAGTTTTCCCTACCCTTTTCTATACTCCTACTCGTGAAATCCCTACCCTTTTCTATACTCCAACTCGTGAAATCCCACCCCTTTCGGGCGGAGCCTCCCCGTATAGTCCATTATAGGGAGTACCCCGCCACCCCCGGGAATCAAACCCATTTATAGTCATTTAAACAACATCTACTCCTGATTCTGAATAGGAAGGCAGTGTGGCCAAGTAGTTTAGGGCACTGATCTTGTAATCCGGAGGTCCCGCGTTCAAGCCCTCCATCCTGCCACTAGCTGGATTTGTTCTTGGTAGTCCCGAGTTCAACTCCTCGGTCACACTTGTAAAATAGCCAACTGGTCTGCCTCCTGCCAGTTGGGATTCTTAACCATGTTATGTTCATTAAATGAACATAACAATAATATTATTTGTTTCTGTATTTATATGACCCATAATGTAAACTACTGGGTTTACCAGTAATTGGTGTCTAGCCAACAAAGTTTTTTTTAATGGAGGGGAGGGGGTAAACCCCTGAGCGACTCTTTAAATAATAAACCCACCTTAGGTTTTATTCTTGCAAGCCAGCTCACAAAATAAAGAGCTTTTATTCTTAAGTTGTCTCCACAGGATGAATTACTGGCAATCTGCAAATTATCAAATTTGTATTAATAAATGACATGATTAATTGTACTGTTCATACTGCATACATGTATTTATTATACGACATAGCATTTTAGAGTGTGAATATGCACCAAGATGCACAAGTGCAAATATGAGACTGTATTACACTCGTCTTAGTCCTCCTGACCGCACGCTACGGAAAAACACTGTTGAAAGCCTATATTTTAGGAAAGAATTATGTCGTATAATAAACAATTTATTCAGCAGAAATTTGTGTAATACGGCTGGGCATTTTACTCGTCAATGTTTATTTTTTCTCGCCTAAAGGATCAAAAAATAAAAAACTGACTCGTAAAAATACTCAGCCATATTACACACATTTCTGCTGAATAACCTCTTTTAGTTTATATACAGCAACATCAACAAGCAGCTTGATTGCAGAATGATTAACCCATTGACACCCGGGCTTTTCCCAAAAAACGGCAATCTAACATCCCAGATGCCTATTTCTGGCCATTATCTCGACAGTTTTAATGTCCAACTGTCTAAAACGTAGTTTAAAACACGGCAACTAACATCCCCTTCTACGTAGAAGCAACTAATTAAATATTTTCCTTGGGCATGCGCAGAAATCAAAATTTCGACATAGCTTTTGGGTTTGAAAAACACACCTGACTATAGGCTTTTCTTTTCCTTTTATTTTTTTGCCGTTCTTGCTCTCCTTTTTCTCTCATTTTATTTTCTGGTTTTGTTGGCCTTTCAGTCGTCTTTGTTCACGTTGAAAAAGTTTTCAACCTTAAACGTTGGGAAAAGGGAACTTTTTTAACAAAGAGTGTCGGTGGTAGCGAAGGTCGTGTTTTTGGGTGATTTTGGAGGAAAAAAATCCAAGTTGTTTTTTGTGTATCTCTGGTCCAATTTAACGTTCTGTACTCGTTTAGCATGCTTTGTTAGACATTTTCCTTCTCTATTAGTGGAATATCAAAGACCTCCTCTGGCGTGAAAAGTGATGACATCACAAGTGGTACAAGTTTGTGGTCTCCTCTTGGCCGGTTTATGGCCGGTATGGGTGTCAATGTGTTAAACTGTGCCATAAAGGGTGACAAACCTGAAGACAGAACTCAACCAATGTCTTTAAATGTGGAGTCACAATACTGACTTCTGACTCAACCAGTTCATCAAATATTTCCATTGCATCACAAGCTTTATCCTGGATAAAAATAGTTAAAATGTCCTTTAGAATAATGTTATATTACAATCAATATCTATACCTACAGTATTTACATGTAGCAGTCTCACATGTGTACAGTGGAACCCCGATATAACAAAGTGCCAAAGGGCTGTTAAAATGTGTTAATTATATAACGGAGGTTCGTTATATCGAAGTTCTGTTCCATAATTGTTCAATCCCCACAATTCCTAATTAACAGGTCATGACTGCATGAATTGTAGTTGAAAATAGCAGATAATTTTGACACTGACTTTGGACTTAAGCACCCACTTCAAATAAGCCACACTTCCAATAAGCCCCACACACCCCCCTCTCAAATAAACACTCTTTGGAAAGTTCATTGTCTTGCAAATCAAACTCATTTCCATATGAGAGGTTGTGCATCAGGACTCGTTTTAAAACAGAGGCAAACAGCAACTCCGAAATGGCTTATTAAAATTTAAGCGTGAGGAAATATGTTGATCATTGCTATTGGACAGGACATGCATTCAAAATGTTGGTTATCTTTAACAAAATTATCATACAGTAATATAATTATGTACATTCCAAATAAAAAAACATACAGAGATGGTAACAAGTGAACATGTTACATGCTTTTAAAGGTTTAGTTATTGCTAATTCATATGAAATAAAGGACAATAAAATGAAACTAGTTTGAAAAATTTCAAACCAAAACAAATTAAAGCATGCAACAATATACCACAACATATACCACCCACCTCATCTATAGTCAAGATTTGGTTGATGAATCCTACAACTTTTGGTATAAGAGGTCTAACTAAAGGCTAAAGACAGAAACAAAACTACAGTTATTGAAATACTTGATCTTATTATTCCACTATTACGTCATTTCACCATATAAGGTCAAGAGAACACGCAAAATATGCGATGGTATTGACCAGTTGAACAGAGCAAATTTTATTTGCAGTAGAATAATAAATCCCTTATTCGACGGTTTAACATATACTACGCAACTCGTAAAATATCCGCACGCATTATATGTTAAACCATCGAATAAGGTGTTATATATTTGACTCATATTAATTTTGATGGTAAATAAACCGCTGTTTAATACAGTAGTAAATTTGGAAACTGGTGTTTTAAGGTGGCTCCATAGGGTTTTCATATCTGGTGAGGCGCGCGCGTGAGTTATATTTTGAAAGCTGGTTTTCACGTTCTTTTTTACCACCAGTTCACCCAAACCTCTCAGAAGTTAATAAGTAATGATGAAATAATGTTCGACAACCATCCCTGATAACATATTGACTTTAGGTTTTGAATAAAACTGTCCAAACAAGGAGTTTGTCAATGTTTACGAAGCTTTAATTGTAAATTTCTTCAATTTCCTTCGGTGAAAGTTTCTACAATTTTCACAATATATAAAGTCTGCCCAGATAAGAATTTAATGAGGAAAAAATTGGGGTTGTCAAGGCAGCTCCTTCGCTTTTTACAAAATTGTGTTTTTTGCCTTTGCGTAAAAACTGGTCTTATAAATTTTCCTCAAAAACAGGCACCAAGTAAAGCAAACTAAGCATAACCTTTCCGCTAAGTTTACGAACTTTCACCGAAGGAAACTCGAGAAAACAAAGACGAAAGTTTCTCATTTTGCCCTACAAATACGTCATGAAATAGGCAACTCGTCAAGATCGCTATTTGAGCATGCGTGAACTTTCGATCGATGAGGTTTGTTTACCGGGCGTTTTATGCAATTCCTTGGACGAAATTACAAATTCGTCATCTTTGGAAGTTCAAACAGCAATATCCGGGCTTAAATATAAGTTATAAATGAATGTTTACTTTGAAATGCTGACATAACTGCAAAAATTCGAGCCATGCAGTCACTTGTTCACATTTTTTTTGCGTAAGCTCGCGTCAGCTCGCGCGCGCTTATTGGCAAAAGCTTGCGTAGCCAGCGCGGCGTGCGCTCATACTCTATGCAGCCACCTTAAGTGTTTCACCCTTTTGTCTGAACAAAATGTTTTGCTTTGGGCTAATGCTTGAAAATTCAGCTTTTCAAATTTGCTATGGCAGTTAATTTAACTGTAAAGTTCCGAATTAAAGTAAGAGGGTCGTTACTTTCAGAATTTTTATGGTACCTTTATCAACTTCTAAGTTAATAAATAACTAAGCATTTCACTTCATGTTAAAGCGGTTTCATTTTGAGCGTCGTAAAACCAAACCAAAACCAAAACCATGATTGGTTTTGGTTTTGGTTTAGCATCTGAATTGGTTGAGTAGGTGGCGCAAGTTTTTTAAACCAATCACGGAACGTAGTAAAGCAAAACCAATTTTGATTACTTTTGATACTCAATTGAAATCGCTCTATATTTGTCTTTGTTAAATCTGTCTATCATAATAGAGACACTCAGACAACTTACAATTTCCTCAGTTCCAACACATTCAATAAGACATGTCCAATGCCCTAGTGAAGAGAATTATAATAATTTATTGAAGTGATATATTGTTAATAAAACTATATTTAAACAAAAATTATCAAATAATTTTTAACAATATAATATTGAAAACTTGATCCTTGCATTTCCAAAATTTTTAAATTCCAAAGTATTTTTTGCAAAAATTATACTGAAAACAAGCAGCAAGACATGAAAGTATCACTTTAATAGCTTTCATTTAAATGGTCGCACATAAGAAAGAAATTAAGGCTGTATCACCTAGCTATAATACCTTACTCCAACCCCACTTCACTCCTACCTGTTATACCTCCCCCCACCCTACCAACAAAATATCCCCAATCCATTATTGACCGGGGCCTGGTTGTTCAAAGGATGGATAATGCTATCCACCTGATAAATCACTATCCAGTGTATATGTGTTAACAAAACAAACTACACTATCCACTGGATAGTGATTTATCCGGTGGATAGCCAGGTGCTAGTTGTGTTCAAGGGAAAGCGACAGTTACTCTATTTCAGAAACAGCGAACGGCTGGCCGGGGGAAACTTGATATGCTAGAGAGGAGGAAAACATGACGAATTTGAAACACAAGGTGCTGTTACACCAGGCAATTTTTCATGCAATTTTTCTTGCAACTTTGTTACAACACAAGTTGCATGAGAAATTGCTTAGTATATCACATGCTGAAATGAAGATGTCTCGCAACATAATTTCTTGTTGCAGTATTAGCATCCGGGGGGGGGGGGGGGGGGGGACTTCGATATAAATGTGATGGGGGTGATCATCGTACCTTTTAGGGTTAAAACTTGTGGTTTGGTATCGTTTAGGGGTGTAAAAATCTAAAATGACAACCGTTAGAGTTATTCCGGCACCTTTTAGGGTATTATCTGGAAAAAATATGTCAGGAACTAGTTTTTTCTTAATTCAAGACACACCCACAAAACAAGATTCTGGTACCTTTTAAGGGATATTATCCAAATTCCGACGATCACCCCCGTCACTTTTATATGGGAGTCCCCCCGGGATTAGCATTGCACAAATTAGTATCCATTCGATGGATTGCTAAGGGTCACGCTGCATAAGCCACACCTCACCTTATAGTGTAAAAGGGTACTAGTTTACTTTGTTGGTCTTCTAGTGTGCTGGAGAACAGTTGGAAGAGGGACGTGAAGTGAGGTCTTAACTGTTCATTAGCTGATTCTGTGATGGAGCTTAGAAGAAACATTCCCATCTGAAATGCAACAGAATGGAACAAGAACCAAGTTTTAACTTCATCAAGGGCATAATAATATGGATGGATGAATTTTTGACAAACAAAAAAGAATTCCATCTGGCTGACCTCTCTCTGTAGTGGTTGATCTGATTTGATGTGTTCTTGCAGGAAAACAAGCAGTTTTGGCCACTGGTTTGCTGGAAGATCATGTTTAGCTATCACACTCACCTAATAAATAATTATAGATGCATATTAGGGCTCAGTGGTTTAAAAATGTACTCATTTACAAAGTTACTATTCTCACACACCACTGGTAGCCATGTCAAGCCGACCTTTGCAAGCCTGACCTTTATTGTAAAATCAAAAACTATACACATATCACGCTAAAACTGGGAAGCTTCCAAAATTACAAGCTTTGTACATCAGTTACATTGTATAATAATACACTTGAAAAAAATTACTCCATTCTGATTGGCTAAGAGCAGTGCAGTTCAAGTGTAACACCAGTGCAAAAAGTGTAACACCAGTGCAAAAAGTGTAACACCAGTGCAAATTACAATTTCCGAAGATTTCCGAAGTTAGTACGAAGACGCCTAACGGCTCCCGACGGTCATACGAGGTATGCCGAAGATGGCCGAAGTTGACCCGAAGCCTTCCGAAAGTTTCCGAAGATCACCCGATGACTTCCGAAGATTACCAAACTTCATCCGAAGACTTCCGAAGTTTACCGAAGATTTTCGAAGATCACCCGAAGATTTCCGAAGGATGCCGAAGATCACCCGAAGACATCCGAAGGATTTCCCAACTTTGTCGGAAGGTTTGCGAATACTTCCGGAATTTTTTATGAAGACCAAGGGCTCCTCAGCCTAAGTAATCAGTAAACAGTATTTTTTCAAGTGTGTTATTAGCAAGTAATCACATGATTTTTCTCGTGCAATTTGGAATAAATACGCACTTGTAAATTTTTCAAAGACTACAAATTGCACTCGCCCTACGGGCTCGTGCAATTTGTTAGTCTTTGAAAAATTTACTCGTGCTTATTTATTCCAAATTGCACTCGAAATCATGCGATTACCTATACTAACGCCAAAATTAAAAAATACAACAAAATACTACTGAAATTCTTTGGGTGGGTGGGTGGGAAGGTCAGTAATGGCGGACGCAACAAAACAACTGCCCGCCTCACCGGTCACATAACCTATACCCAGGCCCCAGCGGTGTGTGAGAAAAACATTTTCCACTTTTTTCGTTTCACTCAGCCAGTGTAAAATTACCCTTACTAGCTAGCCTGTTGCCTTTTGATTCAGGTTTAAGATATGTCTATTTGCGTACAGTGGAACCCGGCTTTACGGACACTCGTTAATACGGACACACGGTTATTACGGACAATTTTGTTTGTCCCAACGACACATATTTTCTCTTATATCAGCCCGCTTAAACACGGAGCGATCCTATAAAGCGAGGCTGAGGTGTTCAGCCTGTCAATCATAGTCCACAATGAAAGTGCCTCATTGGTTAGCATCGCTGAAAAAAAGCCAACAGAATGAGCTTCTAAATAAAATCACTTTGAAAATAGTTTACGCACAACTCGACAAGCAGGGACAAGTAATAAGAAATTTATAGATGTGCTAAAAAAGGTAGGGTGAAAGAAAACGAATAAACAAAGATTTCGCAGCTTTTAATTTCAACAAGTTGATTTCTGTACTATTTTGCCGGTCAGTGTATTTTGCTTGTTGCGATTTTGTTCTCGGCAAGTCACAGATACAAGCATATTTACGGCAGTTCTGAGACATGTACACTGTACGTAGTGTTCAATGAATTTAATAATACGAAGGGGAATCTACAGTTTTTGGCCGATTTTTTGAATGGAGAAATTTGTAAAGATGGGAGAGGCGAAATACTTGGTGCTATAGAATACTACTAAGTATATTAAACACGCAGAAACAAATAAGCTTAATTCACTTCACTTCATTAAAATATACAATATTCTCGTACTGCTTACTCCTTTGTCCTTGGTGCGAGAATAAAATAGAGGTGAAGACGGCACTTGGCGAACTTGCTAGCGTGTTCTGAGAACAACAGTAAACATATGTTCGCATATTATTTGAAACTCTTGCCAAACCCAGCTCAAAACTACATAACTCGGTTCAGTTCTTGCTTTTCTCAATTAATAAAGATATCGAAATGAAACCTTAATTGTAGGATTCAGTCAGTTTGCGTTTTAAAGTAAACATGGTTGAAATGCGGAATTTGAATTTTTAGGTCTGGGTCGACGTTCAATACTACCGTTCAGATAATTTTATCTTCTTCAACCTTTAAAACTTATTAAAATCAAAATAAAAGCTTTTGTAGTGTTTTTCCCAAAAAGAATTAACCAGTTCTTATGAATTGAGCAAAGAAACATCTCATTTAAACGTTCAATCGTCTCACGACCGTTATTTCTTCTGCCATTTACGATAAATTGAAGGCAACAAAGTGCTGTTTCCAGTCCTTTTATAGGCTCGCTCCGTGTTTAATACGGACACCCGGATAATACGGACACTTTTTCATGTCCCTTTGGTGTCCGTATTAACGGGTTCCACTGTATGTTAATTCCTATAATTTATGAAACTAATTATCCCAATTAACATTAAAAAATAGAAAAAGCTATTTGTACCAGTAACAGAAATATTTGCAGTAACTAAAAACATGGCTAGTAAGCTATGTAAATTGAAAGATAGATAAATTAACATTCTTTTATTACTGCTTTGAGCAAAATTAAAAAATAAAAGTAATTATAAAGGTATAGCAAAATGTGGTTTATTACTTTTAAAAGTAAAAATATATAGATCTATACTGAGTAACTTACTACTTGTGCTGCAGAGTTCCTTACAACTGGCCTAATAAATCATAACAAGAAATAATTATTAGTTTGTCACATGGGACAAAGAAAAAAATCCCAGTCCCCAACGGGAACGCGTCCTACATACTGCTAGGATCAGCAATTATGTAGAAAGCATTATGTGTAGTAATAAATGTAAAGATGGTAAATGTTCGGGTTCAAATCCCATCGGGGACTCACAGATTTTTTTCTTTGTCCCACGCTCGTGGCAAACTGAATACAGTTACTTATTTACAGTATGACCGAGCTTAACATTTACCATCTTTACATTAAAATTTTATTACTACACAATAAATAATTATGATATAAGTAAGAGTACATAGAGGATATTACACAGCGGTTTGAAGATATGAATTTTAAAGAAGTTGGTAGCAGCAGCAGCAGCAAAAAAAAAACTGTAAACAGTGTTGATTGCCAATATTGTATTAAGAGACCTATAGAGCAAACTCACTAGCACTGACAGGTCGGTGATTTGTATTACTAGCTCAGTTTTGTTGAAAATTAAGAAAATGACACCACCCCTGCTATCTCGAACCTGTGCTATGGTGAACAATATTTTGTTTCCATTGAGAGTTAGAGATAGCGGGGGTCTAATGTACTTCCAATTAAAGTTAACCAAGAAGTAATATAAAAGGATAAAACTTCAAATGATGTTAGCTTACTCTGGTTCGTGAAGCAACACTTGCAAAAGTGATTCTCTTAACCTGTCCGGGAAAGAAATTAAAACATAAAAAATTGGGCTCAATAAATGATGATTATTATTCTTATTATATTTTTAAAAAGACAACTACAACACTTTTTAATTTAGAAAACCACAGGGACTTTGTGTAAAATATTACACAAAGGGAAATAAAAATCAAACTGGTTTGAAAATGTTCAAACCCAAAACAAATTTAAACAACAATATACTCACATGGCATGAACCTCAGGGGTTAGTTTTGTCCATTGTTTGACAACCCGTCTCCGCAACAAAACTGCCGCATATTGCCTTACCTGGGACAAAATAATAATATTGCTGATAATTATGATTAGCAATATAGTTTGGATTTCATTACAAATAAAAAACCATAAAAATTCAATAAAAGCTGTAGTGACAACATTGAAGTTGACCTGAGCTGAGGCTCTCTGTTAAACCAATCCATGCAATCTTTACAATCACCATACCCACACTAAGGGGAAGTAACATAATTATATCACCAAATAAATCGGTGGGAGAAAGCTGGTGGGAGAAAGCTGGTGTGAGATTTTTGGTCTGGAACAGGGTACAACAAAAGGCATATTTTTGTCTGGAACAGGGTATCAGTTTCCCAGAAGTTGGCACGATGATTGGTAATATTAATACTCTGGAATAGGGTAGACGAAGTCTACATTAATCAGACAAAACAAAACAGGCAGGGCCCAGTTGTTCAAAGGGTGGATAATGCTATCCACCGGATAAATCGCTATCCAGTGGATAGCGTAGTTTGTTTTGTTAACACTTACATGTATCCAATGGATAGTGATTTATCCAGTGGATACATGTAAGTGTTAACAAAACAAACTACGCTATCCAATGGATAGCGATTTATCTGGTGGATAGCGTTATCCACCCTTTGAACAACTAGGCCCAGGAGTATTAAAGAAGCTTTATGACAACTACACATTCGCAGTGCATTTACTAGTTTAGCCTTTTGGGTTAGAAAAAAAATTGTTAAAAATTGTCTGGAACAGGGTCGCAAAATTAGCGTTTTGTGGTCTGGTACAGGGTAAGGATTTTATAGCCGAGCGGCACACACCCACCCAGTTTCTTGGGAGTACCCCCTACCCCCTACCCCCTCCCCCCCCCCAACCACCGGAGTAAAAAGAACTGAAAGGCCACATGGCCTAGGGTTGGTGCATTGGACTCTGGATTCATGCCTGGCCAGGATCACTGTGTTGTGTTCTTGGGCAAGACACTTTAATGACTCGTACAGTGCCTCTCCACCCTGGAGCATAAACGGGTACCATTGAACTGTTGGGACAACCTGCCAAAATGCTGGTGGGGAGGGGTGACTTGTAATGGACCAACAATCCAGGGCAAGCAGCAATTAGATACTATCTCCTGGAACAAAATGCAGTTAACCAGTCAGTAGTACCTTTCCAATGCACAATTTACAGATACATGTATACAGAAATGTAGAGTCTACACCTACAGCAAACTGCAGGCAGGAAAACGATTCCCAGGAAAGGATTTTTTCATAAATTTTAAATTCTCTGTGACCTTGGACAAGATTTATATTGTTTAGATGCGTGGTCCCCGAATCCTGGAGAAACAGCAGGATTCTGGAACACGATTAGCAATGGCGTTATACAGACATCACTTTTCCAAGTGAAGCAAGGAAATAGGAGACGTCTGCACGCAGGCTACCTCCCCCCTCCTTTAAGCAAGGAAAGTTGCATCTATTTCGCTCCCACCCCTGCCACTGCCTCCTCCTTTTGAGCACACTGTCAACTGCCAACAATGATGAGCAGCCAGACAAAATTTCCCGGAACAGATAACTCTGCTTGTCACAGTGTCTAACCCCCTTTGGATCTTTTCTCTACAATAGGCTAAAATATTAACGAATGTGATGATCATGATGTCTAAAGTGAAGAAATAAATGAAACGTTTTCCGAAAACACGTGTTCCGATGTCATGAGAGGGTAAAATCAAAAACATTTTCCCGGACTCCCTAGAAGCTTGCGCCTCCGGTGCTTGTTCCACGCTTTGGCGTGCCTTGTGTTTCCTCTCAAAAAATCTCCCTATTTCAAACCTCCAGAGGTTGGCATCTCTGTAACTGAATGGCAAATAAATAAACTAGAGAAACTAGAAACTGTTATGAAGAATGAGTTCGTCATTATATTGAAAACTTTATCCTTTTGGTCAAAATCAAGCAATAACCATTTGTTCACATTTGTTCAGCACCACTAATTCCCCCCCCCCCCCCCCCCCCCACACACACACACACACACACACACACACACACACACACACACGAGCGCTAACTACTTCAACACGTGTGCTGCTTGGAGTTTATAGTCTATAGTAAACTCATTTTATTGCAAGTCTTGTAACAAATAAATATATTTTTATCAGTTGCCTTTTTCCTAATACTTGACCTTTTAACATAAACTTGCGTCAAGCATGTAAGTGGTTCTTATAAGCTTAATACAAGCTATAAAAGCTAATGACATGCAATATTAAAACATCAATTAACACTTCGCTCGCACATCGAGGAAAACCGGAGACGAACCGCAAACAGTTCTATGTAATTCAGCTCAATGAAGCCACGAGACTTGGCCACAACTAAAATTGCATTACCTGGGGATTTTGAGATGAGCCGAGCACAGTTACGAGGGCTGGAACAATAACAGGGTTCTTGAATGCCTCGCGGAGTTGAGCAGTCGCCTGTAAAAATGCGAATAAAATCACATCGAAATTACATTAAATGATAAATAAAATGATGAATGTAATGTAAGGTATTTCCATTACCTGCTGTATCACTGTATTATCAGGGATAAGCAGTTTTTGGAGAATTTCTTCCAGCTCCGCCATGTTGCTCTCTGTTGAACATGTAGGCCCGCGATACACCGATATAAAATCGCGCGCGAAAAGACCGCGCGAACGACCCGCGTGAACCCCGCGCGAAAGGCCACGTGCTTGTAGACTACGCAGCAGGGCGCTAAAATGTAGGGCGGTGCAACGAGCGGGTCCGAGCGAAAAGGTGTGATGCAGTGGACTGGGTTCGAATTGAAATCAAAATGCAAAATGGCGGAGTCGAGTGTGCTGGAGCTCATGATCAAGGATTCGAGGACTTATTTCTCCTTGATCTTTATACTTATGACGATTTTGATTTTGATTTGGACGAGGGCGAAACTTCAGTAAGTGCCAACGACAACAATTTTATGTCTGCTAATGTTAATATAGCGTCGCTGAAGCTAGTGTTACTGTTAGATAGGTTTTCAGACATTCAGATCAATTTTGTATAATTGATTAAAAGGAAGAGCAGGCAGTTGCTGCCACGATAAACAATCTTAATTAAATAACCAGATGCATGGAAAGACTTATTGATGTCAGTTGGTGATTTGTTTGAACAATGCTTCCATTTGCGATCTTCGAAAAAAACCCCATTTACGAGCAATTTAGCTAAAGAAGAATTTCAATGTTGCGGTCAAAACCCGAACCCGGCCCAGTTTGGGAGCAGATTCTTGTGGAGGTTATACCGCGTCTGACAACGTTCTCCAACATAACGTTCTCCAACATATACTCCAGCATTTCTGGAGTACAATTGGGTCTGTCGTTAAGAAAGAACAAACTCGGGGAAAGTGCTGTGACTGCAAACAAACCAGATGACATTTAGTTCGCAGCAGTCATCGACCACTGCACGCTGGATGGGTGATAAAAATAGCTAGAGACATTAAAAAATCCAGTACAGCAAATCATCTTACCATCTCACTATGACCGGTCAATCCGTCCGTCAGTTAGTGAGTCAGTTGCTTTTAATTTATATATATGCAAACATAAATAAATAATAAATAAATAAATTTTATTGTCATTTTTAATTTTAATTTTACAGGGCCCACACTGATAACAGTTGTATAACTGAAGTGGCTACCCTGTATAAATATTTGTTAGTATTATTATTATTAATGTACCTGAGTAACAGGAAAAGATAACATCTTGCTAACTCAGAAAGTAAATGCATTGGGTTTTGTGGTATTGTGGTTTCGGGCCATTTTTCATACAGTATTTTAATTGCGGTTTTTGCTGTTTTTAATTTTTCGTGTGCCGTTTGTGAGACGGATTCAACCCCCAAAAAATCCATTCCAGATGTGTAGTGTCCCTTAATCTGATTGGTTGTTGGCAGTTTTGAATTTTCATGTGCCAGTAATGACCAATCAGAATGAAATTAATGCACAGATCTCTGTAGAGTCATGTCATCAGTATATAATTTTTAAAGTTGTATCTCAGACATCGCTCAAGCCTGGAAAAATTGAGTGTGCGAAGAGAAACATAATATGTTTCTTTTTGCGCACTCAAAGACAAAACATATTATGTTTTCTCAGACTACTCAATCTCGTACCCAGAGTCAACGGTCTTCTCGGTCAGCAGTAGTCGTCGCCAGGTTAGACTCTGGAGGAATGGAATAAATATGAAATTTTTTCATTGGCTGTTCATGTAACAAGAATGCCAGGGAGCGGAAGTGACCGAAATACCAGATTTCTGAGATTCAAAATTCCATTCCCCAGAGTTCCACCTGGCGACGACTAACTACTGACCGAGGAGACCGTGGACTCTGGGTACGAGATTGGTGGATGCTAGGCAAAGTAGCGGTGAATCATAACTGCTCCTTTTTTGCTGAACCCTTCATTATTATGTACACATTCAAACAACAATACAAGACTCTGAGTGAGTCTATTTCTTGAACTGCTGGTTGAATAGTAATTAGCATAACCCAGTGGCTGACTATTGCAAACTTGCAATCTGATTGGCTACACAGGCACCTACTATCGATCGATAGACGGCTCTCGGAGTGCGCGCACAGTTTTTTGTGCATTATGGCCAAAAAGTATTAAACAAAACCATCAATTAATCAGTTTTATCAATATTCTATGTTTAATAGATCAGTCACTCGGGGTTATGCTAAAACAATATTAGACGGCTTGCTCTAGGTTTCTATCGACTTTGATAGTTGGCTCGGGGCTTCATCTCTCACTAACTATCAGCTGATAGAAACCTTGAGCTTGCCGTCTACTTGTTAATTTAAATAGTAACAATAATTACCCATAGTTAAAGGGTGTTTCAATACAGTTTTTTGGCATGGGGACCTGATGCCTAATGCTTTCAAATTTATGAGCTTTTTAGCTGATGCAAAATTTTCACCAATTACTAGTCTTGTATTGAAGTTTGCGATGATGTATCAAATCGATATTGCCATGGCAACAATAAACAGAAAACCTCAAAATCGATAGGATATTATTTAAATCTTATATGGTATGGTCAAATAAAATATGCAAGAATATAAAAAAATGTTGTCTTCTTTTGTACCACAAATGTTGAGAGCAGAATGTATAGCAATTCAGAATTGTACATGTGCATGTGCTGCAGCATATCGCCATATGTTGCCTGTGGCCGTTTTCTGTTGTTGAGGCTTGTGCAGTTGCAATACCAATCATCGATAATTTTGCTGCTGTCGAGATTTGGTGAGCTGTGGACTGTGTTTGTAACATTCACGCCATTGCTATATTAGGATTATGCCACTTGCTTTTTTCGGTGAGGGAAATGATGCCACTGAAAAATTTGATAATTGAATTAAAGCATTTCTTTTGTTTACATTTTGTTATGAGTTACGACGCATTGTTCAACTTTAGAAAGACAGCGACTACAGTTTTGGACTTATTTTCTATGGCTGTGGTCACCAATTTTGTTAATTTTATTTCCAGCAAAGTTTTCTAAAGTAGACAAATTTTCATTTCATTGCGAACTAATTCGTTTAAAAAAGTAAGCTTAATTTACGATCATATTTTCCAATTTCATGGATTGGTTTTATCGACTATATAAATATAAAGTGCTTTCTGACAAGCTATAGACCGAACCTACAGAGTACTCACTATCCAAAAATAGTAGAAAGTGTTTGGGGGAACATGTTTTAGTGTCCATATTTTTTTTTTGCGCTGTGTTGTTCTGGCTGCTCTGTGCTGTGCCAGTATGGTCAGTATGCTGTGTGGTCAACTTATTTTACTTCTGCTAGGCTTATGCTTGCCAACTGAAACCGATTTGAACGCAAAATTTAACAAGAGTTGGCCAGAGTATACACCTATTTGAAATGAAAATGCAACCGTTTGATCTGTTATTGACATTTTATTCGCCTAATTATTTTCAAGGTGAACTTCAATTGATCGTGCGTGAATCAAAACAAACCGCGTGATCTTACGACATAGCGCTCGATGCTATTGTCAACTTTAAAGTTATAGAACTCCACTATATCCAAATATATCCAGCTAAATTTTAGTTATGTTGTCAAAAATGTATCAGCCTTCAACATATTAAAAATTGGAGAGGTGTTTTGTGGTGCTTTTTTACACGACACAGCGGAAGACTAGTTGGTCATGTTTTAATTGCGTTGCACGCATCTACTGCTGCCCTACTCATCGCCAATTTTATTAAATTATGATGGACATAGCGTACATTTATATTTACAGTCGAGGACTAAAGGTATTTTTTTCCTGTCCTTGCGTATTATATACGAAGCAGACGAAACTCCACACTCGTAAAATTGAAAATAAAACACGATTTCCGGTTTCTTCGAAGACACTTTTTGCATCGCCATTTTGTACGGAAAACCGGAAAGAGCGCTCGTGCCAGTCCTACTCCCGCATCACACATTGCGTGAAGAGCGGACCGCCGGTTTCATCGCCCAGCCTTCTCCCGCCCTGCTACGCAGTGTACGAGGATTGTGTTGAACAACGAAAATTTAACAAAAGTTAAAAATCAAAAAATCTAAAACGCTGAATTCGTTTTCTTTGTCAGTTCAATTTCAGAGGAACTCCTGAGATCAGCTGAGATACCTGTCGAGTTCACAGAGCCAAACTCGAGATACCATTGAAAGAAATAAAATTCTGAAAGGACAGACTGATAAAAATTTTGTTCTAAAGGAGAACTTGTATTTATCATTGACGGTAAAGAAAAAAAAAGAAGAAGAAAAAAGAAAAAAGTTGGTAAGACAAAAATATTCCTTCGAGCCGGAGTTGAACCAGCGACCTAAGGATGACCTCTCATACTCTACAGTCCTCCGCTCTACCAACTGAGCTATCGAAGGAACGGATATCATTACATAGAAAACATATTGTCCCATTCCAACAATACAACACGCTAAACCGGAAGAGCACTGAGAGATGACAGAAGATGTGTCGCAAATAAATAAACAAACAAATTGACAAAAATAAAGTATTACGACAAACAATAAAACAATAATAAAAACAAAACCATAAACATAAATGAGCTGGTCAAAGTTTCGAGAATTTTTTACATTCAACGTCTATTACCAGAAGCTTATCACCTAGGTGATAAGCTTCTAGATCTGCTATTACAGACTGCTGTGTAGTCTCATCTTCACAGTTTTTACGCGCTAGATTCTTGCCGGCAACTTTCAATTTGTGTCGTTTTGAGTAGATATATTATATTGTTCAGGTTGTTTTCTCAAAAGCTGTAGTTTCATCGCTTATGCCTATCCGATCCTTCGATAGCTCAGTTGGTAGAGCGGAGGACTGTAGTGGATAGCAGCTTATCCTTAGGTCGCTGGTTCAAATCCGGCTCGAAGGAAACATTTTTTTGTCATACAGTTATTTCTTTTGAGAGCAAGTTGTTCTTCGCCTCAGTAAGCTGAGAGGGTGATTATATTTTAGTGTTCATAACAAAACTTGCACTCAGGGAACCAGTTCCAGTGCTCAAGTGCTATCTTGAATATATAAATGCGCGACACGCTATTAATATATACTTACTGCATTTTTTCGAATTTTTTTCAGGACTATGTCAAAAAGAAGGAAAGTGGGATTCGTATTCTTTCAGTTTTTGATTTTTTGGGGGCAGATAAATTTATTTAATGAAGCATGCAGTTCACTGGAGAACAGCCTTGTTAGGTAGGCCTTTCCTGTGGAAACTGACTGTACACTTCCCTTACACCCGGGCTTACATATAACGGTAGCGAAGGAGATTACCAGTGAGAGTGCTTTTGCAATATCATTGTTTTGTTGATTGAACGGTGGGGTGCGCTCGGGCCAGCAGGTGCACCCAACAACAACAACAACAATTTCTCAACAATTTTATTTTATTTGCATTCCCATTTACATAGATGGTATTGCATAGAAATAAAAATATATAAAAAGAGAAGTAAGTGCCAAGGAATGCCCATCGGGTTATTGTCATTTTGGTTGGGTGGGGTAAGGAGAGGGTAATTGTCGTTTATAGGCTTTGCCACCAAGTCGAATGTCGCAAGTCCTCTTCGTATACGCGTATTAAATAACCCCTGGAAATGCACTGAATTTCACTGTAGCTAAGCGACAGCGGCAAAAAGCGAGTGTCCGGCGCCTTAAAATAACGGGACACATGGCTAGAGGAAGGGCACCCCAACAGAAAAACCCTGGCCCTCCAGGTTGGGGGTTGGGCATGGGGCCAATCCCCTCATCCCATAAAAAAACGTATGTGATTACGGAAATGAGAACCAAGGCCACTCTAATGAGTACGTATGCCAGAAACTTTTCAACTGGCCTGAGCTCAACGACCTGTTGTGTTCCGAGGGATGGCTTCGTGGCCTCGGAGAACATCGAGTGCAGGTCAACGACGTAGGATGCCTGCACGCTGACACAAGGGCGTTGGCTCGCCACACAAATATGCTTAGGGTGGGCTGCTGCAACGTGCGGACCATGTACTGTATAGGAAAGACACCACAAGTTTGCAGGGAAATGGGAGTTTACAGACAGGAAAATGCGTCGTATATTGAGGCAGAAATGACAACCAACACCGGGGAGGGGTGAATGCGCAAAGTGGTTAGTGAGTTGGAAGCCCGAAAGTAACAGAATAGTGAGGACCAGATTTAATTCAAGGCATATCAAAACAACGGTGATATAAGGATACGAAATACAGAGCAGTACAAGTAGACTATAAGTTACACAGCGGCGATGGAGATGGATTGGCCAGGTTCTGCAGTGGAACCAGACCGGGACCCGCGCGTGGCACTTACTTGAACACCTGATGGAAAATAAAGAAACATAGAGGGAGGCGTACTACTGTCAAAGAGCGAGAGGAGATGGGTTTTACATCCTGGAACACTGCAGCGGTTGTGGCAAAGGATAGATCGAGATAGAGGGAGGTCGTTTCCGGTCCTAATCCCCACCGTGGGAGAAGGAACCGCACAAAAACTGTTTAACTAGTACCAAGATTGGTAAAATTTGGCCATGGAATTATATTTTATTTTATTGATATATTTTGATAAGAAGCCTAATCTATCCCTGCTTAAGACATTCAACAGCAGCCTTAAGATCTTCTACTACAAGATCGATGTCTTCCTTGGAGGTGTCCCGTCCAACACTAAGACGCAGAACATTCATTGCAATGTCATGGGGAACTCCAATTGCAGTTAAAATGGGAGAAGGACGTGAAACAACATCCGAGTGACATGCAGCTCCAACACTGGCTTGTAGCTTTTTAACAGTGGCCAGGATTTTCCGACCTTCTAGTCCTGAGCCAATGAAGGACATGTTACATGTGTTGGGTATTCGGTCACTTGTCTGGAATTTTCCATTGAATTGAATTTTGTCCTGAAAGATCTCCTTCAGTCTGAACTCTAGATAGTCCCTCACCTGTACAAAAGAATGGAAAAAAGATCTTCAAAGGTTTTTACCTAACCATATCAGAAAATGTTTTACCCTATGACATGAATAATTATTATACACATGTACAACCAATCATAAGGTTGGAAAGCATTGAATAATTATAAAGAGGTTATTCTGTGGAAGGTTGTATAAATACAGCTGGGTATTTTTTTTTACAAGTCACTGTCAGAATAAGTGTTTTACGTAAAATTACTTACAGTTGACACTGCGTTAAAAGCTGATCTCAGTGATGATTAAATTTCAATCTATCACTAACCATTTTCATGTTGTCATGATACTGGTCCAAGTTGTCCACCACCAACTGGGAGGCACATCCTAATCCAGCGATCATACCAGTGTTTTCTGTTCCTGGTCTAAAGTTTCTCTCTTGACCTCCTCCAAAAAACATGGGGTGTAGGGGAGTGTCTCCTGTTGGATTTCGAACATACAATGCTCCTGTTTGGGAAAATAATAGTAGAAGATTACTGAATGGGTAGGATGGTCAGATGGGAAAATATTTCAAATGTTTCAAAATTATAAACCTCTAAGGGGTGGGGAAGGGGGTGCACTCCCTATTTTGGTATAAATGAAGAAATGCCAGTCTGCAATAGACAGGGTATGGTTTGGGGTATCTTTCAGACTATATGATAAGCAAACACCCCTCTACTAGCACAGACTATTAACACACAAGGGTCTATGTTAATATTTTCTATAGAATGGCATGTCTAGGTAACTGTTATAGTTTGTTATTTCCAGTCAAAACCGACTTCCAGTTAGGCGGTTACACATGTGTACTTGGTCCTTGTGGTCTGCGAATAAATCTTGCATAATTTACTTACAAGTTGGTCTCTGATGTTTTCTGAATCAATCCTGACCTAATGCACCCTAGACTACAATAGTAATAGGGGCAGATCAAGGAATTTTTGATAGGGGTGGTCCCAGTTTTTTACCGAAAATGCGAAGTAGAGTGAAGGAGAATTTTGGAAGTAGACGGCAGTAGTTATTACTAAAAGGCTGGAGGGGGTGTTTGAGGGCCTCCCCCAGAAAAAATTGAGATTTCAGGCTTTGAAAAGTGCATTTTGGTGGATCCTGGAGATGGTTTTGCTATGGATAATGGAGAAAGCCAAAAAACCCTCAGGTCTGATATGGGGGTCGGGACCATCCCCGACCCCTCGCCACTGAGTAAGTATTATATAACTGGGTGGAGAGAGGTGTTTTGGCATTTAGTATTTCAGTAGATGGAACATAGCATATCATTGTGTATGTGAAAATACTTAGAGGGAGGGGGTATACAGTCCCTTTTGTACTTCTCCATGGGTACCATCATACCAATTCGAGGTCCATAGAACTTGTGTCCAACAACTGTAAGGTAATCCACTCCCAGCTCATCTACGTCAACTTTTATTTTACCAATGGCTTGTGCTGCATCTGTATGGAAAAGAATTCTGGGGATTTTCTTGGATGAACGACTTTTCTTTAGGCCTCTTATGGCTTTGGCAATGTCTTCAATTGGCTGAAAAATAAAAGAATACAATATATACATGTATATCAAAACTGTTCAGGGTGGTTTTGATGAAGTAAGACAATGGCATCTCTTGCAACAGTCTGATCTGAAACGGGCGGGGATGCTCGTCGTCTCTTTTAGGGGTGAAAATTTCAGATTTTGGTATCATTAGAATGTTCAGGATGGAACACCAATATTTTTAGCCATCAAGGTATCATTTAGGGTTGCATGGAATGAAATAAAAACATTGAATACTGTTTTGGTGGTCTACACCAATCAAGCGTAAAATCTGGTATATTGTAGGGGTCAAATATAGCTGGAGCCATGCCCAGATTGATCTCCTTTAGGGGTTTAATTCAAATTTTCCAATGTGCATCCCCGTCCCTTTCAAATGGGAGTCCCCCCCCCCCCCCCCCCGGAGGAAGGGACAGGAACTGGGAGTAAAAGGAAGTTCAGACCACCCTGTCTCCCCCTCCCTCCCTCCCACCCCGCCTCACACACACTGTTCCCACTGTTGAGAACAAGAAACCTTCCTTGTTACCTGAATCACCCCTGTTTCATTATTAGCCATCATGACAGTGATCAGGCATGTACCAGGTTTAACTTCCTGCAATACTTCTTCTGCAGTTACTGCGCCAGAGTCCTGTGAAGCAGAGACAAACGTCACCTCGATCCTGCCTTGCTTTGCAAGATTTAGGAGCGGAAGCTGAATAGAGTCGTGTTCAAGATTCGATGTAATCACATGAGGTTTTAGATCAACAATGTCATTAAATTCACGGAAATATTCCAAAGCTGAATGAATGACCATGTTGTTTGCCTCAGTACCGCCTGATGTGAATATGATGTCACTGTCTAATGCACCAATCATGTTAGCCACTGAGCTGCGGGCTTGTTTGATCATGTGACTTGCTTTCTTTCCCGCAGTGTAAGAACTGCTGGGATTTCCCCAAGCATCTCGCAAAGCATCATGGATGGCTGTCAGTACTGTTGGTTCCAGCGGGGTCGTGGCATTGTAGTCTAAATAAATTTTAGACTTATTTTCTTCGTTTCCACCTTCAAAATTAGAGTCCATCACAATATTGCAATTTGATCAGACAATCAAAAATAATAATTTTCTCAACAATGATTTTGAAATAAAAAGCAGCGTTTAACAGCTTCAAAAGTTAAACTTCAGTCAAAGCATCAGTTAAATATACGCTGATTGGCTATCAACAGAAGAATATTAGTCAGAATTCAATTGAATAAACAGGAAAATATAATATCTATTGAAAGATGAGACGTAAAACTGGGGACGTTTTGTGAAGGCTTACACGACAAACTACCCTCGAAACAAATGACGTGTCTAGTCCCAGTCTTCCCTCATCATCTGCTCACCCTTCCTTACCCCTGACCTAACCCCTGACCCTACCCTACCCTAGCTAGTATAAAGGAAGTATTGAACAGGAATGGCGGATGATGGATCATTTCTTGTCGATTTTGAAGAAGTTCCTGATGTTTCGCACGATCCAAGACCAGATATTCCATCTCTTTCTCTAGTAAAGGAACGTAATTCTGGTGCAAATTTTTCGTTCCTACAAGACACCGGAGGGATTTCAAGTGAACTGGAAAGAGTCTTGCCTGAACTCATCATCGCAGTTTTTGTCGTGCAATTCGATACGAGAAGAGGTAAGACTTTTTAATTTTTTAGCAGATCATAGTTTTAGCAAGCCTCTGTAGCGTCTCACTCTTCACGGTCTTCAGTAGAGTTAGTACACCGTGAATATAAGACACTTTATCTTCAATAGGGAAGAACCTATATATAGTGCCTTATGATCGATGTACAGCTGTACATGTAAGTTACAGCTTGTATTCAAACCTTTGTGTAAAGTTTGTGAAAACCTAGCTGAGCCCAGGAGCTTTATACCAAAACTAAAGCTTCATGAAACTTATGAAGTTATGGCCTGTACTAACTGAGAGACCTCTTTTATAAGAAGGGCTGTGTTTTCTTCGTACTTCACTTGTCATACGGCAAAGCAAAACACTGAATAGATGTGAAAGTGAAACCTGGCTACTTTAATAGGGCCTGTTTACATGGAAGGACTAAGGATGACCCTGCTAGCCATAGGTCACCTTTACATGCAAAATTTATAACCCTTCTATCCGGGTTATGATAGCATCATTGAACTGAAGCATGTCACTGCATGGGAATACCAACTAGCTCCAAAGAAATTATAAACAAAATATGTCTTTTTACCTCATAATCAAGGCCATCTGTTCTCTTGGCAATGTCCATTAGTTCTTACTGATTTCCCGGACACATTTTTTATGGATTTCACCGAGTCTTCGGCCACCAAACTAAAATTATAATATTTGTTGTCAAGCGCTTTGGCAGAGCCATTTCAGCGGAAACCTTCTCGGAATAAGCTTTAATTTGTTTGAAAACATATTTTCCGATTGACAGATAAAAATAACTTCAGCTGACTGTGTTTGGGTTTGGATTTTATACATTTTGACAGCATTTAGTTCACTCTTATCTTCTTCAATAAGCTTTATTGAAAATGGAATACCGTACATCATATCATCATATGGTAGCTCAAAGTTATTTGAGGGCAATTCCCAAAATAAACCCCCGGGGGCTTATATTCGGAGGGGCTTATTTTCGGAATTTTATGGTACACTCATAAAAGACGGGGGTGAGTAGTCTAAATACATTGTAATATAAGTTAGTAATGTATTGTGCTACATGTACATATTGTAAGTAAAGTGTTGTAAAGAAGCAAATAGACTGTGTAAAAATTCCTTCACACAAAAAAATAATAATAAAAATAAAATAAAAAATAATATATATTGTTTTATACTTTCCTTCCTTCTGATCCTCTAGGGTGATATTGTTACAATGTAGTTAGAGATACAGTGGAACCCCGCCTAACGGCCACCCCGTTAATACAGCCACCCCGTTATTATGGCCACCTATTTTTGGCCCCGGAAAAATCGCACTTAATTAATCTCTTGTATAAAACCCCTTTAAATACGGCCACCTCGTAATATGGCCAACGGCCAGATTTTGCGATACCTGTGCACCTATTTTCTTTGTAATTTTACTGATGTATTAAATGTTGCAAATCATTGACACAATGACTCCATATAAGCAGGTTTTCATTGTTTTGACGAATTTGTGTCTGTTTTCAGATCTTCTTGTAAATTGGTTCAGGTTGCCTTTAGTGCTCGTTCAGTCGCTTTTGTTGTACATTTACAATGATCCTACAATTACCCCATATTATGGCCACCCTGTTATTATGGCCAGCTTTTTTTGGCCCGTAGGTGTCTGTATTAACAGGGTTCCACTGTACAGTGTTTGCTTGGTTACCTACAATCATGGTCAAAAGTCCTTGGGACACGCGGCACAATATTACTCTCGTTAACATGGCAATTGCAGTTGTCCACCACAAAGACGACATTTATAACACGTAGTCCCCCTCCCCCAGACAATGACAAGAACATGAATATTCATTTTTGTTAAATAAATGCAGGTACAGGAAATACATCAAAAGTACAAAGTGTCCCAAGACTTTTATCCATGATTGTAGATAATTTTGTAATTTTCCAGAAGGAAACATTATCTTGTGTTATAATTAGATATAAAGATTAGTACACTACACAAGTCAGGTTCACCTTAAGATTTGTGTTTGTTTGTAAAGGTAATGAAATAGAATGGAAGCATCCCAAATCTGTGGATTTAACTGGTGTGGAATTCAAAGCCTTGGCCAGTGGTTCACACACAATCACAAAAGACTTTATGTAAGTAATAAGACAGTGTATTTTGCTTTTTTACTGGTATCTTCAACATATAGGCCACTGGTTCAAGGATAAATATAAAATTTATTTCAAATGTTTGGTCAGTGTTAGTGCCTTGCAGTCTGAGGAACAAATTTTACAGATGAATCCCGATAACTCAAACCCTCGATAACTCGAACCTCCTGCTACAAAATATAACTTGAACCTTTTCGATTCCCCTTGATTCCCCTTGAAGGTTTGAGTTATCGGGATTCAACTGTAGCTGTTTTTATTATTTTGCGGTAAATCCGCAAGGGGGAACTCCCATATAAAAGTTATGAGGGTGATAATAGTAAATTTTGAAGCAAACCCCTAAAAAGTACCAGAATCTCATTTTGTGGGCATAAATCAAATTCATTTTCAAACCTTAGAGGCACCAAAATGAATATAGTTTCTGTCATATTTTTCCCACTTAGTAATACTCTAAAAGGTACCAGGTAGAGGATACATGGAACTCTAACTGAGGTCAGTGGTACCAAGCCACAATTAATTTTAACCCCTAAAAGGTACAATGATCACCCCTGATACTTTTATATGGGAGTCCTCCCCCTCCCTTCTGGGTAAATCCTCATGAAGTATCCAAAACGTTTCTGATTATTATCCAATCAGAAGATTGTACAAGCCCTCAAGAGCATACTTGTCATTGCAATATGCCATGCTGTTGAGTCACTCATTGAAACAGATACATGTAGATACAGCATATACATGTAGTAAACGTCTTCATGCTAGTCAATCAACTATGCACTGCTCACGTGTCCATGACAAGTCAAATATGTGGGTTTGGTAAATTTTCTTGAGACAAGGTGTGTTCTAAGTTTTGAAGAAAACCATGATTGTTTTTCCACCAACAGATACTTCAAAACCAGAGATGGTCTTTATGGACTAAGTTGTTATGAGAGAATAGCTGTCGATAATGTGGCAGAGAGAGGTGCTAGAATGAAGTCGGTGGGGATTCTTTGTGCAAAGTACACATCTCTACATGAACACATGCCGTTTCTTGAAGAGGAAGTTAGGTGAGATCACCCTTAAAGGGACACTGTCCTCATTTTAGCATGATTTTGGGAAGCTCAGAAACATATATAGATCATAGGAAGTTGATCAATAATGGTTTGATTCTGTAGAATAACACTCGACAAATGACAGGAACCCATTAGGAAGTGAGGATGACGAACGACAGCGAGGATGGAAATGGATTGCAATGTGGATTTTTGAAAAACGTCAGGATGTCAGTTTTTCAAAGTTTCAAATTTGGCTTGGAAATCTTTGAAATTTTGCAAAATGTTTGTTGCAGTATGGAATTTCTTGAAGAAATTGCTTTTTATCATTTAGTTAGAGTTTATTAAGTTCTTATTTCATAGATTTAGGGACCATTTCATGCATTTATAACAGTTTTTAGCAAATACGCCGGGACAGTGTCCCTTTAATCCATCATTGTACAGTTGTAGTGAGACACATTGGCCTAATATAATGGTTACAGTGTTGGACTCTGAATCGAGTAGTCCTGGTTTGAGCGCTGGCCGGGGTCATTGTGTTGTGTTCTTCAGCAAGACACTCAATTCTCACAGTGCCTCTCTCCACCCAACTTGAAATGTTGCTGCAACATGATCTATTTCAATCTGTAAAGAGTGTTTTTGTGACATATTATCTGAAGTTTGTACATGTATTTCTAGGAGGCAGCTTGAAAAACCCTGGACATTATGAAGACCTAGAAAATTATTACCATAGTTATAAAAACTGTGTTCTCAGAAATAATTACATTCCTTCTCCGACTCTTGAGAAGGCTCCAGGACTGGAAGAGTTACCAGTGTTAAAGGTATGCCTAAACTGAATTATGTTTTAACTTATTAAAAACTGAACTCATCTGGGAATCAGAGTAGGAGCTGTAGAGTTTAGTGAATAAAAAACAGACATTTCAGCCAAGCGTTGTTGCCTTCATCAAGCCCTCAGGACATATTAACTTGTGAAAACAGTTGTCTTTCATATTCTAGGACAGGGTTTTAGCCAGAATTTGAAAAGTGGGCGTCCTGGAGGCATGTCCCCCCTAAATTTGTTAAAGTTTTGGTGCATTTTTCATTATTTTCTCCCAGGATTGGGCGTCCACAGGACACCTGGACGCCCTTCTGGCTAAAAGCTTGTTCCAGGGTCACTTGAGTCACTAGGGGCGGCATTCAAAATTATAAGAGATATGTGCAGGATTTTTTCCCTCTCTTTCTCTCCCTATCTAATCCTCGAGCGGTCAGACCCTGCATGCAGGCTTAGGAGCGTGTCAGTATGGTATAGATATCAAATAGAAAACATTTTCCGTGTTTCCATAGAGTTATGGTAACACAAGTGAAGTTTGGGAGAACGAGAAATGCTGTGGCTTCCATAGCAATTTTGAGTTCTCCCAAACTTTCACGAGTGTTACCATGGCTCTATGGAAAACACAGGGAAAATGTTTTCTATTGTTTTTATGAAATAAAAGCACAAAGTAATTTTCTATGTTTCCATGGAGTTATGGTAAATGGTTTTGATCCAATCAGAGCACGTGTAGTATCTTGTTTATTTCATAAAATACTTATACTTATTTCATAAAATACTTTCATAATATACTTCTTGCACAAAACGTGTTTTAGGTAGTCCACATAAAAGTACAGGAAATTTCAACCCACTTCACATCTATTCATCTGTGAATAATGTTCATTATTTTATGATTGTCAACAGATCACCCATCCAGCTGGTTGTTTTCCTCAGTTTATCAAGTTCTTTGGAGAACACATATTTGTTCTTTGGAAATTTGTACTGTTACAAAAAGAATTTTATTTTTTTCTCCTCCTCCTGTGGGAGTGGCATGTTATAGAGGTATGGTAACTGTAAAATATAAAATTTACATTTAATTATTTTTTTCAGGAAGAATAATATAAATATGGCATGCTTGCATATCCCCCAAATTAATCCTTCGTACCTTTCTGTCAGTTTGTTTCCTTCAGAACCCCCTGGTCACTGTATGTAATTAATCATTCTGCACTCAGCACAAGCATTAGTTATACTCAGCACTTTTAATAAAAGAATATAGCATACCAGCATTCACTCCAAACAACGTGTAATATTGCTTTCAAATAAGGGTAAAAAAGATAAAGTCTTCACGAGCCTAGTGGCCCACAACTGTTGGAGCTTATCCTGGTGTCTGTAGCATGAAGCGACTAGGATCATTACCACTCCCCCTTAATGGAATGCTTGTCCATCGCAGGTTACCCCCCAGCATTTTGTCTGGTTACTTAGAAACAGTTTGCTGGTTCCCATATGATTTGTACTCCTAGGTGGAGAGGGGCAATGTGAGAGTAAAGTGTCTTGTCCAAGGACACAATGCAACACTGACAATGACCCTAGCCAGGGCTTGATCCAAGAGTAAAACATGCTAACCATTAAGCCACCACGCATGCCACATTCAAATAAGGATCACTTCCAAATCATTAGTTAAACAAGATTTATATCCTTTGCAGTTTACTGTGCTTGTTTGTTGGCAAGTCATGGAATTCCATTTGGTTTTGAAACTGGTAGCAACCCTCTGTTTTTTACCAATGTTTGCGACTTAAGTGCATTGCACGAGGAACACAAGTATGTTGCATGTAAGTATCCTCCCTCCCCCTCCCAACTTTTCTGTCAACTGCCCAGTAAAAAAAGCTTAAGTCTGTGCTCAGGCCAAAGTGGTCCACACCACTTATTCCGGTTTCTGTAGCATGAAGCTACTAGGAGTATTACTACTCCCCCTGGAGGGGATGTGACAATAGTCCTTCACAGGTCACCCTAACAGTTCGCCAGTACACATTTGTTACTCCTGGGTAGAGAGAGGCATTGTGAGAGTAAAGTGTCCTCTCCAAGAACACAACACAATGGCCAGTTAGCATTTGAACCTGGACCATTTGATCCAGACTTCCAATGTGCTAACCATTAGGTGACCACATCCCCCACCTGCTGTTGAGTTATGTGCCAATATGACGTCACAAAAATTAAATTTGCGAAATTATGAGATTTGATCAGCTATTCGGAGGAAGCATGCCAAAACATGTCCACTTGCCAAAAATTAGCTCCATTGCAATTTGCGGCTGAGATGTGGGCATTTCAGGTTTTAATTTCTCCATACAAACCCTTCTAATTTTGCGTCTGTTCCTTCAGTTTAGAACAGGCGCAAAATTAGAGAGGTTTGTATGGTACGGTACCAAACTTTGAACCTCTATAACTTCTGTTCTATTCGTACTAACAAGTTGAAATTTTGTGGCTGATCATACAGCAGCAATCTTTATCTAATGATGGGATTTTGAGGCTTGATAAAAGTAATTTGAAAATTTGTGACGTCACACTTTACCACTCTATACTTTAGTACTTGGGACATTAATTACCCCCGGTAGATGTCATGAAAGATCCAACATGAAGATGCTAGCCATGCTGGAACCCAGGCCTCTTCATTCAGATAGATCCCAATGTCCTAATCATAGACCACTGCCTTTCCACACTTACAGAGTGTCTGAAAATGTATCAATTATTTATTTGTTGCCCTCTGATTGTTGCTATAAGCCTTGAGTATATCTTTTACTATAATTTGTGTCTCTACCTTTGAAACACCTTTGAAACAATCACACACTACAGTGTATGAGGTAAAACCACATAAACCTCCCTCATTTGTAACATTAACATTGTTAAATCCTATTTTGTTGCTATTTAGGTACCACAGAAAAGATATTTGAAAGCAAACTGGAAGTGTATGATGTGTATGTTGATAATCAGAATATCAAGTGCAAACCACACTTGAGCTGGATTGCACATTTTAATAACGCTGACAGGGATCGGTTAGAAGATTTGGACACCTTCAGGTGAGCTCCAGAAAATATTTTTGTATAAAGCCAGTGCTTAATCCTTCCTTGCACTTGAAACATAATCTACTGAATGTATAGGCTCTTACAACGTAGGTGGTCAGGGAAATGAATAAACAACAGATGGAAACAAGGGAAAGGGGAGAGGACTAAATATAAATTGTTTTTAGACTTCTAAAGCAGGAAATTGCCATTTAAGTCACCGGTATACAGATTAGCCTGCATAGCAGGTGCTGGGGTAATATCGAGTTGGAAAGGCATGTCTCTTCTCTCGCACACACCCCTAAAACCTTGTGCTCTTATAGGCTAGGTACATGTATATGTTGTGGTAGTATACGTATTCTTCCCCTTGATGACATAGTACATTTTTGACATTGCTGCCTTACTCTCACAACCTCTTATTATATGGAAAGGTTTTTCCAATTATTTATATATACATGTACAAGGAGGATTAAGATTTCTAGAAGATAAATAGTGGAAGGCAACATACAAATTGCTATGCATTTACAGACTGAGTAGGAACATATTTGGCTTGAGGTCATGGCATATGGACTGTGCATAGCATGGCATTTTATTTAACCCAGCTTTACTTACTGGTATTTTGTTAGTTATGTCTACCCGCCCATCTGCCTGTCTGGCTGTGTCTGTCTGTCTGGCTGTCTGTCTGTCTGTCTGTCTGTCTGTCTGTCTGTCTGTCTGTCTGTCTGTCTGCCTGCCTGTCTGTCTGCCTGCCTGTCTGTCTAAGCTGGTGTATTAACAATATTATAACAATATTATTGTTTGGGTATACTGGGTGAACTTGTGAATAGTGTTATGCACAGTAGTACTTCTTATAGTTTTTTCTGATCTATAGAATCCTAGTAATCTACATGGTACTTGTTGCTTTAGTTGTTTCTCGTTTGAACATTGAGGATCAAGGTCTCTGTTCGCATTATTAGCAATGAAACATTGAATTTCAGCTAATATTGCAAGCATTGACCTTGGTTATTTCTCACTATTATGTTCAACTTCAACAACAATAAATTGCTTATCACCGGGTTTAAAAATACATTGTAGGTTAGGAAAGCGTGATATGTAACTTTCCAAAAGTTTTTTTAAATGAATTGCAAAAATACAGTAAGTGACTTTCAAAAATTAATGGTAGTTTTTGGAGACATCTGTTTTAATTACTGTGCAAATGAGAAAAGCGTGAACACTTTGATTTAACTTTGACATGTTACATGTAATTGTGCCGCAGCCAATTGGATGGTACATGTAGATCAGACCACAGGGATAGTAATTATGACTGTTAGGGTTTGCGGTTTATTCATTTCGCATCTGATTGGTTTTCCCTCACAACACAATGACATTCCACAAATAATAAATTATTATTAATAGTGTTCACGCTTTTCTGATTCGCACTGTAAATAATTTTTGAATAGTAAAATGACCAAATCACTGGAAGAACAGGAAAAACTGAATTTGTATTTGTCAGTAAGGGACATCACGTAGTCTGCGGTGTTGTGGTCTGTGACTTGTCCACATGTATTCATGGGTTGGGTGGGTGGGGTGAGATCATGAATGGACTGATAGCGGCTGCCACAGGCGCCTTTACATGCTGACGTCCGATCTCACCTCTGAGTTGAATTGTGACGCGCATTTGAACAATGCGCTATATCAATGATAAGTGAATCATCATTAATAAAAAGGTTTTTTGTTGTACATTTTAAGGAGAGAGCAGCTGTACACTGGCGGTGAAGTTACAGATGATGAAAAGATGTATACCAAGTGAGTATAAGCTTAGCAGCCTTACTAAGGAAATTCCATTATTTTTATTTTATTTTGGTAGATACGGTATTTTCTCTGGGGGACTTATAGAGGGGAGGGGTGGCTTAATAGAGGAAATATACGGCATTTTAACTTCGAAAACTTTCGGACGTTTTTTGATCACATTTCGGACTTGATCACTGATTAATGGGAGTATGTTAGTCATTTTAGCACTAGTATAAATGAGCGATTTATTTGTCTCAACATTTGTTGAGTCATGTTGAGAGATATGAGACCATGCCGTGTCAAACGGCCTCAACAAGTGAGATTCGTAAGGTCTGGGACTGAGAGAGCGCGTGTCAAACGGCTTCAACATTTCGAGAACAAAAGAAATGTTGAGAAAATGTTGAGACAAAGTTTTAAAAACGAAATCCAACTCTTCTCAACATGTCTCAACACCTCTCAACATTGTTGACCTAGAGCTCAACATTGTTGAGAGGGAGGGGGTGTCAAACGGCCTCAACATCGGAGAAAATGTTGAGACCGTTTGACAGGGGCATAAATTTCCGGACGCCGTTCAGTTTTGTCCGAAATTCGAAGGTGCGATTTAGACGGAAAACGGGTGTACCTTCCTTCGGGAATACGATATTTTACTTCAAACTAACTGATACCTTTTTTTGTCTGTCTCTCTCGACATTATAGGTTCTTTGTGAATCTAAACAACTCACTTTTCCAGATGCTTTTGAAGTAGCTTCTACTGAGAACAGAGTTTTAACACCGGAACTGATCCGAACTATAGGACTTGATCCAAAGGGTGATTTACGCTTCCTGTCGGACTTGGTGGATCTGTATGGAATTAATGTTCTGATTCCAGAACCGAAATGTTGTCCGTTTTATCCTTCGTGAGAACAGTCTACTCTCCAGACCACTCACTCCTCTGAAAAGACTGGCGAGGGAAGAACGTGGAGAAGACATGACGTCTTGACGTCGAAGACTCAAAGAGAATCCACACTTGCATTGCTATACATTTGCTCAAAGTGTGCACGACAAGAGTAATCTCGTACCCAGATCACCCTCTGCCACGCGAAAGGGAGATCTGGTAAAGTTCGATTTCAAGGACCGATATACGGGCCTTCCCGTCGTTCTTAGTTGTCCTTAGGTCTGTTGTGATCGAATAAACATGGATGAATTCCTGGAACTCGACGGAGTTATTCTGAGAATTCTTGGAGACAGAGGTCTGGAAAACTTTGCTTAAAAGCAAAACAACAGGAAGCTTTGCGGGGGATCGTTTTAAAGAAAAGGGACTGTTGACACTGTTTCGTTGTTCTTCCGACAGGCTACGGAAAATCTCTAGCGTTCCTTCGAATATGCGAAAATGTTTCACTAGCAAGGGTCAATCACAGCACACATTAGAATAAGACGATATTTTAAGTAGTATCCAATATATAATCGGCGTTATTTCGAACTTTACCAGATCTCACTTTTCAGTGTCAGACAGAGTGGGATCTGGGTACGAGATTACGACAAGAGGCGACTGTGTTCTCGGGCTACAAGTGCTACAAATCTACTTGTAGCAAAATTTTCTAAATTAATTTATAGTTTGCCGAAGCGTATTGTTACAGACGTTATAAATGTACCGAACAAAAATATATACTAACTTCGGTTAAAGTGATCAACCAGTGTGCTTTGTGGGCGGGCATTTCACCTATAGAGCGTTTTTAGTCGGGGAAACAAGTGCCGTTTTGGCAAATCTTCGTTTCCGAATCTTTTTATCCAATCAGAAACTAGCGAGAGCAACAAATAGCATTTTCGGGTATGAACACCGCGGGCTCAGTCCTGTCTGCGTGTTTTGATGATAATAATACGGGCGCGCAAGGCACACTGGTTGAGCGAGCGTGTCCCTTTACAAGGTGGGAAAGGATTGTTACTTTGTTCAGTCCGGGTGGGGTGGGGTGGGGAGAGATTTTTCAAAAAAACGGCTCTTGTTCCTACCACAGACTTATTGAAACCATCAAAAGAAAAAGTAGTTATTTATGATTGTGTACAGGTAAAGATGCAAAATATATCAATATAGTGAAGTTCAAATTTAGATAAAATTTAGATAAAATTTAGAAGCCTTAGAAGCTAATAGCAACCGTTAGGAGTGTTTATATATTGCGAAAATTTAAGGTAAATTTTTATTTTTCAAAGGTTAGACTTGTGCAAAATGAGCGAGGTCAAATGCCAAAATAGAAAAGAGCAAACCTCAATATAGGCTTCTGTCTAATCAGCCAATCTACAATCATCGTCAAAAGTCCTTGGGACACTTAACAAAATACCATTCACTGGCAATGTTGCCGGGTCTAAGGGAGATTTTCGAACCCCCTGCCCTCCTAAACAATGTTGAAATATGGTCGCAAGATTGTACGGATAAAAATCAACATTGTATTGGGGGTGGGGAGGGGGAGGTTAAGACAAAGACCATTTGTCAGCGAAAAGGTGAAGTGTCCCAAGACTTATGACGATGATTGTAGCAGATACTACACGTTCGGTCGATAGTAAACCAATGACTGAAGTAAACGATTCAAAACGCAATTCATTTCTGTCGTCAACACAGGTCACCCTCTCTTCTCTACCTCACCCATAGTCACTCAGAGGTCAAGAGTAAAGAGAAGGGGGAGATAAGAAAAGAAGCGTGTTATGTTTGTTGTAAATACAAAAAGCAATTAAAAGGAAATTATCGACTGTTGGTAATCCGTTTGTTCATTTAAAGGGTGCGTGATAATAGTGTTAACAGCAAAACTATCAGTTGTTAACAGAGGTCTATAACTAGAGGTTTCCATCTAGCATTGCGCGCGGCCCATCAGATTCGCAGTTAGGCTATTTTTAGACATTTTTCGCGCGAAACCAGCAGCCAATCACGCACCATACCTGACAAAAATGGTCAGTGAACGCGCCAGCTCGACAATTTTTGTTCAAGACGGTTTGTTCGTCGATTGAAACGCTGGCTAAAATTATTAAGTAAAAAACCTTGGCCCTTCTAAATCAAACAAAAGTTAATTCCACTAAATAATGCACGAAGTTTGAAACGAAATATTTAATGGGAAATGCCTGTAAAATGTACAACTAATGCGACTGAAAGAGCTCTAAAGGCAGCCTGAAATTAAGCTTAATTTACGGGAAGATCAGACAATTAAGCTTAATTCGTCCAAAGAATGAAAACCTGTTTACAACACAAGTTTAAGCTTAGTCTATTCGGTATTGTTACCTCGTATCTCGAAGAGGCTTGTCAATTCCAGCTGAATTAGGATCAGATATATAAGACTTAAAGCTTAAGCTTATAAGCTTACGGCAGTTCGTCAAGCGTTCGTGACAGTCAATCATTCAAAGATCACTTCACAGTGAAATTCTCTTCGAAGACCAGTCTCTTTCTTTCCATCCATGTAGATATTGAGGATTTCCTTTGTTCTTTTACTTCAATGAATTCTGTAGTCGCGCAAGTTTTGCCCGCCGTATACCACAGGTAACCCAAGCGCTCTATATGAGTAATAGTAACGTAATATAAGCTAGAAGCGGAGTTTAAAACAGTTGTCAAAACAATGAATGGAAATTAAAGTTTTATTTACTTCACCCTTATCACTGTTTGTTCACTGTCATCACTCCAAAATTATTTCAACTACAAAGACAGTGAACAAACAGTGATAAGGGTGAAGTAAATAAAACTTTAATTTCCATTCATTGTTTTGACAACTGTTTTAAACTCCGCTTCTAGCTTTATATATTACGTTACTATTACTCATATAGAGCGCTTGGGTTACCTCTGCGTATACATGTAAACAAGTGAAACCTTCGGCTGCGTATAGCTGTCCGTTCAACTTGTAAAATGAATATAATGTTCAGCTCCACAATTATTTCGAATCTTCCCATGTTAAGCTAAACCATCTGCACAATTTTCCAGAATATACGAAACTTTGGAGAGATTGAGCGAAGATTAATCCGCGGAGAAAACTTTGTATTGCTTTCTTTTCATTCAATTTGCCAACTGGACACCGCGCCAGAAGTTTTGCCGCCGAATTCATACAAATCATGCTTCATTTAGACTGAACTGAAAAATCACTCAGTCGATTTATAGTTTTACAAAAAGTATACCGAAGTTTGACCAAAATTTAGTGAAGTATTTAAACAATTATTACATTCTGCTGTGACGCTTTTCGCTTTTCCTTGGCCGGCAAAGTTTCTGCCTTTGAGTAGCGCTCGCATATCATTAAAAATGGTTCAACGTGATTGGCTGCTGGTTTCGCGCGAAAAATGTCTAAAAATAGCCTAACTGCGAATCTGATGGGCCAAGACCCAATACCAGAGATGGAAACCTCTAGTTATAGACCTCTGTTGTTAATACAAATAGATATTTTAACTGAGCAATAAAGTAATTTTTACTGGCAACGGAGTATGCATCAAAGCGCCAAATGCGTGAACCGACACAATGGGTGGAGTTTTCGCGTCAGCCGTCAGGGGTCCCTCAAGGTGCTTGAGCGCCATATGTAGTGTGTAACGGTCAGCGTTCAAATGCTGTTTTTGGAATGTCATTTCCAACATGAGATTGCTTTTGTTAGCTTTATTAAAGCAACAAAGCAGTCTTCAATCCCGTACCTCTTGTCGTGAGGTCGGTTGCCTTGCCTGCTGCTATACGGATCGATCGTGCAATACTAACTGGTCATGTCTCGAAATCGTGTCGCCGACTCGCCGACCGAAACAGTCGGGGGAAAAAAACCGTCTTTTGGCAAATCTCGAACAGTTTCCGATTCTTATTGTCCAATCAGAACCAAGCGTAAGGACTCACGAGTACTCCGCCAGGAAAGCAGTTGCACCACGGCATAGCGCAATAATGATACGTCATGTTGCTTAGTAACTTGCGGGACGAATACCGCGGGCAAAGTCAAGTCTCGGAGCGGGGTACTTGTTCCCCCGACTGGAAATAGATAGCCTGTTCCAGACGTTCGGATAGCGGGGGAGCGACGCGAAGAGATGCGCGAAGAGCGACGAGAGAAAAAAAAAAAAGGCGAGGCGAGGGATCTCCTTGCGCGTCTTTTCGCGTCGCTCCTCCACTATCCGAACGCCTGGAACAGGCTAGGAAATAGATTTAGGAGGGAAACCCTGTACTGTAAAATACATCAATTTCATTACTAATCTGTCCAGCTGAGTTTCTTTGAAACTGACGAAAGAAAAATGGAAATCAATTAGTCCATTTGGAGATTTTATTCTATTTCGTAATTTTTCCAGAATTAAACAAGTCTGATCAAACATTATAGAAGTAATTGCCACAAGTTTGTAAACCAGAAAATAGCAAACAAGAGTAACGTTAGTGATTTTAAATAGCCCGTGAAACGATATCAATAGTCGGTGTTTATTAGGGCCTGTTTACTTGGAGGGAGGGTGACCCGGGTATCAGGGTCACCCTCCCAGCCGGGCTAAAACATAGCCCGCCTTTACATGGGCGTGCTCAGGGCGGGCTATCATATAGGCGAGCTATCTTTTTTGGCGGGCTCTTGTTTTGGCGGACTTTTTTTATTGCAACGGCGCGATTTATTAAGCACTACATAACAAACATGGCAGCAAGAAGAAAGGCTATAGCGGCGATTTTGCTGTTTTTATCGCTTGTTCCGCCATTTTCGCGGGTTTTCCAAGTCAACAGAGATAGTCCACCTAGGAGGGTGACCCGGGTTTGACCGTTTACAGTACATGCAGAAAAGATATCCCGCCTAGGAGGGTGACCCTGGCAAGCAGACAGGGTGACCCGGGTTGAGCTTGATCTTTGTTTGAGCCAAACGAAAGTGGCCCATATAAACGAGGTGGAAGTTCTACTGTATATGGCAATCAGTCTGTTTGTGTCTTCGTTTTTCCCCCGGTAATTGAATTGCAATATCCTGTGGTGAGTATACGGTCAACTCTCTCTAAGCGGACACCACTGTAAGGCGGACACTTCCCTAAGGCGGACATGGATGGCTGGTCCCAGCCGAATTTCACTTGTTTGTCTCTATTAACACCTCTCTAAGACTGACAGCGGACACTTTATTAGAAAAATTCTGCCAAAATACCTCTCAAGGCGGACACTAGAAGTGCATTTTTTTTGCTCAATCAGTAGATTATGGGCCGGATATTAATTCAAATTGACCTACTGGTGGACTTACCGTCCACTTTGCATGAATCAAACTGTAAAATAGTTTTACTGATCAGCTTGAAAGCCGGACTGCTTTTCTTTTCATTGTATTTTCTTTTGATCGTTTGTGTAGTAAGGGCCTGTTTACATGGAGGGAGGGTGACCCGGGTACCAGGGTCACCCTCCTAGCCGGGCTACCCTGGGAGGGCCAACTTTTCATACATTTCTTTGCAAAGCACACTGAAGTGTTTACATGATAGACTAATACGACCAGATGTCCCGTTGGTGGTCGGATACATCTCCTTCAGTAATTGATGGTGTTCTTTTTTGTCGACACTCGTTAATGTTTTGATATTACATGATATTGCTAAGGAGAAGTGATATGTTGGTCACTCTTTAGAATTCAGTAAAGGGTTTTCAGTGGGGTAAAAAAAGCGATAGTTTCAAGAAAATATGAAAATACGATCGGGGCGGCAGTAGACTACAGATTGCGGTGTTAAAGGGGCAGTATCACGGGGATTTTGACCTTTTTTGGTCAAAACTGTGCTTCAGTACCTTTTTTTATTTACAAAATAATTCTAGAACACCAAGAAAATTCTTGAAAGAGGAACAAATTATGGTCTGTTCTAGTGCATTTTGGAAACGAAAATGCGAGAAATTGAAAAACTGTTAGCCTAACATTTTTTCAAATTGCGATCCATTCCGACCCAGTTTCTATGGCCAGAGACACTTATTAGTACACTAGTTCTTGTTCCGTTCGTGTCTAGTCACCAGTTGACCACCAGAAATCGTTGTTATAGCAACTGTAACAGACTGGGAGACTATTTAAAACGTGCAGGTTGATGTCATAAACTATTTATAAACACACTTACTGACCAGTTACAAGACCTTTCCGTTCGTCTTATTTTTCTACAAGGAAACGTCTCTTAATTAAAGAAGATAAGTGTTGGAACGGATTCAAGTGGTATCGAGATGGCGGAGCCTTGAGCTTTTCTCAAGAAAAGCGCGTCTCTGAGCAATGGTAGCTTTACACGAATCCAAGAATCCGATAGAGCGACAGATCACCGTGATTCATGGCGTTCGTGGCTCCCGTGTTAACTCTCGGTTTGGTCGTGATGGGATTCGCGTTTTGTTCGTGCAGAGTTTGTGACGCGGATAGGAATACGAACGGTTGCAGCACACCGATGGGAATGAACGCGCCGTTTAAAAGACAGTTTACATCGGCTTGCGATAAACACGACATATGTTATGGATGTGTAAGTGTTGTACTATCGTAGTGTTTCGCTCTAGTGCGTGTGGAAGTGCGTGTGCGTGCGGGTTTTATCGCGTTGCGTTATAATTTGCGTGAAATGCATTGCGCTTTACCAAACACACTGCACTGACGCACTGCAAGAGAGGATTGCGCACAATTATGATGATGCCAGTTGATGTTTTTATTGTTACTAAAATTAATGATCGCTGTCATAATAACAAATCCGCGTTGATGGACAGATGGAAATTGCCTTTCTTGTTGAAAATGTCCCAAGAATGGAAAATATTTTCTTCTTAGTCCAGCCGGATTTGTGTAGCTTTATCAAGAGAATATATCTTTCTTATTCCAGCTCAGTTTGTGGTCGGTATGGCTTATCAAGAGATGACAAATTTCTAAAACCATAGTCTCTAGCTGTCTCTTGTCTTTTAACACTGCAAAACAACCGTCATCCCGGCTCTCTGCCACTGAAGTCATACGAATTAGAGCGACTAAAGCCTGGTTTCCATATGATCGCAACGATCGCAACGATCGCAAGAGTGGTTCATCCATATGATCGCAACGATCGCAACGATCGCAACGATCGTCGTTGCGACTGCGATCGTTGCGATCATATGGAAACCAGGCTTTATAGGCTCAATTTATACGTCGCATTTCAGTCGCATTTTAGTTGCGTCGAATGTAATTCCATTCCCAGAAAACTTACTGAAATCTCTTTAAACCAGCGGAATGCCCCCAAAATAGCAAAGTAGAACAGGCTGCGCCTCATGGAATGAAGTGAATACCAGCGAGATTTATATATGTGGCTTGAATTACATTCGACTGAAATGCGACATATAAATTGGACCTTAGTTTTTGAGTGTTTTTAATCACACGCATTTTAAAGTTTAATTTCTTCAGTTCCTGTCTATCCATCAAGTTTATGTGCGATTTATCAATTTGTTTTGTTCAAGTAATATTCTTAGCCAATGTCGCAACCTCCCTACCCCTCGAATATCAAAGGGGGCTCTGCTCGCAGGATACCTACCCATTAAATAACTATTCAATGTTATTTTTCCTTAGGGTACTCACTATAACTGGACGCGGGAGGATTGTGACAAGGCATTGCTTCGCGACATGCTACGGTCTTGTCATACGCATGCGCATCACAGCAGAAGGCGGCGTGGTATCATCACAGACACTATGTTGGACATTTGGTACTTTTTTCAAGGAATCAACAAAGAAGAGAGAAGATGTAAATTAGCTGCGGAAATGTACTATAAGATTGTGCGCACGTTTGGAGGCTCGCACTTTGAGAAACGAGAACACAGCTATTGCATAAGCACGTGTGCGGATAAACATGGTAGTCCACTCGTAGAACTGCTTTAGCATAAACCCAACATGTCGTAAAGAAAACCAAAAGGGGGTTGAATATCACTGCGGATGTTAGACTTTTCCTCTCTTCCTGTCCCCCACCCCACTCAGTCACCTTTTTGTCCTCCGTACCAGTCTCTCACTCGTGCCTTTATGTAAGAGTTGCCTGCGGAGGAGGCTAAGAGTTGAGCTCATATCTGCACAATTCAATGTGCCGTGACTGAAATTTTGCCGTAGCGTTTTCAACAAGCATTGGAACTGTAGCCTTCAAGTTTACTGTTTGGGAATATAAGCTAAGGGGTTAAACGTTGTTATTACTACACCATGTGTCAGCGTGCGTCAAATCGGCCATTCCGAAAAGCTAGCGAGAGATATGAAATCCAAAGAGAAAAATATTGCACAAGTTTCCGTAAAGTCGGCCTTTAAGTACAAAAGCTACATGTTGTGCATTGAGAGAGTTAGCCACGTTAAAAACACCGAGAAAGGCCTAACAATGGTAAACTGAACAGTTTTCACTGCGTTCGATGGCGGAGCGTACAATCAGTTATGCGATTTCATAGAAACATTTTCAGTAACCTTGATTCTCCTATGCCCACGGTCTACACAGGGTCCACATAAGTGTGTATATATACTGTAAAGATAGAAAAGTCAGATCTCGAAAACTTCCTTTTTCTTGACTTTATAGTGTTATTTACAGTTCTGCAGAAATTGTCACTGCCTATCTCGCTATAATGTGTGTACTATACACGCTATGTTAACTAAACTGTGTTATCGTTGGTGGATCGCATGGTTCATTCGTCACGAATGGAAGTCAGACAGTGAATTACTTCCGGGTAATGTTATTGGAAAAATTACTGTCCGGCGTTATACAACTTGATCTGGGACTGAAAACTAATGATGGTGAATATGTCCGTGTCCGAATATACACGGCCAATCACATTGCAGAACGAAAACGAGGCATTCCAATTTAGCCGGTGAGAACTCCGGTGCGATGCAACTGACTGCAATGACGGCCTGCCTAGAAGACGCCTAACGTAGGTCTGAACGATTTAAACAAAATCTCTCGTGCAGAGTCAAAAAAGTGCGTTTTTATTTTAATAACGACATTTTTTTTATGTAAAAAACGACCACCTGCTTTTATTGACTTAAATAAAGGAACTATTTGACATTTTATAATATCAATTAAAGTGCAGTGTATACACTGTATATATTTTCATTCTGTCATTCATTTGTGGCAGACTCTCCACGTACTATACTACAATTAAGCACAAAATGGTAAGTAATTTTTGCATTGATACGGTTTCTCTGAACCATGATTTTCGGTCTTTTTTCGTCTTAAACATATATCAAAAAGTTAATATTTTCTCAGAAAATAATTTCAATTTATATTTTGTTGAATATTCATTGTACTGACAGATATTGACATGGTTCCGCATAGATAGCTTTCAATAATGATTGCCTTAAATTTATGTATTTTTTGCGTGATCAACGCTCATTTCAGGTTTATTTATGAACGAGGTCGGAGGAAATATTAACTGATTGCCTTTATAAAATGCTACCGTCTGCCAAAACATGGGCTTGTTTCTGGGTGCAAAATATGATAGTAAAATTACACTGAGCCGAATTGTAAAATGGCAAGCGATTTAAGGGTAAATCGTTTCAAAATTTACATTTTAATAATGCCGGAAAAAAACCCGTTTTATTTATTTGGGAATGAGCGGTGCGGACACAAAACAAGAAAATTTCCACATACGGTCTGTTTACATATAAAGAAAAAAAATTAACAATGTAGAAGTAAGGTAATAAATTTGATGCGTGTTTACTTCAACATCAGGTATTGTAATCGTTGAAAACAAAAAGTTTGCATAAACCCCGGATAAACATAAAGAAAAAAGAAGCTTCTAGGTAATTTCCGGGTACCACGCCGCTTTTCTTTCGCGATTTCAGAGAAAAAAGGATACAAAAGCTTGAAATTTTGCAAAAATATCGTCTTTATTTTCGCGTTTTTTGCTGCATCACTCGAAAACCGCGAATCGTGCTCGTTGCCAGAGGAACTGGGTACCAACCATCCCATACGCCTTTGCGAACCAACAAACCAAAATGGCGGATCAGAGTTGTTGTCTTGGAGAATGTCAACATGACTTGTAAATGCGTATAGAAATCCTTATGAGAGTTTTGTGAGGTTGGTTGAAGAATGCCTGGTGAAGAAGATTCTGATAGTGAAGGACAGCAAGAAGCAACATGGGAGCACCAATCCCTGGCTCAGGTAGAAACTAGTCGACTCATGTCATGGAACGTCATCCCGAACAAAACATTTCGACAATTACTTTTAATTAGCTTATCATTGAGATGATTTACTTTAAAACTAAATAAAGAAAGTTAAAAATATTATAATCCCAGCAGGATGTACAACACTTTCAGGACTGCTACAATACTGATACGTCTTAAATATATAGCTAGAAAAATAATAATGCACAATTGCACATATAAATTATGGTAACAGTAGGAATTGAACCATGCATAACTTAGCTAAAAATTTCCGAGTTCTCCCAACAGGAGTCGAACCTATGACCTTCCGCACACCGGTTGGACGCTCTACTACTGAGCTACAGGAAAATCGTGGGTCACTAAATAGGTTCAAATGTGACAAACTTCCTGCATACTGCTAGGATTAGTTTTGTCTATATGTGAGGAACTACATGTAGTTATATGGCCTAAGTTCCCGCGAGTCTCCTGTAGCTCAGTCGTACAGTGTCCGACTGGTGTGTAGAAGGTCATAGGTTCAACTCCTGTTGAGAGAACTCGGAAATGTTTTCCCAGTAGCTTGCCCTGATCACAAGCTGGTATATTCCAAAACTATGATCATACATTACCACTCAAAAGTGAGCTACCAGCACCTCTTGTCTCATTTCTTGCGGGACTCGTCTCATTTCTCTCAAGATGTATGTCTATTTCCCCAATATTTTCGTTCAGGTTACTCCAATCTATTTACACACCTGGGCCCAGTTGTTCAAAGGATGGATAACACTATCCACCGGATAAATCACTACCCAGTGGATAGCGTGGTTTGTTTTATTAACACTTATCCACTGGATAGTGATTTTTCCTTTGGATAGCGTTATCCACCCTTTGAACAAGTGGACCTTGGGCAGCTATATTTTATATGCACTTACATGTCATATTTCCCACAATATGGTAGATGTTGGAAAGGACATTCTCTATGCATTAACCACTGATCAGTTTTATAGTTAACCTTGAAAGTCGTTATTTTTTCTTTCAATTTCTCCTTTATACATGTAGGTAAAGATAAGAGTATTAAGAGGGCATAAAGATGCTGTAAACTGCTGTTCATTTACCTTTGATGACTCCAAAATTGTTACTGCCTCACATGACAAGACTCTAAGGCTTTGGGTAGGTTTCTTTCTTTCAATTATAATTTGTAACATTATGCCGGATTCTAGTTTGTTCTAGGATCTCAGATGGTGGGAACAAGTGAGAAAGAAAAAGAGAAAGTAAATGCAAAAATAAAATGCGAGAAAAAGTTCCCACATGTTTTTTTGTGTGTTCACTTTTAACATTTGTTTTCTCTGTTTTGCACATTCCCACTTGTTAGAAGCTCACTTTCCAAATCTACCTAGAAACTAGCCTGAGTAAGCAGATGGCATTATGATTTTGTACTTCTCTTACTGGTCACCATGGGAAAAATTATATGTCTTCATGTTAGCAAAGACTGCAGAAATTGCATACTGATGACAAATATTTTTCCATCCGGCCATCCCACCCAGTCAAATTAAGCTCATAAAATGAACCTGTCTGCAATAATCCAAGAATTTTGAAGGATTTGGAGCATTTACTTTTGGTGTATTTCTGTACCAGGATGCCACCTCTGGAGCACAGGTCAAGGTGTATAAAGGGCACAACTCTTATGTCACTTGCTGTCATACAGACCCAAACAGTGCAAGGTTTGACACAATAATACTTTTCTTCTGAGTGTATAGACGTGTGTAGAAGCTGTTATTAAGTGAAAATGAGGAAGCCAGTATCAAATTATTTGACACAACTTTGATCTCACTAGCAGGGCTGCAAATACGTTTTTCCTTGAAAGGACATAAATTATGCCCGATCAAGTAACCATTTTGGTGGGACAAAACAAAAATGTGGTCAGACATCACATTAATGTATCTTAGTTGGTTGTTTAAGACGCATAGTTTGTCTTATCGCATAACCCATCTTAGTGCTGTATTTATACCAAGATGCATAGCCAGATGCGCTATTAAAAAAATATTGCCCAAGTTTGTCCAGACGAACTATGAGTCTCTAGTACAAAAGGGCTATTGATAACAAAATGCTAAATAATATGTTTTACATTGTTTAGGATTGCATCAGGTGGATGGGATAAAAGACTTATTGTCTGGGATATTCAGACTGGTACAATTCTGGTGAGCCTATTTTAAATATATTAACAATATTCTACTTGATCACAAGGCTTAGTCAGCTTAAACAATTATTTAATTAGAAACTGATAATCAGTACCTTGAGCCTCATTTTGTCAAATCCATTTGCTGGAATCATCATTTTATCAATAGCAATGTTGTTGCTGAACTACTTCAGACACAATGTTTAAAACAAAATATTAAAATAGATGTAAGGTCATAATAATTTATATTCCTTTGGAATAACGTAATTAGCCACATGACCCTTGCTGTTTCCTACTAGGCATTGATTAACATGTCCTTGTTATTCGATCACTTTTAGGCTTGTTCGCTCGGTCTAGAAGCTGTTTGATTCACTCTCCCTCCCACCCTGGGGCTCCTCTCGAGTCCTCAGGGCCTCTCATTTTGTTCAATAAAGATGCGCAAACAGATTCACTGGCTCTTTATCTTGTCTGCTGAGATGTGCAGGGGGACAATGGGGGATAATTTCATGAAGAGACACCCATTTATTAAGTAGCAAACTTTGCCTTTATCTTTTCAGTGGGAAGCATTGAATGAGGGTATAGTGACGTCATGTCATTTCTCTTATGATGGACGCTACCTTGTCAACAGCAGTGACCTGGATTTTGCTGTCAGTGTGTGGGATGTCAGGGAGGGGTCCCTTATCAAGAAATTCTTCAGTAAGTAACATAATTCTGTAGCTATCTTTATCTAATCTCAAACGTCTGGCAAAATAAATTAGGAAATGACTTTGGCCTAGATATCTCTATCCTCAGAAACCCCAGGACAGATAATTAAGCAGAGAAGTGAGTGGCTGAAAATCTTGGTTTTGAAAGTTTACAAGAATAATGTGATGGGACCCATTACTTCGTTCTCATAATCTTTTGATCCAGCACTACAATGTTTGTCAATTTTAACATGCTTCTCTGATATAATTCTATATATTGCAACAAGCTTGAGTTTCTTGCAATCATACTAGAAAGAAAAGAGAGGACAGTGTCCCTGAGAGGAATATTATAGGCTATAAAAATTGTAATTCTTCATTTTGTTACCTCCAATGTACCAGATCACAAGAGTACAATCACATGTTGTCGATTTGCTCCAATGCAAAACCGGATTTGTACGACTTCTATGGACAGAACAACAAAGATCACCGACATGTTAACCTTTACAGATGATTACAATGTCACTCTTACTCTAGGGTAAGGCTTTATTTAACAGTCTGTTCCAATCCAGTGGATTGTACAGGAGCCAAGTGGCTCATCAGTGCTGGTGCTTAACTCCAGTTTCTGTAGAATGAAACGACTAGGAGTATTGCTACCCCTGGATGGGCTGCTAGTCCATCGCAGGTAACCCGCCTCCCCCCTTTCAATTTGCCGGTACCCATTTAGTGGAGAACAGAGGCAATGTAAGAGTAAAGTGTCTTGCCCAAGAACACAACACAGGGACCCCGGCCAGTGCTCGAACCCAGACCACTCGATTCCGGAGTCCAACATGCTAGCAATTAGGCCACCGCATCTGCCCAAGGTCAACACAATCTGCACAGTATTGTCACCAGCTTTCAAGCTGCGATTTTGATGTCTCCATGTTTTAAGTTAGGGTGGATGATTCTTGTTCAAGAAAGGTAACAAGTTCAAAACTTCTGCTCTCTCAGATCACTAGCTGGTGTGTTTAACAATAATTTGTCAGTTTACTGTGCCACCAATATTATTATTATCACAGCAAGCAGTACCATAATATTATATTATGATATTCTTTGACACTAAAAATAAAGTTTTGTCTTTGACTTGTAATGTATTTATTTATTTCATTTTCTTTACTGATTTTCTTTAGTGGTCATATCAATGTCATCTCCAGCTGTTGTTTCAGTAGTGATGAACACTTATTGGCCACAGGATCATGGGATAAAAATATTCAAATATGGGACATTGCCACTGGTGTCTATAGGTATTGAACTGTGATTGTGCTGTACAAAATATGACTTTTTTGTTGGGAACTTGGAATCTGTTTTGAACGGGTGGGGGGGACTCCCATATCAAAGTGACGGGGATGATCATCAGAAATTTTGAAAGGAACCCCTAAAAAGTACCCAAAATCTTGTTTTGTGGGCATGGCACAAATTCATTTTCTCCCTAACAGGTACCATTTCTAAAACAACAAGTTAGCATTTTCCTTCTCAATACCCTAGAAGGTACTATAATATCTGTAACAGTGGTCATTTAGATCTAGACATCCCAAGCAGTACCAAACCACAAAATTAATGTGAAACCCTAAAAGGTAAGACGATCACTCCCATCACCTTTATATGAGATCATTGGTGCATTTTACAAATCTGATTCTGGTTATTTTTGTACCAGAAATCATGGACCACTTACCTTTTCCAAAGGACATGAAGGTTCCATCAGTGCTTGCAACTTCAGTGAAGATGGTGAGAAAATAATGAACTAAACCTACTGCTACATTTTCATTTGGTTTGGTGTATGCTTCTGTCTAAAAATACGAAGGTGAACAGTGTTTCTATGGACTGATCTCCCACTCTGCCCAGGTGTTGTCGGCTGATTGATCAAAATCAACATTGAATGACACAGGAGGTGAAGCAAGGCCAAAACAACACATTTATCTAGTGTCATAGAATTTTAGTCAGTGCATGCACAATATCGTAATTCAGTTTCTGGCCATCGATCATGTGATTCTCTCTCTTGCAGGTAGTATGTTAGTGTCTTCATCATATGATGAAACATTGGTTATCTGGGATGTCGAAAACTGCTGCCAGAAATTTGCCCTTAAGGTATCCTTGCTTTGTTTTATTTAGGGGAAATGAAAGACCTTACATTAGGTGGAATGTAAGTTTGGTGTTTTATGTTTTAGAGCTGAAGCCCAACATTTTGTAATGATAAGTTCACTATAGAGAAATTATTATTACCCTGAAACAAATAAAATTATAAAGTGTCAAGTACTTGTGTCCAGTTGGCTAGCAAAGATTTAAGTCTACTGGTCTGGAAGGGAATATTCACTTATGCTTAATATTCACTTATTCACTTTAATTATTTATGCTGATTTTGCCCCCAAACCAAACTGTGAAAGAGCAAAGATGTGAAGTTTCTCGTCAACAAATTCCTAAAGCAGGCTTAGGGTGAATTTTGAGCACCTGATTAAAGCACTATTTTAGTTGCATGCTTTGTGGAAGTACTTACAGGTCTGATAGTGAAACATTCATTGGTACTGTTTTATGTTCATTTGTTATAAGAAAAGAGTTCCAAATGGCAACATGACTAGTAATGAATTAGTGTACATAAAACAGTGTAGGTAATGAGGGGATTACAAAATATTTTTAATCTGTTAATGGTAATTCATAATCAGGTATTCAGGGCCCAGTTGTTCAAAAGATGGATAACGCTATCCACTGGATAAATCACTATCCAACGGATAGCGTAGTATGTTTTGTTAACACTTTTCCACTGGATAGCGATTTATCCCGTGGGTAGCATTATCCACCCTTTGAGCAACCGGGCCCTGTATTCTCCTTTGTGGCTCTTGTTAATTAATTGGGTTGGCATAATGTCCATATTATGCTTGTGTGTATTCAGGCATTACACTCAGTCACAACTTAAATGATTAGATCAACATGAGCCTCTTTGTATCTTTTAAAGATGAAACTTATCACTTGTTTTTTCTTAGGGTCACACAGGCTGGGTAAATGACTGCACATTTAGCACTGACCAGAAATGGATTATATCCTGCTCAAACGTTAGTAACTGCTTAATTATTAGTAAACACAGTCAAACCTCCACTAATGGCCACCTCTCTACAATGGCCAGGATTTTTTATCCCAACCTTGCATCGATCCATACCACTAGACTGCTTGCAGTCCGCCTTTTCTCTTAGGACCGTCGAGCGTTTATCCCTGCGTGTGCATAAAAAGCCCAAAATGGTGGTATGGACGAGAAGGGGTTGGGGCGAGATGAGAAAGCTCGCTTTTAATTCGATCGTGCTCTGCGCTCACTGAGCTCGCCGTGCTCTAGATTATTTCGAGAGAGAAACAGACTGCAAGCAGTCTATCCATACACTTTTTAAAAATACTCTTTTATATATTTGAAACCTCCCCACAACAGCCAGAAAAAGTCTGCCCCTGGGTGGCCATTGTAGAGAGGTTCAACTATACTTTTGTCTTTGGCAAATTTAGGAAAATTTGAATAAATGTGATGGTATGTTCATCACATTTTTGCTCAAATGTACATCGATTGTCTGAATTTTTAAAAGTCTTCTAGTCCTGTAGTCTCGTTGTCTTGGAAATTTGAAAATCCTGTACCTCACATTACCTGAAAGCTCAAATTATAATTTTTGTACAAAGTTTCTATCTCCCTTTAGCATGATCTCTTGTAGCCTGATTCTCAGACGGTCCGACTCGGTCCCCCACTCCCTCTCTCCCCGACGGGGAGAGAGGGAGTGGGGGACCGAGTCGGACCGTCTGAGAATCAGGCTAGATCTCTTGCAGCTGTGAAGTAACAGGAAAGATCTGAGTCTAGGGTTTAAAGCGTCTGCAAAAAACCTAATTACTGTAGTTTGTTTATATATTTTAGGACAAAACTGTACGGATGTGGAACATTGAGTCAAGTGATGATATACCAGTGGTGTTAGAACACAGAAAAAACATAGGACTGAGAATTGTCCAGGTTTGTTTTAAATAAAAAGACACGTTAATTAAATGCTACTACTTTAGCCAAACAAAATTCATGTGCTTTTTGAATTGCTAGGATTTTTGTTCCAAAACAGGTGGAACTGCGACATTTATATGTCCATCAGTGTAGTTGTGCAAGGAATGCAAGTGAAGACGCTAGATAATATTGTTCTGTAATGTTCTATATTTCAGTGTCAAAACTGCAGCAAGCCTTTCTCAATTGCTCAGTTGGATGACGAGGTCAACCACAAGTACTGTGTTTTCTGTCGTCTGGAGCATCCTTCAGAATTCTCACCTTCACCAATTGACTTTTGATGTACGGTTAATAATCATGAGTGAGCTATGCGTGTACCCACATGTCAAGCAATGAAGTGATACAATAGAACCTATCTAGGGTGCAGCACTCCTCACAAAATCGATTGAGCCATTTCAAGTTTTGCAGCCATGAAGATGTTTGCTGGAAAGTTCTGGAAGTTTTAAGAATGGCTGGTAAATCTTAAATGTTAGTCAGCACAAAGGCTTCAATTTTTTTTGAACATGGAAAATAGAACCTGGTTACCAGCTCTATGGATCTCAGTAGTTTTTTATTGTAAAATACTGACTGGCAGTAACCATGAATGCCTCAGCACTACTCGCAAAGTAAAAAACCCTCTGGCGCCAAGGGTATCATTAGCCTGAATTTCAGCCAGAGGAGATGGCAGAGGATTTCAGCGGCAGAGGAGATGGCTGAAATTCAAGCTAGCGTATCATGTCACCTTTTAAAAACAAAAAAGTTGGAGTTACAATATTAAGAGAATCTCAATGGAAAGAGCTTGATAAAATTAGTAAGAATGCCAATTTCAGAAAAATCGAGAAGTGGAAAAGGAAAAGTAGAGGCCAAACCACTACCAGGTCCTGACCTGATACTTTTCCTTTTCAAATCCTCATGAATTTCATTGGACATTACAACTCCCATACGATCTTATGCTGACATATCAGTGGTCTCCAAATTGACTCTCTTATTAGTTTTATCAAGCATTTCCATATATGGTAGTCTTTTTTATAGCTTTATGGATGAGAGGTTCACATGACAAGTTGAGGCAAAAGACCCGATTGTGGTTGTTGATTACCACTTGTTCCAATCAACAAATTAGTAGACAAAGTGATATTTACTTTTTACAAACATTGACATCAAATTCTTTCCTTTTGTTATTTAAGTTTACCAACCATAAAACAAAATAACTCATGACATAATGTGAAATATTTCTGTAGAGGCAGCAGTAGAGAGTGAAAAGAGCAGAACTCAGTGTCTTGTTGTGTAATGTATTATTTATTATGCTCTTATTTATTTGTGTTCAACAACTATTGAATCAGTTTAGTATTATTTCTAGTAGTTGTTAAAACAGTGTTGTAAATAACCAAAGCTGTGACATTTGTACAGGTATATTATCAAACTGCCAGTTGCATTTATTTTAAGCAACGTAATAAAAAGGTTTGTTTTACACTGTTGTTATTCACATATTTACATTTGAAATGTTTGATGTACAAATTTAAATTTACTTTTCTCGATTCTTAGTTTTGAAAAAAATCTCATAAATCTCAATATGGAACAGGTTGCGTAGAAAACATTATAGCAATATGTGAGGGCGTAACCTATCATTTCAGTCGGGGAACAAGTACCAGTTGAAGGTGAAATCCCATCTCTGAGACTGGACTGAGCCTATGATTTTTGTCCTGCAACATGATGTATCCTTATTGCGGTATGCTGGCATGACAATTTTCGGATATGCACTTATCAGATAACATCATAGTAGTAACATGTCTTTACACTTTGACACCGTTTCACTGTTGTTTCCAGTTCACACCACATTTTGATGTACCAGTACGTGTAATGTAACATTATTAACAGATGTACTACTGCTTGCAAATATTAAACAATAATAACAATATGACTTCAACTGTGTTTGGACACTTGTGTGCCCTCTGTGGACTACTTGTGTGTCCTCCGTGGACTACTTGTGTGTCCTGTGTTTTCCTTTACTGTCTGTTATGTCCAGATTCATACTCCTACACTACTTCTTCTGCTGTTTCCATGTAGTTTTAGTTGAAAAAAGTCCTTTACTTGCTGTGCATTGGCATTCCCCACCACAGTAGCAAGAGACTAAAACAATGAAACAAATTATAATAAGTCAGACTAATCACTTCCTGTACTTCTAAAAAAAGCAATCATTATATACAACCCTCCTTACAACATAAGGTGATTTAATTAAAATATTGCTTCACCAGTATAGTCATTAGTTATTTCATCTGTATGATTCTTTGACTGTGTTTCATTATTCAATTTCTCTTTTTTTAACTTTCTTTAGAATTTGATATCCTAATGTAAATAGTACCATAAGCAATATGATAAGCATCCATGTCATAGAGGGTGGGTGGGATAATGTATTTTTTGAGGTGTAAAAGAACACTGTTATAGTGTGAATAATATACCACACATGCCTGATGCTCTCATTATATTTGTTATTGTAAAGCATTGAGACATTGTGGAATGCTTAAATATATTATTATTATTATTTTTAAAATATATTATTATTATCCTTATTCCTAGGATTACTGTTTACCAAATAGATTACTTACTGCAACTGATGCTTTACTGATTTGTTCAATACCTAAAAGAAACACAAGGGCTACTGTTATGAACCATGAATCATTGAGATAGCAAAGTACCTTCAAATAAATGGCATGATGAGCATAAAATATTATACGCATTACATGCATATTGGGTTTTTAATTGGGTTCTTCATCTGCTCAGTCTCTCTCTTTTCCAGTGTGTAATATAAATGTGGGGATTGGAAGACAGCCCCCTCCCGCCTTTTTTTCTTACCCTGTAAGCAGTGGTCTCTCCTACGCTTCCAGAGAGAGAAACTCTCGGGAAGCGTAGGAGAAACCACTGCTCACAGGGTAAGAAGTCCATTTGCATTAAAGATATATTTTTCAAATAAATATTGTGAACTGGTACGCAAACAAATGTGGCAGGTGCCTCCATCTATGTCCAATACTCTCAAACTGATACGACCCATGAATGGCATTGCATAGCCAGTACATCCCATACAGGTTGTAAAACAACATGTTTCTACATGCTGGGTACATTTATAAGTCTCACTAACAATATCATGCAGTTCACCATCTGTACATTATCTGTAAACCATTGTTTCACAACCCGTACAGGTACACTGATGCCACTTGCGGGTCGTATTGGGTCATGTGTATTGGACAACCCTCAGCAGTTGGGATGAAAATCTATAACATACTGTTAAACTTTGATAACAGAGCCATTGCTTTTCTCTGTCCTAATCCTGGCACAGTCTGTAGAGTTGTTAGTACAGCTTGGTCTGTAGGTTGTGGTTTCATCTTGATTCTGTAAGGGTTACTTTGGGGCTTGCTCTCCAACAACACCTGGTATAAAATTACAACTACATGTATTTAAAATAGTTATTCTAAGAAAATGATGTCTTATTTTATATGGGG